>CM059423.1:0-600000 GCA_030378225.1 Knoxia roxburghii | reverse complement strand
AGGTTCTAATGTTTTGAGACGTGGTGCTAGTTGTTCTGAGACGTGGTGGACTGTCTTTGTGAAAAAAATTAGTTTAAATTCGCATGAATGGATGTATACGTTTTTGGACGTGGTGCTAGTTTTTCTGAGACGAGTTGAGATGTTTTGTGAAAAAATCAGTTTAAATTCACATGTCTAGATGTAGACATTTTTGGACGTGGTTCAAGTGTTTTGAGACATGGTGCTAGTTGTTATGAAACGTGGTAGACTATATTTGTAAAAAAAAATTAGTTTAAATTCACATGAATGGATGTAGACGTTTTTGGACGTGGTTCTAGTTGTTCTGAGATGAATTGAGATATTTTGTGAAAAAATCAGTTTAAATTCACATGTCTGGATGTAGACTTTTTGGACGTGGTTCTAGTGTTTTGAGATGTGGTTCTAGTTGTTCTGAGACGTGGTAGACTGTCTTTTTAAAAAAAATCAATTTAAATTCTCGTGAATGGATGTAGACGTTTTTGGACGTGGTTCTAGTTGTTCTGAGACGAGTTGAGATGTTTTGTGAAAAAATCAGGTTAAATTCACATGCCTGGATATAGACATTTTTGGACGTGGTCCTAGTGTTTTGAGACGTGGTTCATGTTGTCTGAGACATGGTAGGCTCGCGAGCCTACAGAGCCTATTTTTGGTCTGCTCGACTTGAGCTCGGCTCGAGCTTGAGCTCGAGTTTTGACCGAGCTGCTTGCGAGCCGTTCTGTTCGTTTACAGCCCTAGCCTAAAATATAAGATAAGACGAAGAGAGCTCCTTAGACTCGATCTCTTGGTTAAAATTCAATTCGTGATTCTAGTGAAATGAAATCACTTCTTACCCAGCTAAAGGGCACGAATAGACTAGCGAGCACAATTTTAAGAGTATTTTGGTCAAAAATCATCAAATTTTATATTTTTTTAATATTTAACTTTGATCGTATCCAGAATTCAAGATTCCAAATAATTCCCCCCATAATTAAGCCCTATGAATTGATGTATGACGCAATGCATGAGACATGGAATGTACTTTTAGTTGGAGTAGTGGTGATGATGGGTGGTGGATCTTTCATGGGTTGTTATAGGCTACAAAAATTCATATTAATATCATCAAAAAGCCTAATTAGTTGGGGAGATTAAGGGCCAAACTAGACGAGCGTGTTTAGTTATAGTCGGTGTAATTAATTAATATAATTATATTAAATTTCCCAAACTAATCCATCCAATCACCTCAAAAAGCTTCCTTCCTTCCATATCACAAATTCATTAGTGCCCTTAAAGTAAAGATGATTACGAGATTAATTTATTTTGTGTCCAAAAATTAATAAAAAAAAGCCATACACTATATATATTTACATAAAAGAAAATTCGGCCGCAGATTATAAGACATTTTTAATTTTATGATTTATCATAAACTTATTAAAAATAACTATAGGTAGAATAAGATATTATCGAAACTTATTAAAAATATAATAATTTGAATCTCGACACCATTCTTCACGTATATACGCCTATTTATTCGATAGACTGTTTTGTGTTAAAAAAAAAAGTTTTACACAAAAATTTTTTTTAGCTCTCTCTTTATATATATATATTTATTTATTTATGGTAAGATAGTCATTTTTCAATCATTGGTTATAATTGGATGATAATGGCATTATTTGGTTGGATTAGCAAATTGAATGTTAAGAAAAAATAATTTAAAAAAAATTATGAAAAGGGCAAAAAGTGGGAAATATTCAATTGATTTTGGGGGCTGTCTTTTCTATGCATTTGATATGTTAGGTAGTTTGTTTGTTTTAATAGAGTGGTTATAAGTATAGTACTTTAATTAATTTGTTTTAATTAATATTTTAAAGGGTTAGAACGTAATAAAAATCTTATTTATTATACTATTTTAGTTTAATAAATAATTAATTGGTAAAGTGAAGTTCGAAAAAGAAATGAACTCAATTAAGGTTGTGTTAAGAAATTAATCCTTAATTAATTAATGTAGGAAAGAAGGATATCCTTAATACTAGGAAATAGAGAGGTCCCTTAATGATATGGGGCACCCCACACAAAATCCCACTGGCAATCATATGAAGCTTCTACTTGTAGTTTAAGTTGTGTAATTAATCTATATATCCTTAAGAAAAAAAAAAAAAAAAACAATTACTCCTACCTTTTTTTTAAAAAAATAAAAGTAATAATTTATTAAAATATAATATTTTCACGAACTAATGTTAATATTTAACCGTTGTTTCATCAGTTAACAGATTAAACATGTAAATATTATTGTTGATTAATTAATTAATTAGTGTTAGCATTATTGGTACCAATAATTGTCAAGAAATGAGTTGGGATAGGGAAACTATTTTATATAATCAAAGTGAAATGGTGATTAATTCATTAGTAGTACTAATCCGTCAAATGATTAATGCTTCCAGAAGTCAGACAAAACCCTAGGTAAAAAAACAAAAAAAAACCCCTAGGAACAAAACTCACTATCACAAAACAAACTTAGAAATTCCAATTAGCTCCCACATTCATGTCATTTTAAGAAAAAATGGACGCTTAAACATCGGTTTTTGGATTAGCATTTTGATAAAAAAGGACCATAAATAAGAAAAAAAAATTAAAGTATTTATTAACACCCTAAAAAGAATGAATACGTATATAAAATTTCTAGATATTTTAATAAAGAGCCCTCGATTTTGTATTTCATTTCAATATTGTCTACATTTTATCTCAATATATATATATATATATTAATTTGAAATGAAATTTATTTATTTTTTTTTAAAAAAAAACTCAAGAACATTGCATGCCTTGGAATGCAAGTCAAATATAGCTAGCATAAATGTGCATAGGCTAGCTAAGTAGGAGTAAAGTGTATAGTTTAATTAGAAAAGATCCTTGTCTTCCACTCATGATCCTATTCATGGGTGATCATGTGAGTACATATTTAGTCAAAGAGTTTTGGTTAATATGCTTCCATTTTCATAATTAAAATATTAGGTATTCGTTTATACGTGTCATATCAATATTATATATATATATATATTCTTTTATTATTAATATAAATTTTTAGATGACGAGAAAGGTAATTCCACCTCAAGATGATATTATATTATTTATTTTCAAAATTTCATATGCTTTAAAGAGATAAAAAAAATAAATAAATAAAAAGATTAAGGGGGTTATGTAACGATGGTGGTGAAAATTAGGAATAAAAAGTGCTTAAAAAAAGTGATAAATTTAAAAGATGGTGAGGTTGGGCATGGGCAATAGTTTGAAAATATACCAATTTCGTTTATTCGTACTGTTTTAATTTAATAACGATAAAATACAATATTGATTTGGTCAAAATTATATAAGTTTGGTGTTATATAAGTTGCATATCTTGTGTTGGTTTTGCATCGAGCGTTTCGCTGGTTGGAATCTAAAGTTGAAAGGTCAAAAATCAGCTTCCCCCCGCCATGTGCCGCTCCCAATACAAAATTCGTACTCCACCAATAATATATTCTTACTTTTAACTAATTAATCACTCATTAATTATTTTTATTAAGATAATCAATGTTAATAATCTCCTAATAATCTTACTTTAACCAATTCATCATTTGTATATATTTTGTCCTTTTATTTTTCTCTAATTGTTCTTAATTAACTAGCCAAAAAAGATGAGAAAATCTAGCAGAATCAACATCTTCTTGAGAGGAACCACATTAATTAATTGAATCCCTAGCTATGTACCTATGTTATTTTCTTTTTTAATTACACACACACACATATATATATATATATATTATATACAAAAAGTAAGGAAAATGGGTAGCTCAAAAATGAAGTATATATATGTACAAGTCAACAATTAGCAGCTAGCTATGTTAATTATTCCCCATGCATGCACAACCCTAATTAACTAGTACTACCAATTAGCATTATATCGTCTTGTTTCTACAATATACAACTTTTAATTCCCGGTGAGAAACAATATACTTATATCTAGCCATGTTCATTTTAATTTGAAAGTAAAATGAACTATTACAATTTTATATGACGAAAAGTCCATATCGTGATGCCAAACCTTATCGTTAATGTGAGTTTTTAAGGAATATCAGTTTGTTATGTTTATAGTAACTTTTATTTATTGATTGATGATATTTTTACTCGGTGCTATCGGATCACTAAAGTTGACTTTTGTTCTTGTTCGTCGTGTTGATTTTGCAGTCAAGTTTCGAATAAAAATTAAATTTTAAATACGATTATGATTAAGTGACAATGAAAATTATTATATGGTATGAATGTGATGAAGGATGCATGTGGAGAAGATAATCTTACCTCATTGAAATATGAATGGGGAAAGAGATAATGTAATGGTTATGGATATTAGATTAGACTCATCACCAAATCAAATGGCCACATGATATGCTTCTCTTTTTTCCCCCCCACAAGTATAGATCATCAATTACATCACAAGATTGATTGATTATGCACTGTAATTAAGCATAATTACACTAATCTCCCTTATATACTTTCTGAATTTCAATTGGGTCCTTGGTGTCCTAAAAGTAAGAAAAAATAAAATAAAATTAGTTGATTTGAGCACTATAGGCGATGGTGGAGAATAAGATAATAGGAGACGAGGGTCCAGGAAGTATAGCACGGGAGCTGGAGAAGTGCTTGGAAAAAGCTCTAAGTTTAGTGACTTCTTTTTCTTTAATTATTCAAACTTTTGGCTCATTAAATTTAATTTTTTTCAAAAACGTCCCTACCCACCAATTTTGCCTTTTTTTCCCCCCACAAAGGACAACGTCAAACGTGCCTTAATTTAATCATATTTTTGGTCTTAACTTTTGGTGAAATTAATATTCGTGTTAATGTAAGTAAGTACTGATTTGGCAATAATGAGACATGATTAGATTAAGGTTGCAATATTTGGAGTGTAGCAGAGTACTACTAATCCATGCCTCTAAGTAGTGTCATTAGTTGTCAGATTCTTTGATTACAAAGTCATTAGTTTTGATCCATAATCTACTCTTATTTTATTATAATCTCGATTTATTCTATAATCTGAGTCGTATTTGTAATTGATACTTAATATAAATAAAACTAAAATCATGATCATTTTTATTTTTGGTACACAAAAAGAGGCTACTACTAGCCCATTAGAGTACTATAATACGTAAATACATCATCCCTACATCATCATATTCTAATCATTGACTTACTTCCTCGTAATTTCCATCACCTTTGTAAGTCCTTTGGTTCCTTGGATGTCAAGGATTAATCTTATGCAAAATTGTCTTCCTTATTAATATGTTGTATTTTATTATAATTCTGACTTATTTTATAATTTGAGTTGGGTTTGTAATTGATACTTAATAGAATTTAACATGATATGTTTTATAATAACAATTTTGTTTTAAAATACTTTTAAAATATGAATTAATGTGATAATAGGGATGCATAGACACATGATGAAGAAGAAGGTATTGACAAGTGGGATTTGAGATGCAGATGTTAATAATGCAATTGCATGTGTGCACCCCCAATCACATAATATTCATAATTCAATCCCCATATTTAGTGATTGATTATTGAGCAGTAAATTTTTTTTTAATTAATTAATGTTATTCCAATCCCAAGGCAAAAACTAAAAAGTGGGGGTGGGGGGGTGAAGAAGAGAAGAAGTGGCAGAGTTCGAGGCAGATTTGACTCAGAGGCTCAAGCAAAACCTCTGCTCACGTGCGATTCTTCTTTGACTCGATTAATTTACTCTAATTTTTTTTTTTTTTTTTTACCGCAATTCGGAAGTAGTAGTTTTAAAAATTATTTTTACCGCCCCATTCTTGACACCTGTGCCACCTTCTTCTATTCTTTTCCCATTATTTTTTCATGCTAATTAATCATTTCAACTGTTTTATTTAATTTTTCTTTTTAAATTACTTTTATTTTTAACTTTCTGATATCAAATTTATTGGTCCAATTTACTAAAATCAGACACAATTATTTTGTCCATATTGGGATTGGATATGGAGGGAATTGAAATTTAATTAATCATGCATCCTATTTAATGTAAATTAATAGCCGAATAAAATTATTAAAACTTGAATTTCATCATTATAATTATAATGTTACCACCTCAATCTCATAATTAATTTAGGGGAATAAATGTTTAAAAAAAGCGTAGTTAAAGAAGAGATAAATATAGAAAAAATAAAAGTATAAATGACAAGGATGCAATACGCGCCTATGATTCTCTCTCATATTTATTAATTTGATTCCCTAATTGATTGATTGACCCTTATAATATTACTGTAATTAATTAATTACTATTTTTATTTATGAGGAAAAAAATCTTAAAAATTTATAATAAATAATTATAATTATATATTAATGTAGCAGAGAAATGTCCCCTATAAAAATCATCCCCACCTCCTCCTCCTTTTCATTTTCCTTCCTCTTCCTCCATCAAATCAGCCCATCACTTCCACCTCCAACACCACCACCACCGCCTTTCTCCTTCCAATTCTTCCATTTCCCAAATTGAACCCTTCTTCTTCTTCTTTCAATGAAGTTTTGTCTGCAACAGAGACAGCAACAGCGACCAACTAATAATTCTAAAGTGCCTTCCACTGTTCCTTCTGCCATTCTAGCTTCTGCCATGCCTGTAGAGCCTACAAACTAAAGCCTACCCTGTCTATTCAGCAAATTCAAATACAACTGCATGCTGTGTTAGTAATTCGCTTTTTTCATTCACTCAAAGTTTTCCGGTGACCTCGCTTTTGTGTTGGTTTGTTTCTTTATAGTGGTGAAATAATGCTGGAGACGGTTAAGTATTTGTTGGGTTCGGCGGGTCCGAGCGGGTACGGGTCCAAGTCGACCGCCGAGCAAGTGACGAACAACTGCCCGCATCTCCGGTCACTGACGGCCGTCATCACTGGGGCGACGTCTGGGATCGGGGCGGAGACGGCCAGGGCGCTGGCTAAGGGGGGAGTGAGGCTGGTTCTGCCGGTTCGGAATAAAAAAGCGGCGGAGGACACCAAGGCTCGGATTCTGTCGGAGTTTCCGGCGTCGGAGATCATGGTGATGCATCTGGATCTTAGCTCCCTGTCGTCCGTCAGGAAATTCGTCGACAGATTCCTCTCTCTTGGCTTACCTCTTCATATCCTCATGTCAGTCTCCTTACCACCATCAAACTTCTCATAGTTATTTTTTTTTTTTTCCCACCTTAATTTTAATTTCTTGCATAATTGGATAATTTTATTTGCTAGAATAATATACATAATTTTTTGAATGGAAAAGCAAGAGGCATGGAGCTAGCTAGTCAAATGAATATTCGCAAAAAACGATGTTAGTTTTAGTTTAGCAGTTATTTCGGTCATTTGAAGAATCTAACCATAGTTTAATCAGAACAAAATTAATTTATTCATTACAACCAGAAGAATCTGTACAAGAATTTTCTCAAGTACGTACATGCATGGTGGCCGCCCGGTTTTTTAATTTTCTTTATTAATTTTCTCCTCCCCTTTAATTTATTTATTAGTAGTATCCATTGTCGTTTAATTATGAACTCAATCTTTTTGGATCATGTTTTTACGAATTTGTTCGGACAGAAACAACGCCGGGAAATTCACCCACGACCATGCCATCTCCGAGGACGGAGTCGAGATGACTTTCGCCACTAACTACTTAGGTAATTGCTATGATAACGATGATTTTGATTTCTACTTTTACGAGGTTGTGAAGTTGCTGGGTTCGGTTTTGTTTATGTAATTGCTTTTTTTTGGTTGGAAAAAAACATATATAGGTCATTTTCTTTTGACGAAGCTGTTGATAAAGAAGATGGCGGAGACGGCGGAGGAGACCGGTATCCAAGGAAGAATAGTGAATGTTTCTTCGAGCATCCACAGTTGGTTTTCCGGCGACCTCATCACCTATCTGGGTTCCATAACTGCAAGCCGGAGGTATCATAATACTAGACAAGATTATTCAAAACTCTGACTACTGAAATTAATGCAAACTGCAAGCAAACTACCCCTACCCTTTCTTTAAACTGAACAAATTACTACTAGTATAATACTGCTACATAGTACTACTGTTCTTATCCTTTCTGTTTAAAAAAAAAAAAAAATCCCTATCAACCTATGACAAAATTTGAAGTTTTAATTATTTTTTTTGTCAGAAGAAGGTTTTTTTTGTTTTTTTTTTCTGCTGCTGCGAATTAAGGCTTCTGGGATTTTGATTACATTTAAATTTGTGAAATAACCATGCAAGAACATTATGGTTAGATGGAATAATAAAATGGGTTTTTTTCTTTCGGACAGTAACTACGATGCAACACGTGCGTATTCACTGTCGAAGCTTGCCAATGTTTTGCATACCAAGGAACTCGCTCTCAGACTCAAGGTAATTAAATTAACCTTCATCCATCCATTTTTTACGTTTTTACTGAGAGGACGAACTGAAATAAATAAATACCGACTTAACTAGAACTAGTTGTAGCAATGCATGCATTCATCCATTATCAAGTTCCTACTATTGCATGCATTAATGTAGTAATGGTGGAAAAAAGTGGAATTTCTTGGTGTGGCTGTATTTAATGAAATGAAATTGGGAGAAATACTGAAGGGGGGAGGCCTAGGGTAGGCTTAGGGTAGGGTGGGAGCAGCCCTATTAAGACATTGGGAGGAGTACAAATAGAATTACTGGTGTAGTAATTGAGAATTTGGTGTTTGGGTGAATGTTGCAGAAAATGGAGGCAAATGTGACAGTGAATTGTGTACATCCCGGGATAGTGCGAACTAGACTCACTAGAGAACGAGAAGGCCTCGTAACAGGTCAGTAGAAAAATACCACAAACAAACGTACAACATTAATTTCTTTTGTCCCCTCTGTTCCTTCTGTTCCTTCTCCTTCTCCTAGTCTTGTCTTTTCCATGTCATCCTCATCTAATTATATAGTTAATTGTATTATCCAGATCTGGTTTTCTTCTTGGCTTCAAAGCTGCTCAAATCCATCCCTCAGGTACTGTACTTTATATATATATATATATATCTTCATCCTTAGTTTTCATCTTTTTATGATAATGTTTTGAAGATTTAAAGGGTTTATGTGTATATATTTGCAGGCTGCTGCAACAACCTGCTATGTGGCAACAAATCCCAGATTGGTAAACGTGAGTGGCAAGTATTTCGCAGACTGCAATGAGGTTCTTGCCTCCAAACTGGCTTCCAGTTCCAATGAAGCTTCAAGGCTATGGTCTGCCTCTGAAATTATGGTTTCTGTCGACCCCACTCTTAGATACTGTATTCCTACCTTAATCTGAAAGGATGTAGTTTTGTTAAGAATAGATCAGAAAACTAGTTGAGGATATATATATATATATACTCATGTACAGTAGAGTTTATTATAGTAACTTCCTAGAAGTAATTAGCTAAAGCATTAGTAGTGGTTTAGTATATGTAGTGGTGATTAATTTGGTTGTAATTGCCACTAATTAATAGATTAGTGATGGTTTTATTAGTAATGAAGATGATGAATATGTAGGATTAGTTAATGAGAGGTTGTAGGCAATGTTTGAGTGGCTCTTTTGGAAGGTTTGAATTGCTGTATCAATCATGAGAGGTTGAGTTGTTATTCATAGTATTATATACTCTTTCCGTCTCAAATTAATAGACGTTTTAGGAGTTAAAATTGTATGTTATTAATTGTCACTTTACCATTATCAAGGTAATTTTTTTAATTTTTTATGTTTTATCCTTCCTCAAAATTTGTGAGTGTATTGAATCCTACCACCCAACTACTATTTTATTGCCAAGTGGGAGGGAGTATATTAGTTTTTGGGTGTGTAGTGGTTTAATTCTCCAATTATGCATGTCATTGTTGACTTTTGATTTTATAATTTTAAGACTATGCAATATAGTTATTGTATAGAGTTTAAAATTAGTTAAATGATGTGAGTCGTTTATCATTTTTCCTCTAACCAATCTGACTATCATTTTCGGATGGGCTATTGTTATACTAATGTTAAGTATAATTGATGTTATCTTGACCAATCGATATTAAAAAGATGATTATGATTTTAAGACAGAACAAAAATAGTACTACTGATGTATGGTGAGTCATGGAAACTTGGAAGGACAAACTTGATTCTTGAGGAGGAGGACATGGATTCTTTGATCACCATGTGACTATGGGAGGGTTCTTTTCTTTTGAAGATGTTGAATTGGGACCTACTAACATGCATTAAATCTATGGACTCAAGAACAAACAATGGTGGAATGGAATACTGAGATTCAGTCACTGCCAAATTAACCAATTTGATCATTACTTTTGACTTGTGGTGTTGTCCTGTTTAATTGATACAAGATCATAGAATAAAAAGTTGAGTTCTTGATTGCCACTTCTTTTGAAATGGAAGACAATTGTCAAACCCCCCAAGGACTTATGAACATGGAGTTATTGGTGATGAAAACAAATTGAAACAATGGAGGGATTCTTGGTTTTGTGATATGATGATCACTGGGAGACCTATAAATTTTGGGACGAGAGTGTTAATTTAAGAGAAAAAATAAGGAATGATTGATGGAGAAGAAGGTGAAGGAGGAGAATTTTAAGAGGGGATGACGAAATCATTACTCCATGCTGGTTCTGCCAATGATGATGATAAGTTTTCAAGATACAGATGAATTTCAATTTGGAAGAATGGAGTCCTCAAAATGGGTGGACCAAGAAACCAGCTTTAGGAATCTAAAAAACACTCCAAAGAATGCTGCCCCATGATGACCACAATGAATTTGGGTGTCCTTCAGCTTTTTCTGCAACTATTTCCTGCTGTCTGCATCAGATGGCAACTGGAGATGGAGCCCTGGAGGATTGCAAATTTGCAACTTTTCTTATCCCCATAAATGGTCCTCCTTTATCTTCTTTTTTCTTGCATCATTTCTGGCTAGGATCCATTGGGAAAATGAAATGGTTTAAAGAATGCAGCAAACAAGAAAGGGTTCTCTGTTTCTATCCTATTTTGGTTTTTCCTTGAATTCCCACCACAATTCCCCTTTCTGATCACCCCAAATATCTTTGATTCTCTTCAGGAATGGAGGACCAAACCTATAAAGGTAGAGCCCTTTTGGCAAACAATATAAAGTGCTTAATCTACAGATTTCAGTACTGGGCATGCCATGCAGCCTTTACAATCCATGACTTTGTTATCATTTTCTACTATTTTTATTTGTTCATCTCCACCATGCCCTACTGCTGTGTTTTCAAGCATCAATAATCAACATGTCACCTACTGGTACTTTAACTTTGCTACCTTTCTGGGCAGTTTCAGAAACCTTTGGAGTTCATCATTTTTCATTCAAACACATTATGGAGGAGCACTAGATGATTTGGCTTTTTTCTGGGCTTTAGAAACTAAGAAGGGGGCATCAATGATTTCTGGGTTTATTGGGATCAGATGATGTTCTGTGTTTCTGAATTGGACAGCAGCATTTGAATCTGTTGCAAAAAATGCAGCCTAATTCAACTCCTTTTAGTATACAACAAGAACAAGAAAATGTCTACTTCACAACAAGCCAATGCATCAATCAAGAACTAGAAATCAATCAAATTTGATTAACTCCAAGGAAGACAAAAAAAAAGCCAGGGCTGCTCCAAGAACAGTTGAGGAGCCAGGAGGCCAGTTCCAGTGCTCCAAAGACTGGATGATTACTAAAGGATTTATTAAAGCCTCCATCTTAAAGCAATTTCATGATTCCAGTTCCTCTCCTGCCTGATGATCATGTACCTGAAAAATCCATAGATGAAACAATCTACTTGGTACAAATGCAAACATTCATCATAATGGCTTACACAAAGGCCATTCATAAAAGTTTCATAAAACAAGACATGTGGATGATTGAGCACAAGAGAACACCATAGTTACCTTTCTCTGATTGTTTTTTTATAACATTGCACAGGGCAGATCCCCAAGCATCATAGAAGACTTCTTTTTCCTAAATGAATCCCAAATGGCACCTCCTTCTTTGCAAAATGTGGGTTCAAAAGCAGCTCTTGAAACAGGAACAGCAAGCAGGTTAAGAGCCATACTTGAGAGAACAGGGAATAATTCATATTTATTCCTCCACCATTCCAAAATATCAAAAAATTCTTGTTCAGTTTCCATAATAAGATGGGGTTCAGCCAGATATTTATCCAACTCTGATTCACCCTTAGGTTTTTTCGATTTAGGTTAGGTCTTCTGTCTACTTCGGCTTTCATATTCATGAAACAGCTTAGAAGTAGCATCAGGCGCCATTTTCTCCACACCATGATAGAAATGTTCTTTTGGATAAAAGTTCTGCAGAGGATTCAATTTATGTCGAGGATCAAGGAAAAGAACAATGTACAAAAGCAAACTCATTTCCTCCTTTTGTCTCCAATAGTTGTTGCAATTTAGCAGCATTCTCCTCGATCCTGAATTGATATCTTCATCACCACTTCTCTCTGAAATAGTCAAGTGCGTATGGATATCCAGAATCCTAATGGCGGCGTTTGAGGTGACATGAAGCAACAAGTAATATGCAATTGTAGCATATGCAAGTAGTGCAAAGCTGGAGGAACCACCTGATTTTACACCAATCATCCCTGTTAGGCGTCTGATCATCCATGATTTCTTGAGTATTCTGATTTTGAAGCTGCTCAAATGCCAAAACAGTCTCCTGGAGACCGGTGGGATTGGAACCCCTATATTAATTTGTTAGCAACTGATATAATTACAGTAGATTTGATCTTGCTTGTTCCTACTGCTTTAGATAAAAGTGTTACTGAACTCTAACTTTCCTACCACAACTGGAAACCAAATGGGGCTATCATGGCAGCTATCTATACTATCAAAATTAGCTAAATTCTTGCCCAGAATCCAAACATCTAGCCTAAATCTGCTGCTCAAAAACACAGAGATGGAATGTTCAAAACAAGCTAAAAAGCTTGGCTAGCAGAAACAGCCTGGAATTAAGGAATCTATGGAGCGAAAAGTGTTTGACGGAGAGTAGAGATTCTGGGATCGTCAGTTAACTATAAGCGAATTCAAGAATCCATAAGCGAATGTCGATTCTGGGATCGTCAGTTAACTGTCATTCCAGGCCGATTCTGTTAACTTTCCCGCGAATTTTCAAGATTCTACCTCGTGTATTTGCTTATTTAACTCGAAATTATTATTTTTAATAATTAATTTAAGAAATTATTTTTACATTAGGACATCTCGTACTATTACGTAGGGGTGTTCACGGTTCGGATTGATTCCGTCATTCCGGTCAATCTGATCCGCTAATCGGATTCATTGATGTATTTTTTTTTAATTTTTAATTCAGCGAATTCAAAAATTAAAAATCGGTAATTTTGGATCTGATGCCAAATTTATCCTAAAAAATCGGTCGTCAATCCGGGTCCTTATATATATATATTTAATTAATAATAATATTAGTTTATATGTATATATATATATATTAATATTTGATGTTTAGTGTAATTAAAATTCAAAATTAGTGTTGGTAAGTTGTAATATTTTTGGATTAGTTTCTGTATATCTAGCATACTTTTGTATTTTTGATTTTTTTAATCGAAGATGTTTTGGACTATTTTTTGTTCGATTGTAATATGGTTTTTGGACTCTATAATACTAAAAATATAATCGTTTGATTTTGTGCATGTTGATTTATGGTAAAATATAGAGGTCAAAATGTAGAAAATCTCATTTTACGATCCAAAACTGAAATAATTATAAGTCAAACTTGTCAATCCAGTTAATCCGGACTGTCAAAATTGGATTGGATACGGAATAAAAACTGGTCAGTTACGGATCGAAAAATTTTAAATCCGTATATTATAGATTGGTTCCGAATTGATGCAAAATCCGATTAATTCGATCCGTGAACACCTCTACTATTATGTCTATTTAGAGGAAAAAAGACCGAAAACAAATAATTTAGCTTTAATATATATTAATAAAGGTGATTATTCTATTTTGAGTATCCATCGTGGAAGAATTTTCATGCTACATTTCTTTTCATATGTTTTGTAAAGTATTTTATCGCGAATGTTTGATGTTGAGGGTTTTTTTTTTTAATCGTGAAATGTTGGAAGAGTAAAATGGATGTGAAGTAAATTTTATGATTAATGTAAAATTTTTGATAACTTTAAGAATGATAAGTCGAAAACAATTAAAAGCTCGCATGTACTCCCTCCATTTCATATTATAGGTTGTTTTTGACCAAATACGAATATTAAGGCAGTAATTAATTTTTTAGCATTTTTATAAATTTAAATAGTTAATCCTGTTTTACCCCTAATTAATGCAAGTATTGGGAACAAGATAGGTTATTAACTATGGCAGCTTTCTCCGGCCTAACTATGGCACTGCATAATAATTTCTTTGCTTAATTAAAATTGAACTAAATTTTCCCTCCTTTTTTTTGACAAATTAGTATGAGCGTTGAAATTTTCCCACCCAAATTTTGGAGGGGAGAAGAATGTGAACAGTATAAACATAGCTTCAACCCAAAATTTTTCTCTATATCGTCAAAAATCCTCTATTATGACATCCATAGGAGATAGAGATAATAATTTGCCCGATCTTAATCAAGTACCACCGGATGATTTTATAATCAACCTTAATGCTCCTCCCCCAAGTTCACCCATGAGTGGTTTGGTGGCGTCAACCAGTCTCCTCCCTGATCTCAATGAAGAACCAGCTCTACTTTTTGATGATTTTATTGGTAAGAAATATTTAATATATGGTAGTTGAAGAAAGAACAAAGATTAGTACTGACAAACTTTGTTTGCAGAGGAGGAAGAGGAGGAGGAGGAGGAGGAGGAGATTAGTGACAATGAAATACATTTTTCAGATGAGGAGGATGAAGAAATATATTCTTCACATGGTAACGTATATTTTTTTTATTTTGGATATTTTAAATTTTAGTTGAAGATATGATTAGATATTGATATGATATTAGATTGACATATTTAAATATTTTAAAATTTATTATTTAAGTTATATTAATTTGTTTGAATATATATGTTTTTTCAATTATTTTGTTTGATTATTGCCGCCTTATATATTTATGAGTATATATATTTTTTTATAATTACTGTTTTTTTGTTTAAGTTACCATTGAGTATTTTTTTTCAATTACTATTGTTATGTTTAAGTTACATTCGAATATATATATTTTTTCTTTTGAATTAAAACTGATTAAATCTAAATGTTAAAATATGTTGGGTCTTTATCCAAATGTAAATGACATTTACATGTTTAAATATTATCAAATTTAGTATTTGAGTTACCATATATATATATATATATATATATAATTTGATTATCGCCGGGCCTTGTTGGATATGGTTGAGTATATAATTTCAATTACTGTTTCTTTGTTTGAGTTACCATTGAGTATATTTTATACGTTTCTGGTTCGATTTTGTCAAACTTATAATTTGGGCTTCTAGTTTATTTTTATTTTTATTCATAAATATATATTTTTTTAAATATATGTCTCTTGATATTCATTTTGATTTTTTATTTTTATCGAATGATTTATTTAGATAATACGAGACGTTTTACGTCAAATGATAAACGCGTGAGGATATATCATTCTCTTTTAGAGAAAAGTCAGGGTGGAAAGTTTAAACAAGGTGTGACACATATGGTGGCTTCCGAATTTTCAATGTCCATAAGAACTGTACAACGAATTTGGAAACAACATAAAGATATTGGTGATGTTCATCATAGGAAGATAAATTGTGGACGTAAAAGAGTTGAAATCGATCATGATCGTTTACGTGAATTGCCTGTATTAAAAAGAACAACATACAGTTCATTAGCTGAAGCTATGGGGGTTAGTATATCTACTTTATTCGAAGGAAGAAGTCAGGGGTAATACGACGACATTCTAGTTCGATAAAGCCTCATTTGAAGGATGAAAACAAAAAATCAAGGTTGAGATTTTGCTTATCAATGCTACAAGATCTAAATAGTCCAGGCAATCCAGTTTTCAAAGACATGTATAATGTTGTTTATGTCGATGAAAAGTGGTTTTTTATGACGAAGAAGAATACCATAGTCTATTTGACTCAAGACGAGCCTGATCCACATCGCATGGTTCCAAATAAAAATTTTATAAAAAAGATTAAGTTTTTAGTGGCTATAGCTCGACCAAGATATGATTCCGAAGGTAATTTAACTTTCGACGGAAAAATTGGTGTATGGCCTTTCGCCACCCGAGTGCCAGCTAAAAGAACAAGCGTTAATAGATTGGCAGGGACATTAGAAACGAAGCCAATACTCTCGGTGACTAGAGAAGTCAATAGAGCATTTTTCATTGATAAACTTCTGCCTGTAATAAGGGAAAAATGGCCTAGAGAGGACTTGGGTAGTCCGATATTCATTCAACAAGATAATGCAAGCCCCCACCTTAATCAAAGTGATGATCAATTTGTTTAAGCTGCTACACAAATATGAATAAATAAGGGTAGTTCTGGAAAGACACTCTATCACTAAAGGAACGACCTATATTTTGACATGCTCCCTTTTTTGAAAAAACGACCTATAATATGAAATGGAGGGAGTAGGAGATTAATTTGGATGAGTGAGTCTCAAATGTGCTGATCGGTTTTTTGTTTGTTTGTTTTTTTAAAACGAAAATAAAATTGTAATTTTAGGGAAAAAAAAAAGTGAAATAATAATAAATTGTGGGCTACAAATCGTATATTAACCAAAAGTCTACCAGAAAAGCCCATCTTTGTTAATAGTCTCCAAACTGTCGAATGAGAATGCCAAAAGTTTTAGGCCCATTTCTTAAACCCCAAAGTAGGTTATCCTTAAACGGTTAACCCCCTCCTACGTCTTGCTCCGCCTCAAACCACCCAGAAATGGCGTCTTCACTATCCGAGACCCTACCCAGATTCACGGCGGAAGCCCTCCGATCCGCTGCGAAGCTCTCCGAAGGCTGTCATGTAGTCCCCGTCCGCCTCCGCCGTGCCATTAAAAAGTACCTCCGTGGTAAGACCCCATTTTGTAGGAATTCAATTAATTTAGCACCAAAATGTTTCGAATTTAATTTTATCTTTTATCTTTTTTTTTTTTTTTTTGGTTTTGTTGTAGAGGAAGAAGGCTCACATATGAAAAGGAAAGTCTTGAGCTTGTCGAAATCATTGAGCAAAATTAAAGAAGTTAATTCGATGTTACCCCTTTCTACTTCCAAGGAACTTGTGGAAGATCCTCTAAAGAGCATGGAAAGCTCGAAAAGATGGAAAATACAGAGTGCTTATGGGGATGTTGGACTCAAGTATGCAGATGATGAGACTATTGCCTACGTCGCCTCTCGTATGCCCGCCGTCTATTCTGCTTGCTACAGGGTCCTAAGTGAGGTAAAATTTGATCCTGATCATTTGAGCTCAAGCTATGAATGTTAATTTTGAATCTCTTTCAATGAATGAAGCTTTAAAGGTACAGTTTTGACTTTTTGTTTGTCCGTTATTATGGGTGTGGTTGTGATTTTTGAGTATTTTGAAGGTCAGAAGGAGGATACCTGATTTTTCGCCAGTTAAGGTGTTGGATTTTGGCGCAGGGACTGGTTCTGCATTCTGGTGAGCGTTGCTTGAGGTGGGTTGGTATTTGTTTGTTTTTGTGTTTAATGGTACTTATTAGTGGATATTGTGTCTGTGAAGGGCATTAAGAGAGGTGTGGCCACATTCCTTGGAGAAAGTTAATTTGATTGAGCCATCTCAGTCTATGCAACGGGCAGGATTGAGGCTAATACAAGGTAGATTATTTTTGCTGCATTTCCCTAGTAAGTATGGCATGCTATTTGTTCTTCATTTTTGGTTGCTGTGTGCTATGGAAATAAGGGATAGAGATGGTTTTGATCACTGGTCACATCTTGTACGGTGATTCTTCTGTCAAGATGGCAGTTATGTTACATTATTTCCGTGACTGAACTGAACTTACCCTTTAAGTATATCATTCCCTCGGACAAGGACAGTTTGTGTTTCTCTCAAAAAGAGTACATGGTTGAAGATTCATCTATGTGTATTAGTAGTTTCAACCATCTCTCTCGGAGGCGTTTAGTCTATTAGGCGCTCTAAGTTTATTTCATATACAAACAACAGAGTAACTTTGACCAAAGCTCAAATTTGATTGAAACTGAATCTCTGCATTTCCAACCAATATTACCACCAAACAGAATTTAAGGTTATGCAGACATTTAGGCTAACTATTTACCAACAGGGGGAAAAGCACTTGATTATATGTTACAGATTATCTCATACTTGCATGGCAGATTCTTGCCTTTTGGCTTTACGGTCACTAAATTTCTATCTCCTGGGTATTACTTATGGTGGTAGCCCGAATTATTATTCGAATAAGATATTAGTGATGTTTTATGACTGTTGTAGATCAAAAGAATTTGCCATTTATTCAAAGCTATGGCAGCCTCCTAGCACTAACTCAGAGAATCAGTAAATCTGAAAGGAAGCACGATCTTGTGATAGCTGTAAGTATCCTATATTCTTTGTTTATATTTTGGCATAATTTATTTACTTCTTTTTTCAGCATTTGCTGACAGCGCCAACTAGAAAATTTAAACGTATGTTCTATTTGTAAATTTGACACTTCTAGTCTATTAACTTTTTGAAAGAATCCTTATTTACTGAGAGGTTTCTAACATCAATATTGACAATAGCTTTCGGCAAGGCTGAATTTTAGCCTCAAATATTACTCTTTCTCACATTATACCCATCACATTTCTCACTGAACATGTATTCTATGAGCACTGGATGCATCGTCACCATATCTGTTTTGATACCTTGCGAAGGAGTTGTAGAAAACATCCCATCTGTAGTACTAATAACTCAATAGAACTGAATATTGTCTATTGAAGTGTGCCTTAAGTAGCTTATTGAAGATATCATCTGTATTTTCTAGTGAGCACTGCCTAATCAACATATCCTGCTTTTACTGTTTGCTGAAGTCATATGTGCTTGGAGAAATACCATCTTTAAAGGATAGAATTACAATTGTGCGTCAACTATGGGATCTTACTGAAGATGTCCTGGTAAGTTTTACAACCAATTATTAGCTCCATGTAAGTGCATTGGACTCTTGCAAGTGTAAATTTACAATTCGCTGGTTATTCTTGAGAAGTCGAAGAGTATTTGCTCTATTAACTTGGTGTTCAGATTACCTTTCGGTGATATTTTTCATTGTAAAATAGATCTTTTTCTCCCTTTTCTGGTAAACAAAAAAAGTCCGGAAGGTTGCCTACTTCAGAAGTTTTATTGGGGGGGATCATTTATGATGTGACAAAGTTACACCATGGAAGAAGTGCTATCAGGATATGAAATATATTGCCTGTCATGATGGTGTCATTTGATTCTAAACCTTGGTAGACAGGAAAGTGTGTTCCATAACTTTTTCAAAAAATTATTGTGAAGCAGATTATTCTTGAACCTGGAACTCCAGAAGGATCCAATATTATATCCCAAGTTCGATCTCACATTTTATGGATGGAAAAACGGGTAAAAACTTTACTTTGTTTACGCTGCCTATGGTAGTCTTATGAATGTTATGGTCTCATACTGTTTCCGTTAATGACTTTATAGAAGATTCGCAAGTTGGAAGCTGCATCTCGTAAAGAATCTAAGAGTTTGATAACAGCAAAAAATGGTGCATTCATTGTTGCTCCTGTAAGTTTGACAATAAAGTACCTCAATATTTCTTGAGTTTGTTGGCCTATCTATGATTTTATCCAATACTTTCTCCTGTTATTTGATACTGCAGTGCCCTCATGACGGACGTTGCCCACTAGAAAATACAGGGAAGTATTGTCATTTTGTCCAACGTTTACAGCGAACAACATCACAGCGTGCTTACAAGGTTTATCTGGAACTTGGTCTAAGCACTCTTTTTCTATGCTTATGATAATTAGATGCAGGGAAGATGTTCGCTAAGATGTGTTGTTGTGCTTGTATATGAATTTCATATTTCTTGATCCTTTACTTATTGTAGGCAACTTTGTTGAACACTTTAACTCTCATAAATAATCCTATTCGTATGTGAGAACTTCAATAAAGAGAGAGAAATGAACTTTTTACACGTGTTTGACCAAAGTCAACCTTTTTGCAGTGGGGTTAGTAGATTGTAAGTGTATTTGATTGTTGTTGAGATATTTCTTTTGGAAAAGATTGAATTGTATGAAGAATTCATTCTTCATTGTGGCTGGCTTAAACCTGAAGTCAAGCTTCATGCACATTTCTCTGAACAAGACTGCATTTTCTTTGATTTAGAGATTTGCCTTTTGCATTTTCTTAAAGTAGTGTATTCATTGCATGTTTCCAGTTATGAAGTTAGCTTTTCTGTTTGGCTGTATTCATCTTTCTTGTTAGCAGCAAAATGGCCATCCATTTTCCTTACCCGTACGTGACTCGTGGTTGTTATTGTAGAGGTCCAAAGGCAAGTCTGTTCGTGGCTTCGAAGATGAGAAATTCAGTTATGTTGTTTTTAGAAGAGGTCAACGACCAAGGCAAGTATTATTCCATACTATTTGTATAGTTTTGAATGATTCTGCATAGCTTTCTAGGGGCCTGAATAAATGTTTCATCTTTTCTGGAACAGAGAATCATGGCCTCTTGATGGTATGAAGTTTGATACGCTGAGGGAGCAGCATGCTAAATGGAATCCTGTAGATTTAGAAATCGAGTACGGTATGTTTAACCTTTGTGGACATGTTGCCATTAGTTCCTCTTTGCCCTCTGACTCTCATCGACTGACTGTTAAACATCTGTGATGGTACAGAGGAGCAATTTTCGACAGAGAACAACGAGGACAATCAGCAGCAGCAGGAGAAGAATCTTGTTGTCTGCCACGACGGCTTTACTGAAAATGAAGCGACTTCTGACTCTGATGATAATGGTGTGGACGAAGAAGAAGAAAGAGCAGCTGCTGATCTTGGGAGCGGGTGGGGAAGAATCGTTTATTCTCCGATTCGGAGGGGGAAGCGAGTCGAGATGGACGTATGCCGGTCGAGCAATCGGGAGGGTACAGAAGGTTCGTTGGGGAGAATTGTGGTGACTCAGGCTAAAAACCCTGCATTGCATCTTCAGGCACGGCGATCTCTCTGGGGAGATTTATGGCCATTTTGAAACCAACTTTTTGGTTTTCTGTAAATATACAGTAATAGTGCAGGTCCAGTTCTTCTATTATTTGAGCAAAGTTCTTCTAATTAAAAATGAAGTTCCGGCCAATATTATGGCTACTTATTAATTTATAATATGAAATGATTCTTCCCTTCATCTCTTCTTTTTTGCATATAATTACAGTTTTTATTAGGGCTGACAATTCGTGTCGTGTTATCGTGTTCATGTTGGCGTGTTGAAAAATTCTCAATTCAAACCTAACTCATTTAATTAATTGTGTCGAAAATTTTAACCTGCGTAACTCGTTTAATTATTGATAGGTGATTTTTCAGTCCAAGTTTTTGTCACAGAAAAAGGAGACTAAATTTGTCAAAAAAACTAAAACATACATGTTTATTTATAATAACACCATCTAAAATTTGAATCTATCAAATTCAAATCCATCAATTTAAGTTTAACCATAACATTCTTATACATCACATCAACATAAATTTCATCAATTTAAATTCTTCCTAATACAACCAAAATCTAATTCAATCCAACCAAAATATATAAAATTCAAATGTAATTACAATTAGAAAGTTTAAATAACAAAATACCACCATAACAAGTCGTGTTGAACTTTTGATTTGGGAATTTAGAAGTTTTCTCAATTATTAAGGTAATAAAATTTAATTTAAAAAAATATTTTCTTAACGAGTTCACGTGTCAACTCGCCAACCCGTCGTGTCGACCCAAACCCGACCCATTTATTATACGTGTCGAGAATCTCAACCATAACATGCTATTTTCCGTGTCGTGTTCGTGTCGAGTTATCGTATTGTGTCAGCAATTGTCAGCCCTAATTTTTATCATGTTTCTCTTTCTCGTAAAAAATAACCTTTGAAAAATTGAAAATTTATCTTAAATTCACATCAAAATATTTACGATGATTTCAAAATTTCCTTATAGCAACAACTTTTGTGCAGCTCAATACAGTTCCTTTAAGCCTTTGCTAAGATTATAATATAAATAGTTGACATTCTTTCTCAAAATAACAAGAAGCCAATCTTTCCTTAAATAAGTACAAGCAATTTACTCGTGATACAATGAGATAAAATACAAAAATAAAGAATTTAATCTTTAATGATCGAAACGAGCTCAAAAATAGTAAGAGACTCGCGACATTGATGTGAAGCGGCATAATCGAAACGAGTTCATAAATGAATAAGAGACTCGTGGGATTGATGTGAAGACCCATGATTGAAACGAATTCAAGAATAGATAAGAGACTCATGAGATTAACGTGAAGGGACATGGATGACTATATTTTCAGGTGCAAATTCCGAATGAATATGAAATGCATAGATATAACTTATGCTTTGTAATGAAATTATGAAAAACAATTCTGAATAACAGAAAAGTTATAAGTAATACAATTATGAATCTCATAAAAGATTCGATTTTAAGTAAAGATGAACACTAATGACATATTTAATACATAGTATAAATTGGATATTATCTTTAATGATGGAAACAGTTCACTTTTTTACTTTTGAATTAAAATTAAAAATTTCTGAATGAATGAACACATGAAGGTGAGGATGACGTCTGCTTGATTATAGGAGACATAATTGAAGACGAGCAGACCACACACACAACGAGAAAATATGTCTCATTTTGGTTTGTCAACTTCAAGAATCTAAGCGATTGCATGCAACTGCCTCTCTCACACGCACACACTTTAGAATTTTCACAGTTCTTAAAAATCATATTTAATGAATCAGTTTATTTCATAAAATATCTTTTTTACACTAATTAAATAGGTTTACTAGTATTATCAAGGAGAGATTGTACTCTTACCAATTATAACGCCCCAACTAGACCCCCTATCTAATACGGAAGTCTAATCGGACGTCTGTCTGACTCGCGCCAGGTCTCATTCGAAAAGTACAATCTTAATGAATGAAATTACAAATTTACAACCTATGATCCTATTTAATGCCTTTATACATACAATGGCAAGATACAACATGTTAACTAATGCAATGACTGGGTTAAAATCCTCAGAACTCTAACCATTAGTTTAGTCGTTGTGCCACTCTGATCTAGCACCTGCACCTGTCTTCTAGCCTAAAGGAAAATAATAGGTTTGAAAATAAAGGTGAGCTAATGCCCGTGAGGTTCTCTTTTATTCTTAAAACAATAGGTTACAAATGTATCCCATGCCAAAATCAGTTTTACGTTCAATATACATATAACAGGGAAACAATCATTTAAATCAAAACACATTTAGCTCAACAATGGAGCTTCCAATCAATAAATCAATCAATGCTCATTTAGTGTGGCTAGCATTCACCTTGGGCTACCTGGACCCAAAGAAGTGAACTAACCACATACTGTACCGGTTTGTGCGGCGTCCCTCACTATCGTCAACCTTCACCCTTAACAGTCAGTGTAGCTAGCTAAAACAGTACCTCCCGACGGCCTTACTAGACCAGCCGAGCCCGTCGCTGGCCTGGAGAGTTCAGCTCAATCGTAGAGACGGCCAACAGTTACAATAACAATCAAGGTATACCCGGGTAATCATTTACAATACCGTAATAGTAATGTCAAGCAATAGTCGTTCAATCTAATCAGTAACATATATAAATCATTCATGTAAAGGCATGGGATCAATGGATAAGCACGGATATAACTATATTATATATATATGTATATATATGGAACACATATAGATGATAGCAAAGCATTTACACCACAAGAAAATAGCGAGAACACTCACCAATCTTCAAGGTTTTGGAAGGTCATCTTTGCCCCGTTGAGTTCCTACAACAAGGAAAAGTCATGGTTACCAACTTTAAGACTTAGGTTCTCTTCCTTCTTTACATGTCTATTCAACTAGCCTAGATAATTTACCTCTTCTATTCTAAAGTAAGGCGCAGGTTTTAAGTCATGTCTCTTGAGCAAAATAACATTCTTAGTTAAGAAATTAAAGGAAAACAAGTCAAGAGGTAAACAGAATGAAGGGATAAGCTTCTCAAAAGCACTATGATATTTTCCAGCAAGAGCATGTTCAAAAATCAGACTTTTCTACAAAAGAAACTCAATAGGACTTAAACCCTAGAGGAGTAAGAAAGGAACTTCCAAGATTTCAAGGATGGCTTCAATTTTCAGAAAACTGCTGCAGAACGCAGCTCGATTCTTTGCTGTTTTTTAGAAAATATAGAAAGCTAAACTTGAATCTATGAATTTATGAGTAAAAGTTATTCAAAGAGGTTTAAATCGAGCTATAATTTAATTAAATCGGACAAAGAACGAAGAATATATGAATTTCTGAAATACAACTATTACTTCAGATTTTCTGCGAAAAGAACAGCATGTTCAGCTCTGTTTCAGAGCTGATTTTTAGGAGATTTACAATTTCAAATGGAGAGACATAAAATTCCTTGTAATACTTGTAAGGAGAGGTTTAAAACAAGATATGGGTCATTCAAATCGGATACAAAATAAGGAAGTTACACAGTTTTGAAGTTGGCTACTCCAATCAGCAATTTCAGAAAAATCTGCATTAGCACTCCTACTTCAATAATACTTTTTGGATGATTTACAAATCCAATTGAGTAGTTTTAAAATTATGAATAATTCTAGCAGAAAGAGGTTCAAAATAAGACAAAGTTTGGTAAAAACGGAAAAGAAACGAGAGAGATATGGAATTTCAAAGTTGGATGACAGCTGCAGAATTTCTGTATACATGAACTACGTCTAGCCACGTCTGGCCACGTATAGCCACTTCTAGCAGTGCCCAAACTATATTTCATGACTCATTTAGGCATAATCATAGGATAGTAATGCCCTCGAGGTCTTAATTTATGCATACTATCATTCAAACGTTTTAAATAGAATGACAAAGCCATGTACCCTATTTAAAATAATATTTTAGAAGGTCTGTAAAACCATTTTGTAAGATACGAAATTTTGAATAAACCTTGATTTGAGAGGATCAAAATAAGGTAGAGTTTGGCCGAATCAAATAAGAAATGAATAAGATATGATTTTTCAAAGTTAACAATGACTGCAGAATTTTCGCAAGATAACGTTTGCTGAAATCGGATATAAGATGACTGAGATACAAGGTTCTAAAGTTCCATACTCAAAACAGGATCTTATGGAATTTTAAGGAAAGCCATGCTTGCTGCCATCTTTTAGAAAGATTTGTTTACACTTATGTTATGTAATATTTAACACAGACTTCACCTTTCCTATCTCCACTAAGAAAATGTCTAGAGAACTACTGCAAGATAAAAAATTTGAATACTGGATAAACAAGACATCATACAATTGTAGTATATATTCCCTGTTCCTCACCATCAACACGTCTTAAATAAATAATCTAATTCAGTCTCTATTGGTTAACCAATCCAAGTCAAACACCTAAACACACACAAACGGTGCAGAGGGAATTCTTATATGATTTTGTTCTTGATATATTGACCTAATCTTGTATTTCAATAGACAATTGAAACCTTAAGATTACCACTCAATCTATGTATTAACCGTTTAATCAGAGACATTACTTTTAATTATAAATACACCGAACAGTTGAGACTTTCCAATTCGAACCTCGGCTGCCCGAACTCTTCCAACCTAAGCAAATGATTAATTCAATTCATTCTCTTGCTAAAATGATCTAGTTCAGACCCCTAAACATCCAACCAAAAGATTCCTTACCTACTCAGTCAAGCTTGATGACTTTGTCCAAAACAACCTCAAGGAAACTAAATTCCACTGGGGAAAGCATGATCGAGAGTTGGGTGAAGAGATTTGGTGAAGGAGAGATGTGGAACCGTCGTGTCAGAGGTGACCGACAGTTTAAGGAAGGAGAAAAAAAAAAAAAAAGAAGAAGAAGAAAGGCTTTGAACCTTTTATTAAGTTTCCGCATGGGATCTCCTAGTCCACTTTGTGTGCCACTTCCTATTTCTATACCACCCAATAAAACATTAACAAGTGGCAACTTATTTTGACCACCCCTACCCCATCATCTCTCTCTTCATTTCATCTTTGCTTTCCGTTTTCTTCTGTCAAACATCAACAACCCCACCGGGGCCCCCATTTGCCTCACATTGGTTCCTCTCCCAATCCAAAACTTGCAAAATCCCCAAAATTCAATTTCAATTTGTTTGACAAATTAGGAAAAGTTTGTATGCATCATATATTACTCTGTTCCGATAGCTCACCATTTTTATTTTTCAAAGAAAGCTCAAAAACAATTGAAGAATCCTGATAAAAAGAAATGCAGAGCATGAATTGGTTGTCTTGTTGAGGTCGGGTAGTTACTAAAGGATCAATGGTGGTTCGCCATGCTTTATAATCCATAGCCGACGAGTTTGTCATATCCAGAAGGAATCCATTGAAGAAGAAGAAAGGCCTTCCATACACTCCTCTCAAGCATCCATACTGCACCATATATATAACATATTCATCAAGTCACAAAAAAGCTTAATTCATTTTACAAATTGAGGCTAACCTTGAAGGCAATTCGTTTCGCCTGATGGATTTGGTGTCATTAAAGCCCGGTTTACTGACAAGTATGAGTTCCCTTGTTTTAGCTGCAAACTTCACCATCTCCTCTGTACACTTATTCCTCAATGAAGGAAGAAATATAAATAAAAAATTTCTCCCAATTTCTCAAATAATTTTCTGCAATTAGCACATAAAAACGATTTCCTCCAGTTAGAGAATTTTGGAGGGTTTAGAATGTGTTTGAAATTGAATTTTGGAAAATTTGTAACTGGGTATTGGATTGAATTGTGGTGTTGGCGATAGAGTTTTAAAACGGGAAGGAGAAGGTTAAGAGTAGAAAGAGACTGAGGTAGTGGAGCGGCGGGGGAGAAGAAGGTGGAGGTGAAAATTGACAAGGAGGGAGACGGCGAAAACGGAACAGAAATGATGAAGCGGAGTAGAGAGATGATGGGGTAGGTGGTGGTAAAAATAAGTTGCCACTTGTCAATATTTTATTGAGTGGTACAGGATGTGGCACACCACACATAGTGGATTAGGAGATCCCACCCAAGCCTTAAAGTTTCTTACTTTAAGTTTAAAAAACAAAGCCTAGCTCAAAACACCCACTTGTCTACTTTACTACTGCTCCACTTGTCTTCTTTTCCTCCATTCTCCCTCCTTTTTTTTCTTTTCTTTTTCCATGCTAATCCTCCATCCACCGCCCTAAATACTTCCTTCCCCAATTCACTTAATAAATTTAACTACTTTCATTTCTTATAAATTGTCCTTTAACCCTTTATTCCTATAATTTAACAATTTTCACCTTCTAAGTCTTTTGATTTCAATTCCAATTTAATTTAATTTTATTTATTGTTATTATTATTTAATTACCACCTTATAACTTCAACCACATACCCCAAAACTATGCTATATTTTCATGTTATTATTGATTCATACCTGTCGAGGCCTAGGATCTCACACTAATGATCGTAATTAATACTTTAATACATGTAATTAATACTATTAGTTTGAATTTGTTAATATCAATAAAAAATTTAAAGTTTAATGAGAGTTAAAATAAGAATAATAACTCAATTTTACTTCGTTTATTTAAAAACGTCACATAAATTAAACCAAAAATTAAAATTGAATAATAAAAGATGGGTAGTAAATAATATAATTCTATTTAAAAAAATTATTTGAGAAGAAAATAAGGTACAACTGAATCAATCTGCTGCAATGCATTCAATACCTTTGCATTATTGACTAACTAATTTCGTACAATATAATTTAATGGACCAAATTATTCCTTCCTTCCTCAAATAATACAACAAAATTTTTGAAGCAAATAATACAAAATTTATAAGTTCTACAATTAAATAATTGAATATATTAGTAAATTTATTTTATTTATATTTAATCAATAAATAAATTTCAATTCAAAGAGTAAATAGATTATTGAAAAAAATAAAATAAAATGTTGAAAATTTTCAATTAATTCCAAACTGATGGGATTACTTAGAGAAGCTGAAGATATTCATTGTAAACCTGCTCCAGCAAATTATGATTCAACTGTACATCAGTTTCCTCTCCTTGGATTGAAGGATCAAAATTATCTTCATCAATATTAATAATTCCCTCCAACAAATTATGTTGTTCATCATGAAGCTCAAGATCAACTGATCTCTGATCGTAATTTTGTTGTTCATCCTGAAGTTGAAGATCAAATGATGACCATGATGATATCTCAGACAGTGCTACTACTTCCCTACTTCTGAAATGATGATCAGCTAATTCTTCTTCTTTACTGGCCTGATCTTCTTGATTGGATGTTGAATTGTTGCTACTGTTCATGATTGCTAGGGGTTCAACTGGAGTTGCTGATCTGGGTTCTGCTGATGATGAGGATGATGATGATAAGGAGGAGGAGCAGGAGCAGGAGCACATTTTTGTTGGCTCATCTACATGCATTTGTTCATCATGATCTTGATGATCTTTTTGGTGCTTGTTTTGAGGAGGGTTTTTGATAACGATATTGTTCTTCAAATCATTGTTTGCTGATATGTTCTTGATTGATTTCAGCTGGCACTTGTTGTTGGGTTTGATCCCTTCTTTCTCCAGTCTCTTGAGGATATTTGTGTTCCAATGGTTCTTGATTTCATTGTCTGTTCTTCCCGGCAGCTTCCCGGCGATGATCGACCACCGGTTCCCGAGGAGGGATTGTAGCCGGATGATGAGGTTCTCCTCCTCCGGCGTGATGTTCCCTCTCTTCACTCCCGGCCGGAGATAGTTCATCCACCGCAGTCTGCAACTCTTGCCACATCTAAGCAACCCTAAACATAATTTTCATGGAATAACATCATGTTAGACACTATTATCATCATATTACCTAAATAAGAACAAAAATTAAAGGGTTTAAGACCAAATTGAAACGTGTGGGACCAGTGGCGGAACAACACCTCATGTAGGTGGTTTCGCTACGGGAGCAGTCGTGAGAGTATTTCTATGGTTGCTCATGGCAGAACAGGTTCGGAGCTCAGCCGCGAATGTGTTATTCGAATTCTCCTTCTTCACTTTTTCCCTTTCCAAACTCTTCTTCTCTTCCCCAACATTCATTCATTCATTCTTCTCTCCCTAACATTCAATTCATATTTTTTCTTCAAAATTAACACCCTCATCCCATAATTGCTCTCATGGCAACCACCAGCATGTCCTATGGTGATTTCGCCACTAGTAAAACAAAATTAAACCGAATATCCAACTACCGAAGTGATTAATCGGACTAATATTTGCGTAACATAGCAAGATGATGAATGCATGTTAATTGGAAAGAATGTGGGGGAAATGATAAGAAAATGAAGTAGAAAAAATACCAGCTTTCTGGGGAAGAGATCGCCATTGACCTTCACCATGGGTTTGAATGTAGTTGATGAGCAAATCATCTTCTTTAGAAGACCATGCACCTTTGCGCAATCCAACTTTAGAACAACAAGGAGCCCTTCCCATGGTTTCCTCAGTGGATCGAACAAATACCTTAAACCTACGAGACCAAGGTTCTACTGTCTGTACAACAAGTGCAAAGCATAGCTTCTACCATGTCAATATATATATATATATATAGTTGAGGAAAATCGTGTTATTAAATATGCTCCATTTTTGTTATCGCCCTCTTTTTAAAAAATAATAAAAGTTTTTGATAAAATTAAACAGACAAAATAATAATTTAAACACGATAAAAAAAAAAAACCATATTTAAACATCCATCCCTTGTCTCAGAGGGACATGAAAGAGATGTTCCTCTCACAAATCACAATGCATTTATAGTTGCTACCAATAAATGGGTTCCATATATATGAGACGCTATTTCACGTGTATAAATACACGGTTCAGATCATCTATCTATCATATCATTCATGATTTTTTTTTTTTTTTTTTTTTTTTGGAAAAAATACAAATCTGGCCCTTATTTTGATTTTAGACGAAGATAATATTATTTTGATTATTTTTTTAAACAAACAAATTCTTATTTGAATTTTTATAAAACTCAAGTGTCATATGACTTATAAATGTGACACATAATTTTATATCAAATTGTCTATAAGAATTTGTTGGTAACACACAACATGACATGTCGAATACATTTTTTTATTTATATATTTTGACGTACAATGTGTAAATTACTCTCTTAGTTAGAGATTAATGATAATACGTGAAACATATTCTTTGTCTCATAAATAATTATTATATTTATGGAATTAAAATAATTTTAATAAATAAGATTGGGACAGAGCTAGGAGGTTTAACATGTACTCAATAATTGTAAATGGTGATTGTACCAATTACAGAGGATTAATTGTTTGTTTGGCCGTACGTTAATTGGGTATATGTCTCCTGGTGTTTCCCGACCTGCTTCAGCGTATGGTTTTAGGCTTCTTCAACTAATACCACTGCAAACTGTAACTAACATTGTATCATCAACAACCGCAGTCTCGGTCCAAAATCCAACACTGAAATTTCATTTTTCTTTAAACTTATCGTGATTGAACTGTGTTATTTTTATTTTTTTAATTTTAGTTGATCAAAATAGACTTATTTAATTTTTTTATTGTTATTTTTAACGAAAGTTAGAGATAACGGTTTGATCATTTGACTGTTAGTCAAACTTACTTTATTTATTCAACATATTTTATGATTAGGATCCTCTTTAATGTTCAACTTGTTTATATCAACCTCCAACTCAAAATGATGGCTGAAACCCTAAATAGATGTAATATTAAGGATATCTGAATCATAAAATGGGTTAAACAAACATGGTTAAGTAAAAAATAGGTTTGACTAGTGATCAAATGAGTTAAACCTTTATTTCATTAACTTTTTCATTAAAAATAACAAAAAAATGATTAAGCATGTCTATTTTGGTCTATCAAAATTTAAGAGGAACAAAAGTAAAATACCTCGTAATACACCTCCTATTACCAGAGACAAAAAAAAGTATTTAGGTATTTTCTTTAGTCCTAATGTTCCAAATGCTGTATTTTTGTTATTTTTTACTCTCTCACCTATTGTAATAGTTTTATGGCCAAAATGCAATTTTGGTCTCTTATAATAGGGATAATTCTATTTTTGGTCCCTTTTAATTTTACGATGACACATTTAGTTCCCTAACTTTTTTTATTAGGAGTTTTGGTCTTTTTTTACGAAAAAGTTTAGAAGATAACAGATTAACTCATTTGACTTAATTTTTTCTTCAAAATAATTTGTATCATGATGTTTTCAATCCATTTTATGATTCGATTTCTCATGAATGTTCAACCCATTTAGATTGACACAATCCAAAATGAAGGTCAAAATCCTAAATGGGTTGAACATTCATGAGGATCTGGATCATAAAATTTGTTAAAAGTATCATGATACAAATTATTTTGAAGAAAAAATTAGGTTTGACTAGAGATCAAATAAGTTAATCCGTTATTTTCTAAACTTTTTTGTAAAAAAGGACCAAAACTAGTAATAAAAAAAGTTACGAGACTAAAAGTGTCACCTTAAAATTAAAAGGGACCAAAAGTGGAATTATCCCTATTATGGGGACCAAAACTATATTTAAACCTAATTTTATTTAGACAAAATATAACTTTTTTAAAATTTTTGAATATGGCACCATTCATATAAAAGACGTAATTTAGACTTTAATGCTAAAATGATACGTAATGTTAGTAAAAAGATTTAAAAAATTGAATTATTTTATCGGACAAAAATAATTTTAATACAAGATTATTACTATATGATTGGGTTTTTTTAATTATTTTTTTGTGGAGAATTGAAAAACGTCTCTTTAGGCATTGAAAAGAAAAATCAAAATGAACTATTGACAATAAAAGAATTTTTTTTAAAAAAAAAAAAACTTTTTTGGTGTGAAAATTTTGAAGTTTCTAGATCTCTATAATCACAATTGAAATTTGCAAGAAAGACAACAAAATAATATCGGGCAAGACTCCACAACAGGGTAAGCATGCGACTAAGGCCCCTATTTATTTTTTGGGAAAATGAAATATAACAAAATAAAATACTGGCAGTCTGACTCCTTATAATTATTTTTTCATTGCTATTTTTTGACCCCTATTTTATTTAGTCTTGCCTCTTTTAAACAATTTTACCCTTTTAAAAGATGGGTAAAATAATTGAAAGGGCATAACAAATAAAAAATAAGGGTAAAATAATTAAAGGGGGCAGAACAAATAAAAAACGGGACAAGAAATTGTAATTGAGTTTTTTTCTTTTTTTTTTTTTTAGTTTTACACTTTAAAAAATTTTGTTTGAAAAACTCACCTAAAATATTTATTATTATATTTTATCATATATAAGTTCTATTTTAATTGTAAATATATTAAATAAAATAATGTATAATTATATTAATTCAGATATTAAAAATCAAAGGAGTATACATATAAAATAAAATTAATTAATAAAATTATTATTATAAAACGATAACTAAAGCCAGTAGTAGTGAATATGATCCGTCCACTTGGATTATTCACCACCCAACTTTTTCTTGTTTTTAGTTAATTACTAATTGAGTTTTGGTCCCTCGGCCCTGCGTTTCAATAATAAAAATATTCGTCATAGCTTCTTCTATTTTCTCATGGGACCAGCCTTCTTCTCCTTTTTGGTTCTCCTTCCATGAATCTCTCTGGACTTTTGTGTATAAATACTGAAAGCGATCTACCGAGTAGTATCACCATGGTTAGAGCGTTATATTTAACTGATCAATCGTAGGATAAAAAATTTAATTTTTACTTTTGCAAATTTAAGATTGAAAAGACAGATAGCTGGTCGCAAAACTAGTGTGTCCTACTGATTTATGTGTATGCAAAATACAGAATTCTATTTTTTACTTTCATAAATTTAAGATTGAGAAAACTGATTGGATATATAACCAAAGAAACTGGTCCAACATTTCCTCCGCCATATATATATATATATATATATATATATATATATATATATATTTGTAGTATTGATAAGCTGGAATTTAAGTGGTGGATTGAGTGCAATTTGAGGGCTGTTTTGAGGGATTTAATGAGCTAATAGGCTAATTTTACTTGCAGGGGAGATTTCATAAGGAGAGCAAAGAAAAGAGATTTTGGGCAGATTTTGGGAGAAGTTGGAAGCAGAGAAGAAGAAAATCTAATTGGACTAGATTGAAGAAATTAAGAAGGAAAAGAACAAAAAGATTTGGGCTTTATATTGAGACCCATAATTAATTTCTGTGAAAGAGAGTTTCCAAAGTTAATTAGGATTGGGCTTTAATATTTAATTTGTTTTTTAGTTTGGCATTATGGTGGGCCGCCTTAGGAGGAGTATATATATGGATCTTACTATTTGTAGCTCAAATTTACTATTTGTAGCTCAAAAAAAAAAGTGAAATGACAAAATTGCCCCTAACATATGAATAAGGTATATACTTCATGCAATACAAAATACATATCAAAACAGACAAAACTCCTTCAAAAATCAAACAAAACCATTCGAAATCATTCCAAAAAACGTTCAAAATCGTCGAAGCAAATTGGAACACATATTTTGGTTAATTTGGGACAGCGTCTACTCCAAAATATACGCAAATATGGTACGAATTTAACACTTTTGTATAGTTTTTTTCATACTGGTGTAAAAATCGCACATGTTTTGCGAAATTTGATGGAAAATTCGCCTGCAATGTGCGAATTTTGCTGAAAAATTCGCACAATGCAGGCGAATTTTGCTGAAAAATTCGCACAGTGCAGGCGAATTTTGCAGAAAAATTCGCACAGTGCAGGCGAATTTGTCAGCAAAATTCGCACACTGCAGGCGAATTTTTCTGAAAAATTCGCACAGTGCAGGCGAATTTTTCAGAAACATTCGCACAGTGCAGGCGAATTTTGCTGTAAAATTCGCACAGTGCAGGCGAATTTTTCAGCAAAATTCCCACATTGCAGGCGAAATTTATCCCGATTTTCACATGCAATTGGCGAACTTTCCACAAAAAATCACCTAAGCTGGGCGATTTTTTCCTGATACTTCGCCAATTACATGCGATTTTTCCTTGGAACTTATATCTTTTAATTGTATATGTAATTACTCATTTTTGGTATTAATTTGATGAATGTCGCAGGATCCAAATGGATTACCAGACATTCAGAGGGATTTGAGTCTTGAGTTTCAGTGTCCTGATTTTTTTCCAACTGAAGAACAAGCATATACGTATTATTCGGAGTTGGCTCTTACATTTCGCTTCGAGCTGATTAAAGTGGGGTGGGGTAACAATGGAAACTCAGTCACATATCGTTGCAATAGATTCAAAGATCCGGTTGAACAAGGGCCTCTCCCACAAGAGAGGAAGAACACTAGCCGGCGAGGATGTAAGTGCAGGTTCAAGTTATATTGCAAGGTGGTGAAGGATAATGGTTGGTGGGTCAGAGTCACACCAGGTCCGACTTCAATGCACAATCACACTGCTATAGTGTATCCAGAGGGTCACAGGCAGCTTAGCCGCATGAGTGCTGGCGCAATGGAGGTTGCTAGGACTTTGAACAATGCAAATATGAAGCCAAAATTGATTAGGAATCATCTTGCCGAGACGTATCCTGAAGATAATGTGACAGTGCGGCAGCTAAACAATCTCAAAGCTGATGACAGGAGAGCAAAGTTCGAGGGTAGAAATATTGCGCAGCAATTTGTTCATTACGCCGAGGAGAAGCATTACTATGTAAAAGTTTTGACAGAAGAGGTCACAGGTGTTATCACACATGCATTCATAGCCCATCCAATTTCCATCCAGCTGTTGAACAGATATTATTGGGTGATTGTGGTGGACGCGACATACAAGACGAACAAGTACAAGATGCCACTCTTTCAGATTATAGGTATGACTCCTTCCAACAAGAATTTTAATATTGCATGTGCCCTTTTGAGAGACGAGAAAAGAATTAGTTATGATTGGGTTTTTGAACAATTGAGAGGGTTGTTGGATGCTGAAAATGTACCTAGCGTTATTGTTTCTGATCGCGAGATGAGTTTGATGGATCCTATAAGGGATCATTTTCCTGGATCACACCACCTGCTGTGTTTGTGGCATATCGACCGCGATGTTGATAATCAGTTGAGAAAGCTTGTTGGTGAGGGTGATAGGAAAAAGGCAATAAAAAAGCTTTGGAAGGGAATTGTTAATGCGGCAACAGTTGAAGAGTATGAAGTGTTACTGCAGCGGCTGAAGAGTGGTTATTCTGTAGTTGCTGGATCTGTTGTTGTCTACCTGGAGAGGACTTGGCTGTCCTATAAAGAGATGTTTTGTAGGGCTTGGACAAACAAGATTCTGCACTTTGGCAATACTAGCAGTAACAGAGTGGAGAGTACGCATGCCGCACTGAAGGATTGGATGAATGCTGGCACACATTCACTTGACACGCTATTTGGGGTGATTGACGACCACGTCAATTACCAGTTATCACAGATAAGGTACGTTTATTAATTAGATTAATTCGCCTTTTTCGGTATTTATTTAATTTACGTACCTTTGACTTTATTGATGTAATTTTAGGGAAACCCTTGAGGCATGCATTTCCAAGAAAGCAACAGCTATGTTGTGTTTCCCGTATGAATTATTGAATGGCCATGTCTCTCACTATTGTTTGGAGTTAATCAGCGAACAAGTTGAAAAGATTACCAAGTTGGGTAATGATTTGTTCGAGAGATGTGGATGTGTTTGCAAGGCCACGCATGGGATCCCTTGTGCCTGTGACATATGGAAGTTGAGGGAATCGCACGACACGATCACCATGGAAATGGTGCACGATTTCTGGAAGCGGTTGACGATTGAGACATCTGAAGTAGATTCGAACACATTATCTGCAGAACTTCAGTAAGATTTACATTATGTATTTTATTTTATGATATTTTGATTCATTAACATACATTTATGCAAATAATTTTAATTTGTTGTAATTCATTGTTTTTAACAGATACTTCCGCCAGAAAATCGTTCCTCAATTCGAGAATAGTCCACGCGTGGTGCAGCGAGGTCTGATTGTCAAGATGAATGAGTCCCTCAATACTGACAATGCCAGTGTGTTCGAACCAGCCATTTTGTCAACATCAAGGGGTAGACCAAGATTACATGAATCCGTGCGGCGCGAGCAGAGCGCTCGCGAGAGAGGTTTAAGACGAAGTAATTCATCCAGGAGATCTTCTCAAAGATCGTTGCCATTCGATGAAGGTAATCTATGTTTTGTTTTTTCTTGTGAATTTATATTGATTGGTTACCTTATTTTTTTTTTTTTTTTTTGTTATAAGCCCAAAAATTACTATTACGTGTTTATATTCCAATTTGTAGGTAGAGCGGACAGTGAGAGTATCCCCATGATTCCACATTATGTCCATCCTTTCTGCAATGCCATTACGGACGTGGAGTCAGATGGAAATTGCGGATTTCGCGCCGTTGCACTCGGACTGCATGGCAATGAGAATGACTGGGAGACTGTACGAACTGCGTCTATTGGAGAGATTCTCATGCATCAGGATACTTACGGCCCCCTCCTCGGTGCATGTCTACCACAGGCTCTAGTTGAGGCAAACGCAGATCCTATTGCTTGGGCAATTGGTCGATTGAATCATTTTACATCACCATGCCCCTTTGCTGGCTGGATGAGCACCCCAACGGATTTGTTTGCTATCGCCAATTATGCAAACGCCTTGGTAATCCACCTCAGTCTTGCTCGCGGTTGCTGTTTCTCCATTCTCCCTTTGCGGCCCCACCGTGGTGTCGCCAGACCATCTCGACAGATAGCCATTGCGCACGTACGTGGTAATCATTTCGTTCATGTCAGTTTGACGGGTGATTGTCCTGTACCATCATTGGCATTGGTGTGGAGGCATCACTGTGATGCGGCTATGGCTCGTTTTGCAGCAGAAGATGAATTTAAAAATAGGCTGGACCATTGGGACTTGATTTGTGGACCATGATTTTTTGTAGCCATTTAACTTTGTTTTGAAAATTATATTGTTCTGTTAATAATCATCATATTTTTTTTTTAGTTTCCTGATTTTAATTTCATAAGTGCACAAAAAATGAGTAAACATGTAACATATAACGCATCAGAATCCTCATAGTATCACAAAATAAATAGAATAACAAAATAACATAGTAATATACTACAATCAACCAGCCAAATGCCATCTATCTAGCTCCGCCCTCAACCTAGCCTCCATTTCTTCCGTCTCGGGTAACCCACTACGTCTGATGATCTCGAAGGCGTCCTCACCGTAACTTCGCCACCGGCTGACCCACTACAAAGACAATACATTGCATTGATTACTTTCACTTATTCGATAACAATATAACATTATACTTAATCAAATTATGTAACGAAGAAACACTTACATATTCAGTGTTGGTTCGCGGCGGAACTCCACCATCATCAGCTGGGGGGCCATCGATGAACAGGTATGGGTGGGAGTGCTGACGATACCATGTAAGGTAATCGTGGGTGACCGCGCCGGGAACGTCAGCAGGCTGGAAGTCATCGGGACGTATACACGCCATACGTGGTGCCCGCCATATGCTCTTGGCGAACGCCAAGTCATAAACCACAGTGTACCCACCACTGTACGGCCGAAACGCCGTCTTCGGAAGGAAGATGTCGGCTGGGATATCCTGCACGTATCCCAACTGTCGGACGCACCTATCTGGCATGTACGGCTCGACCTCACCACCACATGCGATCAACCCCCTGTACATGGTGATCGGGGTGCGGACGTGCGGAAAATGACCGTACGGGGTCCATGTCACCTGTAATATATAAAATTAATGTCATATATGTGCAGCAATTACATATTTACAATTTATTATAAACATTTTATTACTAAAATCGGCAAATATATGTTGACATACCTCCTCCGGGCGCAAGTGGTCAAGGGCATGCCGGTACCTCTGCAGTCGGGAAATGCTGGCCTGACGGGGTCCAGTGGTCCACAAAGCAGCGCGCGGGGTGTGGGGATCATCAGGCATCGGCACTGAATGCGGTCTGAACGCTGGGAAGTGCTCGTATATCCATGCCTGCAGTAGGGTCATACAACCCGCCATCCCGCTGCAAGATCCTCTACTAGCCTTACCTAGATGTCTATACAAGTAGGCTAGTGTAGATGTACCCCAAGCATTCTGATGCACGGTCTGCAACTGTCCCCGAATGTGCACAAGGTGTTGTGGTTTAATCCTATTGGCACTCTTGTCCACAAAAAGAGTAGAGCCAATAGTCAACCACAACCAAGCCTCCAAAGCTCGCGGCATGTCCGTACCTAAAGCTGACCCCCTCCTGATCACGTAGTCCACTAGAACGCCACCATCGTTGTGGCTCGCCACCCAATCCGCGTCCCTCTCGGACACATGAAGCAAATCTACGCACAGGCTCCATAGCACTGACTTGTCAGTGATGTCAGCAACCATGGGACCATCCACAGGGATACGAAGTATCTCCCACACGTCGTGTAGGAGTATACTCATCTCACCGACTGGTAGATGAAACGTGTTCGTATCCGGCTGCCACCGCTCAATAAATGCAATAAGCAGTGGGGTATCGATGGACGTGTGCATAGTGTACGGCAAGTGTGCTAAACCAGTGGAGCGCAACAAAAGCTGCCAGTCAGATGGCATCGAAGCCAACCAAGATACCAGACGCTCACACACACCTGCCCTATTTTGGCATCTCAGTGTGGACCTAGGTGGTACTACCTCCTCACCCTCCTCTCCGTCCGGTCTATACCTATAGGCCACGTGGCCCTTCCAACTAGGTATCACCGACCCATCAATAGGGCCACCCGTACACGCCTCGGTCACAATCCAAGACGTATCGCTCCGCCCACGCCTATTCGTAACTAATTTCAAAAAATATGGACTATAAATAAACTTATTTAAAAAAACATAAAACAAATACATCCAACAATTTAATTGAAATAGCAACACACAATCATTTGAAATAGAAACACGTAATCATTATAATCAAATTACATATATAATAAATCTGTAGAAAGTGTATTATATTTAAAACTTACCTCGTGGGGGCTCCTCAGCGCGTCCTGAGGGCGACGGAATCTCCTCACCGCGTCCTGAGGGCGACGGAATCTCCTCGCCGCCAGTAAACTGCTCAAAATGCTGCTCCTCCTGATCGGAGTCCTCGTCTACCAGCGTATGTGCAGGCACACGTCGAGCTGCTTTCTTCATCCGTGCAGAAGCAGTGGGCCTCTGTCGCGGGATGGTTTTCCCCGCAACCTACAAGAAAGTGCAAATAATAAGTTAGAAACATGCAAATTATAAATAATATTTAAAAGTAATACAAAACTAATGTAAACAATTTTACCCAAGAAATTCGCACACGATGTGCGACTTTAAGGGTAAAATTCGCACATGATGTGCGAATTTTGCCCAAAAATTCGCACATCATGTGCGAATTTCCGTGTAAAATTCGCACATCATGTGCGAATTGTACACCACAATTCGCACATGATGTGCGAATTTTTGGGCAACATTCGCACATGATGTGCGAATTTAAGGGTAAAATTCGCACATGATGTGCGAATGTTGCCCAAAAATTCGCACATGTTGTGCGAATTTTGCCCAAAAATTCGCACATCTTGTGCGAATTTTACACCAAAATTCGCACATGATGTGCGAATTTTTGGGTAAAATTCGCACATCTTGTGCGAATTTTACCCTTAAATTCGCACATCATGTGCGAATTTAAGGGTGAAACTCAATAATTTAACTGAAATTTTACGCTTTTTACCTGTACAAACAATCCTTTCCCCTTCCCGGGACGCTGTGGTGGTTGAGATCCGCCGGCATCCATTACGTGCGATTTTTTTGGAAAATTTGTTTCGTTGGTCTGAGAGAGTTTGGTTAGAAAATCTGAAATGACTTATGATTTTGTAAGGTTTGCAGACTTATATAAAAGCGAAATTTCCTTCAAAATTCGCCTAACACAGGCGAAATTTCCTGGAAAATTCGCACCACTTATGCGAAATTTCCAGGAAATTTCGCCTGTGTTAGGCGAAATTTCATGGAAATTTCGTCCCACTTATGCGAAATTTCCTGGAAGTTTCGCATAAGTGGTGCGAATTTTCCAGGAAATTTCGCATAAGTGGGGCGAAATTTCATGGAAATTTCGCCTAACACAGGCGAATTTTCCTCAGTTTTTCGCCAATTAGGTCCGATTTTTTATGTTTATTTCGCACATTGGGTCCGATTTTTCATTACATTTTCACATTTTCTATTTTAAGGGCAACTTTGTCATTTCATCAATTTTTTTGAGCTACAAATAGCAAAACTGAGCTACAAATAGCAGCCCAGTATATATATTAAAAACGTAGGTTTTAGAAGGGGACTTTGGTTGGAGAATTTTGCTGGAGGAAAAAAACGGCAGACTTGGTCAAAATTTTGGGCGAAGGCTTCTTGCGGCTACAGTACTATTTCTCCTTCTTTATTGTTCATGGATAAATTGTTTATTATTATTAGTTTTGTTTTTTAATTCTATTTTGAGTAGCTAAATCTTTAATTCTAGTCAGAGGAATTACACCCTAGATGTGAATTAAATTGTGAGATCAATTTGTTCTTAATATCAATTGAGTTCTGATTATTTAATTATTCTCCGCTTTGATTGTTAGATTATTTAGCATTAATTGAATAGCTGGTAGCATTCAATTCTTCCTAGGTAGTTTAGTCAACTCGAATACACGAGGTTCGGTATTCCTAAGAGTTTCAATTCAACTAATCACGTGGTACGTAGGTTAGCGTTTTGAAGGGAATAATTAAGCAACGTGCAATTAAACAAGGTTTGATTAATTGTAAATTGAATTGGGTCCTAGACTATCGAAATCAATGTTCTAGGAGGTTCCAGGACAGATATTTGATTATAGATGCAGTTAACGGAGGTTCCTTAATTGCTGGGTTAAATTTATAGGACTGAACTGTTAGGAGGTTCCAACAGGGAAAACCAATATAATCAAGGTTAATTGGGAAAATTTGTGCATCGAGGATCAATTTATCACATCAGGGTGGAAACAATTCCTTTGACTAGATCATTTCCTAATTTTGATTTAAGCAAATTCCTGTTTTTCTTTATTAATTTTAATTGAAGTTTATTTAAGTAGATTAAATTCTCAAAAACCCCCTTTTGGTTACCAATTTTTGATTTAATTAATTCACTACCTTGCTTCCTGTGGAGACGATCCTACTCACTGCTTGCTATTTAATTCTGTGTAGAGTAGGTAATTATTTTTGATTGGTTGACGACCCATCAAGTATGTTAAAATATTAGTGTGTCCTACTGATTTATGTGTATGCAAAACAAAAAATTAAATTTTTTTTTTTTTTAATTTCTGTAAATTTAAAATTGAGAAAACTGATCGGATAGATAACGGCGAAACTGGTCCAACATCCCTCCACCATATATATTTGGAGCACACTACAAAATCAGTGTGTCCTACTAATTTAAGTGTATGCAAAGTGTTGGTGGAGTTATTTGGTGATAGTATTTAATGAAATACTCCAAATGGCATCAAATATGTGTAGAGTATCCAATCTCACATTGATCAATTAAATATGCTTGAGTACAGTCAGAAATAAGTCAAATTGATTAGATAGTGCTGCTTCAATTTTTATTTTTTTTTTCTCTGAAATTAGAGGTAATTAATTAGGTTGGTGAGAAATTGAAGCAAAAATAAAAATACCCAAGTCATAAGTCCATGCATGGTGATGGATCAGGTCAGTCTTTTCAAATCAATGATGCCACAAGGGTTTTTCTTTAAATAAATCTTCCAAGTTGAATGAAAATGTTACACTTTCGTCTTCATTAACGTTGATTGTCTCAAAATTGTCTTTGACTACTTTTGTTTTTCTTCGTCTTTACTCCCTCGATGTTTACGGTTTCAATGCCAAGAATTTTCAGATGTGGATGGTTTAAGAATATTAGCTTGATAACCCTTTATATATTTTAATTTTATGTAATCATTCTTTTTTAACAACCAGTCTCACGTACATTATCGGTAAGAAGGATGGGTGGGATTGACTACCATATTATTAATAAATCAAATAAAAAAAAAAGGTATCACAAGTAGTAAATAAAACTTACCGAATCTATTAAATTTAACATAATAAAATAATCTCAACCGTCTCACATAAACTATACAATCACCAATATTTTAAAAAAACATCTATAGTAGACAATTACATAAACGTGTAAAAATAACTACACTAACAAGTGCGAATAGAAGGTGTCGAATTAGAATCCAAGTTAACTAAATCACACAATTTTCATGGAAGGGCAGACATACCGCAGTAAGTCACAAAAATCTCCTTAGAATCTTGCTTAACCGAAAAATCTCCGCAAAAGAAAATCTGTAAGGCTGAAATTTATTAGCATGAAAAGAAATAACAGTAGTACATTTATTAATCTAAATTATAATAATATATTAATTTGATTTTGTGGTGAGAAATGTAGTACAAAAAGTGTCATGGAAGATGCGAGTAATAGATATTATATGGAGGAAACGTATAGGAGGAGATATTGCTGTTGAAATTGGCCAATAATAGAATTAATTAGGGTTTAGAATATAATAATCCAATTAAGGACAAATTAAGAATTATTGGTTCTTGTTTGTATTATATGCTTTATTTAATCGAGACAATAAATTACATCATCCATGATTAATTATATGCTAGGAGATTATTTTAAAAGCTAAAAGTGAAAGCCAATTTCTTTTTGCTTTCTTTTTTTTTTTTTTTTTTAATTTTGTTTGTTTCCTTCTTGGACTCCGTCCCAATTTATCTGTCATTTTAAGATTTGATTTTTATTCATATTTATATGACGATTTTAAACAAACGAGGTAAAATTGGGTTACTATTTCTATTTTAACCCTCATCAAACTCTGAATATTTTATTGATATTAACAAATTCAAACAAATAGTAGTAATTACATGCACTGAAGTATTAATTACGGTCATTGGTAAGAGTACAATTTATTCTTGGTAATACTAGTAAACTTATTTAATTAAGGATAAAAAAGATATTTTATGAAACAAAGTGATTTATTAAATGTGATTCTTAAAAACTGTGAAAATCCTAAAGTGACAGATAAATCGAGACGAAAGGAGCATCATATTAGGTTAAGATTTACGAGGTAATGGATAATTAACATGGAAAATAGTGTGTGCGGTCCTTCTCTGATATGTGTTCGATCTTCGAAATCAGTCTTCCGTTTTCTTATGGACAGCTCTATAAGTATTTGTTTGATCAATTCTTTAACATGTTTAAAGATTTTTAGCCTTTTTTTACCGAAAACTCTATAAGTATTTGCTTGATCACTTCTCTAAAATATTCGAATTTTGTAAAAAGTTTTCGATTTTTTTGATCGAAAATTCTAAAAGTATTTGCTTGATATGTTATCTGAAATTTCTGATTTTCGAAAAATATTTTCGACTTCTTTCACCGAACAACTCTATAAGTATTTGTTTGATCAGTTCTCTGACATGTTCAATCTTTTAAAAAGATCTTCTACTATTTTGACCGAACAACTTTATAATTATTTGTTTGATTACATATTCGATCTTCGAAAAAGGTCTTATATTTCATTGACTGATGGTCTGTTTGATAAACTAATTCAGTACTTATTCTAAATAGATTAAGTACTTAATTGATTAAGAGTGTTTGATAACTCAACTTGTTTCTAACTTAATGAATTAAGAATTTTTTTAATTAAGTACTTAATAATTAAGTGCGTTTGATAACTATAATTCAAAGTCTTAAGAGATTAAGTGAGCCTGAATTGCAAATATAATGGTTAGCCTAAAAATAAGTGTTTGGCGAATCACTTATTGCTGAACTGAATTGGTTGCAAATTTTTTCTTATTTTCAATATTTATTATTCTTTTTATTTTTTCTTTAAATAATTTGTATTTATTATATATTTTTTTAAAAAAATATTTTATCATTTAAATAAAAAAATATATATTTATGACATGGATTTTTATTTTTTTATAATTTTAATTAATATGTGATATTTATTTGATTAATGTTTTAGTTTTAAAATAATAATAACATTCTAATTTATTATTAAAATTTTTTAAAATATTTTTATTAGTAGAATTTCACAATATTATGTAAAAAATTACACATCTTAAAAATTATGTTATATATTAAAAAAATATGTTTCTAATATTTTTTTAAAAAAATAAGGTGATTTAATTTAAAATTTAAAATTTTATAAACTTATTTTCATAATTCATACTTCATAATTCAGACTTCAGATTTCAGACTTCAGATTCAGACATATTTTCTAATTTTATCAAACAAAGCTAACTTAATGGATTCAAACTTCAGAATTCAGATTTCAAACTTCAGATTTCAGATCTCAAATTAAGTTTTATCAAACGGAGCCTGAACAACTCTATAAATATTTGCTTGATCAATTGTCGGTAAGTCTGTACATCTTTAGAGCACTTTTAGTTATATCGCTTCTGATTTAAATAATAAATATTTATGTAATATGTTTGTATAAGGGTAATTCAATGTTTTAGGCATCTATTTTCAGACTTATTCTCGATGGAGAAAAGAGATAAAAATAGTCAAATAAATTAGAGATTTATAGAATGAAATATGTCAAAAAGTAAATCTACAATACATTTATAATTGTTATTATTTTCTCAATCTAAGTACTTCTCACCTATTGTCCGTTGGTACAAAGTTGTCCTGTTTTTTTCTAATTAAGAATTGATGCGATAAAGTGAAAGTGGTGCAACATATTTAGGTGGCACAATAAATAAGAAAGAAGCAATAAATATTATACAACACATGGGAAAACTACTTGTCCGAGGGAAAAAAAGGACCATTTATTTATTTTATTTTATTTGCACATGGATCACGGATCTACCAATTAGTCACTGCCACGTATTTTGTTAAGACAAAATTATTTAATTAATTTCTTTATGTTGATCAACTATTTTTTACTATTATTGTGAAACAATAACAAATGAGTTTAAAGAGATTATTAAGGAGGTTTTAAAATTAGAATTTTTTTTTAGAAAAAATTAATAAATTTATTTCTCCTATAATAAAAAGCAAAGAGAGTGCTCAAAGCAATTGTTTTATTTTATTTTTTATTACTTTTTCATTCAGAACTTTTGGAAAATTATTTTCTCATTATTAACAATAATTTATATATATATATATATTTAAGCCGAGTTATTTGATTTCATGTGTCACGTACCTCATTTAATTAGATGATCAATTAATTTTAATTATCACGATTATTTAATTAAATAGACAGTAAAAATCTAATTTAACATCAAGGTACTATTATAAATAACCTAATTTACTTCATAAAACTGAATGGCCCAAAATTTTTGGGTTTTGAACGAGGCCCAAATAAGAAAATTCCCATTAAATTAGCCCGTGTCAACCCGTATAATCCGAACTGATAGTCCAAATTAATTTAATTCGGGTAAATTATTCAAATAAATTATTCTCGATGAATGAACACCCTAATCGAAATATAATTAATTCTAAATTTCAATTAATCCAAATAATTTTATAAAAGTTTTAGCACATATTTGGTGAATTATTTTTCAATAATTTTAATAATAAATATGATTACATATAAGAGCATGTATTCAAATTATAAACTAAATAACCACACAACAGTTTCCTTATACAACTAATAACATTCAAACTTAAATTCTTAATAATTTAATTAAATCTAATTTAAGAATACTTGTAAAAAAGGAAAATACTTATTTTTAAATTTAATCAATGTCAATTTAATTTCACAAAATACTCGTCGTTTTATTCAAAACGACAAGGTTAGGTTAAACTGTGTATACTTCCATTACGTATTGTTGAAGATAAAACAATCAAAGAATTAGACTTAGAATTGAAATGAAGAGAAAGATCCACAAATGGCCTCCAATGGCGGGCCATTTCTTGCGCTTTCTTGGCTACTACATACAGTATACGATGAATTTTCATGAGTATTTCTAATGGGCCTCCAGCCATTTTATCTATAACTCTCACTCAACGTGTTATTTTACAGCAAATCTATGGCAATCAACGTAGAGAAAAGAAGTTGAAAGAACCTATTTATATGTGAAGAATACGTGTTATCATCTTCATCTTCATCTGCTGCTGCAAGTCTGCAACTTCTTGTTGGCTTCAAAATCTGATCGGCAGACCGTGATTGAGGAAGGTTTTAATGCAGCCATCCCAGCCTGCTGTTACAACCACAAGTCCCCACAAGTGAGGTGAATATAATGCATTCTTCAAGAACTTGAACTCTGGCCTGGATGTTATGGACAAAACTGCAGCTTGGCTCGAATCGAATAGTTTTTCTTCCGGCCATGTTGCAGATGCCTTGGATAGAACATCCAAGAATAGGCCGCGCCCTAGAGCTAGGCAGTCAGGGAGAGCTGAGTGTGTTTTTGGGGCCGAGTCCTTCTCAAGGAGCCCGTGTTCTACTATTCGTCCTTCTTGCTTGGTTTTCAAGCCGCCCCAAGGGATGGCGATCGAGGCATTGTGCGACAAGAAACTCTCGCGAGCTGAGATACTTTTTACGCCTTTAAAAGATTGGTTTTGGTTGGCGTAGTTCCAAATATGCACGTTCGAATCCTCAGTGATGGACATGATGTGTTTCCCATCTGATGTAAAAGATGCAGATACCTGGCTTCCTGAACATTTCATGCCTGCAGCAAGTGATCATGCAGTAATACCAGAAAAGTCTCAGGAGGAAGTTCATTTTTGAAGCAAAGAACCAGAATCATGGCAGAATAGCTAATAAAACTTTACAAAGGGCAAGAATGAAGCCAAATGCACATGTGAAAAGATAAGAAACTTCTGTGACACATGTACAATTTGAAAGAATCTTCCCACACTACAAGAAGTAAAAAGGGGAAACGCGATACTTGCCTTTAAGTTTGCAAATGATATTAGCGCCCGAAAGTATACGAACTTGCGAATCAGCAGAACTGACCATAACTTTGTTCACATCACCAGGGCAGAACTGGGAGGATTAAACAAATAGGGGGTTGTAAGGGCAGCGTGGCGACAGTAAAGAAGTTTCTTTTACTTTGTTTTTCGGACAGCAAAATAAAGAAATACGAATCCATACCTGAAATCCAGTTATTCTCTTGCCAGTCAGTTTCTTCTTTCCCTGTAGATATACTTGAGGGCCCAATTGCATACGATCATCTACAAGAATAGCGACATTGCACATAAGGTTTATTGAGAACATAGAACTGCGTGGAAGTATAACGAGAAACAAGATAAGTAATCGTTGCAAATCCAACCACGCAAGCTATCAAAGAAGACATCTAAAAGAAAATGCAAGAACAAATGAAGCAAACAAGATATGAATCTTAAAAATCACAACAATACAAATTCAACAGAACACGAAGACTCCAAGATCACAATAAAGAACTTCAACTAAATACATAAATGCCATCGGGTAAATAATATACTGTGCATCGTTAGCCGTAACAATTCCAAATGATGCTGAGAAGATCAACATCCAGCACCATAGCCATGCAGGGCTCACAATATCTATAGTTTCAATAGACAGCTCTCCAAAAGGAGAGCAATAACGTATGAACCATTCAATGATTAAACAACGAACAGCAGACATTATCAAGTTTTCCAACACAATACCAACATTTTACTCCTTAGGAAAGCAATTATACTACCCTACGCATCTCAGATAAAGCAATTATAACACAACCATGTTCCTTCATTGCTCCATTATATTGAAAAAATACCTCATCAAAGAACCTTCAATTGGAAATAATCAGGTATATTTACTCTATCATATATCAGAGAAAATATATAATACTTTTCAAACCATCACCTTCTCAAACTCAGACCACACAGAAGCAATAGCAAGAGTTTTTTATTTTCAAATAACATGTAGAAAGTAGAATCATAAAACAAAGTGTCCGAACTTCAAAGATAGATTTAATACCTACTATATCATAAAAGCGACAATTTCCATCCATTGAGCCAATAATGCCACCCTGCGCATGTTATTCAATAAACAATGTTAGTCCAGGGCCATCAGAGGCCTAAAGGAGTACTTCAAAAGCTTTAGCCTTTGATTCCAACGGACCTTCCCATCTGGAGAATAACAGACGGCTGTCACAATTTCTCTCATATCAGTCCAATCAACAACCCGAAAATCATGCACTTTCCAGATGCGCAATTTCCCATCTATTGAACCACTTATAAAATAATCATCATCAACCGGATTAAAATCTAGACAGGTCACTGCATCCCAACAGTAAGCAACGTGTTAGATATTAACTTTACAAGTACGAAGACGAGCAATCCAGTGCTACAAAGACTCACCATAGTTGTTATGTTCATAAACGCCAAGGCATTTCTCATGGCCCACTTGCCACAGTCGAGCTGTTTTATCAACAGATGATGACAGAAGATACTGCAGTTGTGTGATGACAATAACATAAGTACAGGGAAGTATTGTAGGGAATCAAATTTAAATTATGTGCACAGGAAGAAGCCATTTCTACTAACCCCATTCTTAGACCATGAGAGGGCCAACACATCCCCCTTGTGCCCATGGAATTCATGCATTGGTCTCTCCAGAAGTCGGAAAACCTTAGGTGGGAGGATGGCACAAGTAGATTCTGATGAGTTCCTTAACTTTTTAACCTGAGCAATCTTATCGGAATCCAGAGGAGCTAACTTGGAAAACTGATCTATAGAAAGATATATACAGGAAGAATCTGACTTTTCAATATTAACTCTATTAGGAAACTCGTCCTCAATCACCTTCCACACACGCACAACCCCATCTTCCCCAGCACTTGCCAGGTATTGCCCATCATGACTAAATTTCATTGTCAAGATCGATCCTTTATGTGCAGAAAACTCTTGCCCTGCTTGCAGTAAGGACAATTCTTTTAATCGTTTTCCATGTGAGTGGGACCTCACTATTCGAGGACCATCCCCACTCTGTGATTTCAAGTTAACTCCCTTTGCCTTCTCCGTGTGGCGTGTTATATCACTTAGTTTTTGAAACCAGCCCTTTTTCACTTTCTTTTTTGGAACATTAAAGCTGGAGTCCCTGCGAAAGAACTGTTGAACAATAGATGATGTGCCAATACTTCTTTGGAATTCTTCAATTGATATTGTTTTATTGGTTCCAACTTCACGTAGAAGTGTAAGCTTTCCATCATTATCCCATTCATCAGCCACAAATTCAGTTCCATCGTCCAAATTTCTAATTTTCCATGAATGAGCCTCCTCTACTGTGCCATAATCAACAGGGTCCTGAGTTTCAATCGACAGGTCAGATTGAAAAGATCGAGATGAGAAGAACCCTTCCTCATAATCAGAGTTTGCCAAGACAGCTTCACTGTTATCACAAAGCCTGCCGATTCCATCGTCACTAACAACACCATCCTCTACTTCTGCTCTATCGCCTTTGTACCAATCTAAATCCAATCCCATCCATTTCAAAAAATTACTTCGCCGTCCTATGATACTTTCTGGTTTCCTAGTCCAAAAGTCATATCCAAAAGCAAAGTCAACAACCCCAGAACTAGAGCAATCTGAACCTGAATCAGACGACAAGGAATGGATCCCATCTCTACAATCAAAAAACTGATCTTGGGTTCTACTAGGGCTAGCCATCTTCGTTCTACTCAGACCACATAAATCTACAGTAAATAAAGAAAAAGAAACCAAGTGAAACCAAAATTCGGAAAAAACGAAACAAACGACACATCCATACTATATGCAAAAGGAGGGGCAAGATCTCATCACATCCTCAATTCATTACTGAAATCAACCCATAAAATTTAATCAAGCAATCAATAACTCCTCAAATCAAGGCAATACCCATAATCTGTCGGCAGAAATTTTTGGAACAGAATTGCAAGAACAGTTGCTCAATGCATATCATGAAGACATTGAGAAAATGATCTTTGCCAATTTTAATGAGAAAGTTTAGATTTTTCTCCCCTGAACTGTGACGAAAAACTCATCAAAGCCCAGAAAATTATCAAAAGAAATGTGCTCAATGCATTCCATGAACATGAAAAAAAAAAAAAAGGTATGATCTTTGCTAATCTAAGTGCATACATTTCTCACCTGAGCAGTCACGAAATGGTCATCAAAGCCCAGAGAACAATCAAAAGAAATTGAACCGATTATCAGCTAAAGAATCCCATCTCCAGAAGCCTACCAAGAAAAGGTGAGCTGAACGAAAACAAAATTTGGACCCGGAACCCAAATGAATTAGAATTGGGGGGAGTGAAAGAGAAAGAAAGCCAACCAAAAAATAACAACTGGATTTTACTGAAACGGAATAATAAATGGACAGCTATGGAAAATTGAATGGGAATTAAGAGGAAAAGTGATGGTGATGAATGATGAAGAAGAAGATGGTGTTGTAGGTGGGTGGGCTAAAACTGAAGCTCTGTGGCTGAAGTTTTTGGCTTTGAATTTTGACAGGAAAACTAACCAAAGTATTTGCTCTGGAAACTGCGGACAGCGTTGAGAATTTCATGGACGGTTTTGTCCTTTTATCGCTCCCCTTTCATTTGGAGTCCTTTTTTACTTTTTTTTTTTTTTTTTGTTCTTTTGGGGTTTCTAATTTCTTTGTGTGTGTTCTTTTTTAATTTTATTTTGATGATCATAATCATAAACATAAACTCTATGAATTATATTTTATCTTAATTAAAACGTTATCAAAATTTGGAATGGCATTTGAAAGATGATATTGTATTTGGATTTTTGTTATTTTTTTAAGTATTCATTCGTCATTGAAGAATTATTTTTCCAATTGTGGTTTAAAACATATTTGGATTTGAGAAAAATTTCCTATTAAATTGAGCTAATTTTTCATTTAAAGTATGAAGTTCTTAAGATTTTTAAACAAATTGTGAGTCTTAATTTTTTAAATTATACTATTCTGCCCTATAATAATAGTTTATTATGTATAGATGTATAAACTAGTTAAACAAGAATTTTCGAAGAACGGATCCCAGTTCAAATATTCATCACTAAGGCTCCGTTTGATAAAACTTAATTTGAGGTCTGAAGTCTGAAGTCTGAAATCTGAATTCTGAAGTCTGAATCCATTAAGTTACCTGTGTTTGATAAAATTAAAAAATATGTCTGAATCTGAAGTCTGAAATCTGAAGTCTGAATCTGAAGTCTGAATCTGAAGTCTGAATTATGAAGTCTGAATTACAAAAATAAGTTTATAAAATTTTAAATTTTAAATTAAATCACCTTATTTTTTTTAAAAAAATATTAGAAACATATTTTTTTAATATATATATCATAATTTTTAAGATGTGTAATTTTTTACATAATACTGTGAAATTCTACTAATAAAAATATTTTAAAAAATTTTAATAATAAATTAGAATGTTATTATTATTTTAAAACTAAAATATTAATTAAATAAATATCACATATTAATTAAAATTATAAAAAAATAAAAATCCATGTCATAAATATATTTTTTATTTATGTAAATGATAAAATATTTTTTTTAAAAAAATATTTAATAAATACAAATTATTTAAAGAAAAAAACTAAAAAGAATAATAAATATTGAAAATAAGAAAAAATTTGTAACCAATTCAGTTCAGCAATAAGTGATTCGCGAATCACTTATTTTTAGGCTAACAATTATACTTGCAATTCAGACCCACTTAATCTCTTAAGACTTTGAATTATAGTTATCAAACGCACTTAATTATTAAGTACTTAATTAAAAAAGTTCTTAATTCATTAAGTCATAAACAAGTTGAGTTATCAAACGCTCTTAATCAATTAAGTACTTAATCTATTTAGAATAAGTACTGAATTAGTTTATCAAACAGACCCTAAGTAGTAAATTCTCGAAATTCTGATGGGCATTAACATTGAATTTATCCGATACCATAATACTCTTTTGGAAATGTCTAATGTGAAAGTCACTAGATAAGTCATTAATTTTATTTAATTATGTATTATACTTTATTTGTTGGGTTATGAACGAGTATTTTATCAAATATTTTGAATTAATAATTCTATTGAAGTATAAACTCAAGAGATGGGGGGCAAGACATTAAATTTTAAAATCGATTTCATGCGTCATTATATATAAAAAATCACTAAATTTTTATGAATCGTGATCCGTATAATTTTAATTCGTCAAACAATATTATTATTTCGAGATTGAATGAGTAATTTGTATATAAATTTTAAGATTATAGAAATTAATTAGTCCAAAAGTAAGTGATTGTGATTCAAATTATTATACATGCTCCTAAGATTGACAAGAAGTTTTAGGCTAGAGAATTCGTTTCTTGGCCTTGTGTTCGTCATTAGGATGCATGTGGCTAAGTATGTGAACAACCCACCGACAAGTTATTATTTAAATATGTTTATTTGTTTTGTTCCAATCTTGTAATGTCACCAATTTCAATTTTAATTCATTAAGACCCGCTAACTGCTAACCATCTCATATATGTATAATTTGTATATATGTGACTATCATCATTATTTACAAAATTATATATATAAAGAATTTTATTTGTTTATTTATAAATAATTTTTTTTACCTATTCATTTTGTCTGTTAGGCCTCGTGAAATTGGTTAAAAAGTAATATACTAAACTCCAAAAATAGTCCATTACATATAGCAAAACTATCATTTTGGTCTTAAAAAAAAAAAAACTATTTTTTTAGTCCACTACATCATGTTTTTTAAAAATTTTTGTTCAAAACTCACTTTTACATGTCTTGACCAGGGGTATTTTTATCTTAATGAAAAATTCTTTTCTTTTAACCGATTAAAATTAATAAAATATTCAAAAAAAATTTTACCCTCCCCCTCTCTCTCTCTCCTCTGCCCTCCCCTCCGCCGCCCCTCTCCTTCTTCTCCCCCTTCCCTTCCCCCTCCCTCTCCACCCCGCTGCCCCCGCCACCTCTTCCTCCTCTTCTCTTCTTCTAAACAAGTTTCGATAAAATTTCAGCTTGCAGCCATCCAACACATACACAGAATCACAGGGTAAAATAGTACTGAATCCACGACTCATTCTATATTCACAGATCAAATCAAACTGAGCCCCAATTCATACGTCCCTCTAAATCTAACAGTAAGGGGAAAGAAAACAAAACCAATGTTCACTCGGTCATGCCATATACAAAGACTGAACAACCACACAGCAGTAAAAATTTAGAACTCGTGAACAAGAATTTGGTTCAGAAATTAGCCTAAACCAAATATTATTGACTTCAATCACACATCTACAATGACACCAATATCGACCCAACCTTTGTGTACACAAGACAGGTCAACTGCCCAGTTTTAGCAGAAACACCAATTTGGCACTCTTGGATTTGCTGACAAAATGACCAAAGAGAAGAGAGGAATCATGATTGAGAAGAGTCTAGACTTCTAATATGGTTTGTTGCACCTGTTCTTCCTCCCTTTCCCTCAAAATTAATTGCCAAATGAATGAGTCAATAACGTTTGTTGCGCCAAAAAACAAATAGCCAAACCCACTAGAATCCTTCTTCAACAGTGGCAAAAGTAGGGACTTTTTCTTGAGGGCGATTGAGGAAAACAAAGAATTGGGATTAAAAGTGGAGTTCTTGAAAGAGAAAAGGAATGATCTTCCCGGAGAGCTGGCGTATTGGCTGAGGGATAAAGCTGGCAGTATTGACATTTTGATGGGTCACTGGAGATGATGTAGGAAAAATTTGTGGTTCCGATGAAGGCAGAGAGAGGTGGGACTCGACGGAAGTGAAGGGTTTATCTCCCGGAGAGAGTGTGTTCCGGGTAGGGGGAAAGGAGAGGAGCAGAGTGAACGAGTCAACCACAAAAGATTACAACGATATGAATTAGAAATTACTTGAAATCTGGAGTCGTTGAAATCACCGGCAGCCTCATGACTGTTGGTCCAAATTGGTGGGAAGAGTCGCCGGAGTTGTCGGAATTATAGCTGACAATTACTGACACGACACGAAAAAAATAGGTTAAGGTTGAGATTTTTGACACGTATAATAAATGGGTTGGGTTTGGGTCGACATGTTTAAATAGAGGGGCGGGCTTGGGCCGACATGACAGGTTGGCGGGTTGACACGTGAACCCGTTAAGAAAATATTTTTAAAAAAATTAAATTTTATAACCTTAATAATTGAGGAAACTTCCAAATTCCCAAATCTAAAATTCAACACGACTTCCTATGGTGGTATTTTGTTATTTAAATTTTCTAATTGTAATTACCTTTGAATTTTTTTAATTTTTGTTGGATTGAATTGGATTTTGGTTGTATTAGGAAGAATTTAAATTTCTGAAATTTATGTTGATGTCATGTATAAGAATGTTATGGTTAAATTTAAATTGATGGATTTGAATTTGATAGATTCAAATTTTAGATGGTGTTATTATAAATATACATGTATGTTTTAGTCTCCTTTACAAATTCAGTCCCCTTTTTCTGTGGCGAAAACTTGGACCTAAAAATCACCTATCAATAATTAAACGGGTTACACGGGTTAGATTCGGGTCGACACGATTATAAACAGGTCGGGTTATGGTTGGAGTTTTCGACACAATTAATTAAATGGGTTGGGTTTGGGTTGGGGGTTTCTCGACACGCCAACCCGAACACGAGAACACGAACACGACACGAATTGTCAGCCCTAGTCGGAGGCAGCGGGGGGAAGAGGGACGGGGGGAGATGAAGAAGAGAAAGAGAGGGCAACGGAGAGGAGCAAGGAGAGAGACGGGGAGGGTTAAAAAAAAGTTATTTTATTAATATTTATTATTCTTAGTGATTAAAAGAAAAATATTTTTCATTAAGACTAAAATGCCCCTGGTCAAGACAGACAAAAGAGAATTTTTAACCAAAATTTTTAAAAAACATAATGTAATAGACTAAAAAAGTAGTTTTTTTTTATTTTGGACCAAAATGATAGTTTTGTTATATGTAATAGACCATTTTTGGAGTTTAGTCAAAGTAATAATCATAATTTTAAGGATATAGAGGGACCAAGTAAGTAAATAATTCTACTTTGGCCGTTTTATTATTATTATTATCATGTGAAATTTAAACCCCATATGTATGTTGTTTTTTTTTCTTTTACAATATATATATATATATATATATATATATGCTTGACTTTGAAACCACTCAAAACTTTTTGTTCAAAGTGAAAGTCTACTCCAATAAAAGGCAGCTAACATTGGTTGAATGGAGTTTTTACTCACTCACTCTTTTACCCCTTTTCTTTTCTAATGGATTTATGAGTAAATAAAGAGATTATTAAATACGTATTTTTAAAATTTTTCGTCTCTAAATGACTAAAATATTCTTAATTTATAAACGATACATTAAAAAAATAGCCAGTATTTAAGAATTCAAGCAAATAAAATTAAATTTGTTAAAATTTTTGTGAAACTCTTATATGTGTCTGAGTTTTAATATTCCTTTCTCTTTTAATTGACGTTTTAAAAAAATAAAAAAATTTTCATTTTAATTGACAGTTTACAGTTTTTTAACTACCCCATGTTACCCCTCTTTCTCCTCACTCATTTTTTAACGGCACCAACAAATAATTTTAAGTATAAATATTAAATGTTGGAATTTGAGTTTGCTATCCTGATTATAGAAAGCTTTCAAAAATTAAACCCTTAACTTGACTAGAAACATGTAAAGCCACAATTAAAAAAAGAACGGAGGGAGTATCTTATTTTTACATAATGTCTCTGATATTTTATATAAAATGTTTATAATTATTTACTAAATTAAAGAATAAAAATATAAAAATTATGACAAGAATATTAAATAGTCCATGTGAAATGCAAACACATAATATAGATACAAATATATCACTATCGGTTTGATCATTGATTTTGAAAGGTTGATTGGTAACAGTTTCCGAATCTGTTTTGTGTAAATCGACCTTCTTCACTTGATTTTGATTGAATTTCATAATATCGACTATTTTTATTTGTACCCATCTTCTCATTTGTCTTTCAAAAATTTTCAAAATTTAAATATATTTCTTGAATAATTTATAACATTTTGAAAATATAAAAATTCTGTTTGTCTGGACGGAATATCCACCTTTCACACTCTTTTACTTTAAAATAAAAATTTAATTTAAAAATTAAAATCGTCTTAAGGAGACAATAGTATGATATTAATAATAATCTTGTATAAAACAATCCCATTATCTTATACTAAACTCTAATTAATCAAATTATGAATATAAACCTAATTTGATCAATTCGTATATTGCAGTACGGGCACTTAGTAACACGCATTTTTTTTCTTTTTTTTCTCCAACACACACACACACACACACTCTCTCTCTCTCTCTCTCTCTCTCTCTCTCTCTCTCTCTCTCTCTTTCTCTTTCATGCCGCCACCCTCCCTTCATCGGATCTCTTTCGACTCTGTCGCGACTTCTCTTCTTCGACTTTGGAATTTCTGGGGTCTCTTCTCCACTTTTCTCGATCGCCTCATCTCCGATGACCTGTTCCGATATATGGTGCCATAATTTTTTATTTTCTGCTATCTCAAGGTTTGGTTATTCATAATTAATGGTGGTGGTTAGTACATTATTAGAGTGATAAGGATGCTTGGAGTGATAAGGATGTATTGGAATGATAAGGTTATCATGTTCATAGTTTTATCTAGATATATTTTGTGATAATGAATATCAAGTAATCTTTTTATCTACAATATCTCTTATGTTTATCACCTAGAGTAGCATTCTATAAAACGAGCACATAATGAGTTTTATGAAATACAATTCTTTACTTCTTACATTTTTCATCTCTTTTCACATTTTTCTCAATTCTAAGTGGATAATCTTTAATAACTTTAAATCTCTTATGGGTGTTTTGGTTGATATAAAATACTATTGTGTAATATAATTCTTAATTTTGGTTGATATAAACATAATTTCAGTTAATATGAAACACTATTATTTTTATCAGGAATATGGTTGATATAAAATACTACTGTATTGTTTTTTTTTTGTTGATATAAACTCTTTTCTGGTTGACATAAAATAATATTCTATATGATATAACTCATGTTTTTGTTGATATAAACTCTACTCAAACACTATTAATCAAATTGTTACTCTTTAGACATGATATTAACCATTGTTATATTGATATAAACACATGTTCTACATGATATAAATGAAAGATTATCTGTCAGGGCCTAGCCAGAAACTCACTTTCGTGCTGTGCATTCCAGAATCGGAATCTCTGGTCAGGCCTAGACGCTAGCACAATCGCTACTCTAACCCTTGCTTGAAATAACATTGCGCAGGATATTGGTATGTACTTATTCAATTTATCACGCAACAAATAAATTCTTAATTAAAAACGAAAACATAAGAATTACCTATTGAAGTGTATACTCAGGTGATTCTCTTGTATGCCTCAAGACTTTGTTCGTATGTTGTGTGGGCAACAATCCAATGAACAATTGATCAGCTAATCACCACAATCCATGTGCCGAAAAACTTCCAGCACCACCGCACCTGGCGCGTACAATCCACGCGTTGCCCAGAGAGAGAGAAAGCCACACGCGTCGTCGCCTCAAAAACCAGGCGTCGCCGAGAGGAGAGAGAAACCCAGCCGCGGGTTTTAGAGAGAGAGAGAGAGGACCCCACGAAAGCTCAAAAATCTGACTTGGAGAGAGGAAAAATTATTTCTCTCTCTAAGATTTTATCTCTCTAGTTTTCTTGTCTTGAAAACTTATGAATTGTATATTGTGTAATAGTTAATCCCTTGTCTATATATAGTGTTACAAGAGAGACCCCAAGTTGGTTTAGGATTGGTCTTCCTAATGGGTTTAGGTAATTAATTAGTTTTCAAATTCAATTAGGTAACTAATCTAACAGGATAAACCAAATCCAATTAGATTTCCCAATCTCTAGGATTTTTTAATTTTAATTGAAATTTAAGACTTAATTAATTAATTAATTAATTCCACTTTGTTAATTACTTAATTAACCCTTAGGAATAATTAATCAATTAATTAATTCTACGTATTCAATTAACCCATTACAAAATTAATCGTACCACTAACGGATTAATTTTAGCACTACCATCCTACACCAAAATTTCTTCCGGAACAACTTAATTAATTTATTCTTAATCTCTCCACATCAAAGATATAGTGCTCGTTAATTTATTAATTTACTGATAAATTAATTAATTAACTTCTTTAATTTCAAGACTAGTACCACTCGACCTTTTTACTATACCGAACATAAGTCCACCAGCTGGGTTTAATATAATAAACATAACGAGCTCATCTCGGGAGCACCATCACCCCGGACGCACCGGTACATGGTTTCCTTTCAACAAGCAGCAGCACACCAAGTAACCAAACACGCGTACCCAACCCACCGAGACTATTGGCCACAATTGACCTCACCCATTGGCAGATCAAAATACGCTATGTCTAATCCTCATGCCCGCTCAAGTCTAGGGATTAAGAGATAAAATATTAAAAACAATTTGTTTATTAAATCAGTACAAGACGAATCATTCTAATTGGTCAAGTTCAATACGCCCCGGGCATATCTATATGATTCAATTAGTTTAGACAAACCAATTATCTGAATTACATAATAACCTAAACCGACAGTTTGTCCAAAATTATCTCGGTTACGAACCTCATTTATATATTATGTCTTTTAACCAATGATAAGATCTATTGTGTCACACAAGACACCTCATCATCTAACTACATAATATAAATGGACAAATAATGCACAACAAAATATAACCAAAACATAAATCGATATATTAACTGGGAAAATGTACAATACAAGCATAGCTTATGTATTCAACTCCAACAATAAACTCACATTCTACTCGATATAAACTCGTATTTTTCAACAATGTATTCAAATCTTTACCCTTGTACACAAAAACAATCCACCACGTCAAAAACAACTAGCACCACGTCCAAAAACGTCAAAATCAATTCATGTGAATTTAAACTGATTTTTTCACAAAAACAGCCCACCACGTCTCAGAACAATTAGCATCACATCAAAAACAACTAGCAACACATCCAGAAACGTCTACATCCATTCATGTGAATTTAAACTGATTTTTTTCACAAAACAGCTCACCACGTCTCAGAACAATACACCACGTCAAAATCAACTAGCACCACGTCAAAAACAACTAGCACCACGTCCAGAAACGTCTACATCCATGCGTGTGAATTTAAATTGATTTTGTCATAAAGACAGTCCACCACGTCTCAGAACAACTAGCACCACGTCAAAAACAACTAGCACCACGTCCATAAATAACTACCACACTACGTATACATCCAAACATGTGAATTTAGCTGAATTTTTCACAGAACATAGTCTACCACGTCTCGCTACGTCCAAAACAACTAGCACCACGTCTAGCTACGTCTCATAAACACATGCTCTACGTGATATAAACTCACGTTCTACTTGATATAAACTCGTGTTTTCAATGATATAATCAAACCTATATAGACGTATAACTTCATGAAACCATTGTACACATGATATAACTCTTTGTTATATTTATATAAGCACATGCTCTACGTGATATAAACTCACGTTCTACTTGATATAAACTCGTGTTTTCAATGATATAATCAAATCTTTACTTTATATATACATATACATATAAAATTTCATAGAACTGTGATATAAACTCATGTTTTGATTGATATAATCAAATATTTACTTTATATATACAAAATTTAAAAAATTTATGAAATATAAAATTTGATATAATCTCACATTCTAAATTAATTGAATAATTTTAAAATTTTAATTAAAATTTTTTAATTTATAAAAAAAATTTAATTTTTTTGGAAATAAATAAATAAAATTTATTTTCAAAATTAAAATTGCAAAAAAAAAATTAAAGGCAAAAAAAAAAAGAGAAATATTATGATTAATTAAAAAATGAGAAAATTTAAAAAAAAAAAAAAAGAAAAAAAAAACCTCGTGTCAGAGACAATACATAATAACTGAAGCAACGCATGTGAATGTGACCCACTTACGCGTGCGTGAACTTTGAGTTGCACAAAAAGTCAACAATTGCGGCTGAGAATCATTCAAACTGAAAAATAGTACAAAAACTAGTAGGAGTACAATAGTATTGTACTACTATAGTACGATATAAATTGACTAATTTGATTAAAATCAAGTCCCCTAAATCTAAATATAAGCAGCTTTTTTGGGCTAACGTATTAATTTAATAAACGAGGATAATATATTACATTCATGTGTGTTTAACGTGGGACACTCAGAATGAAACAATTAAAATTTAATAACTCAATAATCATTAAAGAAATCTGATTGGCTTTGACTTGTTTGGTAAATTAGCAAAATATTAATTAAAAGAATTTGATCGCTTCATTAAAGTAATTTAATTGTCTTTGTCTTACTTTACTAATCAAAAGATATACCAATTAGAGTTATTTTACTTTTATCTCATTACCTTTGTCTTGCATCAACCACACACTCAAAAATAAAATATCATTAAATTGATTAGAATAATTGTGTAATATTTCATCTCATATCATTAATGTACTAACTGAATAATTTGAATATGTTTCACTCTCTAGACTATTAATAATTTGGGTTAATTATAATAATCACGTAATAAAATTTGATTAATATTTTCTATTAGGGTTTTAAAATTGAAAGGGTAAAAGAGGGATTTCGGGGATTATAGTGTTTGTGTGGGGTGAGTTGTTCAAAATGGTAGTTGAATTGCCGTGGGATAAACGCGGGAGAATGTTGACTTTTGACCGCAGCTTCAATTGGAATTTTGGAAGAGGAACTCACACAGGTCAAGAGACGGCCTTAAATAGAATATGGGTCAAGTCAATCCACCCCGGAGAAATACAATAAAAACAACAATTAATTAGACAATTGTAATGCATGCCAGTAGCGACCTTGTCCATCAATGTTTATACAATGACTTGCCAATACTATATATATACTATACACTTCTCTAACCTTAGTTTAGTTTAGTTTATTCCCACTTTAATCCTTTCTACGCATAATAAAAAATTAGACTACTCATATGTTTACATAGTATCGTAATATAATATATGACCTCATTTCTCTTTAAAAAAATGTAAGATAAGTTTTAATTTACAGGCAATTTCCTATCTTGTTATAGTTCTATGTGTTCCTTTATGACAGTCAATTTTTTTCTTATGATAAAATGTCAAGTTCAATTGCACATCCCTCTTCATGATCTGTTTGGAAATTATATTTTCTTAAGTTCATAATTTTACATGATATCGTGATATAATACACGCATCACATTTCTCTTTGAAGGAGATGTAAGATAAGTTTCAATTCACGGATAATTTTTTATTTTGTCCTATCTTTTTTATAATGATCAGTTTTTTTCTTACCACAATAAGTCAAGTTCAACTACTCATCTCTATTCAAGATCTATTGAGAACTGCTATTTTATTAAGTCAAATCAAAAAATGAGTATATGATTCATTCTACTCAAAACACGAGAAGTCCAATCGAGACACTTTCATCAAAATAAGAACATGAATCTCAACATTTGTACGTCGTACATTTTGTGCCGTTCTTATCTTCGAATGACTTACAAGAAAAAAGGGGGAAAAGAAAAGAAGTATGAGATAAATATGAAGAAGAAGAAGAAGAAGAAGAATTAATTAGAAAGTTGAGACGTGGATACAAAACTTTTTGCAGTTAAAAAAAGGAGGTCAACTACCTATCTTTTCCAGAAACAACCAAAAAAATGGTGAGGCAAATCCCTTCAGCCCAACCAATATCACCCATTTGTCGGTCTCCCAAGTTAAGATAATCTATAAATATTACATTCTTTCTCTCTCATGCAATAATTTTATTAATTAAATTAAATATAACTATTTTATATCTCTGAAATAATTTTCATTCGTTGGAGTGAAAATTTTTTATTTGACACCATCAGATTATTAAGGCGGACTTTCATCCGTGCTTTATGGGTGTGTTTAAGAGTTAAACAGTGAACAGCTCCTTTGCTCCCAGCAAGCTTTGCTTTAGTGTTTTGAAAGTCCAAGAAGTGGGTGATAAAAGAAATATAACTTATAATTACAAATATTATTATTGTTGTTGTGTTTACTACGGATAAACTTATATTATAAATCTACTATATTAAGTGGTGCATATATTACATGCCGGAATTTTAATCTAAACAGAGATACATCACTAATTTTCTTATAAAAATATCAAACTATAAATCTAAAAATTAGATTTACGACGACTGAATTTTCTTAGACCAAATTAACGAACATCATCAATGACGCTGCTACCATACAAACGAATTTTACCAACGAAACTGTCGTCATAACAACGAACACTATCAACAAAACTCTACCAGTAAATCTGAATCTACTGAGAAAATAATAAAATAAAAATTTGGTTAATTCTCTTTATTGGATGACAAAACTGAAAACATAACAAATGAAAGTTTACAATAAATTTATTTTTTTCATCTTTTCATGATGAGAAGATGGGGGAATAAATATTTTTTTAAAGGTAGAATTTAGGATAGAAGAAACAGGGGCAAGGGCAGAGAACAAAAAGAACATATTGGGTGAAGGTTTACTATTAATTTCTTAAGATTAGTAAATAAATATATACTCGAAATATGAGGCTATGACCTAATTGATAGTGGACTAGTGAAACAGACCCAATAGGAGAAACCCAAACCCAAACCCAAACCCAAACAGAAGGGATAGACCCATCCTCAGCACTGGATCATGAAATACGTGAGGTACAATCATGGCTACTTCACAAGCCCCCTTGGGCTTTCAGCTACAGCTTAGACATCCAGTTAACTATGGATCTAGATTTGGTCCAGCCCAACATTAATTTCATACATCGCATCTAAATATATATATATATATAATAAAATAAAATATTACACATACGATTTCAATTTTTTTATTATAAAATAACACTTTTTCAAATTAAAAAATAAAATAACAAAAAGATTGTAGTTCAGTGATAAATATTTATTGATTATTTAAAAAGTAAAATGATTGAAAAATAACTACTATTATTTAATTTGAAAATGAATAATATGTATGTTTAAAATTTCTTCATTCATTTATAATTAGGGTTTTATTTGAAAATATAAATAATTTATCGAAAATATAAAAGGAGAGGGGGGGGGGGGGGGGGGTAGTCGAGGGGACAGGGAGCGGAGGGTGATTTGTGCTGATTATGCCTTGCTTGAGTGGGTGGGAAAGAATAAGAGAGCTTCTCCATTAGTGATTAGAGCATTATGGGTGGTTCTTCTCAAATCTCACTTGTCAATGACTTGATGTGATTAGAGGGATAATCACAATCTCTAATCTATGAATTAGAGGATTATGTGATGCTGATTAGTGACTTAATTACAAACTACATATATGTGAAGATTATATTGTATTTTTTAATATTATTATTTTTGAACATGCAATGCAAAAAAATTGAAAAATATTACGTTAGTTTTATTTATTGATAAATATAATTATTTTATAGACTATGGGGAGATTAATTAGTGTGAATAATAATAATTAAGAGATTAATTATAGGAGGAGGAGTAGAATAGCACGCGCGTATGACGGTCGGGGGAGCCGGAGAAGGGACCCACCGTCCACCACTAGCACCGCCCAAAGATCACTTTCCCATCACGCCTCTTCTTTCTTTTGTCCTTCACTTTCCACTGTAGAGTCAACGTCAGAAGTGGGACTCACCGGTGCCCTGTGCCCACCTTGGTCCCACATTACCCGCCGTCACCACCACCACCGACGACGGAGAACCATTCCATTCCATTCCATTCGCCGCCAATTCTGCAGCCGGGAATTCCGAATATTATTCTCAAATTATATTAAGGAGCACTGTTTTTCCTGTATCGTGAGTGAATGTGAAATATACATTTCTGATTATGAGCACTGAATTTCAGAACGCCATGCATGCACTGCATTTTTTGCATGCAATTTACGTACATAACAGACCCCGATCTGGGTTTTACCGGGTCAAAGCTGGTTCGAGTCCAGAAAATTTACATGGGGCGTTAAAATTTGGCAGAGATTATTATTATTATTATTATTATTATTATTATTATTTAATTTTAAAATTTTACCATCCTTTGATTGCGGGGTTGGAATTCACTAATTAAAATAAATAAATTCACGAGTGCATGTCTACTTTAATGAGTGATTGATGCTGCTGGTTGTTAAATCACATATGAAAGTTTAGTCCCATAATTAAATTAACATAAGTTAACATAAGTTGACATAAGTTGAAAGAGAAATATGGGACTCATTAGCTGCCACAAATGGCCTGGGCTTGTCCAGGCTTTCTGGTCTTGCGATTTGGCGCCAATGGTGAAAATTGGGAAGAAGAAATGAAAATAAGATTGCTCATCTTGTCCCTGCTGCTCTGTTATGGCATATATGGAAAGCAAGAAATGCAGCAATATTTGAAGGAACTCATCCAAAAAAAGAGGGTCTCCAAGAAGAAGTTAAAAAAGAGATTTTTGATTTTTTGGCTAGCTCGCGTGGTCTAGGAAGAACCCAAACAAAACCACCATTGATTGTTAACTAGAAATCCTATTGCAGCTCTGAGGTGGTAATAAATGTGGATGGCTCAAGTCAAAAAGAAGAAGGTGCAGGTTATGAATTTGTGGTCAGACAAAAAAACATGAAAGTTTATTTTTGCAGAGTCTTGCAGTCTCCCCTCTGCCAACCCTCTCCAGGCGAAAATTAGAGCATTTCAGGTAGCAGTCCACTACTGCAAGATCAAACAATTATGTCAGGTCCTATTTTTGACTGACAATCTCTCCCTTGCGAACATGATAAATGGAGGTGATTTCATATGGAGAGAATACAAGACACTAGAGGAGGTTAAACTCCATATTCAGAGTTCCACCTCCCGGATCTGCCACATCCCCAGAGAAGGAAACATCCCAGCCGATTTTTTGGCTAAGATGGCCTCAAATGGACACTCAATTGCATACAGCAACACCCGTGTGTTGCCTGCCAAATTGCAAGGATTATTAGTCCTTGATGCCAGTGGAATCCCCTCCTTGCGCAGCAATAATTGAAGTGGAACAACAAAACTTTTCAACTCTTGTCATGAAATCATGCTTGTTAATCTTAGACGATCTAACCCCGTCAATCTCTACTGAAATTTTGGCTTAGTATCGGATAAACTTTCTTCTCCTGTGCCTAACACACATAGAAGGTTTTGGCAAACATATTAGTTTAGAAAACTTTTGTATAGAAGCACATGATGGCTTTTGGTAAACAAGTCAACCTTTTGTACAAGATTATAGGAGTTGCTTCTCTCCTATTTAACCTAATTATCAATGACAGGACGTCAAGTCCGCCGATCTAACCTATTTGGGTAGACTGTTATTTAAAAAAAAAAAAGAAAGAGATGTCCAAACTATGGAGATCAGACGTGTTGAAATTAATCCTTAAGACACTGTCTAGTAAGCTGAATATCTCGTTCCAATCCCTTCAATCCAAGAGACATGAAGACCCCGCCTCAAAATCTAGACATCTGGACGAGGTCTAAGCCTTAGGCTATCATTTTGATGTGCCTCTAAGTCTAAACCCTGTATAATCATTAGATTGCAGTACGGTTTATGTTCGGTAGGTCAGGCGAAATATTATTTATCAGATTAAGAGATCAAATCGGCCCATATCAAATGTTATTCATTGTATGCGAAATATTGTTCATCCGATTAAGAGATTGAATTGGTCCAAATCAAATGTTGTTTATCAAAAACGCCCTTGAATTTCTATAAAACCTTCATAATCAGATCAACGAAGAGTTATGAACATTTATCGCTACCATTTAATACATTTATATATATTCGATTGAACTAATTTAGTTGTTGGGATACCTATTATTATTATTTTTTTTTTTTTTGGAGGAACCATCCGAATTCAAAATTTGAAAGTATTTTAAGATTAAGAAATATGATTCTTGATAATATTTGGAGTTGAGAAAATATATTGAGCAGAAAGCAAATTGAGCGTAGAGAAATAAATAAGGAAGAAGAAAGTTTGAAACAAATGATTGAAAGGGCATTCAATATACATTTGGTACAGAAGCACTAATGCATATTGACGTGTTCTTTATTCATTCATTTCCAAATAATAATGCAAAGAAAGAAAGCAAACAAATTTGGTAAGAAAAATAGATGCAGACATCCCAAATGATCTGAATTCAAGATATTCTTAGCTATACCTACTGAACTCGTCGTAGATTTTCATGGCTGGAATATGTCCATTCACCATTCATGTTTATTGTTATTGAATCATTTAACTGCCCTCCATTTTTGTTCATTTGAATCAGTCACTGCTTTCTTCATTCTATAACCTACCTACGTACAACCACACTAAGACAGTGATGTAGTGGATGTTAGGGCATTATACCTACGTGAACTCTAGTTTACGGTAACGAAAGTAGACATCTCATCACACCAGTACTGATAAAATAGTTTGGTAAAATTTACGATTCAAATATACATACACATAAAATTTCTTGTAGTTTTTAATATGGGAGGTAAATTATGGGAGTTGTTGTGCGGGTCGCAAGTGGCATGGGACTCAGGTGGTCGGAAGGTGATGACAGAAGTGGATAATGTAAGTGTGATGGCCATAATTCAATCTGGGAGTGGAGCGGGTATACATGGCAGCCTAGTTCCGGAGATAATATAGTTAGTGAGAGACAGTGAAAGGTGGAAATGAGTTAATTTTGCAACCGATTATCTTGCAATCCCTTGCTTTCAAGGAATCAAAATGTTTTATTAAGTTGATAGAGAGTTGAATCTATGATTAGAGTATGATGTGATAGGAGTAGTTTATTTACGCAATGTAATAAGCTGATGGACTAATTATCTCCTGCCAAACAAATTTCCTTCTACTCAAGTATTCCACTTCTTATAAATCTTGCCTAATCAATCATATAGTGGCCTAGGCATGTAGAATTTGGGCAGAGAAAAAGTGAATGAAAGTTGAGACTTTTGGTATTCTATATATAGGTTTTGTAATGTGGGGAGAACCAAATGAAATAAATGAATGAAGGAAAGGCATTGATGTTTGAGAAAACAAAATGCATGTGGAAAATTTCCTTTGTTTCTCAAAATGGTATGGGAATAATTTCATGCCATTAATGAAAACAAAATGCTCTTTTTCCTTTAATTGCAATTGGTAATTAATTTGCATGTGCATGTATATTACTCAAAGGGGTTACTAGTTACGTCTCATTTTTTGATGTGGTGGTCCATAAATTTTGACAAAATTGTCTTTTTACTTAAAAGATAGGAAGATAAAAGGTATTTTAGAGGGACATTTTAATCTAATTACGACTATAGGAGAAAAGTACTGGGGTGATAACTAGTAATTCCTTTACTCAAATTATATTTCAATAGTCTCTTAATCGCTAGTTCTTAGGAATAAGTTAGGTAATTAGGCATAAATCCACTATATCAAAGCCAATGCAAGCTGATTAATCACAAGTGGTAATACTAATAATGGGAAAATTATTATGTAGTCTATGGACTATCTAGTATTATAGTCTAACCCTTTAAACTACGTAGTGTTATAAAAAAAATTGAATTTTTACTATTTTTTAATTTTTCAAGCCTCACGCGCTTTTAATATGGAATGAGTAATACTAGTTTATTTTTAGGGGTGGTTAGTTTTTTTATAATTATCTTATCTTTTCTTTTAATTTGATTTTATACTATTTTTTCCTTTATTAATCAATATACAACTCTTTTGATTTTTCTATTAATTTTTTTCTTTATTAATTAAGATAACTGACAACTCTGTTTTTATTTTTTATTTTTTAATATCTTATGCTAGTGATATAGGTTGACTTTAATTTTTTTTTGAATTTATATTTACCATTGGTGGCACTGTACTTTGCTAGTGGTGAGATTTTTTATTACATTAGGTGGTACTGTATTTTTCTTATGTTATTTTGTACCATTGGTGGCATTGTACTTTGCTAGTGGTGGGATTTTTTATTACATTAGGTGGTACTGTATTTTCTTTATGTTATTTTGTACTATTGGTGGCACTATATTTTAGTAGTGGTAGGATTTTTTATTATATTGGGTGGTACTTTATTTTTCTTATGTTATTTTGTACTATTGGTGTCACTATATTTTACTAATTGTGAGATTTTTTATTATATTGGGTGGTACTTTTATTTCCTTGTTATTTTGTACCATTTGTGACACTATATTTTGCTAGTGTGAAATTTTTTATTACATTGGATGGTACTACATTTTCGTTATGTTATTTTGTACAATTTATGACACTATATTTTACTAGTTGTGGGATTTTTTATTACATTGGGTGGTACTTTATTTTCATTATGTTATTTTGTACCATTTGTGACACTATATTTTGCTAGTGTGGGATTTTTTTATTACATTGGGTGGTAATGCATTTTCGTTATGTTATTTTGTACCATTTATGACACTATATTTTGCTAGTGGTGGAATTTTTTATTATATTGGATGATACTGTGTGGTACTGTGTTTTCGTTATGTTATTTTGTATCATTTGTGACACTGTATTTTGCTAGTAGTGAGATTTTTTATTATATTGCGTAGTACTGTGTATTCTCCAGCATGTTTCTGCACCCACCATAAGGATTCATTCTTCCATAAAAAATTGTGAATACTAACAAATGAAAAATTCATCCTAATACGACACAGGCTAAATAATGGAATTACCTCTTTTTCTTCACACGATTAAAAATCACATTAACTATTTTTATACCCATTAAAAAGTATAAATAGGTATAAAAATTTTTAAAATTACCTCTTTCCGTGGGATAATTGTGCTTTTCATCAGAAAAGGTAGCAGCTTTCCTTTTCGCAGGATTTGGTTACTTCTTTTCTCCGGTCAGCAGTTGTCTCTGGTGAATGATGGAGTGGTCGCCGTGTTTTCTACCACGTCGCCTCTTCTTCTTCCGTAAGGTTTTTGATTTTTTTTAGATTTGATTGAATTTTTCTGGATTTGAGGTTGGGAGATAATCAACCAGTAGCTAAATTTTAGGAAAGAGATAAAGATGATTTATTATTATTATTTTGGCAATTACCATATCAGTGGGCAATTGTTATCACGCGCAGGTTTATTTTGTTTCTATTTTTATTTTTTATTTTTTACTAGTATAGACTATGTTATTAGGTAGTCCATGGACTACTATATACTAATTTTACTAGTTACCGCCTCAATTTTTATCCTCTATCACCCCAATTTGGACTAAAACACCCCCACAATACATTCTCTCTTCCCCTTTTGAATTAAAAGGATAATTTTATCAAAATTGTAACGATAATACTTAAAACTGAAGCGATAACTAGTAATACCATTTAACATAATATGTAGAGGACCTTATTTTTATGAGGGGGTTACTAGTTACCGCCTCACTTTTTGGGGCAGTGTCCATAGGTTTTGATAAAAATATCCTTTTACATAAAAGAGGGAAGAGAGAGGGTATTATAGGGAGGTATTTTAATCTAAATTGGGACGATAAAGAGAAAGTACTGGGAATGTAAATAGAAATTCATTTTTATGAGATATAGCAAATATACCATAAAAGATTATAGTGAATGATGCTATATCATACAATGTCATTCATTAAAAAAAAAAAAAACACGCACACACAACTTTTGTGGGTAGAAACGAAACGAAAGTCCAACCTAGACATGGATTAGGTGTTAAAATGAAAGAAATGACATATACATATTATATATATATATATATATATATATATATATATATATACAGAACTGAAATAAAGTCTGGGAAAAAGGATTTGGATTAAGTTGATGAACTGAATTCAACAACAACAGGGGTTTAAAGTGAAGAAGCCAAAATAAACCTTTTTTTAATTAATTATTTCTCTTTTTCAAAAGATATTAAATTAAGTAAATTACTTCAAGAACCCTAACCCTAACTATATTTTTTCTCTATTTCGTCGTTTTCACCTATTAGAAAACCGGACAAGATATAAGTCACTTGTCTATTTCTAGGAAACAATCTATTATTTTTACTCTATTACCCTTATTTAATTTACAATTTTATTGAAACTTTTTTTTGTCATGACTATTCCAAGTTATAGCACTAATATAAAAAATGCATTAAATAGGGGTATAACAAGTTTAACCATTAAAAGTTATGGGACTTTTTAAAAATTAATTACAACTTTAATATTTGTGTTTTGGTCAAAACGACTTATATATTGAAATGGAGAGAGTATAAGCTAGCCACAAGGGATAGGGGTTTATTAATTACCGCCTCAATTTTTGGGGTGATAGTTTATAGATTTTGATAAAATTACCATTTACTTAAAAAAGGGAAGAGAGATTGTATTATAGGGAGGCCATTTTAGTCCAAATTGAGACGATAAAGGGCAAGTACCGGGACGGTAACTAATAATAGTTCAAGCGATATCATCCCTTGTGCATGCTTTTTTTTTTTTTTTTTTTTTTAAGAGAGCTTTGTAAATTAAAAAACCTACTAATTTTAGTAAAACCCCTCAATTAACACAATATAGCACACAATCAATTTTTAATTTCAAAAATTGCAAGATGGCCACTAAATAAAGCAAACCCTAGCTAGCTGCTAATTCAGGTGGATGAGTACGTACGCATCTTGAATTTTATGTTAATTATATTATTATTTTTTAAAAAAAACATGTTACTTATAACGTTTGATGGTCTTAGTACCATCTTATTAATAATAGATAAAATTATAAAAGTTCGTAAATGAAAACATATACAGTTGTTAACTCTAAAACTATTAAAAAAATATATTTTTGATAATAATTTATTCATCACTAAAAAAGATATTCATTTAGATACGTAATTAGTAAATGAGGTTGTTTCATAATCAATCTATGGATTTGGGATGGAAACAAAGAGGAAGAATCAAAGGAGCATAAAGCATTAATCCACATAATTGACAAGCACATGCATTCAAATTAACGGTTCAACAAAGGCTGATGGCTTATTAGAAAATTCTAACCTAATATGAGCTTAATAATATTTCTTTCTTTTTGGTTTAATTATGTATACATTTTACTTGCTCAGCTGTACTTGTTAGTCAGAAAAGATAACTTTAGCACTAAGATATTGTATATATTAGATAATATGTTCTTGATTATCACAACTACCCACAAAACGAAAATTCTTCCACTGACACTTTTTTTTAAAATTTTTAATTAGAACATTAATTTAATTTAATAATTGATGGCTTATTACTGAGTATAAGCTAACAAGAAAGCATATATAGGAAAAAGAATGTCACATTTGACAACTCTGTCTGCACACAGTACACCAAAGGGCACACACTAGCCACTCACACACACAAACATTGAAGAAGATGATATCATGATACAACAACCTCCAAAAAAAACATCTCAAACATTCCTTTCCCTGCTTTTAATCCCACTTTCCAGAAAGCAGGTCACTTCTTCCTTTCCTCTCTTCTGAAAGAAAAAAAAAACCCATCCCTCCCCTCTTCTTCTTCTTCTTCAAAAAAAAAAAAAAAAAAAAAGGGAAAAAGAAAAGAAAAGAAAAAAGTTCCATCAACTTCTTGTCTGCTTTTATCTTTGATTTCCATTCTTCCTTCATGGACACTGCTCAATGGCCTCAGGTAAACAGATCCAACTTTTTTTTTTAAGTGTTCTTTTTCCTTAAATTTTCAGCTTAACTAGCTAAGTAACTGTATTTTCTTGGACTTCTTTGATGATGATGCTGTTCTTGAAATTCATCACTTTCTGTGTATATATTTGAAGCAATCTTTTCTTTTCTTTTTTTTTTCTGAATTAACTTGAGAGCCTGAAAGAATATGTGGATGATGGTGTTTATAGTTCAAGTCCCCACTTTCTTCAAGCCCCCCCACCCCCCCACCCCCCCCCCCCCCCCCCTCTTCCAATAATGAAAGGAGATGGTTTCTTTTCTGTGTTGATGTGTTTAGAAGAGCTAATTAACCTTCCAAAATCAATTAATTTGCTAGGTATACTAGCTAGAATGGGTTTATTATTTGATTTCTCAACATGCTTGCTTCTTGTGGGCTAATTTTTCTCTTGCCCTTTTTTTTTTTTTTTTGGGGGGGGGGGGTGGTGGTGGTTTGGTTCTTGATTTCTTTCCTTTAGGAAATAGTGGTGAAACCAATGGAAGATATTGTAGTACTGCCAAACAGTACTCCTACTACTACACTAAGCTCAAAGCAACATCATCAGCAGCAATCTTCAAATTTGGAGAGGAAATTGGTGAGGCCTCAAAAAGAACAAGCTGTGAATTGTCCAAGATGCAACTCCACCAACACTAAATTCTGTTATTACAACAACTACAGCCTCTCCCAGCCCAGATATTTCTGCAAGACTTGTAGAAGATATTGGACTGAAGGTGGATCTTTGAGAAATATCCCAGTTGGTGGTGGCTCTAGGAAGAATAAGAGATCATCATCTTCTTCAACATCATCCTCAATTTCCTCAACAACCTCCACTTCTAATTCTTCTTCTTCCACTACTTCTTCATCTTTCTTGGTGTCTGCATCTTCTTCAAAGAAACAGCACCAGCAGCAGCTTCTCCCTGATCTAATCTTACCACCAATATCCCATCATTTTCATCACCTTCAAAACCCTAATCATCATCATGATAATCATGGGATTCATGGACAAGATCTCAACTTGGGATTCTCACCAACAACTGCTCCTCATCCTCATCCTCCCCATCATCATGATTTCAAGACTTTCACTGAACTGATCCAAGTTCCAAACTTTGATATCAATGGCAACAAAGATATTATTACAAACTCAACCAGTGCTGCTACTACTACTAGCACTACTAGTAGTTGTCATCTTTCTGCATTGGAGCTCTTAACTGGGATCACTAATCCCGCTAGGGGATTGAATTCCTTCTTGCCAATGCCGGGCTCAGTTTTTCCAGCTTCCTCAGGGATGTTTCTGCCGGAGTTTAAGCCATCGTCCCTGAGCTTTTCTTTAGATGGGCTTGGGATTAGTAACGGTGGCGGCGGCGGTGGAGGCGGTGGGTATGGAAGCAGCAGCCTCCACAGTAATAATCATGTGCAAGAATCAAGTAGTAATGGGAGGCTTTTGTTTCCTTTTGAAGATCTCAAACAGGTTTCAACCCCTACTTCAGCTGAGCATAATACTGGGGAAGAAGATAGAGATCAGCACGGCGGCGATTCAACCGGATATTGGACTGGAATACTAGGCGGAGGAGGAGGTGGTGGTGGTGTTGGAGGAGGAGGAGGAGCATGGTAAAATTTTTATATCTACACACCAAAAAAAAAAAATAAAAAATAAAAGGTTAAAATAAAAGGCTTCAAAATTTCCCATTTTGAATTAATTGGGCTTTATTTGCTTAAAATTTTCTTGGGGTTTCAATTAATTAGTTTGTTTTAGATGTAGCAGTGGGGGGTTTATTGGTTTGGATTTTCTTGATATTAAACTAACTCATGATATATATAAATATCATTATAGGAAATAGGGGAAAATGCTTTGTACAAGGGCTCTTCTTTTTCACTGTCTAGTTATAATTAACTTAATTTTCTCTTTCATCATATATATTATAATTTGGAGAAGCTTAAATTAATTAGTTTTATATTAGGTTTTCTTTTTCTTGATTAAGGGATGATCATGATTGGAAATTAAGTGAGAAATTTGCCCAGATTTTTGAAGGGCCAAAAATATATAGAGAATATTGTATGATATTATTTCTGGAGAAATTGCAGTTGAAGCTGAGATTAATTAGGGTTCCAGAAATTGTATCATATTTGTAATGGAGAGGGGGCAAAATTAAGTTGAATTTGTATTATTATCATTATTATTATATTATTGTAGAAACTATACTGTATGTTTACTTTGTGATAATTAATCTCTGTGGATTATTGTTAATTAATTACTGCTTAATTTCTTGTTCTTGAAATTTTTTTGTATTAATTCTTTTGAATTGGGAGAACATAGATCAATTCTTCACTTTGGTTCTCATATTTCATGCATAATTGAAAACGTTTTTCATACCAAAAAAAAAAAAACATCCTTGAAACAACGTTTGTATTATTGATTCGTAATAATAATTAACTTTTTAAGCCTTTTTACTATTTATACATATAATTTAACTTTAAAAATGTAAATTAATATAATTATACGTTATTTTTTAGAAAATATTGGTGATGAATTTTGTAGCATTCGAAGAAGAGCAGCAGCAATGGCAGAAAAAATAGCAGCCTCGACCAAGTAAAACCTTTACCCACTAATTTGCTTCCACATTTAACCCGGCCTGCCCCACATGATCATTACTTTTTTCATAGCTTCATAAATTCTTCCACCTAGTGTTTCTTCTTCTTATTATTATTTAAAAAAAATAATAATATTATTTTAATTTAATAAATAAAATAATCTTTTTGTCTGAATAATTCAAATCACTATTCATATATAGGAGAATTTTGGCCAACGTTGAATGGTAGAAAAGTTTCGAAGTTTCAAAACACTGATCATTACTTTCCTCCTTCCTTCCCTACTATATTTCTATTTTTTATATTACAGTTTTAAAACTATCATCCATTATAGTCTATTGTATAAAGTATAAAATCACTTTATATTATAAATAATATTCATTATTATCATCTCTAATTAATATAATTTTAATATTTATCGATGTTTTATCATTGCAATCCTAAGGCTACTATTTACGGGGAGGGAGATATAATAGTATTCTTGAATGTAGGGTTCATTGGTTTCAGTCATATGAGTGGGAGCCCCACCATAAAACATTCCCCTTGAACAATGTGCAAAGTAAGCAAGTGAGAAGTTATGACAATTTTTGTGGTTTTTTCCCACTTACTTAGTACCCATAATCAAACCTAGTTAGATCACTCCATTAACCTTATCCCCCATTTTTTATTACTCCTTCTCTTCTCTTCTTTGCTGTAATCCACTTTCTCATGCCTACCCATTCTCAAATACCAACCCTAACATGGAAATTTTATGATTTTTTTTCTAAAAATATTTACTGGATTTGTTTAGAAAAAAAAAAAAAAAATGTTAGACATCTCTCAAGACAAGAATATTAAGTCCCCAATCCCTGGTTATCTCAAAATTATATTTATTCCTTTTAACCGCTTAAATTTATAATAATTAATATTTTAATTGACAAGAAAAAATAGCATACGGCTGGTTTAAACATTGTTATTAAATTAAAAGATTATTGAAAAAATTCTTATTTACAACCATTCAAACTAATTTTAGTAAAAAATCATCAAATTTTTTTATATTTAACTTCAGTCAAAAGCGTAAGTAAACATAATTTTTTAGAATTTGAGAGGGTATCTATAATATCACCCCATAAATTCATTCATCAGAAGAAGAATATGATAATCCAATATGGAGGTCTCTTTCCCTTTGTTAAAATTAGATAAAGGGTTTCCATGTCTTTTACCAAATCTGTCTACCCAAAATAAAATTCACTTTTAGACTGATTATGGAAATTGGGAAACTATATAGGCAAGGCAAACCACTGTCCAAGGAATAAGCATAAGTATGGCCAAATAAAAAGACATTGGATTAAGATTTTTTGGGGCTCACAACAACAACAAATGTCATCTTCAATTCCATGCCATATCTTTGTCACTAATCTTAGCACATGTAGAGTCCTAAGCACATGAAAAAACACACATCCACTACTTAGGTTAGTACCTACTCTCTTCATAGGCTTATAATTGCCATTTTAAAAGATGAGTGCGTATTTTATTAATTAACACTTTACTATTATCTAATAACTTCTACCCTCCTCAATAACGGTGAAAAGTGTAACGCACAACTGATTTCAATCATGCACTAATCTTGTGTTGCTTTTGTTTACTCTTGATCCCCAACCTCAAAAAAATCAGTTTATGAGAAGAGCAAAGTACAAAATGGTTCATAATCAAGATTTGAACCTAAAACATTGATGGAACAAGATGCCCAAACCAATTGGTAGCATTATTATTGGGGTGTGAGGGTCTATTTATGGACCAACATAAAGAAAGAATTCAACAAAAGGCAAATTCATCTTATTTGTATATAGGATGTGAAAGAGACTATCCATAGGAACACCAAAGTAAATAAAAGAAGATCAAACTCTCCAAGCTGACCAGCCAAATTGGCAAAAAGTTATTCTTCTGCTGACAAACTGCATGACTATGACCACCAATGCATGGATGCCAAAAATGTACCCTTCTCTTAATCATCAAAAGGAACAAGACAACTAAGAAAACATCTTATTTTCTGAATTCATCAAATATAGATATTCTGTCCAAGTTCACTTTCTTAATTACCAAACTGGAAACTCTACTACATCAATAAAGAGACAGGTTTGCTGCTTTTATCTTCTTGGAAACAGAAGACTAACCAGTATGTCTCTCTTCTGGCTATGGTTTGCTGATTACAATCTCAGCAATTTTGGCTTGTACAAAAACTCAAATACAAAGAGGATCATCATCACTTATCCCAGAGAAAAGCCCAACTATTTTCACCGAGTGAATGTAAGAATTACCGGTTCTTTTAGCTGTACAAGTTCATTGCAACTAAGCGTACTGCATTGTATATGTCGGAAGAGACCAAAATATTGCAGCTAAAAATAGAACTTGTATAGCGTACTGTCGCGATGTTTCAATCACTGATCTGCGTTTATCCCAAATATTCGAACCTTGTGCATGTGGGGGAACTTGGCTACCACCAGAACAAATACCGCCAGCGTGTTGAAGAACAGCATTGGGTGTTGATAATCTGTCGTGTGCGATGCTATTAAATACCTGACATGACAAACAAGTTTCGTTTCACTAATTAGCAAAATAGAATTTGTAACACTTGATACAGGCAGAGAAACTAAAACAAAGACAGAGCATATTCTTTGGTATTTAGCTAGAGGAAAGGAAGATCACATCATCAATGGAAAATACAACTTAAAAAATCTTGAAGGGTTCCTATAACCATTTCCACAGTGAAAGCGCAGAGTTTCCTATCACCCCCCATGGCATAATGACTTCTCTATACGACACATAACTAAACGCTAATCACCATCTACAATTAGTGGTTGCCAGCATGCCTATGAACAAGTGCTGTAGGGCACAATTTTAAAAATCTCAATGCAATAAAGATCCCTTATTGGTGGTAAGACCACCTCACCATGGTTAATAATCATCTAGATTTCCTCATCACACAGAAAGTATCCCAGAAAGGGCTTTCCCAAGATGGATTAGGTTCAAAAGCCTAACACATATGTATGAAAGAAACAAGTTCTTGGTGAGTGATAAGAGAATAAAACGGTGCTCAAAGCATGACAAATCTAAAACTTTATGACGGCGCCAGATGAAATCATTAAGAAGCTCCTAGCCCTATACAAGGACGAAAGATGTCAAAATGGAAAAGATGTTCTGCTCAAACAGCCTAAGAATCAGGAAAAATTTGAAGGAGGCTCACACTCTAGCATTAGAATCCATTTTATTTTGATCAGTCACTATATACTCACTGAGATGGGGAAAGTAGCAGGACTTCTTCCTATTGGTGAAAAAAATGCTTGCATACATATTAATGCTACCAATTTTTTGACAAATCCCACTAAGAAAAAACTGATATGATTATGTTTCTAATAAACATATTAAAAGAAGTGTCAATCTATATGGACAACAACCATAAAAACTCAACTTAAAAAAATCACACAAATGTGAATGCAGTAGTGACCAAGTATTACAGACAGGATCATCCACAACACAAACAAAAAAAATATAACTTTGACTAGCATTAATAGATTCAGTGACATTTATCCTCATCATAGAAGTGACAGCAAAAGCCCAGAAGTCCAATCAGTTCCGAGGCTGGGACAGATACTAGTCTCTGCTGCTGAAAAAGAACTAACCCGATCAACAACGAACTGCTCTAAGAAGAGACAAAGTGGTAGTAACCCAACCACCTAAGTTCCCAAAGCTCAACAGCATATTCTCCACTTGGACCTAAGAATTTTTCATGCTCCCATGTTGAAACATGCCACAATAATTGCGTTTAAGGCAAAATACTATTCCTCAACCCTCAACCTTAAGAACAATGCACAGCATGATAACTTCTAAGGTAAGGAGCCCATCCTATCAATATGCGATAATTCTCACCACACAAGACATAACAGAAACTGCAGTATTATTAGATAACATATTGTGTTACTTTCAGTATGTCAACTGCAGCTATAATAGAATACAATGAGAAGTTGAAGATAGAAATACTTACAAGACAACAGGAACAACAGTAAGAAATTTTCTATTGCGAGTGAGTTGCTTGCCACTGTCTATTTGTTCCCACCAAGTCAACCGGTTGTAGATACCCTGATCATCAGCAAATGGAGTTCCCTTCTTCCAGTGAAAGAAGTGATACGTAATCTACAAGAGAAATAAATCAGTGAATTAATTACTAATCTCATTAAATAGCAACAGACTTTCAATTGAGAATGTTAAATTAAAATGAAGTTTCTTTGTTCATGAATAAACATACTTCTGACAGTGAGGAAAGGGAAATAAGCACTTTGTGGACAGAGGATAAAACTCTGAAGTTGTGCAATAGAAATGGCAGCTAACACTAGTTTACGGTAACAAAAAATTCCAGGACAAAATTAGGGTTGTGGAGTCTGCAGGAACGATGAAAGCAAAGGACCAACGATCTTTATAATCCAATATCTAGGTAACAACTACCTTCCTTGAACCCGCATCTTAGCAAACATCGAATGTTCAGTTCTATATCGGCAGGGGAATGGTTTCCAAAACTTTATATTCTAACAAGAGGCAAGCTTGTGGCTACATACCAGCAGCAACCAACTAAAACAATAAAATTTCCAAACAATCTAGACGAATTTTCGCAGAAAAACAGCAAAAGAGCCAAATTTTGACTAGTCGCTGAAAGCAAAACTAGTGGCATTCCAATGAAAAATCTTTAATCAGGTAGACACAAAACCCAATGACCTCAACAATCAGAAGCTCTATCTTAGGAAAACCCTAAAAAAGATCAGACATCCAACATGACAAAAGCAACAGAAACAAGCACAAAAATACATCTTTAACACATAATATTAGGAAAAAAAAAAACACACACACACACACACACACACAGAACAAACCCAGCTGAACTAGTAGATTGCAGAAACGGAAATCGAAAGAGCTTCACAACAGTAACCAAACATAAATTAAAACGCAGAGCAGGACAAATATGAAGGCTTTACCAGGGAATGGGAGAGGTGGACGATAGTCCAAGCCATGCCAGGAGAACAACCAAAGACAGAAAGCACCATCAACCAAGAGAAGAACAGGATCAATATATAAGTGGTCCAAACTCCAGGATACGTGAACCATTCCGTGTTCCTATTCAGATCCGTAGGGGGTACAGCCTTAACGAAAAAATTCGCCATATCTTTCCTTTTTTCTTCTTCTTATAATTCCCAACTGAGAATATTATGCAAAACCTCCTCCAATTCAATAATTCTCAAAGAACCTTTTTTGCCTATTAGCAGATGCTCCTCCCCTTATTCTTTTTCATCGAATAAAAAAAATAAAAAAAAAACAGAAGGAAAATCCCAAAAGGAAAACAAGAGAAGAATTAACTCCTCTTGGGTCCGTGAAAGGATCTAATTTTTCTGCATATAATTGAAGATATAAAAACGAAAGTGATGAAGGGATGATATTACTTCGTATTTTATGAATATAGAAATAGATAAATAGAGATATAATGGGAAGGGGAAAAGAGGAAGGAAAGACGAAGCAAAGAAGCGAATGGGAAAAGCCGTTCTTGATGATATTTTTGCAGCTATCTCTCAATCATCAATTCTATGCTGCCTTTACTTTGTTGGCTTAATCAAAAGAACCCCAAAAACAAACGTACTCGTTGAATTTTCTCCTCTTCTTTTTTTCTTTTATATATTTTTAAGGAATATTAATTATTTGTATAAAAAATATATATAATTTTTTATTTTAAACAAAATAAAACTACATAAAATATTTATTATTATATTTTAGTTGTGATTCTTATAATAATAATAAAACTGAATTATTTTTTAAGGACAAAAACTAAGACTATACCTTATTTGCTCATGGTTTTTGGAAACCTTAAACTTAGTCCTGTCTTTTGCTGTAACTTCAAGATTAAGCTACTTTCAATGGACCACAATTTGTGTTGTAATTGGACTCTTCTGAAGTAAACAATCTGAGTTTTAAGACCTTGATTCCTCCCTAAGTCACAATCAAATCATCAATCTGTAAATGGTACAACTTTACTGATATAATATTAGATTGATTAGAGGTAAAAGATGATTATTTAATAAGCCTTCTAAAACTATAGTATAAAAGCCACTGTTTGATGTAACTAATTGGCTACAAAAACGCGAGGATTTATGAACTGATATGATGGATTTGATTCCACTTCGATTAAGTTTCTTTGTAGGGCTTTTTTTTGTGCCAATCTCGGTGTACCAAAAGTGACTTACTGAATTCTTTAATGCCATTGCAACAATCCCTTTATCCAGAGGAACACAGCTTCACAAATTGCAGCACCATAGGACAAGAATTATGCTCATAAAGAAAGCTATCAAGTGGTATAATCCTTCATTTTGCCATATGGTAAATACTGTGGCAAATAGCAGTCACTGATGCTCCTTGCTGGTGGGCTTTCACTAATGTATAACTAGTAGTAGTAAAGTACACAATAATAGTCATAATAGAAAGTCTGTTGTCTCAGGAAACAAAGGCAGCAAAATCCACAGGGATAATGCTGGCAGAGGCAGCTGTTGTGGTGGAAGCAGGATGGATGTTTCTTCTTCTGTGCTGCCTATTTTTAGCAGACAAAGAATCATCAATGAAGAGCATGGCAAAGGTTTCTAATCAATCCAACTACTTGGTTGTTGCTCACCTCTTCCATTCCTGACAACAGAATCTTTAAGCTCAGGATATTGTTCCTTTACTCCATTACTATAGTACATTTAATCTAAGCATCAGAATGGTGCATCTGGCAAATTACTAGGAACTGAGACAATCACAAATGAAACATCTAAGCATATGATAAAGGGTGAGAGGAAAGCAAAATTCTATTTCCAAAAAGCACAAGTTAGAGGAGGCTTTGTCTCCATCCAACAACCATACAAAAGAAAATTTGAATAATAGTACAACAAAAAAAAATTATTATAGACGAATTTTAAAGGCGGACAGTTTTGTTACCAACAGGGTCTAAGCCTCCCACCAACCTTCTCTTCGCGGACTTGGTTCTGTAACACCAAACCTCAAACGCCTCGCTTAGGTCAGGATATCTTACTTGCTCAGCATTCATCCAGTCCACAAGGATGTCAGCTTGATCATTAGATGGTAATGCCAAGATTAGTGCGATAATGGCTCCCTCAATGTTCTGGCAAAGATCTTCATCCATCTTGTATGGAAACTCAGTCTCTTTCTGAGCCATTGAATCTAAAAGAGGCTTCATCTTTCTGATGTATGGAAGCCATGTCTTTAGCAGAAGGACTCGGCATTGCGATGGAAGAATCACACTTCCATATCCAACTGCTTCCAATACTTTTGCGGTAACTTCTATTAATTTTACCTTCATACCCCATAAAACAGTATCAAGTTTCTCATCATTAATTATTGCCAAAATGTTATTTGATATTTCTACCCAGTTAGCAACAAAGTCCTTCATCAGGTCCATTTTGGGAAGGACATTACACATCCACTCCAGATCAGATAGACTTTGCAATACTGTGTTTTCAGCAGAGTCATAAGCAATTTGTAAATCCAATAGCAGCGTAGACAATTTGTTTGAAAAGTAAGAAAAAATATTCGAAAGACCACTTCTGACCTCTAATTTCAGATCGTCATCTGCTGTAATCAAAGGCACATCCTCATCATCCCCTAGCATGTACTCAATTTGTTCCTGGGCTGAGGTTTTGAGCTCATCTCCAAAAGGAGGGCAAGAACCTCCAATGGAAGTGGCAAAGCGAATTGCAGAGATAAAGACATTCTTAGTAGCTATTAAATCAACCGGTTTAATCCTTGCCAGTATAGGCATAGCTACTGGCCCCAGCTTTTTCGCTAACTTTATGATCTCTTCCTCTTCCTTGTCTTCCCAAGGAACAGCCTCCAAGTATTGGATGCAACTCTCAGTGATCTCTTCACACCCAAGTACAGCAGCAACTTGCAGGACCCCAGTAGCAGATTGTACAGAATTCCACGAGTCCAGGAGCAAATCTCGGGGACAATAGAGACGCTTTACAAGTTCGACGTGATGATCATAATCCAGCTCTGAGCATTGAATCTCTATTTGATTACAAAAATTTGGTTGAGAGATCTTATTATCGAAAAACTTGCTCTTGTCTTTTAAAACAAAAGAGTGTACATGGAAGACTTTGTGCCTGCCTTCCTTAGTGCTCAGCCAAATTATGACATCGCTTGTGCTTTTATCACCAAGGTTAAGCGAGTCATTCCATCTGCTCTCATCCATACCACAGAAGCACAATAAACGGCATGCTTTGCCCAACCCTATGCATACACTGGAAAAGTAGTTCACGAGAAGATCAAATTCAACTTATTATGAAAACAAGTATCATCGGACAAAAATCATATAGATCATTGTCATTGGTAAATAAATGCAAGCTGAAAGTGACAGATGTGGTGACAAAGAAACCATTATACATGAGTTACTTTCTGGATATGTAGAAAGAACTCTTAAATGATTTAAACATAGAGCTGGTCTTTGGAGCATTTCATTCTCATAGCTATACCTACTAGCAGTGAACATAAAATTAAAAACTTCAAAGTAACTGATGACACTGGAATAGGACCACACCAATTGAGGCCTTAACAGGAACAAATCTAAGAGAACACAACAATACATAAAGCAAGTTCAAATCCCTCCTAAAATGATCCCCAATTCTCAGAACATCTAGAATAATGACATTAATCGTCGATATAGAAAGACTGCTTCAGCCAACTTGAGCATCAAAAGGCCAGATTAGTTGTGGAACTAGACTTAGAAAGCTAATTATAGGCAAATTGAGAAGGCAAAAGGCTAGCTTGTGCTAACTCCACAGTTTTTGATTGCTGTATAGCAGGCAAAGATCAACTAGGCATAAACTCAGGACTCAATGAGACAGTTCAATGACAAATTTGAACTAGTATGCAAAGCGAATGATCCCACAGAAGGGTCCTGAGAACAAAAATTATTAACCAATTAGTTTCTCTGGGGCCATGATACAGAGATAACAACTAACAGGAAGGGAAGGCATGTGAATACAGAGATTCCAAAACATGTAAATGGACAACAAAGCATCAAAGAAGTTCTGTACATGGGTTTTATATATGCAATAGTGTTCTGGGGAATGTGGTGGGTGGACTAATTCAAACCACAGCTCCATCATCAAACGAGAAATTGAATTGGGATAAATCCATAATCAGCATAGTTCAAGTATCAAATAGTACACCAACAACATTAAGCATGTAAAGATAGAATCTTTATTAAGCTATTCCAACCCAGGAATTTGTCTAAATATGCAGAAATTCAACAAGAATAAATTAATAAGCGGAATTGAATTAGTAAACCGGAACAAACGGATAGCAACGAAGAGAACTGACCTGAAACGGTGAGAAACTATTCCCCCTTTGCCAACCGCAGAGAGAAAAATCAAGAAACCCTCCAATTCCTCAGCAAGAAAGCATTTTTACTCTAAGGGTTGGCTCCCATATCATCATACGATAAAGGGGTGTCCCGGAAATTCACCCAACTAATTTCAAGAGAATATTAGTGACAATAAGGAAATTAAACACGAAAAAATGATTAGGGTTTTTTGAGATGTGGTCTGCTGCTGTTTCAGTGATGATACATGATGAGTTGTGCAGAGGAAATGCAAATGGACAGGATAAAACATAATACTAGATGACAAAAGCATCCTCGCATTTTATAAAAACACCAACAAATTCAAAAAGAAGATAAAGAAAAAGAAAAAAAATACAGATATATCCATTGCATGGCAGCTGAAACCCCATTTGTCTGTTGCTAATATGTTTTGTGGGATAGGGAGGGAGACAACATTCCTATAATAGCTGTGGAATGATTTGTCAATACAACCGGCATTTGATCCTGATTGGATCTTGAGCACCAAAAAGCTTAGTATAGCGTTTATACCTTGTACATGTATTTATTATTATATATAATAATTTTTTGCATAACAGTTGTACACTTACTAAATATAGTAAGTTTTACTTACGCGCGCGCCTTTTTTTTTTCGTGCTGAGTGAACGTCTTCGCTGAGTCAATAACGTCTCAGAACAACTGCCGCAACGTCAAAAAAATAACTGTTGCAACGTCTACATCCAGGCATGTCTACAACGTCTCATAACACTAGCACCACGTCCGAAACAATTATCACCACGTCCATAAACGTCTACATCCATGCATGTGAATTCAAACTGATTTTTTCACAAATACAACTAGAACCACGTCAAAAAGAAATAGCACTACGTCCAGAAACGTCCTCATCCATGCGTGTGAATTTAAACTTATTTTTTTACAAAGACAGTCCACCACGTCTCAGAACAACTAGAAGCACGTCAAAAACAACTAGCATCACGTCCATAAACGTCTAGATCCAGGCATGTCCACAACGTCTTCGCTGAGTCAACAACGTCTCAGAACAACTGCTGCAACGTCCAAAAAACAACTGTCGCAACGTTTACATCCAGGCATGTCCACAACGTCTACTAACACTGTTGCAACGTTCACTTACGTCCAAAAAACAACTGCCGCAACGTCAAAAAATATCTACATCCAGGCATGTGAATTTAAGCTGAATTTTTCACATAACACCTTCCACAACGTCTCCTAACACGGCCGCAACGTCTCCTAACACGGCCGCAACGTCCCCGCACGTCCAAAAAAAACTGTCATTTATCATTTAAATGACTCCAACCCTGGTTATTTTAGTCTTGTGACTCTCCAAATAATTCAATTGCCATTAATTCACTTAAAGTTAGTTGACATTTAATTATAATTTTTTATACATGTCATTTAAAAAATCACTATTGTCAATATTGAATTTCTCATCTCCCAATACATAGGTCGGTAGAACCCCGGAGGAATAAAGTTTTCATGCAAGCAAATCGTAAAAAACTATTTTTTATACATGTCAAATGTTTCGTCGAAAATTTGAAAAACCCTTAAAATTATTAGAATCTTTCGTATCTTTTAAAATATGGCATTTTTGGAGTTTTGAGTGGCCCAAACCGCCTTCGGCTGTTTGCAGATAGATAGATCTCGAAAAGTTATATGAAATCAAAAAAAAATTCGTCTAAAACGGACCACAGAGCGCAAAGTTATGACCATTTAAAGTTTTCGTCCAAAACCACACATTTTTCAATATCGGAACCATCTCCAAATGCCCGTCTGCTGTGTACATTGCGTAGATCTCGTCGAGAACCATCAAATCGACTACTCGCGCCTCCAAATCGGACAATCGAGTGTCAAGTTATGCCCTCTTGAACCGTCCGTACAATACAACTTCATAGATTGCACCTTCCACAACGTCTCCTAACACTGTCGCAACGTCCATGCACGTCCAAAAAAAACTGCCGCAACGTCTACATCCAAGCATGTGGTGAATTTTTCACATAACACATTCTACAACGTCTCCTAATACTGCCGCAACGTCCATGCACGTCCAAAAAATAACTGTCGCAACATCTACATCCAAGCATGTGAATTTAAGCTGAATTTTTCACATTACACCTTCAACAACGTCTCCTAACACTAGAATCACGTCAAAAACAACTAGCACCACGTCCTGAAACGTCTACATCCATCCATGCATGTGAATTTAAGCTGATTTTTTTCACAAAGACAGTCCACCAAGTCTTATAACACTATAACCACGTCAAAAACAACTAGCACCACATCCTGAAACGTCTACATCCATGCATGTGAATTTAAGCTGATTTTTTCATAAAACATAATCTACCACGTCTCGCTACGTCCGAAAAAACTAGTACCACGTCCAGCTACGTCCGGCAACGTCCCACAACGTCCGAAAATACAAAGCAGTAACGTCCCGCAACGTCTTGTTACCTCCCGCTACGTCCAAAATACAAAGCAGCAACATCCCGTTATGTCCCGCAACATCCCGCAACGTCTAGTTACGTCCCATAACACGTTATACCACGTCCAGCAGTGGGGAAGAATTAGAAGCAACCCATTTCACATGAAAGTGTCAATACCTCACGGAAACCATTTATATATCATATTTCGGAGTAACAGAGCATTATATGAACAAGAAAACACAAATATAACATCATTAATACATTACCCAACATCAAATCGTGAAAATAAGGTTTCGTAAACCCATCAAATACATTTCATACTTTATGATGTGGTATTTTTTAAGAAGAAGAAGAGATTTTTGAAGAAGAAGAAGAAGAAGAAGAAGAAGAAGAGATTTTTGAACATGAAGAAGTGATTTTTCGTTGTATTTGGTGTTGTTCGTCAGAAAAACAATCGTCGATCTCCGTTAAATCTGTGTTTAAATGAAAATTTTGATTAAATGCAGTTTCGAATGGAGTACGGCGAAAAAGAATAACTGATTTTTTAAGAAAAAGAAGTGATTTTTTGAAAAAGAATGAACTGGGTTTTTGGAGAAGAAGAGAAGAGCGTGTATCTCACTCTCTTATAGTGAGAGTGATAACGTATTATTAAGTACATGTATCTCTAGGTAGAGGATATAATTTGCAAGCTTACTAAGTTGGGAAACTCCAGCTTTTCCTATGCTGATGCTCCACCAAATTACTACCATATATCAACACTGTACATTTTTTTGTACCAAAGAATGAATTTTTCATCATAATATATTGTATCCTAAGAGTACAAACTGAGGTCTAATTAGGCAAGCTAATGGAATTGGATTATGATAATGGATCATGGGCAGTGATTGATTATTATTAGTGAAAGAAAAGTGAGGGCAAGTGATGGTATCTGCTGCACAACTTGGAAAGATGCACGTGCCTGCGTTCAATGAACACAAGTCAGATAGTGAAAGATATTTTGTGTTAATTAAACGCTCAACCACTACTATTGGAGTATAATTATTAACATTATAATTGTATTTTTAAATCTGAAGTCTACCAGAAAGTGAAATCCCAAGCCCACTTGCATTTCTTTGATTTGAACAGTGAATGAGTATCCAATAATTTATATCTGCAAATCCTAGTGATTAGTGTGGAAGATAAAGAACATCAACTTAGTCTAACTAGGAGTTTATTTTGATTGGTGACTGATTCAGGAAAAAAAATAAAATAAAATAAAGTTTTAGTAGTTGGGTATGCTTCAGTATGGTACTCCCTCCATTTCATATTATAGGTCGTTTTTTCAAATTAGGTGGCATGTCAAAATATAGGTCGTTTTTTTACTGATAGAGTGTGTTTACTACAATACCCTTATTTATTGATTTCACTGGGATGTGTGTTTGTTAATTCTCTCCTTAATAGTTAAGAATACTTGTTCCCAAGACTGCATTAATTAGGGGTAAAATAGGTTTAACTAGTAAAATTTATGGAAATGTTAAAAAATTAATTATTATCTTAATATTCGTGCTTGGTCAAAAACGACCTATAATATGAAATGGAGGGAGTAATTATTATGGAGATCAGGTAGAAATTTATTAGTATTATAGTGGTTAAAATACAAACAAGTAGTATATCATATGGGAAAGTTTCAACTCGCTTAAAATTTTTGCCATCACTTTTTAATGAAATCCATTGGTGCATTTCTTTCTAATGTTATTGATGAAGTCAAAATATTCACTCCATTCTTCTCTATGTGGTATCTAAAATATTGATACCGACATATGAAGGATTAACACTTTAATGCTGAAATAAATAAATATTGAGAATATAAATAACGTAATAATTGAGTTGTTATTAGCACATAACTCTAGTCGTTTAAAAAAAATAATAATATTTATAAAATAAACCCCCTATTGAACCAATTGAGTTAAATAAATTCATTCAAGCCCATAAATATGGGCTCTATCGGCCCATTACCTGGGAGTTGGGGGCCATCTGACCTTAATCCCTGGCAACACCTGCAACACAGAAACCCAAGTTTAAAAGAAACAGTTTGAGAAGTGAGTATTGTATGGGCTCAGCAGCCAAAATGCTGGGCCGGAGCTGCTTCAATATTTGGGTTTACGAAGAATTCATTTGAGTTGCAAGAGATCATCTTGGAAGATGGATTGCCGGGTTCCTAGCTAACCTCGGAGTTCGCGAGTTCGCTCCCATTGCTAGCTGAACTTTGGGCAGAATTCGATTGGCCTGAAAGCTCTGTGTGAATGAGGTGATGCTCGAATCTGGTTGTAAAGAAACAATCAAACTTATTACTGAACCATGAAAGGAGGAGAGATTCGTTGGAATATTAGAAGGCAGATAAGGGAGGTGATTGATAAAGAGAGTTAACAATTTTATTTCAATCTCATTTTCTTGAAAAAGTAATCTGTGTGCTGATTGTCTGGCAACTCTCGTTAAAAGTTTATTATGGGAATCCATTTCTTAAATCAACCTCCTATTTGTATAAAAAGGTGTTTTGATCACTGAAATTTGTCTCAGACTATTTAGTCTGTTGTTTTGATCACTGAAATTTGTCTCAGGCTATTTAGTCTGTTTTAAGTTCAGTCTCTTTTAACTCCCATAAAATTTAAAAAAAAAAAAAAAAATTCATTTGAATGCTTTGAATATTTAATAATTCTTTTAAAAAATTAACTTTGTATTTAACGTAAGATGTCCTCATAATCTGGACACAGATTCAATGGATTCCACAGGGTCTATGGCTATGAGGGCTACGAGGAGGGCTATGTGGAGAATGAAGGGACAGTCATGGTCATCGTCGTCCTCTCTCCCGATGGACCCGAACCACACACACACACAAAAAAGAAAAAAAAAAATCCGACTTCTCAGTGTCAGAATGACTGCAAAAAGAAGAGATGGGAATAGTGTACGTAAGTAAGTAATAGTAGTAAAAAAGAAGCATTATCATCTGAATGGCTGCCTCCCCATTTACCGACCATTTACAGTCCTCGAATTGGCCGCCCACTCTCCGATTACCCCTACTTTTCCCGGCCGCCCGCTCTCCCCTTCTCTCAATGTCATAAATTACAGATTCGGATGCTGACACCACTCCACCACTGCTACTCCTATTACGCATTCCTCTGTTTTTTTAGCCACCATTTTAATTATCAATAGTCCTAGATCTACTACTTAACAACATTCAAATTCTAATTCCCTTCCCCCTCCTATTTGTGAAATAATTCTTCGAAAAAATTCAATTTAAGTGAATGGTCATTTCAATCCAGAACGAATCAATAGTGCTAAACACCTTTTCAAAAATTTTAATTTAATTAAAGAATCATTTCGAAAAAGAAAAAACTTATATCTCTACGATATTACATTTCGAATAAAGAAAATACCTATACTATTATATTTTAACTATTGTCTAATTTTTTTTTTTTTGGGTTCTAACACCATTTGAACACGTTTCAATCTATTTGTAAATAATAAAAAAAATTATACACTTATGGTGAAAAATAAAACATAGGAAATGAGAAAGATACTCTTACCCTATGGTAACAAAATCTCAAACTCAAAAAAGCCAAATCCATAGAAAAAATAAAAAAGCTACTAAGAATCCAAAGAAAGCAAAAGGAAATTTAATAAGCTTTATTATTTTTTTTGGTTAGAAAAAGAAGAAAGAACTAGAGAATTTATGTGTAGGTAGATATGGTTGCATCTTTACAGCTTTCAAAATCATGGTTGCTCCCTATATCCATATTTCAATTAACAACACCACGTCAAAGTGGTGCAACTTTTGGGATTTATACTACTTTTTTTGGGGTACACACAAATTAAAAACATTTCAAATACTAAAGGGCAAAAACCAAAAAAAAAGAAAAAAAAAAAAGCATTTTAAAGTAAAGAAGTTAAAATTCTCTCATGATCATCATCATCATCATCCACAGTCACTTCTGTTAAAGTTTGGAACTTGCATTCTAAGGCATTTATTTACATCCATTCATCTCTAAGAGGGCATTATTATATTTAGTACGTTTTCTCGTGTCATTTATTATTGATAATTTTATCATTTTATTTATAAAGAATTACATTTTTTATAATTCGAACATTGATTTCGGCCCGATGAATAGTGGAAGGAGGTTGACTTGGGTTGACGGGTGATGATGAAGCGTGTGATGTTTGTAGGAGACAGAATTATATAGCAATGCCCTTTTGGTAAGGGAATCCTCCAATTTTTCTAAGATAAAATGAATTTAATGGGAGCTCAGCTCATCATCTTCTTCACAGTAAAAGAAAAAATGGAGGGATAGAGCTAGCTTGGCAGCTTTGGAGTCAGTCATTCTTGGAATGAGTCAGAGAGTTGTGGGTCTAAATTTTGGTTTCTACTTTTGTATTCATCTAACTCTAAGCCCCCCCATCACCAGGCCACCACCACCACCACCCTCCTCCTCCGCCCCCACCACCAGCACACACCAACAATTAGCATAAAACCAATCAATAATCCAAGAGGACAGGAGGAAGGCAGCAAATTAAGATGCCATTTTTTTGAGAGATGGAATCATTTGCATCAATCTAGTCGGTTGGTGAATTTCTAAGTGGGATTTTATGTCTTTTACTTTGTCTCATTAATTTTTTAATTATTATTCATGTCTGAAATAGTAACACTAATTTATGTATTTTTTCATTAAATAAATATGACTATTATTTTAAAATAAAAGACAATAATGACTAATTTTACTATAGTAAAATTAATGGATAAAAGGGTTAAGAAATGAAGAAGTGGGCGGCCCCTTAATATTGTGATTTTTAGGACATCATATGATCACCGAAATCTAAGTAGATAGATGTTGCTATGGTGAGTTGGACACCAATTATTAATCACTATATATGTCTCCATGCATATTAATTATGCATCTTTAATTTAGTATTTAAATATATATTTTTGGTGGAAGAAATTAGTTTGCAGTTTGATTTTAAAAAGTGGAGAAATAGATTAATTGATGTTGGCAAAAGCAAGTGCTTAAGTCAAGATTCTCAAACTAGATTGAGATTTGTGTGTTGTTTGTGTGTCATTGGCTTAGGGTTAGGGCATGCATATAGTGACTCAAATCTCTCTTGAAGTTTATTAATTACACTGAGAGGCACAATAATTTTAAATTATTTTATGTGAGAATAAATTAATTAAGATTATTGACGGGATTAAATAATTTTATTATTCTTAAAGAAACACATGATGTTAAATCAGTTTAGTGATACCCTTATTGCTCATTTTGATACTCCTTCCTTTGATCTTTTGTGCCCAAACACAAATAATGGATGTTTCCTAGCTAAGGTTTTGATGTAGATGTTGGACCCTTTAAAGTGCCCTTTGCTTCACTTCACATTTCAATGCATGGAATACACTCCCTTCTTAATGTGGTCACTATATAACCACTACTATTAAAACTAAGGACCATATACATATACATATATATATATATTTAAATCTAATTAAATCTTTATTAAAAATTACTGAATATCGTTTAATAACAATTGTATAAGAAAATCAAACTATTAAAATTAAAAGTCATATCAAATTAATCCTTAATTAAACACCTTTACCAAGCAAGGAAGAATGTTTGTCCTAAAGAAGGGTGGCCTCCATTCATCCTATCATATCCATGCCAGCTTCTCCCATCATTTCATTGGTTTGTGGTGTTTTGGCAAAGAAAAATTGCCCACTAGCTTAGTAGTTATGTATAGCGAAGGATTTTTAGTGCTATATAGCAAACAAAATACAAAAATATCATACCATATCCTAATTGGATCTTCATCTTTTTCACTGATTTATTTGGACCTTTGCTTATAGAATTTTGATAATTTAACAATAAGGGTCCAATCATACACTATCTTATTGTGAATTTCTTTTCAATTGAGGGGAAATAATGGGAACAATATATACAAGTGGGCAAAACAGGTGACCCACATGGTATAGGGTTCTAAGCAAAATGGCATATCTAATTTCCTTTGACTTAGTGCTTAACATTAACCAGAACTAACAAAAATGTTACCTTCATGATGATTGATTTTCGACAATTGAATTCACTTGTCTATATTTTATAGTGAATTTTATGTAAATTGAATAATTTGATAATCATATTTCAAAGAGTTAATTGTTTATATTTAAAGTACAACCAAATAATAGCATAAATAATCAAATAAAATATATAAATTTACATGATTTGATTATCAATAAATTTATGTTCACGATATAATATAAAAACTTCAAAAAAAAAATTACAAAATGTCTTATTTCATTCAATACATTGTAAATTTTCAAATTTACGTTTTCAAATAATGAATATCAATCATCCGATAATAACATCTAGTCTTCTCCAATTGTTGCCTTTTAAACATGAACATTGGTTTCAAGAAATCCTAGTTTATTCTATGCTAACACGAACAGAAAATGGTGAGATTGATTATAATAAGGGTTCAGATCTTCTATGACACTTCTATGTGACACTTCCTTTAACAATTTCTAATTACTTTGTGTATATATTATATTTTTTATTAATTTTTATACATTGACAATATATAATTTTAATTGATTATTTTATTTTTATAATTTATTTTTTTCAATATTATTTTATTTTTTATATAATCTTAAGAATTTTCTAATAATAAAAATTATATTTATTAATTTAATATGCCCTAACTCTTAAAAAAAAGAATTCGTTTTGTTAAAAAATATAAAAGTGCAAATAATAATGTATTATATAAAAATTAATTAAAAATATAATATATACATAAAATAATTAAAAATTATCAAAAAAAAATATGACATAGAAGTGTGAGAGACGAATGAGCCATATAATAGAAATAGAATGATATGAAAGGAGCTTAATTACATATATGTGTTGGGTTAGATTGGGAGGCGGCATTGAGAATAAGGGGTTCAGAAAATGATCCCTACAAACCCCACCACCACTTTTCTTTTTCTGAAACGCTATTTGTAGCTCAAAAACGCTATTTGTAGCTCATAAAAAGAGGTAAAATGACTAAAGTAACCCCGAATTAAGAATAATAAATTTTTAACAGACAAATTTCGGAAAAATTCACTCGACCCATGGATGTCGCGACATGAATTTAAGTAATAACCATGGTACAAACTTTAAAATGGGACGCAAATACCATGGTAGGAGAGACAAAACCATGGCCGGGCGCATGGAGGACGCGTCCGACCATGGTGCCGGACGCATCATCCATGCGTCCGGTCATGGTGCCGGACGCATTAGTTGTGCGTCCGGCACCATGGCCGGACGCATGGATCATGCGTATGCGTCCGGCCCATGGCCGGAGCGCAAAAAATGGGCGTCCCAATTTTTTTAATAATTTTTTAATTATATTAATTTTAATTGATTAATAATTGTTGTTAATGTTAATTTTTAGGTACTTTTAATTATTTCAATTTGTATCGTAATAATTATGTGTGTAATGTGTATATAATTTATTTGTATAATTTATCAATGTTTGTTTTGGTTAATTTTAATTATTTAAATTAGCATTAACTTGTTTGAGTTAATTATTGAATTTATGTGCCTAATGTTAAAATTATTTATTTGCACATATGTTATTTGTTTTTTATGGCTAATTTGAATTATTTGAAATATTGTTTAACTTATTTCACTAATTTTATACCAATTTAATTTAATTATTGTTAACTTAATTTTTGAATTATTATTTGTTTTGTAGGCTCCGGATGCACCTGCACCACGACAGCGGCCTACTGCTTCGTATCGGAAGCAGAGAGCAAATAGGGGTAGCTCATCCCAGCATTGGATGGATGAGCAGCAATACGAAGGAGGTACGGATCATGACATACACGGGGAGGATTATATCATGCCCAGTTCGGATTACCTCACTGGTGGTGAGCAGTACATCCTAGGCGGGCATGATTTTTTCCTCGGCGGGGAGGAGGAGCACATAGGCGAGGAGGACGATCATAGAGGTGGAGGTGGGGAGGAGCAGATGGATAGTGGAGAGGATCAGGAGGATAGTGGAGCGAGTGGGGATGATCAGGGCGATGATGTGCATATCCGCGAGGAGAACGTCTCTCAGATTCGCAGCAAATCTGATGGGCGGTTTACAGCTAAAGGTACATGCTTAAAAATCTATAACTATTTAGCGTTAAAATTGAATTACTATATTGGAATTTGCATTCGTAATTTATGCATATTTACTTTTTATTTTACTAAGTGTCTTTAATATTTTTTACAATTATAATTCATAAAAAATAAAAAACTTACATATTCAGAATTGGCGCGCGATGGCACGCGATTCGGGTCACTGAGTGGGATGTCACGGAAAAGCCGGGGATGAGAGTATTGCTCGAACCACGGCATGTATGTGCTGTCGCAGGAGCCGGGATTCTCCAGACTGGACCGCTCTCTATCAGTCCGTATGCAATAAATATCCGCCGAATCCCATAGATCCCGGGCCATGCCCTTAGCGAACTCAACCTTGTAAGCCTTCCCATGATATGGCCTAAGACACTCAACAGGCCGGAGTATCCTATTGGGGACTCTCTGAACGAATCCCAACTGGCGTACGCATCTGTCGGGCATATATGGCTCCACGAACTCGCCATATGCTATCAATCCTCTAAAAATGGTCCGCTCCATGCGCACGTGAGGATCCGGCCCATATGGCAACCAGGTCACCTAAATGATGAAGTCAAAATACATTAAAAATACTACCTATGTAACTTCAAATAGCATATGTAAATTTTAATAAAACAAATATTTAATTAACATACCTCATCGACTGTCAGCCTATCGAGCTGCTCCCGGTACTCAGTCATACTCCATCCCTTGTCGCCGCGGGTGCCAGCCTTCCACAATTTAGCGCGCGGGGTATGCGGATCAACAATCATGGGCGCGGACTGGGGTCTAAACACTGGAAAGTACTCATATATCCAGGCCTGTAATAACGTCATACATCCGGCCATAGACGAAATGCCGCCTCTACTGGCTATACCTAACTGCCTGTATAGCCAAGCGAGTGTAGCAGAACCCCATGAAAACTGGCCAACCCCCGCGATGTTGTCCCTAATCTGCACAATGGAGTGTGGCCTAAACTTATTCCCACTCTTGTCTGGGAATAAACAAGCGCCTATGGTAACCCACAGCCACGCCTCCATGTCAAACACCGGATGCCTCCTATCACCACCATGCCTCCGACGCTCAAAAACCTTCTCAGTGACAATAGCCCCACTCGAATAATACTCCTTCCATGTAGAGCGACTGGAAGAAGACAGCTCAAGAATATCTCTAGAAAATCCCTGGATGATGTCCAAATCCACGACCTCGTCCAGCAACTCACCATCTACAGGTATGCGGAGTATCTCGAACACGTCATGGAGCAGTATCCCCATCTCACCAAACGGAAGATGGAAGGTGTTTGTGTCTGGCTGCCACCGCTCGATAAATGCGCATATAAGCGGTATATCTATGGACCTAAACATGGTCGAAGGCAAGTGGGCCAAACCTGTCTCCCTCAGTGTCAACTGCCAATCAGCGGGCATCTCGCCATACCAATCCACCAACTTACGACACACCCCGGCCCTATTCTGGCACCTAAAGGGCTCCCTAAGTGGTTGGTTGGGGTCTACGTACCGCGATGCCACATGTCCCAGCCAACTAGGGATCACAGACCCATCCCTAGGGCCACCAATACAAGGCGTAGTAACACGCCATTGTTCCTCAACAACTTTTGCACGCTTTCTTTTCTCTAATTTAACAGAAAATGAGATATATATATAATTACCACCATTCAACCAAATTTTAATAAATGCCACACATAAAAAGTAAAATAAATTACGAATGAAAGACACTTAGTAAAATAAAAAGTAAATATGCATAAATTACGAATGCAAATTCCAATATAGTAATTCAATTTTAACGCTAAATAGTTATAGATTTTTAAGCATGTACCTTTAGCTGTAAACCGCCCATCAGATTTGCTGCGAATCTGCGACACGTTCTCCTCGCGGATATGCACGTCATCGCCCTCCTCATCCCCACTCGCTCCACTATCCTCCTGATCATCTCCACTCAACATCTGCTCCTCCCCACCTCCACCTCTATGCTCGTCCTCCTCGTCTATATGCTCCTCCTCCCCTATATGCTCCTCCTCCCCGCCGAGGAAAAAATCATGCCCGCCTAGGATGTACTGCTCACCACCAGTGAGGTAATCCGAACTAGGGATGATATAATCCTCCCCGTGTATGTCGTGCTCCATACCTCCTTCGTATTGCTGCTCATCCATCCAATGCTGGGATGAGCTACCCCTATTTGCTCTCTTCTTCCGATTCGAAGCAGTAGGCCGCTGTCGCGGTGCAGGTACATCCGGAGCCTACAAAACAAATAATAATTCGAAAAGTAAGTTAACAATAATTAAATTAAATTGTTATAAAATTAGTGAAATAAATTCAACAATATTTCAAATAATTCAAATTAGCCATAAAAAACAAATAACATAAGTGCAAATAAATAATTTTAACATTAGGCATATAAGTTCAATAATTAACTCAAACAAGTTAATACTAATTTAAATAATTAAAATTAACCAAAACAAACATTGATAAATTATACAAATAAATAATATACACATTACACACACATATTAAGTTCAATACTTGAATTTAATAATTACGATACTAATTGACATAATTAAAAGTCCCTAAAAATTAACAATAACGACAATAATTAAATAATTAATCAATTAAAATTAATATAATTAATAAATTATTAAATAAATCGGGACGCCGGCGTGACCGGACGCCGACTGTCCACATTGACCGGATTATATTAATGATTTATGCGTCCGGCCATGGTTCCGGGCGCATGGATTTTGTTCTCCGTCCATGGTTCCTGTGTCCAATTTTAAAGTTTGTACCATGGTTATTACTCAAATTCATGTCGCGACATCCATGGGTGGAGTGAATTTGTCCGAATTTTGACTGTTAAAAATTTATTATTTTTAGTTCGGGGTTATTTTAGTCATTTTAACTCTTTTTATGAGCTACAAATAGCGTTTTTGAGCTACAAATAGCGTTCCAGGATTGCCAATGGCATCCTATCTCTCCCTTATCGAGGCATCCCGGCCCAGTCCCGGTGGCCACTGCTCCACCTGCCAGCCAACTGCCAAGTGCCGGCCCCCACTACAATGCTGCTGCTGCCGCCTCGGCTTAGGTGGTTGCACCGAAATATTCTCCGACAGGCTCCTCTTTAGGTGAATTATAGTGGCAGTCCAACTCCAACTTACCAAAATATTGTTTTTATGGGCGAAGTAGATTGATCATCGGCTGGAATTGTTTTGCCACGGATTTGGGATGTTCTTCACCTTTCGTCTATGGCGGCTCTGTTCCTTCATGGCTGCTTTGGAGGAAACTGATACCATTTCTTTGATTAAATCATCCTCTGGAAAGTATGTTTTGGGTATGTCCGGTTGATAATTTTGTGTGTTTAATAATGAGATTGTATGTTTGATTTGATTCATATATGTAATATGAAGCGAGCAATAAATAAAAATAAATAATTAAAACTCTCCATAATTGTTAAATAATATTTACCAAATAAATTATTTACTATATAATATGATTCTACCCCTAATAAATCATCTTTTTCCTATAAATCTCATTATTTGTCAAAATATCAATTGTTCCGAAATTTTTAATAATTATATTTATCTTTATTGACTAAAATCAAATATATATATATATATATAAAAACACAATGATATTAGTTTTGTTAGTTAGAATGAAGTTATAAAATAATGTTAGTTTTGTCTTTTAACACAATAACAATACATACGTCACCATTATTATTCATTTTTTTCGTCGACCAAAGACTGATTGTTATGTATTTAAATTATTAAGAAGGGCATATTAATTTACAAAAAATATTAATTATACGATCAAATTATAAAAAAATAAATATAATTCACTCAATTATATAATTGCATACTAGGCATCTATTCCAATTTAAGAGGAATAGTTTGCCTTTGCCTTTGCCTTTTGAGAAAATATTGGATTTTTGGAATTTGGCATTTGACATTTGACAAGGGGTAGAGTATCTGATAGGGCACTGTTTGGGAGCGTAGTGGGAGTTAAGGACTTTAGGGGGGTTGGGCAATAGAACTTTTTGTATGGTTTTGGGTTGGGGGAGTAATAATTAGTTATGGACAGTCTAATTATTTCCATGCCCCCCACTCCCAATCCCTAATACTGTTTGTTTTTTTTTTTTTTTTTTTTGGCAGAGTAAATTTTTGCAAGTCAAATGTCCAAACATAATGAGTAATCAATACTTATTATTCTTCATTTTATTTATTTTTCATCTCTTTAATACTCTCTCCCTTCCAAATTAAATTACCTCTTAACAAATTTTATTTATTCCATATTATTTTTATTTTTAAGAAGTATTTTATCAGTTTTTATTGTTTTGTCCTTTTATCTTTAAAATGGAGTGGATAAAATTTTATAAATAAATAAAGTTAATTAATAATTTTAAATGCTTGGAAAATATATTTTTTAATTTTAGCAAAATTTCCTATAATTCACTATTTGCCTGTCAAAATATATGTAGAGGATTGGATTGGATTGGATTGTCATCATTTTTCCAGATAATCATAATAGAATTCTACTAATTAATGCCTAGGTTGTTATAGACCTATTCAATGCCTAATATTTATACATCTATATTATTCATCAAGGCTCTAAAAGTTAGTATTTCATTATTACAAATATATAATTATTTAGTCACATAAAAATAATTATGTTTTAATTTTTTATATTTTACTATCGGCACATATAATTTATATTTAATATTAAATTAATATATTAGGTATAATTTTAATATCGTTTATAACTAAAATATAAAATTACAGGCAAAATTTTTTTTATTTATTTTATAATTGAAACCATGTAAATGTAGTATTGCTTGAACTTGATTAAGGGCTCCCTAATATAAGTAATCAATGGTTAAGAATAATTTGTGTTTGGCTAATCACGTATAATATACTACAATCAACATAGTAAAATCATCATCCAAGATTTAATTTAGTTCTCAATTATTGTTCTTATTATGAATTTTGACTTATGGGTACAAAGTCTACCACATCACCTACTTATTTGGCTTTGATTCTAATGCAAATGAAATAATAACATGAAACTTTAGCTCTAAACTTTTGTATTTTTTACCTAATTATACTCTTAATGATGCCCATTAAGGTTTTAACCCCAAGCAACACCTTTAATCTCACTTATTCAATCCAAATAAATCATCAACCGTATACCAAAAAGAAACACGAAAGAAAAAATGGTGTGAACTGTTATTGTTTCCAACTGGGATTGATTGTCTTGCTAAATATTCCCTCCATATAGGTCGTTTTAATAAAAATAAAAATATTAAGGTTGTAATTAATGTTTAAAAATTCCCTTAACTTTTAATGGTTAAATCTGTTATACCTCTATTTAATGCGTTTTTGATAATAGTGTTATAACTTAGAATAGTGATGATAAAAATGAGTTCCAATAAAATTATAAATTAAATAAACGTAATAGAATAAAAATAATAAATTATTTTTTTAAAAGTATATAAGTAACTTATATTTTGATCGATTTTTTAATGGATGCAAACTACTTATATTTCGAAATGGAGGAATTAAATGATATAAAAGAATGATGGTGGCTTCAGACAGTATTATTTTGATGATAAGGTAAAACTTTGTGATGAATTTGAGCTGAGAAAATCTTCCACAAAGATACGATAAGCAAAGACAAAGAACATAAATGAGGAAATCTCTGTTCCCTTCAACTTCGGACTTCCCATGATTCCCATTCCTCTCTACCTCTAAACTGTACTTGCTTGCTTCCTTCCACAAGACTACAAAAATTAAAGAAAACAAATCTTTATCACTCTTTCTATCAATCTCTACTAGGGGTGTAAATGAACTGAGCCGCTCGTGAGCTATTCGCGAGCCGGCTCGGTCAAAGCTCGGTTTGAGTTCGGAGTCGAGCTCGAGCTCGGCTCGTTAAGGTAACAAGCCGAGTTCGAGCATGTAATATATAGGCTCGTTAGGCTCGACGAGCCTAACGAGCTTATATATTATTTATTTATTTATTTATTGGGACTTGCTATTTGTATCAAAAAAAAAAAATCAAAATATTTATGAAATGACGAAAATGGCCTTATGAAGGAAAAAGGTAGAAAATCGCTAAGTAAATGTCGAAAATTTTTGGTGCGTTTTTTGTCCCGTAATACAATATCAGTTTTTTTAGACGTTTTTTGACGTGGTCCTAGTGTTTTGAGACGTTGTGCTACTTGTTCTGAGACGTGGTATACTGTCTATGTGAAAAAAATCAGTTTAAATTCACATGAATGGATGTAGACATTTTTTGACGTGGTTATAGTTGTTCTGAGTCTGAGACGAGTTGAGATGTTTTGTGCAAAAAATCAGTTTAAATACACATGCATGGATGTAGACGTTTTTGGACGTGGTGCTAGTTATTTTTGACGTTGTTCTAGTGTTATGATAGGTGGTGGACTATCTTTGGGGAAAAAAATCAGGTTAAATTCACATGAATGGATGTAGACGTTTATGGACGCGGTTCTAGTTGTCTTTGACGTGGTGGGTTGTCTTTGTGAAAAAAATAGCTTAAATTCACATGAATGGATGTAGACGTTTCTGGACGTGGTGCCAGTTATTTGAGACGTGGTTCTAGTGTTATGAGACGTGGTGGACTATCTTTGGGTGGGGAAAAAAATCAGTTTAAAACTCACATGAATGGATGTAGAAGTTTATGGACGTGGTTCTAGTTTTCCTTGAAGTTGTGGGTTGTCTTTGTGAAAAAAATTGCTTAATTTCACATGAATGGATGTAGACGTTTCTGGACGTTGTGCCAGTTATTTGAGACGTGGTTCTAGTGTTATGAGACATGGTGGACTATCTTTGGGTGGGGAAAAAAATCAGTTTAAACTCACATGAATGGATGTAGAAGTTTATGGACGTGGTTCTAGTTTTCCTTGAAGTTGTGGGTTGTCTTTGTGAAAAAAATTGCTTAATTTCACATGAATGGATGTAGACGTTTCTGGACGTGGTTCCAGTTATTTGAGACATGGTTCTAGTGTTATGAGACGTGGTGGACTATCTTTGGTGAAAAAAATCAGAGTAAACTCACATGAATGGATGTAGAAGTTTATGGACGTGGTTCTAGTTGTCCTTGACGTTGTGGGTTGTCTTTGTGAAAAAAAATAGCTTAAATTCACACGAATTGATGTAGACGTTTCTGGACGTGGTGGAAGTTATTTTTGACGTGGAGAAAGTGTTATGAGACGTGGTAAACCCCTAAAAAAATTATAGTGATATAATAATAAAAATACAAATACTTGTGAATAAAATATTATTATTACTGTAAATTGGAGTATTACATATGAAGTCACTGTTAGCAAAAAAAATAAATAAACAAAAAATTTAGCAACTTCATGAACCCTCTCGTACACTTGTTCTGCTCAATATTATTCTTCAGGAACTGGAACCTTGGGATGCTCTGTTAAAATCCATGTAAACTCTTAGAATGCACAAATAAGAGAAGCTAAAAAAATATAGGATTGAGCTTACTTTGATGAAATTGTAGACGTTGTTGGAAGATAAATTTCTTGATAGGTCTTATCCTTCTGTAACAAAATAACAAATATAAAGAAAAAGTGTTACCACCAACTTAGTAAATAAATGAAATGAAACTAATCAACTTTATTAGTAAAACTTACTTTCATCTTGTGTTTAATTCCATTGGAGTATCTAAGCCAATCCCCTCCACAAAGTAAGACCTGCACTGTCTCAGGGGAAAGTGAGGCACGATAAGAATCAATCACCCTTGTCCCAGCACTGAATGTTGCTTCAGAAGCCACTGAACTTACAGGGATAGCTAAAATATCAGCTGCCATCTTAGATAATATAGGATACTGTATCCTATTCATCTTCCACCACTCTAAACAAGAAAAATTTTCAGGAATCTCATTGTTCTTGAGGCGTGGCTTTTCTAAATAGTCTACCAATTCAGATTTTTTAGGCTCCACTGTCTCAATTTGTGCACAAAATTCATCAAAATCATCCCACTTACCCCGCGAGGAAAGGTGCTGCTGATCTTCAAAACTACTAGCAGGACCAAAACTATCAGAATTCGCCGGAAGTAAACTTCTGCTGCTAGAAGTATTTTCAACCACATACCCTTCATACAGCCGATGAAGTGCATCTTTCACCTTAAAAATGTTATCTTGTGCCTCACCCTCAGAATATAGTTTAGGAAAACAAAATTCAACAGCAAGCATTTTCATTGTTGGATCAAGCACTGCAGCTATAGCCATTAACAAATTACACTCCCCCCAATATTTGTCAAACTTATCTTTCATCTTGCCAACTAATTCTCTAATGAAATCATCTTCATGATAAGCATGCTTGTCCAATGTTGATTTAATTTTCTGAACTTCTTTCAGAAACAAATTGGAGGTAGGATAGTCAGTACCTGAAATGATATGCGTTGCTGTCCAAAAATTTTCCAAAATAGAGCAAATCTTTTCAGCTTTATCCCAATCTTCTTTTAAAGGGCAGCAAGAATAATTGAGATCACGTTGGCTCAGCATTTCAAAAACCTCCCTAAACTTGAGGGCGCAACTCAACATCTCGAAGGTAGAGTTCCATCTTGTCTTGCAATCACGAATCAATTTTCTATCTTTCAATGATAGTTGTTGTGCAATCTCTGTAAATTGAAGACGTCTGACCTCTGAACGATTAACATATTCCACGCTTTCTCTCACGTCTTCAATAAGATCTCCTATCTGCTTCAATCCATCCTGAACACATAGGTTCAATATATGTGCACAACAACGCACATGAAATAACTTTCCTCCACATGGCAAGACTCTTGACTTTTGAATGGTATTCATCATATTTTCAAGAGCAACATTATTACTGGAAGCATTATCAACAGTAATACTGAATACCTTTTTCTCAATATCCCAGTCCTTCATGCATTTGAATAATGCATCACAAATTTGGATACCTCCTCTTGGTGGTGGAATGTTGATGAAGCTTAAAACTCTCTTCTGCAATTTCCAAGAGTGATCAATCCAGTGGCCAGTAACAACCATGTATTCAATCTTTTGATTCTTGGATTTCCAGCAATCGGTAGTCAAACTTATCTTGCTAACTCCCGCAAGACTTTTCTTTAACTTCTTCTTTTCAATCTCAAATATTTTGTAACAGTCAGACCTACACGTGTTTCTAGAAATTTTTTTCCACTCTGGATGTCCTCGCTTCATCATCAAGTTAAATCCATCCTCTTCCAAAATGGTAAATGGATGCTCATGCATCATAATCCAATGGGAAGCTGCCTCTCTCATTTGTTCCATGTCAAACTTACCAGAATGCAGAAGAGACATAGAAGTTGATGGCAAATCAGTTGGCATAAAATTCAACTTTTGTTGTTCAGAAGATACCTTCAAATTCAGTTTTCTCTTCACACATCCATCTCTGTGTCTCAACAAACTACTTGTGGCCCCTAAAGTACGAACAAGTATAGTATGACAATGGAGACATTTTGCTTTCTTCTTCCCATCCTCTATGCATTCTTCAAAATCATCCCAAACTTTTGAAGTTTTCTTCCTTTTATTGGTTTGAAAAACCTCTTCATTATCTACTGCGGTATCTTTCTGCTCCCCAAGAAGTTCATCATCCATCTTGTTACTTTCTGCAACACCACTAGCACTTGTAGGTAGGGGAGGAGGATTTCCTGTACTCATAATGACGAACTCAACTGCAGGACAAAAAATTCAAGATCTCAAAGGTTTAGCCAAATAAAAAAAATAGAATACAAGAATAAAATTCAAAATCACAAGACACCGGGAGGCGGTGGTTCGCGGTGGAACACAGTGGCGGCTAGGGTTTATACCAAATCGAAATCCGACTAACAAAATCAACACCAATCTGTGGGTTTTGCTCGCAAGTATATGAGGAGTATTCCAATGGTGACGTGCGACCCGAAACACGGCAGGGAGGGAGTGGTCAGAAATGGTGGCGCGAAGCGACGGGGAGAGAGAAAATTGGGCAGAGAGGGATATCGGCGAGTAAATGGCGGGAGAAATGAATTATGAGAGGGATATCTGCGAGGAAATGGCGGGAGAAATGACTTAGGAGAGGGATATCGGCGAGGAAATGGCGGGAGAAATGACTTAGGAAGAGGGATATCGGCGAGGAAATGGCGGGAGAAATGAATTAGGATTAGGGTTAAAGGATAGTTACTTACTTGCCTACAAAACAAAAAATTTAAAAAATATTAAAAATATTTAATATTATAGCATAAATTAACACGTTATGGGACGTAACGTAACTGGACGTTTACGGACGTGGCTGGACGTAGCTGGACATAGATGGACGTATCTAGACGTGTCTAGACGTGGCTATAGTTGTTTTGGACGTAGAGAGACGTGGTAGAATATGTCCTGTGAAAAATTCAGCTAAAAGTCACACGCATGGATGTAGACGTTTCGGGACGTGGTGCAAGTGATTTTTGACGTGGTTCTAGTCGTGCTGACACGTCTACATATATTCATGTGAATTTAACTGATTTTTTTCACAAAGACAGTCTACCACGTCTCAGAACAACTAGCGCCACGTCTCAAAACACTATAACCACGTCCAAAAACGTCTACATCCATGCATGTGAATTTAAACTGATTTTTGTACAAAACATCTGAAATCGTCTCAGAACAACTAAAAACACGTTAAAAAACGTCTACATCCATTCATGTGAATTTAAACTGATTTTTGCCACAAAGACAGTCTACGACGTCTCATAACACTACCACCACGTCTGGAAACGCTATAACCACGTCCATGAACGTCTACATCCATGCATGTGAATTTAAACTGATTTTTGCACAAAACATCTGAAATCGTCTCAGAACAACTAAAAACACGTTAAAAAATGTCTACATCCATTCATGTGAATTTAAACTGATTTTTGCCACAAATAGAAATGATCATGATCTCATATCTAAAAGTTGTAATGAGATAAAACAAATAAAATGACCATTCAACTCTTAGAAATGTTTATGATACCTGTCAATTTTTTTGAAGAAGATTTGTTGTTTTTTAAATGGTTTTTGAAAGTGAATGGCTCACCACGTCCATCCACGTCCCACAACGTCCAGTAAAATACTAACGCAACGTCTAGTATGCAAAGAGAAAGTTTAAGATACTGATATTTGAAGAAAAAAAATGAAATTTTATTAAAATTATTATTACAACTCATTGCTATCTACACTTGAGGCATCATCCTCGTCAAGCAGAATGGCAGAGATGTCTCCAAGATATTCAGGGAGTGGAACCACTTCATCATGATGGGATTGTAGGATTCCAGACATTTCGCACATGTCCATGACGAGGCTGGGGTAAAGGATACTCCGAGTCCACCTATTTGATAAGCCAACATCTTCCATGTAGTATTTGATGATGTTGCCCCAATTGATACTTTTTCTTGCATTTGTTGCAATTAAAAGTGCCAAACCGAATGGCTTGGAGACTTGTCCTGCAGCGACATTGTAACGAAGGAACGTGTACAATATTTTTGCAAAACTGTTCAGATCTTCCAATCTGATCGTCCAATAATTGTTTGGGACGTTAATGTTTTGCTTTAATACTGCTCGGACTTCATCCATGGTTGGTTGGAAACGGGCAATATCATCATGTTTTAAAGAGTGAGGACCCAAGTTCCTGATGCTCAAGTGGGCGTTGATGGCTCGAGTAGTTATTCTGATTGAATGTTCTCTGACGTAAACTGTATTTAGTCTATTTCTATTATGCAGACCATCATAGAACTCTAGGACCAGCGATCTGTTTACGTGTTGGTCGTTCATCGGCATCAATCCACTCCAATGATTTCTGAAGAGAAATATTCGGAGTTCAGAATGAGGTTCTACGCTGAACATATGTTTCATTGGCATTTGTTCAAGCGGGAGTGATGGAGGCATTGGTGGTTGCGGGTCTTGGTTTTCTTCGAATATGTTCATGCTTTCAAGAATATAACGACTGGCCATTGGAAAGTGAAGAAGTTTTTGGGATTGGTGTGTTTGATAGGGAAGAAGGAAAGCGAAGTAATTTTTAAGTTCTACGAAAGTGAATGTGAAACATTGTTTTGGCATTAGTTTTATATAAGGAAAGCGAAGTAATTTTTAAGAAAACTTTTCTTGTTTGAAACGAAGGTATGCATGGAAAGTCGTACGGTTTTTTGTTCGATGCAGTTAATTAATGAAGTTTTAAATAAGCGTCTGTTTGTATACTCAACGTCTCTACAATTAGGCAGAGAAGTTTTAAAGACGCGTCTTTAATGAAGTTTTAAATACGCGTCTGTTTGTATACTCAACGTCTGAACACCACGTTTCCGGACGTGGCTGGACGTAGCGGGACGTAGCTGGACGCATATAGACGTGGAGATAGGTTTTTTGGACGTTGAGATACGTGGTAGACTACGTCCTGTGAAAAATTCAGCTAAAAGTCACACGCATGGATGAAGACGTTTCGGGACGTGGTTCTAGTTGTGCTGACACTTCTTCTACATCCATTCATGTGACTACCACAAAGACAGTCGACCACGTCTCATAACACTAGAACCACGTCTAAAAACACTATAACCACGTCCAAAAACGTCTATATCCATGCATGTGAATTTAAACTGATTTTTTGCACAAAACATCTCAAATCGTCTCAGGAACAACTATAAACACGTAAAAAAAAACGTCTACATCCATTCATGTGAATTTAAACTGATTTCTGAAACAAAGACAGTATACCACGTCTCATAACACTACCACCACGTCTGGAAACACTATAACCACGTCCATGAACGTATACATCCATGCATGTGTATTTAAACTGATTTTTGCACAAAACATCTCAACTCTTCTCAGAACAACTAGAAACACGGAAAAAAAAATTATGATGTGGACCGAAATGTGCATAATCTATTATCTAAGTGTTTTGAAAAGATAAAACAAATAAAAAGGCTATACAATTCTCAGAAATGATCATGATCTCATATCTAAGAGTTGTAATGAGATAAAACAAATAAAATGACAATTCAAATCTTATAAATGTTTATGATATCGGATGTAAGTGTTTTGTGAATATAAAACAATTTAAATGAACATATTACTCTTAGAAATGTTTTGATTTGATCTTGTAACTTGTAACTTGTAAGTATGTGTTATAAATAGATAAAACAACTACAATGGCCATACAACATATCAAATGGTCTCAGAACAAATAGAACCACGTCAAAAAAAAATGTCTACATCCATTAATGTGGATTTAAACTGATTTTTGCCACAAAGACAGTCGACCACGTCTCATAACACTAAAGCCACGTCTCAAAACACTATAACCACGTCTAAAAACGTCTACATCCATGCATGTGTATTTAAACTGATTTTTGCACAATACATCTCAACTCGTCTCAGAACATCTAGAACCACGTCCATAAACGTCTACATCAATTTATGTGAGCTTAAACTGATTTTTTTCCACAAAGATAGTCCACCACGTCTCAGAACAAGTAGCACCACGTCCAGAAACGTCTACGTCCATTCATGTGAATTTAAGCCCTTTTTTTTTTAAAAAATACAACCCACCACGTCAAAGACAAATAGAACCACTTCCATAAAGACGTTTCCGGACGTGGTGCTAGTTGTTTTTGGAAATGGGCCAAGTTCATGAGACGTGGTGGGCTGTTTTTTTGTGAATAAAATCGTTTTAAAATCCCTACTAGCAAGTAGCTTTCACGCGCGCGCTCCGTCACTAATTCCTCCTCAAAACCCTTGCTGCTGTATTTACCTTTTTTAAAAAAAAACCTTCCTTCCGCTCAAAAACTTCCATATCCGCAATCGATCAAAGTCTGAAAACAGCGATTTCGTTTTCTTATTTTCAAAAAAGCCATACAAACTTAGTCTCCGACGAAATTTCCGACAAAGAAGACCAAAAAAACACGACTCCGTCCTGCTACGTCCTGCTACGTTCAATCCCAGCCCGACTCCGTCCTGCTACGTTCATCAGAACTTCGTTCTTCAACCCCAAAAAAACAACATTCAAGCAAAAACAGGTAATACGTCGCAAAAATTACTACATCGTAAACTATGAACTATATTTTAATGCAATTAATGGATTTACGAAACCCTATTTTCCCGTAGTTGCTGCGTTTGATTTTGGTTGTATATTATGATGCTATAATCGTGTATTACCCTTAAAATAATGCTCTATTACTATCAAATATGATATATTGGTGTTTACTGGACGTTTCACTGTGTTTTTTATCTGTGTTTGTATGTACTGAAATTATAATTGTGTGTTTTCGGACGTGGCGATACTGTTTTTGGACGTGGCGCTACTGTTTTCGGACGTATAAAGACGTGGTACCTACTATAGTGGACGTTGCGCGGCTGTTTGTCAATTATTTTTCTGAAAAAATTAACTTTGTTCTTGTGATACTGGACGTTTCAGTATTTTTTATGGAATTTAGTAGATAAACAATGTCTTTGCTGTCTGTATTTGTGAAAGAATAATAAATTTTTTTTGTGTATGTTTTCGGACGTGGCGCTATTGATTTTTCTGACGTATTGGGACGTGGTACCTATTACAGTGGACGTTGCGCTTCTTTTCCTGTTTTGTTTTGTTTTGTTTTGTTTTTTTTTTCTTCTTATGGTTATTTATTTCCAATGTTCAATGCAGGATGGTTAACAAAACAGAACAAAATAGACAACTTGTGTTATATGATTGTGATGATGATTTTGTCACACCATCATCATCATCAGAAGATGATTCTGCCTCACCAAGCCAGCATGTGTCTCCCACAGAAAGTGAAGATGAATCACAAACACAACTAAACCAATATTTGATGAAACAAAGGTCAGCCAGCCCCCCAAGCCCTAAAATTTCTGAACAAGATCTAGCAACCCTTGTACAAGCAGCAACACAACACATCCTTGAAGTTGAACCTGAAAAACACAAACAGAAACCTCAAAAACAGCAATCCAAAACCAAAAAACAACCAACACAAAAACAACCCGTAGCCAAAAAAACACCAACAAAAAAGCCAACAAAGAGACCAAGAGATGAAATTGAATCAGAAGAAGATGAACTACAACAGAGAAAGAAACAGAAAGCCAAAAAAACAGCAGCAAAAAAGAACACTACACCAGAAAAAAAATCAACAAAAAGACAGAGAGTTGAATCAGGTATGTATGAGGATGTGTTCGGACGTTGTAGCCTTTTTCATGACATATGAGGACTTTGTATGTGGGCTAAGATTTATTTATTCATTTTCAGAACATGAAGAAGAAGAAGCAGCACATATTAAATTCCAAACAAGGACCTCAACTGCTGGATTGTACAAGCTGACTAGAGTGTTGTCCGAGGTTCAAAGAGAGGCAGTAAGAGAGATTGGACTGGGATCATTGCTGGATATAAATCTAAAACAAGTCCCATGTTCTTTAGGAGAGCATCTCTTGCAGCGTTTTGATCTCGCAAGCATGTCAATCAGATTGCAAAGTGGAAGTTTGAAAATAGAAGAAGAAGATGTCCATCATGTGTTCGGAATACCACTTGGTGGTATTAGGGTTGAAGAATACACACATTATGAAGAACACAATGAAGAATACAAGAATGACATGAACAACTTCCATTCAAGGCATACAGGAACAATTGACAAAGCAACCGGGAGAACAAGAAAACCAACCACCACACAAATTGCAGCATATATCAAAGCAAACAGAGAATATGCCAATGATAACTTCAAGATTGACTTCACAATCTACATGGCAACAACTCTGCTTTGGGCTTTCCAGGACCTTGGATGTCGACAAGCAATACTGAAGAGCATCAAAAATGTCAATGACATCAGAAATATGAACTGGTGCGAGTTCACAATCAGAGGTTTGAAAGAATCAGTAGAGCTTTGGCAGGAAAAGAGATCCATGTTTAGAGGATCACTCCCCTTCCTTGTGGTAAGTATTTCAAACGTTGTCCACTTTAAATCATCATTTTTTCAGACGTAGCTAACTATAACTTTTTCATTTTTCCAAAGCTACTCTATCTGGACAGAGTCAGAATTGCTGGTGATGCCCTACGTCCAACAAACACCACTCTACTCTCCTATTGGGACATAGAAAAATATAACAAAAGAGAGACAAAGGAGATTAAAAGGTTGGGAGGTTTTGGAAGGGCAAGAATAATTTCAAGAGAAGATCTCCAAAAAGAACAACAACCTGGAGAGCAGCGAGAAGAACAACACAACCACAACGTGCAACATGGAGACCAACAAAAACAGAAGGAACCTGAATACCAACATCAGGTAATATTCAAAATCAAAAAATAATACTTTCATTTCATTACTTGTTTTAGACGTATTTGGACGTGGTGGCCATATATAAAGACGTGGTGGCTATATATACAGACGTGGTATATATTATTCGCTAACAAATTTGATATTTTACAGCCTGATGATGATGATTATGATGCCGAGATCATCAGAGATAAAGAAATGCCAGAGATGGAAGATCAGGTAAATTTCAAAATCCAAACAATTTCTCTTACACATTTACTGGACGTATTTGGACGTGGCGACTGTGTACACCGACGTGGCGAATGTGTACACCGACGTGGCGACCGTGTACATAGATACACAGACGTGGCGAATGTGTACACAGACGTGGCGAATGTGTACACAGACGTGGCGGATGTGTACACAGACGTGGCGAGTATTAATTCAATCTTACTTACGCCCTGTGTTGTTTATATTTGATTTTGTATAGCCTGTTGAAGCAAAGATCATAAGACTGAATCAAGAATTGAATGGATTATCTAAAGGATTGACCAACATTATCCAACTTGTGGACGATACAAAGGAAATCCAAGATAATCCAGCATTGATGATGCTTCATATGATGTGCAAACAAATGGCAAATCTGTTCAACAATGAGAATAAAGAAACAGTACAATATGAACAAGATCAAATTGTACAACGTCAAGCTGCCACTGAATTTGTTGCACCATTGTTGAGTGAAGTTGAAAAGATGTTCCAGAAGCATCAAGAAGAACTCAACAAGAAGTTTGCTGATACAAACACAGCAACAGCCAATCTGAGTCAAGAACTTAAACAGGAGATGGAGAAGAAGATTGCAGCATATGAGAAGCCACAGAGTCAAATTCAACAAGAAAACAACAACATTGCTGCAATCCTGACTCAGATTGCAAAGATTGAACAACAACAACAGGAGACAAACAATCTCCTGAACAAGAGGTTTCAAGAAGTTAAAGATTCTATGCCAAGCTTCAACCTGGGCATAGATTTAACTACTCAGAAGGAGCAAATGCCAGTGCCAATGCCAAGGAACCTTGAAATGGAACATGATGCTTCTCAGGCACAACCAGAGGACGAAATCAGAAAGTAAGTAATACTATCATTCATTTACTAGTATTATTATAATATTGTTACTGATAGGGTAGACGTAAATAGACGTGTCTAAACGTGGTACATTTTAAATGTCTACAGAATCATCATGGATGAAGAAGACAATCCTCTGGAAATAGCAGACACAAAGCCAAATCCAAAGCATCGTCAAATCCAACTTCCATTGGCACTGAGGAGTCCATTCTATTGCTACATGAAGCCTCCAACGAAGGAAATGCCAGATTTAAAGCTTTCTAAAAAGGAGGAAATCATGACAAACTTTGCATTCCTTATAAAGGATACAAAAAGAGGTATCCCTGTCGAAAATGGGTAAGTACATTCAATTTCCATATTTCAATCATTTGACACAACACATAGTCATCAGGCTGTACACACTTACACAGTCGCCACGTCTGTTTACACAGTATGCACGTCTGTGTACATAGTGACCACGTCTGTGTACACAGTCGCCACGTCCAACTACGTGTTACTACTAACCACGTCTTACTAACTCTAATATCAATGCAGGCAAACACTTTACAGCTATGGAACCCTGGGACTGACTAGATTAGATTTCCACAACATGTCAATCAATAAGTGGCTATCTAACAGTATGGTGGATGCATGGTGCAACCACATGAACTACATCAGAAGCTTTCCTGGGAAAAAAAGGGACCATACTGATTATAAAAGGTTCTTCTTCACAACAAGATTTTCGGTAAGAACATTTAAATTGGTACTTCTATTCACTTTTAATGGACGTGGTGTGTATTTACAATCTCAATTCATGCAGACAATTTGGACTGGCCAAGGAATATTCAAAATTTCTTCAAAAGAAAAACAAAAAAAAATTTTTCGTGACTGGATGATTGAAGAACTTGCACGAAACCACAGAACCTTGGATGGTTTCAATGCAGACATTGTAAGTACATTTACAAAACCATTCATTAACAATCAATTCATTAACATAAACTAATTCTTTTTTTATTCACTCCCAGGTTTTCTTCCCTCTCTTGGACCACAAGCACTTCACCTTGCTTGTGATCAATTTTGCATTTGAAGTAGCCATGGTAATCAACAACTTACCTCCGAATCCCAGTCACAAATTGCCAAAGGACATGCTTCAAATGTTACTTGCAATACTTTCGGAACAATCAAGTGAAAACCCCAAATACAAAGAGATGAAAGGTATTGATATACTATTCCCTGCTGCAAAATGGCAAGATGGAACAAACGTGAACGATTGCGGTATATACTGCATCAGGTAATATTACTTATTCTCTACGTATCTTGACAAGGTAGCTAGTATTTATTTACTTAAACTGAAGTTCTTTTCACAATCAGGCACATGGAGATGCATGGAGGGGATATGGAACTGGATTATGATAATCTCCTGATGAAGGCTAAAGAGGACAAAAACATCATGATCACATTAAGAGCCAAGTATGCATACAACATCCTCATGTCTCCATCAAACATGCTCAAGGATGATTTCAAGAAAAATGCACTGGAGTATTATAAGGAGAACTATCATACCTTATACACCATGCCACAAGAATCTTTGCCTCCTCCAAAAGAAGATGATGGAGAAAATGAAGGATATAAAACATTTTTGGAAGCAGCAGGGGCACAACAAAAGGGAAAGCCGAGGGGTAGGGGAAAATAGATAGCATGCCACATCCAGTCACGTTCCAAAACGTCTTATATAAATACTACCCATTTTTGAAATATATATATAATTTTTCCTTATAATAATTTCTTGAATATCTTAATTAATTAACACATTTTGTATACTGCTTTACAAGAACCACGTCTCAAAACACTTGAACCACGTCAAAAAACACTAGGACCACGTCCAAAAACGTCTACATCCATTCATGTGAATTTAAACTGATTTTTTCAAAAAACATCTCAAATCGTCTCAGAACAACTAGAACCACGTCCAAAAACGTCTACATCTATTCATGTGAACTAAACTGAATTTTTTCACAAAGACAGTCGACCACGTCTCAAAACACTTGAACCACGTCTAAAAACACTCGGACCACGTCCAAAAACGTCTACATCCAGACATGTGAATTTAAACTGATTTTTTCACAAAACATCTCAACTCGTCTCAGAACAACAAGAAACACGTCCAAAAACGTCTAAATACATTCATGTGAACTTTAACTGATTTTTTTCAAAAAGACAGTACCACGTCTCAAAACACAAGAACCACGTCTAAAAACACTAGGACCACGTCCATAAACGTCTACATCCATTCATGTGAGTTTAAACTGATTTTTTTCAGTAAAGATATTCCACCGCGTCTCATAACACTAGCACCACGTGGTGGACTGTTTTTTGGTGAAAAAAATCAGTTTAGATTCACACGAATGGATGTAGACGTTTCTGGACGTGGTGCTAGTTATTTTTGACGTGGTTCAAGTGTTATGAGACGTGGTGGACTATTTTTTGGTTAAAAAAATCAGTTTAAATTCACACGAATGGATGTAGACGTTTCTGGACGTGGTGATAGTTATTTTTGACGTGGTTCAAGTGTTATGAGACGTGGTGGACTGTCTTTGGGGAACAAAATCAGTTTATATTCAAATGAATGAATGTAGACGTTTATGGACGTTGTTCTAGTTATCTTTGACGTTGTGGTTTGTCTTTGTGAAAAAAAAATAGCTTAAATTCACACGAATGGTTGTAGACGTTTCTGGACGTGGTGCAAGTTAGTTTTGACGTGGTGCAAGTGTTATGAGACGTGGTACACCCCTTAAACAAAATCAGACAAATTTATATTAAATTTAATGAGCACTTTGTCAAACTCAAAATCGAGTTTGGCTCGCGAGCCTAGCGAGCCTAGCTCGCGATCTCGATCTCGAGCTTCACAATTCTTAAACGAGCTCGAGCTCGAGCTCCAAAAAATGAGCTCGAACGAGCTCGAGCTCGAGCTCGAGCCCCTTCATATTTAGACGAGCCGAGCCTGAACATAGGTAAGTTCGAGCTCGGCTCGGCTCGTTTACACCCCTAATCTCTACATTCAAACCCACTTTTTCAATTCCTAAAAATTCTGCCTTTTTTCTTGTCTTCTTTCTCTTTCCTGTCACCCCCAACTTTATTTATACTTATATAGTTTGTTTTTATGTGTTTTAGTGTGTTTTAAGTTTGTGTGTAGTCTCGAGCCCCTTCCAACTGTGGGTTCTGCTTTTTGAGTTTCAGGAATCCAACCCTTTTATCGCTTTAGTTTACTACTGGTCTGGTCTCCATACTGGTGCTGCTGTTTGCCAGCTGAAGAAGGTGCTGTTAGGAGAGAATTTGTTGAGGGTTTCTTTAGTTTCTTACTCTTTGATTTTGATAAGGGAGCTTAAAGATGGGGTTTTGGATGGAAAATGTTGAATTTTGGAGGGTTTTGGGGTTGACTTGGGTTTGATATCCTGGTTTTCTACGTCTTGTTTGGAAAGGGCTGCATTGTTTGAGGGAATTTAGGAAAATGGTGACAGGATTCATGGGTGATTCTATGATGAAAGACACACTACAGGTTCTTTGCTGCAACAATGGATGGTCTTATGGTGCTTTCTGGCGTTTTGATCAGACAGGTTCTTTGTAAGTTTTCTCAGTCTTTCCCCCCCCATGTATGCCTGCCTGAATTTGCTAAATTTGGACGTGAACATGAACTGTAAAGACTCGACAAAATTTGAACTTTCGTATATAACTCCGTACTCCACGTAATGTTCATAATGGAACTCTTTGCTTAGTTCAAGCGGGCTGTGATGACTTTCTTCCAAATTCAAAGCCATTTTCCATGAATCTAAACTTCATTGCCTCACCTTTTTGTGTATGTTCTTTCTTGTTTATGACTAGTGTTTGCAATTTCGTTTGATTTGCAAATTAGGTTGATAAATTTTGCTAGGTTCTCACGCCTGTGAATGGAAATGTTCCAAATGGCAGGTTGACTTTGCAAGATGTTTACTGTGAAGAAGAAGTAGCAGATGTGACTCAGGACGTACTTCTGCAAGTTCATGTAGTTGGTCAGGGGTATGTTAATAATACATTCTGTTTCTCATATTAAAGTTGATTGAAAAGTGAAATGGAGCTTGAATTTTACAATCTTTTATAGCTGCTTCTTCTTTTTTTTTTTTTTTTTTTTTTTTCAGTAAATAACAAATTCTTTTGCAGGGTAATTGGTCAAGCTGCTTCTACTAAGAGGCATAGATGGATGTTTTCTGATTCTCAGGTATTGGAATTTGTATTTTAAGGTCAATTAAGCAGTCCTTGTTATGTGCATGTAACTGAGAAATTGGTTCTCCCTGAACTGTCTATTCCAATCTTGTCCATGGCGCTTAATTACAACCGTAATGGTCAGTTTCCTTTGATTCTATATTCCTGACTGCCTATGTATGACCATTCTGCAGGATCATTTTGAGTTCGAGCGGCAATTTTCCGCCATAATGAAGGTGTAAACTCTTACTTTCCTTTAGGTTTTGTCTTCCGGCAGCTTGTGCTGATGTCATTTTAATCACGTAGATGTTCAATAGTGTGAATTTCTTTTTGCAGACTGTTGTTGTAATCCCTGTGGAACTGCTTGGCATGGTTCAATTTGGTTCCACTCGAAAGGTCAGCATTAGTCTTCTTCCACTCTTCAAATGCATTTTCTACGTACTTGTCATCTTCAGAGACTGCACTGAACCTGTATCTCTTAGCTAACTGCCTAACCTAGTAGCTGTTCCTGAATGTGGGTTCTGGTGTTGAGATTGAAGATTATTAGTTCAGATGGCATAATGCTATCCTGGAACATCTTTTGGTGTTCTTTTTATGTCATTTGAAAGTATTTAAATTACGAGAATTCGAGGTTCTTGTAGTGGCCTAACATGTATATTTTTCTAATGTTGCAGCTTGAAGAGAGATTGGAGTTTGTTAGTCAAACAAAAGAGCTTTTCCACAGCATCCAAATAGTTCAGGGACTAACTTCATCAATGAGCGATCCCTTTTCTTCAAATGTCAATAATTGGGATGCAAATGAGCTGTTTGCTTCGCTAGTTTCGTTTCAGGGCTTCCATTTTGCAAGTCCAGAATTTCAAGATGGTGATAGGATTCAAGATTTCATGGAAACAGATTGTGCTTTAGCAAATATGACCGAGCCATTTCTTACCACTTTAGAATACCAAAGAATGGGTCCTCTTGTCACTGCATCGCCCCAAAGCGAGAACAGATTCAGAATTTCCAACACCGAAGCTCATGTTGGTGAAAATGTCAGTGCCTCTAATGTTGAATTGCAGCAGGCAGACATGTTATCTGGGGGATTTGTTGAGCTCTCAGCCTCTCAGTGTCCCCAAAACGGTGCACAGAGCAATTATACTGTTCAAGAGAGCTCGCCATTAAGTTCTGTTTGTAATTCAGACTTGCATTCTGAATGGACAAACAACTCGAAACAGGTCTTCATTAACAATCAGAGTTTTGACAGATTGCTCTACCCATGTGAAGATCACCTTGAAAGGCCTAGTAACTTATGTGCATTTGAGGACTTGTCAAAATTAGATTTTTCGAAGGCTCTATCAAGACACTATGCAGAAGATGACTTTTTCCAATGGTTTTCTTCCATGACAGATCAGAGCTCTGTAACACTTGCTAACGACCCATCATGCACATCAGAATTTGTGCCATTAGCATGGAATCCAAGAGAAGAGCATACTCCTAACATCATCTTAGACAACAAACCATCTAGTTCGGTACAAAGCACAGTCACTAATGCTTTAAGTTCTGCTGAAAATTTGGAATATTCAGATGCTTTAGGCATGAAGAAGCAGCTTCTTCGTTCTGGAGCAATGGTTGGATCTAAATCCCCTCGACATTGGGAAGATATCACAGTGCCGATAGAGATTGGTGGTCACTTTGATTTTCAAGCTTCCAATTTAGAGTGCACATCAGGCCAATCTGCTGCTGACTCCAAGCTTAGAAACTCAAACACTTTATTCTCAAAATTAGGACTTCATCAGAGATTGGATGAAATTGAGAGAGGCTCTCATCTAGCTGCTAGATCTGATCTCAAAGATTGGTTGTCTTCTTCAGCTAAAAGGAGGAAGATGGACAATCCCTTGCTTGGTAGTAATATTGTAACTCGGCTCCCTCAGTTTGTTGGGAATTCATGTCCACTGGAACCAGGACATCACCTAAACGGCTCAAAGAACTTTGCACCCAAAGAGAAGGACATGAGTCTAAAATCTGGTTCATGTGTTGCTGATGATTGTAGTATGCAAGCTGCACCGAGGAAGCTTGAGCAACCTGCGAAAACTATAAAGAAAAAGGCTAAAGCAGGGACAAAGCCCAGACCAAAGGACAGGCAGCAAATTCATGATCGTCTTATAGAGTTGAGAGAGCTGATCCCAAATGGAGAGAAGGTTTGTTGATCTCAATTTTGATTTATAAAAAAGAAAGCAAATGAAACATTTATGTTGTTGGTTTCTGATTGAATCTTAATACCATATTTGGTCTTTTGACTTGAGTGCTTTCTGATGGTGTAACAGATGAGCATTGATCGATTGCTGCATCTGACCATAAAACACTTAATTTTCTTGCAAAGTGTGGCAAGACATGCTGAAATGTTGCAATCTACTGAGCAGGCTCAGGTAAAGAGTTTGTAACTGGAGATACTGTGTTCATGTAAATTGAACTCTCACATGCTAATAAACTTGGGTGGCTAATTGGTTAACAGAGCCGGAAGATCCACGAAGAAAACCGTAACAGTAATGGTGGTGTTACATGGGCATGTGAAGTTGGAGATCAGACAATGATTTACCCTTTGATAGTTGAGGACCTTAGAGTACCTGGTCAAATGCTTATAGAGGTAAGAAGAAAGCTTCTCAACTAACATATCAGTATATTATCCTTGGATTAAGGAGTTTTATCAGCCAACTTGAATAGCTTTGATCTCTGTGGTAGGAGTAAGCCATATTTACATCTCTTTCTTGCAGATCTTATGTGAAGATCATGGTCTCTTCCTGGAAATAGTTGATATCATTCGAGGTTTTGGCCTGATAATCTTGAAAGGGGTGATGGAACTGCGCGAGACTAAGATATGGGCTCGATTCAATGTTATAGCTGAGGTAGATGTTGAACTAAATACAAAACAAAGTAACACTATTTACGCGACATTGCTGTTCTATTTTATTAATCTCAACATGGTTTCTTTTGTGTTGCAGGAAAGTATGCGTGTGACCAGGCATGAGATCTTTACATCACTTGTTCAGCTTCTAAATTTGACTGGCCCAGCTGCTCTCCATAAAAGCGAGCCGGTTGATAAGGCTACGAATGGGAAAGCTACCCTCTTCAGTGGTTGTCAAAATCTGCTGTACCCCGTCCGGTAAGCTTGGCTCGTGTTGATGCTTAAGTTTCTCCAGCAGTTGTGCAAAACCTAAAAAAGCATCAGATATCAGATACTGATTGAGCTGATCTACGTACCTGGTTTCCAGAAACTCGCAAGTGCGTATGAGATGATGCTTATTCTTTCATCAGTATCATGAATTCTTACTTTAGGAAGAATCTTCTGAGACATTGTTTGAAGTCTTTGAGTAGCCAATCCTTGCCTTCAAAGTAGATGCTTTAGACTACTGGCTTTCATAAGGTCCTTCCTCTGTTATGAACCTGCTAATTTCGGTTCTGGGAGAGAGAATTTGTATGGAGGAGAACTAGATTAGAAGTCATTCTTTTTTAGTTTTTTAAAATTTTTCCTCAGTGCTGCAGAATGGGGTTGTAATTTAGCTACCCTTGTAGGTTTACATGTGAAAATAGAAGTTGCAAAGATTCCTTGTAAAATCAAGACAACTAACAGTATCTTCCTTGGCTTTTTGTTGCCTAGCTTTTGATTCTCTTCCTGGTAAGATTCTGAAATCATATGTTGTAAAAACAACATTGTTGTATTATAAGCAAGCAAGGGTTTCAGACACCAGTTATTCATCTAATCTTAAAGATGCATTCTTGTACATCAGGGCTGACATGTTTCATCATGATTACAAACATTTCATAAGGTGAAAGAGAAAAATCCTGTTGGGCTTGGCAAGAATGTTGGAATAGTTTTGTCAGATGTCACACTGTTGAAGAGAACAGTACAAGAAAGTATTTTTTTTTTTTCCAGAATCATCTTCATACTGCTTCTTTACCAAATGTTGAATGTTAACATCATTGACCTAAACAAAGCAATAAAGTAGAGCCTACATTTGGTGCTGTAATGGTAACCATATTACCATGTTTAAGGTTGTGAACAAGGACATGAAATGATCCAGGTGGAATGGTAAGAGTTGCCAGCACAACACAACTAACTTAGAGGAAAATTAGAATAATAGGCAGCCAAATTTGATAACTTTTTTTTGATAGTTGAGTTTGCTTTTCAAATCAGTGCATATTGAAAAAGCTAATCTATCACATTCAGAGATAAGTGGTCATCCCATTTTGAAGACGTATGAAGCAGAAATCTTGAAAGTAAATGGCCAATTATCCCCCTTAAGAGAGACCTGAAAAGTCTGTCATTTCATGACCTAATTCTTCTTTCAGACAACATTTTCTGCAACTTTTTAATCCCATAATAGCCTAATTTCGCCACAAGAACACAGACAGACACCATAGTTTTAAAGGGCTTTTTTTTTTTAAAATTTTTTTACCTCTTTGTTTTTCACCCTGCTTCTTGATGTTTCTATATGTTATACAACTTGGTAAAGTTTTTTTTTTTTTTTTAACTGATTCTATTTTTTCACTTCTTCTGTAGAAGAAAACAGACAAAGATGTTGGTTTTCAGCTTTCCACTTCAGATAGGGACTAGGGAGATGTACAATAACTTGGTGAAATTTGTCTCACCTAACAGCCATCCACATTGGTATTCCAATTTCTTTCTTAGGTGAAAAGGAATCCCACTATAGATGGCTCTCTTTCTCAGGCATGTTCTTGGAAAAATTGTTTTTTTTTCCCATTCTTTCTCCTTTGTCAATTTTCCTTCCATTCTTTTTCCCTCAGTCAAATGAAACTGCTACATTGGTTATCATAAGAGGTTTCCCAGGAACCTTAATCAAACTCTGAACCACACTTGTTGATTCTGGGACTCACATATGAACCTTAAAAAGCAGACATTTTCATAACATGGCTAGCTGAAACTCATTCAAAGGTGTTCAAGGACTGAATTGGAGTTTGATCAGAGACCATAGCATTAGATTAAACAAATCTTTGCAGGAAATGTACCAAACTAAAAATGCAAAATGAAGATATAGTGAAGGAGTAGACTTTCCACAGAAGATGTGGGAACCAGAAAGGCTGAGCACAGCCATTAAAGATGATGATATGATGATTTGATTTATTGTGAAAGTTTTTTTTTTTTTCCCCCCCCCCAAAGACAAAGACAAAAAAGTTATCAAAAATGGTTGGAGATAACATTATCAAATGATTCAGATGCTTCTTTTACTAAGTTACTACACTCCCTTATGGAACATTCATTTCTGATCAAATCTTCAATTTGTTTCTGCTACAATGGCAGTAGAAATGGTGCAATTTTTCATCTTGATGGTAGTTCATTTTGTAGTGCTTCATCCAGTGATTTACGTCATTCAAGCACTTCAAACCTGACCTAATTAACCAGCAAAAAAGAGAGAAAGAAAATCTGATCAAATGGGGGATTTAATATTTGGGATTTAATATTCATCCGTAACACACACTCACACCTTTTTTTTTTTTTTTTTTCTTGTTTATCTTCAAAACGTGGCTTCAAACTTTATTCCATGAGCACATTTTAAGTATAAAACCTTCAACAGTCAGGATGACATAGCACCATTAGCATTAGCAAAAGAAAAACAAACAGAAAACATGACTAACATGAAGGAAGAGCAAGCTGAGAGGATCGAATGGAGGATAAAGGTGGACGGCGAACAGGAGCAGGTTCTGATGACCCCTGAAGGAACAGGTAGTTTGCGACGCCGAGCTGTTGATTGCCTGATCATGAATGCAGTTTCCATTAGGGTGTGGACGTTCTTGATGAAGGCGTGGCGTTTAGCAGCAGACGATCCGAGGAAAGTTTTCCACTGTCTTAAAGTTGGAATAGCACTCAGCATTGTCTCATTGTTCTACTACATGAGACCTCTCTATAATGGAGTTGGAGGAACTGCCATGTGGGCTGTCATGACTGTTGTGGTAGTTTTTGAATACACTGTTGGTAGGTATCATTTTCCCTAATGATCCAGTTATTTCTTTTCTCGTATAAACGTCACATCAGTCATTATGAAACACGAATATCATCATTCATTCATACAGAAACAGGTTTTTTTTATTTTTTTTAACAATAGCGAACTTTTGTTGGATCTGATCTATTTTGCAGGTGCAACAATCCAGAAATGTCTGAATAGAGTTATGGGAACATGCATAGCTGGGCTTCTTGCTGTGGGAGTTCACTGGCTGGCCAATAAATCAGGGAGCAAACTCGAGCCGATTATCACAGGGACCTCACTCTTCATAATTGGTATGAACATTCAAGTTCTTGACATGAAACTATGCATTTTGACTGCATATATCAGCTGCTGAACTAGCATCCATTTGTTGTTAATCTTGCGCAGCTACAGCCGCGTCGTTCTCCAGATTTATTCCAGGAGTGAAGAGAAGATTCGATTATGGCACGATGATCTTTATCCTGACTTTCAGCCTGGTGTCAGTGTCTGGTTTCCGGGTAGAAAAACTGCTGGAATTGGCCAGGCAGAGGCTGTCAACCATAATCATTGGAACTTCTCTTTGCATCCTTACAAGCATGCTGTTCTTCCCAGTTTGGGCTGGTCAAGAACTCCATTTTCTGATCACAAGAAACATGAAAAAGCTAGCTGATTCGTTAGATGGTAATCAATCTGAGCCTTTTATCAAAATTCAAAACAATCCAATTGAACATCTGATCTAAAAACTGATCCTTTTTGATTGATTTTCCTACCCAGGCTGTGTTGCTGAATTCTTTGGAGATGACAGCTCTGAGAGCACAACTACTGGCTCAGTCCCAAATCCATCAGCCTATAAATGTGTACTGAATTCCAAGGCCACTGAAGAATCAATGGTATATATAAGCTTCTCTATCTCTTAGTAGACCATATACATATGCAATGGATAATAACAGTTGACTGAAAATGTTGAGATGATTGCAATTTCTACAGGCGAATTTCGCCAGATGGGAACCTTCTCATGGAAAATTCAGCTTCAAACATCCCTGGAAACAGTACCTCAACATCGGCAACTCCATGCGAAAATGTGCTTACAGCATTGAAGCCCTGAACAGTTTCATCAGTAACAAGAAAGAGGTAAATACTGCTTCTTTTTATCCTTTCTGGTATCATCCTAAGTGATAATAAACAGTCTTGTGTTTAGATTAGGCTGCTGCAGAAAACTGAGAAGCTGATATGTTTGGTCTGGATCTAAATAAACCTTTGCAGGGTTCTGAGCTGATGAAGAAGCAGATGAATGATGTCTGTCAAAAAGTGAGTTCCAGCACATCCAGGATTCTAAGAGAACTCTCTAAAAACCTTGAAGCAATGAAGAAATCATCCAAACTGGACATCTCAATCGAAGAAATGAACAATGCAGTTCAAGAACTGAAGAACCAATTGGAATCCTTACCTGACCTTCTAGTCCTGGCTTCATCACCATCACCACCATCAGAAAGTAGTCATGAAGAAGATGAAACAAAATCAGTAACAATCATGGCAGTTGACATCACAATCCCCCTGGTGGAAGTCATACCACTGGTGACATTTGCTTCTTTGCTGATCGAAGTTCCGGCCAGAGTTGAGGCTGTTGTTGCAGCAGTTCAAGAACTTGAAAAAATGGCTGAATTCAAGCCAAGAAAAGTCCAGCAGGACAGCAATATGAATGTAAACAAACATCAAAACATTGATGATGATGATGATGATACAATGAAGACACTTCAAAGGGTCTGAGGCTCAATCATCTAATCAAATTCTTTTTTTTTTTTTTTTTTGGGTTAAATTAGATTAAAAATTTCCAATATAGTGTACAGTATATTAAGAAAATGTAAGAGGTGTACATGTTGATTGGCCAGGGAATAAGAATAATAAACCAAATTAATCCTAAATTTTGAACTGTAATTCATGAAAAAACCTTGTAGCTATAATAATAAAAACAAATGATCGAACCAATTGTAATACGTTATATATATAAAAATTTAAATATAAAACACAGCCAAATAATATTTAAGTATCAAATTTTTAGCCCGGATTCATATAAAATTACATTTTTATCATAAATTGATTTGATTAGTATGTTTGACAACACTAAAATGGGGGAAAATAAGTTTAAATTATTGTTTTTTCAAAAGATATAGGATACTGTTTTTATACTTTTGTTATAATATTAGTATTATTGAGAATATCACTGTAACTATGTAATACAATATATATTATATAGGCCGAATTTGTATTTTGGTCCCTTATAAATAGAGATATTACTGTTTTGGTCCCAAATAAAATTACGACTGCTGTTTTGATCCCTTATTAATTTTTTATTAGCGTTTTTAGTCCCCTTTTAAGGAAAAATTTAAAAGATAACCGATTGACTCATTTGATCGCTAGTCAAACCTATTTTTTTCTTCAAAATGATTTGTACCATGATGTTTTCAACCAATTTTATGATCCAAATTCTCATGAATGTTCAACTCATTTAGGGTTTCGGCCGTTATTTTAGATTGTGAATCGATCTAAATGGGTTGAGCATTCATGAGGAACTGAGTCATAAAATGGATTGAAAACATCATGGTACAAACCATTTTGAAGAAAATATTAGGTTTGACTTGTGATCAAAGGAGTTAATCTGTTATATTCTAAACTTTTTTGTAAGAGGGACTAAAAACGCTAATAAAAAATTGATAAGGGACCAAAACAGCAGTCGTAGTTTTATTTGGGACCAAAACAGAAATACCCCCATTTATAAAGGAGCAAAATATCAATTCGGCATATTATATATTGAAATTAAAATATAATCAGACTAGAATTTGAATTCGTCAATTCGGTCAAGTCATGAGTCAAGTTTGAGCTCAAAAAAAAAAAGGCACCTTCTTGAGTTAAAGATCGAGCTATTGTCCTGAATTGAGCTCGAACTCCCTCGGACGGTCCTAATCGAGAGTAAATTATTCTTGAAAATCCGGTGTTGTATGTTCGGTTCGGGTCAACCAATCAATCAACCCGACCAATAATGTGGAAGTTAGAACTGGAAAACTATTTGTAGCACAAAAAAATTGATGAAATACCTAAAATGTCCTTAAAAGCTGGAAAGTGCCAATTCCAATGAAAAATTGCACATGTTTTGCGAAAATCCAAGGCAAAATCGCACGAACATTACAAGAGGAAGGAAAAAAAATCGCTGACGAAGCGCGACTGGTGTGCAAAAAATCACCACACTAATTCGAAAAATATGATAAAAATCGCAAACAAGGAGCGATTCGGCCTATAATAAACTAATTAGTGGGGCGATTTGTCATACCCCGATCGCGAAGTAGGCGCGATATTTTGTGAGATCCCACTCTAAACTAATGAGGTAATACATAAAATAACCTTCTAATATTTAAAATAAAACTTTATGCAATAAATTTTGCTAGCTAGATAAAACATAATTAGGAGTTACAGGGATTTAATTGAAAGAAGAGCTATGTTGAGTGGGTGAGATTTAGAATTTGGGAAAACTTAAGGCAGAGAAAGCAAATAGAGTTAAGTGATAAGAGTTGTTGGTTATATTAAACAAAAAGGAAGAAAACGGAAGAACCCAGAAGCTTTGTCTTTGTCCTTTGTTCTAATCTTCCTCAACCGACTTACATCTTCTCATTTCTTCTTCTCTTCTTCGTTTCTTTCTCCACCAAGCTTGTAGTTCAACTCATCTCCACCATAACCAGTTGACAGGGGGGAGGCAAAGGAATAATTTTGTTTGAAGGAGAATCCATGATTCAATTAATTTGGGGAAAATTAGCTGGAGAAGCAGGGGATATCTTGCTTTCACCCCCCTTAATCTAGGTAAGGTAACAACAATCTTCTATAACTCTAGCAAAACTCCATACGTTGTTGGATGCCATTGCATGATTGAATTTTGGATTCTAGAATAATTTTGTGGTGTCCTGAGGAGTATGTGTGGGTTTAGCTTTGTTTTGTTAACTGTGGTGCGAGATTGAACATGTGCGGATGGCATGTGAAGACTTAAACTGGTTTAAAAGTGTAAATTCTTAATATGCTTGGAGTGAGATTGGTATTTTGTGATGGGTTCAAGATTCTTAGAAATACAGTTTTCTTTTAAATTTAAAACATTTGAATGATAGTATGCATGAACTAAGACCTCGAGGGCATTACTATCCTATGGTTATGCCTAAATGAGTCATGAAATAGTGTTTGGACGCTGCTAGACGTTGCTATACATGTCCAGACGTGGCCAGACGTGGTCAGACGTGGCCAAGACGTGTCCAGTCGTGGCTAGACGTAGTTCATGTATACATAAATTCTGCAGTTGTCATCCAACTTTGAAATTCCATATCTCCATTATTTCTCGTCCGTTTTGACCAAACTTTGGCTTATTTTAAACCTCTCCTTACAAAGATTATACATAATTTTACGGATCTTTATTTGGATTTGTAAATATCCCATAAATCAGCTCTGAAACAGAACTGCAAGTGCTGTTCTTTTCGCAGAAAAATTTGAAGTAATAATTGTACTTCATAAATTCATATCTTCTTCATTCTTTGCCCGATTTAAGAAAACTATAGCTCAATTTAAACCTATTTGCATAAGATTTACTCAAAAATTTATAGAAGCAACTTTGGCTTTCTAGATTTTCCAAAAAACAACAAAAAATAGAGCTGCGTTCTGTAGCAGTTTTCTGAAAATTGAAACCTGCCCCTACTTTAGACTAAAAGAAGTAAAATGTCTAGGCTAGTTGAATAGACATGTAAGAACGAAGAGAACCTAAGTTTTAAGGTTGTTAACCTTGACTTGCCCTTGTTGTAGGAACTTAGCTGGACCACGGTGAGCTTCCAAAGCCTTGAGGATCGGTGAGTGTTCTCGCTATTTTCTTGTTGTGCAAATGATTTGCTATCACCTATATATGTATAATATATATAGTTATATTCGTGCATATTCCCTTATCTCATGCCTTTGCATGAATGATTTATACATGTTACTGATTGGATTGAACGACTATTGCCTGCATTGCTGTTACGGTAGTGTAAATTGTTACCTAGGTATACCTTGACTGAAACTGCAACTGTTTGTCGTTCCGGGGATCCCCAACCCTCTACGATTAGGCTGAACTCTCCAGGCCAGCGACGGGTTCGGCTGGTCGAGTAAGGCCGTCGGGAGGTACTGTTATAGCTAGCTACACTGACTATTAAGGGCGACGGTTGACGATAGTGCAGGGCGCCGCACAAACTGGTACAGTGAGTGGTTAGTTTCACTTCTTCGGGATCAGGTAGCCAAGGGTGAATTCTAGCCACGCTACATGAACTTGATTGATTGATTGACAAAATCTACTGATGAGTTAAATGTACATTGTTTGATTGATTGAATGTAATGACGTGTTGTATTGACTGAATAAATGTTTGTTGAACGTAAAACGAAATGTTTGGAATGGAATATATTTGTGATTGATATTTCTGGACCAAAACTCGTTGTTTTAAAAATAAAAGAGAATCTCACGAGCGTTAGCTCACCGTTATTTTCAAAATTATTATTTTCCTCTAGGTTTGAAGGCAGGTGTATGCGCTAGATTAGAGTGTCGCAGCGACCCAGACTAATGGTTAGAGTTTTGAGGATTTTAACCCGGTAGTTGTATTAGCAAACTATAAACCTATTGTATCTTTTCCTTAAAGCATGTTAAACTGTATTTCTAAAAGAGTTAAATATATCCCATATGTTTTAAACTTCTAATTTATGTATAAAAGTATACTTTATTGAATGAGACCTGACGTGAATCAGGCAGACGTCCGGTCAAGCTCCCGTAATGGATAGGGGGTTTGTCTGGGCGTTACATATTTTGTTGCCGAAGCGCCAATTGTAAGAGATGAAAGATTTTTGGTAGGATCTGGGTTTGCACTTACTCGATTTACCACGCAACAAAAAATTCTATTAAAGCGGAATCTTAGAAAAGTACCTTTGAAGCGTGCACCTGGTGATTCTCTTGTATGCCTCAAGACTATGACTTCACGTTGTGTGGGCAACGAACTAGAAGTCAATTGATCAGCTACTCACCACAATCCACCTGCTAGAAAACTCTAGCCCCGCAGCACCTGGCACGTACTATAAACGCACCGCCCGCAGAGAGAGAAAGCTACGCGCAGCTGGTATAAACCATGGCCAAAATTTCAGCCACTATAAACCCAAAAACCAGCCACACACTTTCTTGAAAATTCGACTTGGAGAGAGAAATATTTTCTCTCTCTAGAATTTTCTCTCTCTAGAAATCCTGTGGATTAATTGTGTAATTGTGTTTTCTGAATGGCTGATCCCTTGTCTATTTATAGAGTTACAAGAGAGACTCCAAGTTGGTTTAAGATTGGTCTTCCTAATGGGTTTAGGTAATGAATTAGTTTCTAAATCCAATTAGACAACCAATCTGATAGGATAACCAAATCCTACTGGATTCTTAATCTCTAGGATTTCCTAATTCCAATTGAAACTTAAGACTTAATTAATTAATTAAATAATTTCACTTTGTTAATTACTTAATTAACCCTTAGGAATTAATTAAATAATTCCACTTTGTTAATTACTGAATTAACCCTTAGGAATAATTAACCAATTAATTAATTAAATCTACCTATTCAATTAACCCATTACAAAATTAATCGTACCACTAACGGATTAATTTTGGCACTACCATCCTACACCAGAATTGCTTCCGGAATAACTTAATTAAATTATATTCATTAATCTCCCCACATCAAAGATATAGTGCTCGTTAATTAAAATTAATTTACTGATAAATTAATTAATTAACTTCTTTAATTCCGAAACTAGTACCACTCGACCTTTTTACTATACCGGACATAAGTCCACCGGCCGGATTTAGTATAATAAATATTTCGAGCTCATCTTGAGAGCACCATCACCCCGGACGCACCGGTACATGGTTTCCTTTCGACCAGCAGTAGCACACCAAGTAACTAAACACGCGCACCCAACCCACCGAGACTATTGGCCACATTTGACCTCACCCATTGGCAGATCAAAGTACACTATGTCTAATCCTCATGCCCACTCGAGTCTAGGGATTTAGAGATAGAATACAAGGATCGATTTGTCTATTAAATCAGTACAAGACAAATCATTCCTAAGAGTCAAGTTCAATATGCCCCGGTCATATCTATATGATTCAATTAGTTTAGACAAACTAATTATCTGAATCACATAATAACCTAAACCGACAGTTTGTCCAAAGCTGTCTCGGTTACGAACCTCATTTATATATTATGTCTTTCAACCAATGATGAGATCTACTGTGTCGCACCAGACACCTCATCATCTACTTACATAATATAAATGGACATAAAACTGCACAACAAAATATAATTGAAACACAAATCGATATATTAAACTGGGAAACTGTACAATACAAGCATAGCTTATGTATTCTACTCCAACAAGAGATTTTTCATATTTCCAGATTATTTATTTACTTGCTTGAGAAACCATACAAATCCACCCTTCATTTCAGATTTTCTCACAAAAAATCTCTCAAACCATCCAAAACTCTCTGTAAAAATCACAAAATGGATGCGGGCAACTCTCAACTTCCACATGGTCCCGGGAGGGGAAAAGGCTTGTACAGTCAGGTAAAAACCTTAAATTTTCATTTAAATTTTAAAAATATCGCCAACGGGGTGCGATATTCTTGGCGAATCTCGCCGATCACCGGCGATAGTTCAGCTAATCGCCGGCGATCGACGAGATTTTTGCCAACAATCGCACCCATTTGGCAATTTCCTTGAAAGATATCGCTAATCTCGTGCGATATGTTTGTCGAAATTGCCATCGGACTGCGATTTCTAGAGAAATATCGTCTGTTACCTGCGATATTTCTCAGAAAAATCGCACTTCAGTTGCGATTTTTGTGCGACATATCGCAACTGAGATGTGATTTTTTTTCAAAATTATCACAGTTGACCAGTAATAGTTTTCAAAAAATCGGAAAACTATCGCCGTTCAACGGCGATTGTTTTCGAAAAAATCGCACCTTAGGTGCGATTTTTGCTTAAAAATATTATTTTAAGTGCGATTTTTATAATTTTTAATTATTATTAATATTTTTCATGTTTTTAATTATTATTCGTAGTTTTAATGTTGTATTCATGAAATTTGTTATAGGTTGGGGGGAAATCTCTCCCGCGACAGCCTCCCACTACTTCCAATAGGAAGAAGAAAGCAGGGAGAGGTAGCTCATCCCATCTTTTGATAGATGAGGATATCGATGAAGGGAAGCAGCGTTTCATAGGCGGGCAGGAGATTCCCTCATTCTCAGCACATGATCAGGAGCCCACACGAGGTCAGTTTTAAATTTATGACTAATTTAATGTATATTTATTTATTTATCTTATTTAATTTGATTATATGATTATGTTATGATATTTGAAGTATAGTAGTGATTTTTATTATTTATGTAATTTGATTATATGATTATGTTATGATATTTGAAGTATAGTAGTGATTTTTATTATTTATGTAATTTGATTATATGATTATGTGTTGATATATGAAGTATATTAGTGAATTTTTTTATTTATGTAATTTGGTAATATGATTATGTGTTGATATATGAATTATAATAGTAAATTTTTTTTTATTTATGTTTGTTAATTTAGTTTATTTATAATAAATATTTTATGAAATTAGCTACAAATAAGCGTGGGAGGATCGATACGTCTTGGATTGTGACTGTACCTTGTCCGAGTGGTCCTCAGTGATACCCAGTTGGAAGGGGCATTTGGGTTCGAGGTATAGACTGGACGGTGAAGAAGGTGAGAGGGGGTGAGGAGGTTGTGGTACCTAGGCTGCCCTTGAGGTGCCACAATAGGGCAATGATATGTGAGAGATTAGTTTCTTGGTTTGAGGGGATGTCTGATAATTGGCAGACATTATTGAGGTCTACCGGGTTGTCTCACCTGCCTTCTACCATGCACAGTACCATTGATGCCCCCCTTATATGTGCATTTATTGAGCGTTGGCAGCCTGATACGAACACGTTCCACCTCCCTGCGGTGAGATGAGTATACTATTGCACGATGTGTGAGAGATACTTCGCATACCGGTTGATGGTAGTATGATCGCTGATTGTACTGCCAAGTCAGTTATGTGGAGCATATACAGAGATTTGCTATAAGTGTCTGAGCAGGATGGGGAGTGGAGTGAGATGCACTCTAATGGTGGGATAGTGGTTGATTATGTGTTTAGGCGACGCTCGCATTTAGAGACGGATACTATGCACTTGCCTTATGATGTGGAGGCTTGGTTATGACTAGCTATTGGTTCTACTTTATTTGTGGACAATAGTTCCAATAGGTTTAGACCACATCATATTGTGCAGATCAGGGGCCAGTTACATACCGTTGATCAGCATTCTTGGGGTACCTCGACACTAGCATACTTATATAGACATTTAGGTAAGGCTAGTAGAGGTAGCTACATGCATGGATATATGAGTATTTTCCAGCATTCAGACCACATTCTATGCCTATGTCTGATGATCCACATACCCCACGAGCTGTTTTGTGGACTGTTGGCCCCCGACAGGGCGCGAGTGCCAGTCTACAGAGGTATCGCGATGCGCTTGACCACTTGATAGTCGAGAAAATATGTTAAAATATTTTTGCACATTTTATAATTAAATTTTTAGTTAAATTGTAAATATATAATAAATATCTTATCATAATTGTATATATTACAGATGACATGGACCTCATACGACCAGTATCCACACTTACGCACCCGATCACCACGTACCGATGATTGATTGCATGTGGGGACGAGGTTGAGCCCTACATGCCAGATAAGTATGTGTGACAGTTTGGGTACGAGCAGGATATCCCATTCTCTATCTTTGGTCGAAGAAGGCGCATCGGCCGTATAGTGGGGGTTACAGTGTGGACATCGACCTAGAGTTTGCCAAGAGTCTATGGCAGTCAGTACGTAGTTCTAGTTTACGTACTGAGGATTTTCAGCCTTGTGATTCCCTCGGTGCCTCCACAAATCGATACATTACATGGTACCGCGAGCACTCTTACCCGTACATGTTCATTGATGCCCTCCCACTGATTTAGGTGGAGTTCTGCCTCGTACCAACACATAATATGTAAGTAATTTTGTCTTTTGTTTTATCTAATAGTAGTTTGATATTATTATATGAAATATGAAATTAATAATTTCAATGTGTTGAATTTGGGTGGGCCAATTTACGCATATATCTGAGGAGTTTCTGCGTATCATTAGAGATGGTGGATATCCCCAGTCGGATGAGTGCGAGACTATACTGAGGGCGGAGATGGATATGTGGCATTTAGCTGGGTGATAGTATTATTGTACTATTTTTTTCGTATTTTTGGATTTTGTAGCTATGACTTTTTTGTTGTGTTGTATTTTATTTAGCTATGATATCCCTAGTCGGATGAGTGCGAGACTATACTGAGGGCAGAGATGGATAGGTGGCATTTAGCTGGGTGATAGTATTATTGTACTCTTTTTTTCGTATTTTTGGATTTTGTAGGTATGACTTTTTTGTTGTGTTGTATTTTATTTAGCTATGATATCCCCAGTCGGATGAGTGCGAGACTATACTGAGGGCGGAGATGGATAGGTGGCATTTAGCTGGGTGATAGTATTATTGTACTCTTTTTTTCGTATTTTTGGATTTTGTAGGTATGACTTTTTTGTTGTGTTGTATTTTATTTAGCTAAGACTTTTTGGTTGTTTTGTATTTTATTTAGTTATGACTTTTTGCTATTTTTATTTAGTTTTTTTTGGTATTTTACGCATATAAATTTGACAACTATTATAATGAAATGATAATTTGAAATCAAATGAAATGACAACTAATACAGAAACAAAATAAATATTCAAATCAAATTAAAATGTCACATATAATGCCGCATACTTCATGGTCCACAAATCATGTTCCAATGGCTCTTCTTAAATTCATCAGATGCTGCAAATCACGCCATAACCGCATCGTAGTGATATCCCCACAAATATGCCAACGGAGGGACAGGGCAATCATCAGTCAAACTGACCCGTATAAAATAATTTCCACAAACGTGGGCAATAACTATCTGCCGAGATGGTCTTGTGCCACCACCTAACGGCCTCAAAGGTAAAATGGAGAAACAACACCCACGAGCGATACTGAGATGGATTACCAAGGCGTTTGCATAGGTGGCGATAGCAAACAAGTCCGTAGGGGTGCTCAGCCAGCCAACACTGGCACATGGTGATGAAAAATGATTCAATCTCCCAATTCTCCAAGCAATAGGATCAGTGTCCGGAGGAAGATTATATGGTAGATAAGCATACTGAAGCGGTATGTATGTATCCTGATGCACAAGAATCTCTCCAATAAACGCAGTCCTAACCGTTCTCCATTCATCCTGATTGCCATAGAGACCACCTGCAACAGCCCGAAAACCACAATTGTCATCTGGCTCTACGTCCAAAATGCCAGTACAGAAAGGATGGACATAATCTGGTATCAGGGGATTACTCTCACTGTCTTCTCTACCTTCAAATTAGAAATAAACAATTATTGTAATTTTAGTCCATTAGAAAATTAAAGTAAAGAGTCAATTAAGATTGACACAGAAATGCTTACCATCCTCAAATTGCAAAGATTTTTTTTGATGATCTCCTAGATGCATTATTTTGCCTTGCAACTTTCTCGCTAGCACTCAACTCGCACCTCACTGATAGATGTAATCTTTGATGACCCCTTGATGTTGTCAAAACAGCTGGCTCGAACACACTTGTATTGTCAGGATTCAGCGACGCGTTCATCTTGACAATGAGATCACACATGATCACACGTGGACTACTCTCAAATTTAGGAACGATTTCCTCACGGAAGTATCTGTTAAAAAAGATTAAATTATAATATATAAAAAATCTCTATGAAAATACAAGTAAATGAATCATAACTTCACTAACGAACATACACAATGTAAAACATACCTAAGTTCCTCAGATATGGTATTCGAATCCACTTCAGATGTCTCAATTGTCAATCTCTTCCAAAACCCGTGCACCATTTCAACAGTGATCGTGTCGTGTAATTCCTTCAACTTCCAAATTTCACATGCAAAAAGAATCTCATGTGTAGCCTTACAGACACAACCACATCTCTCAAATAAGTCATTGCCCAACTTAGTAATCCTTTCAACTTGTCCACTGATCAACTCCAAACAATAGTACGACACATGACCATTCAATAATTTATACGGAAAACACAACATAGCGGCTGCTTTATTGGAAATGCATGCCTCAAGCGTTTCCCTAAAATACATTAATAAAGTAAAAAGTGCATAAATTAAATTAATAAAGTAAGTATAGAATCAAATTAAATAATAAAGTTAAAAGTGCATAATTTAAATTAATAAAGTAAGTAGCGAATCAAACTAATTAATAAAATTACCTGATCTGTGATAACTGGTAATTGACATGGTTGTCAATCACACCAAATAGTGTGTCAAGTGAATGATGCCAGCATTCATCCAATCCTTCAGTGCAACATGAGTACTCTCCACTCTGTTACTACTAGTATTGCCAAAGTATAGAATTTTGTTTGTCCAAACCCTACAAATCATCTCTTTATGGACCAGCCATGTCCTCTTCAAGTAGACAACAACAAAAGGCGCAACTATAGAGTAACTATCCTTCAAAAGCTGCAGTAACAAATCATACTCTTCAACTGTTGGCGCATTAACAATTGTTTTCCAAAGCTTTTTTATTTCTTTTTTCCTTTCACCCTCACCAACAAGATTTTTCAACTGATTATCAACATCACGGTCGATATGCCACAAACATAGCAGGTGGTGTGATCCAAGAAAATGATCCCTAATAGGATCCATCAAACTCATCTCTCGATCAGAAACAATAGCACTAGGAACATTTTCAACATCCAACAACTCTCTCAACTGTGCAAACACCCAATCATAACTAATTTTTTTCTCATCTCTCAAAAGGTCACATGCAATATTATAATTCTTATTGAAATGAATCATACCAATAATCTGAAATAGTGGCATCTTATACTTGTTGGTCTTGTATGTTGCATCGACCACAATCACCCAATAATATTTGTTCAACAACTGAATTGACAGTGGATGCGCTATGACTGCATGTGTGATTACATCTGTGCCCTCTTCTGTCAAAACTTTTACATAATAATGCTTCTCCTCAACGTAATGAACAAATTGCTGCCTAATATGTCTACCTTGAAACTCTGCTTTCCTGTCATCAGATTTCAGATTGTTTAGCTGCCTTACTGTCACATTATCTTCAGGATGCGTCTCAGCAAGATGATTTTGAATCATTTTTGGCTTCATATTTGCATTGTTCAAAGTTCTAACTACCTTTCTTGATTCATCAATCAAGCGGCTGAGTTGTTTGTTACCCTCTGGATACACTAAAGCAGTGTGATTGTGCATTGACTTCACACCCGATATTACTTTGACCCACAATCCATTTTCTTTCACCTCCTTGCAATATAACTTGAACATACACTTACATCCTCACCGTTTGGTGTTCTTCCTTTGTTGGGAGGACCTTGCTCAATCGGATCTCTGAATCTGTTGCAACGATAGGTGACATCTTTTCCCTTATTACTCTTCCCTACTTTAATCAGCTAGAAACGAAATCTAAGAGCTAAATCCGAATAATAAGTATATGCTTCTTTTTCGGTAGGAAAAAACCAGGACACTTAAAATCATGACTCATATCCCTCTGAATATCGAGAAATCCATTTAGATCCTGCGTCATTAATCAAAATAAAACTAATAAGAAGCAATGACATAAACAATTACAAACTATGCAAAATATATAATTTTCAAAAATTGGAGCAAATAGGTGATTTTCATATGAAAAATCGCACATGAAGTGTGATTTTTCAAATAAATCGCACACAATGTGCGAGAGTTATATAAAAAATCACCAATAATGTGGGAGTATACACTAAAAAATCACATATGATTTGCGAATTTCACTGAAATAATCGCACACACCTTGCGATTATTTCTAAAAAAATCGCATAGCATTGGCAATTTTTCCAGGTATTATCACCCACACTTAGCAAACTTCATACAAAAAATCGCAAAAATTGTGCGATTTTCATTGCTTTCCTCGTTAATTTAAGGCGACTGTGTCAATGAAAATCGCAAAACATGTGCGATTTTTTATGTCAGCAAACTAAAAACAATAAAAAATATCAAAATCTTATAATTTTTGCGTAAATTTTGAAGTAGATTGTATCCCAACTCGAAGGAAATCAGTGTTTGAATGTTTTTCTACGATTTTAGAAGGTTTTTGAAAGATTTGGAAGGGTTTTGTAAGATTTTTTAGGGAATTTTTTATTTTTGGAGATGTTTTTTGAAGTTTTGAAGTATATAACTTATTAATACATGAAGGATATTTTTATTATTTTATTATTTTTTAATATTACAATTAGTAGATTTGTGCTACAAATAGCAAAATCCAATATAGAATACCACCGCCACAGTATCGGGCCCACATGAACGAATCCAAATATAATATTTCAATCGTTTTCCTTCAAACGAAGAACCCCAAGTTCTTCTTCCTGTAATTTGATTCAGACTGCAACACGAAAATGGGGGATGTGGCGGATAAGGTGGCGTATTTTCAAGCAATAACCGGCCTCGATGACCCGGATTTGTGTACCGAAATCCTTTCCGCCCATGGCTGGGACCTCGAGCTTGCCATTTCCTCCATCACTTCTAACCCTAACCCTAATCATGACCCTAGTGTTTCCAATTCCGGTTCCAATTCCCATTCGAATGAACAAACGCCGCTACTTCGTGAGGAGGAGGAGCCCGGATTGGTCGCTCCTTCGGGCTCCACAGCCGGGACGGCTGGTCCGCCCGGGCTGGTGTGGAAGGTTGTAACACTCCCCTTTTCGATCGTTTCTGGAAGTTTAGGGTTAGTAACTGGAGCAATTGGACTGGGGATGTGGGCTGCTGGGGGGTTGTTGTCGTATTCTCTCGGGATGGTCGGGCTTAATTCGGGTCGAGGCGGGGAATCTTCGTCGTCTACGTCTCCGTTGGTGTCGGTTTCTGCTGCGGTTTCCGAAGCGATGGAGTTTGTGGCGACTTTCGAAAGGGATTTTGGAAGGATTCGGCCGAATTTCGTGACCGAGGGGTTTATGGACTCGTTGCAGAAATCCAGATGGGAGTTTAAGCTTTTATTCGTCTACTTGCACTCGCCGGATCATCCCGACACGCCTGTGTTCTGCGGTAGGACACTTGCTAATGAGGCTTTGGCGGCTTTTGTTAATGAGAATTTCGTGGCTTGGGGTGGAAGCATTAGGGCTACCGAAGGGTTCAAGATGAGTAATAGTTTGAAGGCGTCAAGATTTCCTTTTTGTGCTGTTGTTATGGCCGCCACTAATCAGAGAATTGCGTTGCTTCAGCAGGTATGCATTTCTGACTTGATGGTTTTGGAGGTTGTCTGATTAATGTTATTTGTACGTCGGATTTGGACATATCTCTTTCTGTACTTCCTTTGTGCGACATGATATGGAAGTTTTCAGGTTTTGAAAGTGAAATTTTGACATGTTTGAAGGGTTTGCCCGTGGCCTAATGTTGTTTGGTTGTTAACGCTGTTCGCAACATTTCAGATTCTCCCTTGTGATCGAAGAAAATTATTTTTAGCTGTGTTTGGGGCTTCTTGCTCATTTGTCAATTTATTGGTGGTTGGTTGTGAATGTGCAGATAGTATAAGTCCGCCTAAGTTGTGATTACATGTCTTAATTTCTCTCTCATTAACTTGGTAAGACATCGTATTTAGTGAAGAAGTGTTTTCAGGTGTAACTGATGTTGAATGTATTCTTTTCCTTATAGCAATTGTATTATGCAGGTCAACTTCGTATTTCTGTGCTTACTTAACACTCAGTGTTACTGGTCCTTTGCCACTGAAATGTTTGTTTGGTAGTTTATCTGTTAAAGTTAAGATTTATTTATCTATTGATGCTATCTTCTTCTGTAGCACGCTCTGTAAACCATGGTGCGTAGCAATGCTTTATTGATCACTTTTTATGCTAAAAACTATGGGGTCTATAAGTTTACAAATCTCACTTCTCCTTCACTTAATAAGACAGTAGTGGAGCTAAAAGATTATTAATTTCACTCACTGATCGTTGGTGTAACAATTGCCAGATTGAAGGCCCAAAATCTCCAGAGGAAATGATTAATATATTGCAAAAAGTGTTAGAGGAAAGCGCTCCTGTTCTTGTGTCAGCAAGGCTTGATGCTGAAGAAAGACGTAATAACATGCGTTTGAGGGAGGAGCAGGATGCAGCGTACCGGGCAGCACTTGAAGCTGACCAAGTATGTTTCTCTCTAACTTTATTTTATTTTGGAGATGAAGAATGTTCAGAGCTTATTATCTATCGTCAGATAGGTCCTGAAACTTTATTCTTCTTGGCTATCTAATGCGTTAATCATTGGGCTTTTTGTCATCAGGCTAGGGAGAGACAAAGGAGAGAAGAACAGGAACGGCAAGAAAGAGAAGCTGCTGATGCTGAAAGGAAAAGGAAGGAGGAAGAAGAGGCTCGCTGCAGAGCCGAACGTGAAGCTGCTGAGAGAGAAGCTGCATTGGCCAAATTGCGACAGGAGAAAGCTCTGTCTCTCGGAGCTGAACCTGAAAAGCGACCTGATGTAACTCAAGTAATACTTCTTTTCTTATTGGTTTATAGTTGATTTACAGGATGAATTAAGGTCTCATCTGAGTTGGTCAAATATCAGTTCATGCACAATATATTAGTGCATATGCAATGTGTTAGTTAATGGTATCCATAGCTGGGTGTTCTTATTTGGTGTCTTCAGCATATCAGGTTGGATCTATCGAATGGAACTCTAATCTGACTAAACATATTTTAATATTGCATTTTTCTTTTGTTAATGGTGAAGGATAAAACTGCTGATTGTAGGGATTGAGATGTACGGTCATGTAGTAATATTATGTTCTTGTTTATTACGCCCTCCACTATCTCTCTAATCGGTTTCTGTGTTCTGGATATTATTAAGTATAGTGTTGATTGTTTCAGATCTGCAGGATATCATAATGGTTCTTACTCATTTGTTGTTTTAGGTTTTGGTACGGTTTCCTACTGGAGAACGCAAGGACAGGCGATTTCATTGTAGTGCACCTATTCAATCTCTGTATGACTATGTTGATTCATTGGGGTGTTTAGAAATGAATAGTTACTTGCTTGTCTCCAATTTTCCCCGAACAGTATATGGCCCTGAGATGTGCTCCCGATCCCTGAAGGAAGCTGGATTACATCCTCAAGCGAGTCTTTTCGTGGAATCCAAATAATGATTATCTATCCCATTCGATTTCAGTGTTTTTTGTGAAAGTAGGAAGAAATCTTCTTTTTCTTTCCTTAATTTCTGTGAACTTGTTATGTTATTTATTTCGCCAGACATAGTTAAAGCACGTGATACACTGAAAAGGGCATGTCAATTTGTGCAAATGTTACTCTTGTCATCATGTATAAGATTGGAGGGAAAATGGAAAATGTTAGTCAAATGATGTTCACATTGAAAGCTACCAAAGTGTCACTGATGTTTTTAAAGTGACATATGTATGTAGTAGAGTTTGATTTTGCAAATATTCAAGTGACAAATTATGAGATCGCATTCCAGTTTGTACAAGGTAGTATTCTCTTCAAGTTCTTTTATTCTTTTTGATGCGTTCGCGTGTTTTCATTCAGCTTTTGTTTGTACGTTTCATTTTCAGAATCAATGGACTGGACATGTTTTTGCATGTTTACATAGCGCGTTGAAGGAATTGAAAATGGGATATAATTATATATATATATATATATTTTATAGGCATGCAATCAAATATGCGACTAAAATGACCGCACATTTATTCGCAATCAAACCTGGGACGGATATAAAAATTTGAAAATCAAAATCCCCTTCTATTCTGATTCTCACTTACAAAACAATAGCAATAATTCCATTGGCATTCCTATTCTCATTCTTGCTAATCATTCCATTGTCATTCCTATTCTCGTTTACCAAACAACGATGATTTCCATTCCCTCTGCCCTATTTACCCTACTAAACAGTCTCACTTAATATTATCAAAATTTTTGCTTTCAGCTCCTCCTTGAAAATATACTACTAGTTTGATGCAACATCTTTGATCTTGGAAAGAAGACAGTAAAATTAGGCTACCTAACATACATAATTTGAACTCCAAAAGAAATAAATCTCAAGAATGTCTGAATTGTATTTAATCAAGAATGTGGAGTAGCTTGATGACTACTGTATTTCTGATTGCGTTGTTTAGTTGGTTTTTAGCCGATTCTGAAAAGGTAACCGATAGAATAGAGTGTTCAAGGTCATAAGGAGCTCTGTTTCTGGAATTCTGAATTTTTCAGGAGGGTTTGTTGGTGCTGGCTGTGGAGGGGAGAATGGGTGTGGATAGCAGGTCCTCCATTGAGAAAGGTTTTTTTTTTTTTTTTAAGGAGAGTGATTCTGGTTGGTTGGGGTGGGGAGGTAGTCTACAAGGCAAGGCTGTTCGGAGGTGCGGGGTTTGATCATGACAAAATAAAATATCCAACAAAGTGAAATTAAATTATGGACTCCAATTATTTTTTAAAAAAATTATATTTAGAAAGTTCTTTTGCTATATTCTGCCAATCTCTCCTCATCGTACATTTACAAAAAATCATCATCAATGGAGTTGATATTCAAATTTGCATAGTGTTCTAATATCTTTTGGTTACTATTATTTAATTATATTATGTGCTTTAAATTATTTAAGTTTTTATATTTTCTTTAAATTTTAATTTTAAATATTGATATTGTGTTTACTAGTATTATTAATTTGAAAATAGTTCTAAATTTAAAAAAAGGGTGAAATAGTTTTAATATTTATTTAATTTTATCAACAGTTTTGGAAGTTGTGCGGTTAGGATGCAATACAATGATTATATTACATATATGTAGAATATGACAATTTAATAATGGGCCATCCGAGCTTCTATAGAAAAATGTATATATGGGCTCTCAGAGGCCCATTCCAAAATCCTGAACATATGTACTATCGTCAGAATTCAAAACACACCCCCAACCCTAAATCAATCTCTCTCTCCCTCCTTCGCGCTCTCTCTCTCTCTCTCTCTTCAAACCCTACCGAAGCAAATGGATTCACCGAAAAAATCCTTCCACTCTTCCTCTCCGAAAATCATTTTGCACTTTATTATCTAGATCAAAACCCTACCGGAGCGATGGAGTTCGTCGATCGTTACCACGAGATATGAATTCACCTCCGCCTCCGCCTCCTCGAAAGAGATTCTTTTGTCTTCGTAGACAGGTACCAGAGACTTTTTGAGTAATTTATCTACTTTGCTTGCATTTGTATTTGTATGCTTGGAATTTAATTATTCGCGAGCTAAGGTTTTATTTCAAAATGAAGCTGAGCGTCTCAGTATTAATCTAGGTTTGATAATTTGGACTGTACAATAGGAATAAGGATATTTTATTTTCAGTTTGCTTTTTGCTGTATTTTGATTACAGTTTGAGTGTTTCGGTAATAGTTTTGATTAGGATGACTTATGTTTTAGTGTTCATTTGGTTTTGGTCATACTAATTGATTTTGGTGGCTTGTTGATGGAAAGATAACTGTAGTAATTGAATCAAATAAATTTGTTTGATTCTAAACTAGGTTGTATGAAACTTATAGTCGTAGTCTTGCTGTTTGGATTTATTGTTCGCCTCCGCATGTCACTACGGACATCATTTTTTAATGTGTGGAGGTTGGTCTTTCTGAGCTGTAATTGAGTTAATAATATAGATTCATTTGCAGAGCTCGATTTCAATTTTGCGACCTGTTATGGAAGCTTATTTAGTAGATGACAGCTTTTATTAGGTTATTTTGTAAATGACTTGGAAATTTCTAAACTCAGCATCATCATTCCCAAGCAAATTAGCTTGTATAGTGGAAGCGTAATCGATATCTCACTCGGCATCATTTCCTTAGTATTTTTTATAATTTAATTTTGTTATCAATTTTCTGGAGTAGTTCCTCCTGTTCATTATGCTTCAATTCATCCATACACGGTGAGTGTTATGCTGGATTCCAAGAGCAAATGTCATACTGGTATGAACTAAGTTAATAAATTCATAGAATGATTTTGACTATAGTGCCTCTTCTTAATTGATATTGAGGTTGACTATGGTAAGATTCACCTGATTTAGCTTAGCTGTTGTGCAAAATAACAATACTTTTCAATTTGCTTATCCATTTTCATGATGACGAAATCTTCTATGCGATTTAGTCCGCACATCTTGAAAAGTGCCACATGTTATGTTTTGATCTCATTTGAATTATCCATCAATGATTGCTGGCGCTTCGTTTAATGTAATTGACCATTTTGTAGAAGTAGGGGACCTATTTTGAACTTTTGAAATGAAATGTTTCTTTAATTAGAGGGGTTTCAGTCTGCTGGTGTTGAATTTTTCAAATTCTTAATCCATTTGTTTAGTTGAATCTTTTGCACTTCTCATTGCAGATTCCCCGAGCTTCTTCCCCAGTTGACGTTGCTATATTTATCTCATTAACGGGAACTACCTACTCAAATGACCTACAGGAATCACTTAGATTTTTCAAGTCTAGGTATTAAGTAACAATATTATGTCTTTGAAGTTTTGGACTGCTTGATTTTCTTTGTAATATATAGGTGGTAGTTCTTATTCAGAAGTTTGCTTCTGATTGTAGAAGTTAAAAGTAGATTTTATGCTTACATGGCTTCTTCCATTTAGTATAACCAGAGCAATTTTCCATTGACTTAAACAACTAGTTAAATATAATCATGTGATCTTTAATGTTTGTAAGAAATAGTGGATTTTGCTTGCCAGTCACATAACTCAAACCAGTTTCAAGTTGTTTATGTTTCTGAAAATGAATAGATATTTAATACCTTTATAAGATTAAAATATATGTACTATGTTTAATTTGTTCCCCCCTCCCCTGCTCCTTTGTTTCCTCCTAATATTTGTTCTTATCATTGCAAACCTTATTTGCTTCTTCCTTAATTTATCTTTTCATTTGTTGTTGTGTTTTTTATGATAACTAACTTATTAAACTATGTACAAGAAGTCTCAGAGCTCTTATGGTTAGGTATCTACCATAATATTATATGTTTTCAAGCTTTTCCTATATTAGGTATCTACTCAAACAAGAGGTCTCTGACCTTTTTTGCTTCTTCCTTAGTCTGCAATCCCATATTTTGTGCTCATTGATGATAAGTAACTTGTCAAGATATCTCTGACTTTTTTTGCTTCTTCCTTAGTCTGCAATCCCATAGTTTGTGTTCATTGATGATAAGTATCTAGTATATACAAGAAGTCCCAGAGTTCTAATGCCTTGGTATTTGCAACAGTATTATGTACATAAGGTTTTGAGTGCTTGATATGTTTTCTCTTGGGTGGTTTTTGTTCAGAGGTTGGCTTTGGTGATGGTTATTGTTCAGAGGTTTGTTTTTGATTGCCGAAGTTAAAGAGTGGATTTGGTCCTATCTTGTTGGAGGAACAGATCCAAAAAAGTTTGTAAAAGCCAAGGGGAAGCACGTGCGTCAGGTATAACTATGCGTACTCGTGAACGCAAACCCTGCTCTTCATGCTAGATGATAACTTCTCTTTTGCAGTATTGAGCCACTAAGATGCCATACTTCTATATTTGAAAAAGGGTCGGCAGTGATTTAGCAGTTTTTCACTACTGACTTTCTTCTAGTCTTTGTATTTAGTGGGCTTCCCTTTTCTTCTTCTTTTGGGCTTGTTGGTGAGGGACAGAATAAGGAAACACTGGAAAAAGTTGCTGCAATTTAGTTATGGTGCATTTTGTCCACTCAAAAAGGGTTCGATAGAAAGCTTTGGTATATTTTCTTGCTTTAAATGGTGCTTCCAATTGGTTCATTTAAATTCACATGTTATTTTTATAGGCTCACTGGTCCCGTGTATTTTCTGATGGCATGTTACTGGCTTGTGTGGCTTCCTGCGACTAGAGCATGATGTGAGTCTTTTAACCCCTTCCTACTATTAAATTTTTCTAAATGATTTACTTAAGTCTAGATTAACCTTCAAGATGGGAAAAAGAATGTGTCAACAGAAAATATGCCATTGTCATTTGCTTTCTTTGATGTTTGAAGAGCATATTGTTGTATCTCGGGCACTTGAATGTAGAGACAGCCGGAACATGTCCTCTACAATGTAGGTAGACAACAGCATGATGTTTTTACTCTCTCAAGTCTCTCCTTCCCAAAACTAGTAAGTGTTTTTTTAAAACAAGACTTTCCTTTTGAAATGAAATAAAGTTTAATAAATGTGGTGTTGAGGTCACACGATGTTTACTTATAATGGGGCGTGATTGAGAGTTGAAAGTGTAGATCGAGTTGAGAAATTGAAGTCGGTTGAGATAAAAACATTTGGTTAAATAACATATCACTGTGAATATGCGTGCTTTAAGGGTTAGAATTTGATCAAGAAGCTGTATGTGATTTCTTACCATCTTACTGCATACAAAAGTGTACAATAAATACAAAGTGACTGTTAAACTGGACTAGGTTTCGTTGGTTCTTAGTAAGATTTTTCATTTATTATCTTCTAATATTATCCTTATTCTCTCTCTGCTCTTTGTTGTTCTTCTTCGTACTCTCTTTTGCTCTGAATTCTGGGCTTCATTCAATGAACTCTTTGCTTCTGATTATTTTGTGGTTAATACTGAATAATTACAGATGATAGTTCCTTGGACTAGACCCTTTTAATTGACGTGGTTTTTTTAGAATTATAATTCCTTCTAAATGACATGGTTTTTTTAAAATTATTATTCCTTCTAATTGACATGGTTTTTTTCAAATTATTAGTCTATTTAATATTTATTTTTTGTACATATCTGAGAATGGGTCGTGAACATTTCACTTAATTTTTTATTGCAAGTAATTGAACACATAACTTGTATGAATATTTTTATATGAAAATTGGTGGTTAACTAAAATTTATTGGGCTGCAACATTGCCCGACCGCATCCTATTTATATGGGTTGAGGTGTCGAAATTAGTACAATGTATGTTTCAAATTTTTGCAAGCTGATCGACCCAATTTTGGCAAATTAGGCCGGTGTGTCATCTAAATCGCCCGATTGTTGAGAAAAAGTGTAGAATGAGGACAAGTATGTCATCTAATTGCTGTTTTCAAACAAGCCTTGAAAGCGTTTGGGCCGCAATTTTCACAAAATTCATCAATTTGTTTGTTTCAAACCCACGAACTTGAAAAAATGATCGTACGCAAAAACTATTGGGCCGTAGTTGAGTTAATTTGGGCCTTCTAATTATCTTGACGTAGTATATTGGGCTCTAAACAATTTACAGGGCCATTACGTCTCACTTAACGCTACAATTGGCCTCACCCAAAATAAAATATTCGGCCGTATAATGGGCTTTTTAACAAATTATTCTACGATTACGGCCCATTTAGATCTATAATTTGGGCTATGTATTGGGCTTTTTAAACTACTTACAGTATTATTATGGCCCAATTAGTTCGACAAATTGGGCTACTTTAACACTTTGTTGTGGCCCATTACGGCCCATTTAGCCTAACATTTTGGGCCTCAACCAAAATATTGGGCCGCGTATTGGGCTTTGTAACAATTTACGTGGCAATGACGGCCCATTTTGTCATTTAACTTGGGCCTTAGCTCAATTTTTGGGCCGTTTATTGGGCTTCTTTAATTTACTATTTGGGCCCAAAAAATATTGGGCATCTGAACAATTTCTAGGATTATTGCGGCCCACTTAGTTCTACAATTTGGCCCGTATATTCTACTTTAACAAATTACTGGACCATTGCGGCCCACTTAGCCCTACAGTTTAGGCCTAATCGAAAATGATGGGCCAAGTATTGGGCTTTTTTACAATTTACCAGCACATTACGGACTAATTATTCATTCAATTTGGGCCTCAGCTAAAATATTGGGCGGACCATTTGACTTGTTTAACAATTTACATGATCTGCCCAATTAGTGCAATAATTTGGGCATCAACGAAAATGTTGAGATATTTATTGGGCTTGTTAAACAATTTAAAAGAAAATAACGGCCCACTTAATCGTCCAATTTGGGCCTGAACTAAAATATTGGGCCGTACAATTTGAGTCTTCAAACCCACCACCCGGCAACGAAAAACGTAGGTCAAAACATTTGGCTCTATATTAGCCTTTTACGCAATTGGCCCTTCTCACCCACAATTTCGAAAACAGAACGCTTATTGGGCAGTATATAGGAATTATTTGGGCGTTTTAAGCCTTTTCCAGTACAAATACCACCACCTAGTACTTGAATTTTTGCAATTAACACCCACAAACTTGCAAAAATGAACGTTAGGTAATATTGGGCTTGGATTAATTTGGACCTTTTAAACAATTTTTAGGACAATTTCGGCCCAATTAGTCTGTAAGCATGCAAAACGAGAGGATGCAAACGGAGGAATAGGCCCAGGTAAGGAGTGGGTGCGAGGAGCTTTCAAGTTCACAGCATTTGATTTGTTAAAACCGAATTTTGGGGGGGGGGGGGGGGGGGGGGGGGGGGGGGGGGAACAAAAGAGGAGTAGAAGAAGGTTACCGAAGGGACTTCAAAAACTGCAAAATTCCGAATGGGCCATTCTCAGCAATGTACTGAGTAAATAACATAAGAGCGTCTGTAGAAAAGAAACAATCAGTTGGCAAACTACGGAACTCAAACAAGGTAATCTTATCAACGGTAATGCTACAACTACACCAAGTATGTTGGGAGCTATGAGATGAAGACTTGGAAAGAATGAAATGTGTCAGTGAAATATGATGATGTTTCCTTTTTGTATTTTAGTAAACACGTTTCGGTTGAGTGGAATACAAATGGTAAAACAATACCACGCATGCAAGGCTGAAACATTTTTCAGGAAACTATAAATTCCTTGAAATCTTCACTTCATTTTATGTGAGGATGAAATTTTACATACTTAACATCGAAAATGCAGTTAGTAGCAGAACAGGGTCATGAGATGTACAGCAAAACTCAACCAAGAAATGCCTAACGATCAGGATGATGAGACTGACACAAAATGACCCGAGTAAGACAAGTAATATCATCAAACATGGTTACAAGAATGATCAGTAAAAAGGAGGAAGACAAATACCACCACCAACACGAACAACCACAAAAATGATCAGTTAAGAAGTTAAATGAAAATCACTGCAAAAATTAGCCACATAAATTATAAGTCAATATTTAAAGTGTCAGATGCAGAGTTCTTCTTGAAGACACACCATTGCTATGGAAAAACAATTGCACAAATATATTTTCAGGAATACATGCTAATAGAATGCCATTCAAAAATAAATAAAATAAATAAAACACACCATTGCTTTGTCCCAACCAGGAATTACAGGAAACACACTAAATAAATAAAAAATGACAAAATACCTCATGCTAATTCCAAATAAGTACTGCATGACATCAAATTGGCCGTTGGTCTAGCAATTTGTAGAACTGTTTCATCAATTTAACCGTTGCCAATAACATTCATTATTTGCAATGATCCATAATTGTTGGTCAGCAAACACAGGTAGGAAATTATGTCCATGACAGGAATTTGATTTCTCAAAAATTGTTTAATATAGCATGAAGTGACACAAGCTACACGTTTAAACAAAATCCAAACCATGGCCTGCTCAAGGATTATATCATTGAGTTCACTGGAATCATTCCCGCAAAATAAACATAGTGAAAGTTGATGGGCTAGGAACATATGCCTACAGTTAAGGCCTAGAATTCAAGATTAACATCCAAAAAATCAATCACAAAGTCACAATAACAACTCCATCTGGTAAACTTAAAAACTACACCATATACTTTCAAAACAAGCAAGCATGAAAATGTCAGGATGTGAATAATGCCCGAATATCCAAATATTCACTCCAGAACGTGTCTAGTTTGCTAGTATAAATCCTATCAAAGGAAGTACATCCAGCCAAACTACATATTGAAACATTTTACTCGATTTCCTATTTTCATGACAGTGATAGAGCTAGTGTAATCAGCCAAGACAAGCAAAGTCTATCCTTCACGGCATTAAACCAGATCAGAAGTCACGTATAGTGCAAATCATTACTCAAGTAGGGGCAAATCATCCAAAGCAGACACATTTGACAAAACAAATAGAACTGTCGATTTGAAAACTCAGCTAAAATATTACTTTCACTACCCAAAAGATCCAAAAAAAGGGAAATTAATGTGAATCAACCATCCACATCCATCCAATCAAGGACCTAAGATGTTCAACAGAGAAGAATCTACTTCGATCACTTGCACTTTGCTAAATGTAAGGTAACATGACCAAGAGCATGCCTGCATCGACAACACGCCAACTTAGGAAATGCCAAGAGCAAGGAAGCATACCTTGAATACGATTATGAGCTTTCATACTATTGATAAGAAAGCAAGGGCAAAACAGTATCAGGTGAGCGCCTCTCTACAGGTTGTCTGTGTATCACAAAAACATCACCAGATGCTTCACACTCTCCAAAGATCAGCATCTCAGCTGCAGTTTTAGTTTTGGTATGACATTTTCCTATATCAAAATCCACCAAGACCTCAGTGGCACCATCATCCTTTCCCCTTTGATGCGACAGTGTACTCTCTATAAAGCTTGGTGATGTAAGGCAGAACCATTATCTGTGACTCTCCCAGTTATGAACAGCTAAAATTTGACTGCAATACTGCTACAGCTCCAATGTACTGGGCCCTATCTCCCAATGAAATAAAACCATATTCCTCTTCTGAAGTATCTTCTTTATCACAACCCCAGTGAAATTCTAAATCAAGGCCACCAAGATTTTTTGTTAGCCATTCCAACCACTCTTTAGTGAAAATATTGTGACTGAGAAGAGAAAAAAATTAAGAACACGAATCCAATAATAACAAATGAGAGAACCACACATGGTTATTGCACAGTTGCTAAAATGAAAGGAAACTATTTTGGCCCATAATTCATAACTACATTAATGAATTTCGGAAAATTTCCGTTTTCTAGTATAACATAGTAGCAGAAACAGATAAGAAGCATTTACGACATATCCATAGAGCAACCTAAAAAATTCAGTGATCGTGTTGGTGTAAGCAAATGAAAGAATGCAATTTACATGGTAGTTTTAATACGAATATAATATAGTAAACCAAACTCAATAACTCGCTCATTGATGGAGTTCTCTCAACTGCAACTACCTCTAACCAGATGCACCACACAACAAAGGATTACAGGCAAAACACAATAATTAGAAATTGACAACATTTTTTCATCATCAGCTAAATTTGTTTATTGCCAGTTTCACAAGAAAATGGGAAAAGAACCAAATTCCTAAGCCTCAATCGCAACTAGTGCAGAAAAACAGAAGCTAATACTAATTTGCATGCATGTGCCCTCAGTGATTTATCTAACTCAGGGAAATACTCAGCTGAGGAAAATTTTTATCTCCAAGCACCAAATTATCTGAAACTGCCTGCCTTAGAAGCTTTTTAACTTCAACAAAGACCTAATTACCTTATTTTCTTTGGCAGCATTACGCAAGTTCTCTATATACCCCCATAAACTCCAGAAATGAAATAAAAGCCTAACTTACACGGGGCCAAGACCAAAGAAAACAAAACAGAACAATTGTGATAGAAGCAGCTGTCGGAACACTTTCAGACAATAATTCAAGATTAAGACACCAAGACTAAGACTCTAAGTTTCATAAAACCTAGTTTAGAATCAAACAAATTTATTTGATTCAATTACTACAATTATCTTTCCATCAACAAGCCACCAAAACCAAATGAACACTAAAACAGTGCATCTCATCTAAATCCGAACTATTACCTAAACACAATCAAACTGTAATCAAAATACAAGAAAAAGAAAACTGAAAATAAAATATCCTTATTCCTATTGTATAGTCCAAATTATCAAACCTAGATTAATAGTGAGACGCTCAACTTCATTTTGAAATAAAAACCTCACTCGCGAATAGTTAATCTTCAAGCATACAAATACAAATGCAAGCAAAGTAGCATAAATTACTCAAAAAGTCTCCGGTACCTGTCTACGAAGACAAAAGAATCTACTTCGACAATCGGAGGCGGAGGCGAATCCATATTGTCGTGGTAACGATGGACGAACATTAACTCCATCGCTCCAATAGGGTTTTGATCAGGATAAAGTGCGAAATGATATATTCGGATAGGAAGAGTGAAAGGCTTTTCCAGTGAATCCATTTGCTCCGCTAGGGTTTGAAGAGAGAGAGCGCGAAGGCGAGACTCGGACTTGAGAGAGAGAGAGAGAGAGAGATCTGGCGTGAGGGTTCTGAATTCTGACGTTGGTACATAAGTTAGTATTTTGAAATGGTTCGCATTGGCCCATTCTTTTTTTGAGAGCCCATATATCCATTCTTCTATGAAAACTCGTATGGCCCATTATTAAATTGTTATATTCTACATATGTCATTGAATTGCATCCTAACTATTTTATTTTATATTGATTCTAATTAACCGCATCCTTCCAAAACACATTAATAAAATTAAATAAATATTAAAACTACTTGACATTTTTTTTTTAATTTAGAACTATTTTCAAATTGATAGTCCTATTTAAAATTGAAATTTAAAGAAAATCAAAGATAATATTTGTAAAAAATAATTATAATAAAATTAAAAAAAAAAACAAAAATAACATAATCTTTTAAATGGAACAATAATCCTTAATTTATGTTAATAATTTCAAATATTTTATATGTGAAATTATAATAATTATTTCAAAGAAATAATTTGGGTTATGCAGGTCGACTTCGTATTTCTGTGCATACTTAACGCTCAATGTTACTGGTCATTTTCTACTGAAATGTTTGTGTGGTAGTTTATCTGTTAAAGTTATGATTTATTTATCTAATGATGCTATCTTCTTCTGTAGCTCGCTGTTCCCTTTCTGTAAAACTTTTGATGCTAAAAACTATGTGGTCTACAAGTTTACAAATCCCACTTCTCCTTCACTTAATAAAACACTAGTATAGCTAAAAGATGATTAATTTCACTCACAGATCTTTGGTGTAACATTTGGCAGATTGAAGGCCCAAAATCTCCAGAGGAAAAAGCGCTCCTGTTCTTGTGTCAGCAAGGCTTGATGCAGCGTACCGAGCAGCCCTTGAAGCCGATGGAGGATGTACAGAGCTTATTATCTATCTTCTAATTAATAGCTCCTGAAACTTTATTCTTCTTGGCTATCTAATACATTAATCATTGTGGTTTTTGTCATCAGGCTAGGGAGCGACAAAGGAGAGAAGAACTGGAACGGCAAGAAAGAGAAGCTGCTGAGGCTGAAAGGAAAAGGAAGGAGGAAGAAGAGGCACGCAACAGAGCCGAACGTGAAGCTGCATTGGCTAAAGCTACCAAAGTGTCACTGATGTTTTTAAAGTGACATATGTATGTAGTAGAGTCTGATTTTGCAAATATTCAAGTGACAAATTATGAGATCGCATTCCAGTTTGTACAAGGTAGTATTCTCTTCAAGTTCTTTTCTTCTTTTTGATGCGTTCGTGTGTATTATCCAAGTACCTAACATACATCCTTTGAACTACAAAAGATATTCAATCTCAATAATGTCTGAATTGTACTCAAATCAAGAATCTGAATCTCATTGTCCATCAACAGAATCTGTGGCGTTTAGAAGCTGGGATGTCCCTTTCTTGATCAACACTGATCAGCGTGCTGCGACGTTCATCTGGAGCTTTAAAGCAATGGAATGAAACCAAGTCCTCCACTTCCACTTTGATAACATCACTTCTGATGCCAATATCTGAGACATATCGGCTCAAGCAATACAATCCAAGTCCTGCACTTGCAATGCCTATAGGGTTTGACATGAACAACCTAAGAGGCGAAGAAAGAATAGCGGCCACTGGAGCGCCAATGAGCCCAGATACCTGTCCACTCCTTCCAGGAGCCATTTTGTCATGGATGAGAAGACCAGTTTTACAGTACAAGGCGAAATCCTCACAGTTATTCTCGAAAACGTTGTAGCTTCCAAATCCATTCTGAAGCAGATGCATTGCCCTGTGAATAACCACCTCTGATGCATCAGAGTCTGCTGTTGTGCAAGTACCGCCTCGAAGTTTAACAACAAAGGAAGGTCGGCTGGTTGCGTACTCAAATCGGTACAATGTTCCCCCGAGAAGGAAACAATCCATACAAGACAGGACAACCCCGCTTCCAGGTCGACGAAATCCACAGTCAGGCATATTTGGACAGTCTGCCAAGTTCTTTGAAGAACTTGAAGCAGAGATGAAAGGAGATGACGCAGTTTTACTCAAACCTGAAATGTCTTCACGAGTGAAATGGACAACTCTGTTTCCACCAACACAGATGCCTGCAAGTGGGAAATCATACATAAAGCATCAACTTGGAAGTCCCATTAAAAGCAAGAATGAAATGGCCAATGGAAACGGTCATCGACACTAAAGGTTATTACACTAACAGTAGTTTAATTAATCCACCACTAAGAATAGAAAAATATCAGCTTCTCAATTTTGAGTGCTTCACTTGCTTCATTATTATGTGAATACTGAAAAACCAAGATCATGAAATGATAAAAAGGGCAAAACCAAGCCTCAGCCAGATTCCCAATTGAAACCTGCTAAAGACGCAAAAGTATAAATTGATGCCAACCCGAAAGTACACTCCTTTTTGCTATTACCATAATCAACTCCAAAGCTAAGAATTGAAAAGTTGCAGACTTTACGAATTTTATTTAGAATGAGTAACTGGATAAAGAAGGTCCTCCAATCTGATTCAAATTCCAAGTAAATATACCCACACAAGAACACAAATTATCAAGTATCAGCGAAAAAACAAGGATCGCTCTTTCTCTTGGTTTGGGAAATAAAGAAATCAAAAACAGCAAGAAAATGTAAAATTGGGAAAATAGAGTAGTGAATAGCTCTAACCATGGTGAGAGTAAGTAAATCCAGTTCTCCAAGTATAGATATGGTCTCCTGCTGCAATGTCACCACTCCCAACTCTGTGCGAGAGAAAGCCCATTCCCCTTTACACTCATTCGAATCTAGAAAACCAATCAAATTTTCGAATCCAGAAAACCAATCAAATCTCCCCCAAAAATTAAGAAGATGAGAACTTTATGATGTGATGTAATCAAACGGAGCTACTGGAGAAAACTCACCTGTTTTTCACACACATTGAAATCCAAAAAAAAAAAAAAAAAATCCGCAAAAATTAAAAATAGGGGAAGTTGGGAAGAGTATGTAAACATGGACTCGGCCGAAGATCGCTCCTTGATATGGGGAATAGAAAAACATTTTGATGGGCTTCCAGAAAAGCATGGATATAATTTAGGTCATATGAAATTTAACAGGCCCAAAAAGTATCGTATTGGGCCATTGTTTAGGGCCCAACAAACAATCAATCAATTGTCCAAAATTAGGGCCGGTAGTTAGGTTATGTCTTACTCGGTTTCTAATTGGATTAGGTTGAGTGACCTTCTATAATTATAATGTTGTAAGTTGCTTTTGTAATGGAGGCACTATAATTTAGTGGTAGCACTATTCAATATTTATTCTTAATCACATAATGATACATTGAACACCGAATAAATAAAATAATATTAATTTTGTTCGTTATTTTAATTTAATAATAATAATAATTTATTATTATTGGATAGGATAGTAGTATTAAGGGTTTGAATCAAATTAATTTTAATATATCCTAATTAAGCAATATGATCTTAATAAATCTAAAACAAAATCAGATATGGACTTTTTTTCTTTATGATTTATTAAGTAATGTGGAGAGTGGACTCCATACTTCATTCATGGTACATAGTTGTATCCTATTATTATATACTATACTACTAATTAATTTTCATTATTCTCTCAAAAAAAAATCATTATTTCAATAAATTACACATTCAACCCCTTCCAAAGTCTCTTATTCCCTGAGTCATCATCGTCCTTAATCTCCTCTACTGCGTTAATTTTGGGGTCTTTTTCTCTCCAGCTTTGTTTCTTTCAACCTAATTTTTCTCCCAATTTTCCCCCAAATTTATTCCTTTCTCTGTAAACTGGAGAATTGGATACTACTATATGACAATTGAGTTGTTGTCCCAACAATGGCGGCAAGGGTAATCGGAGAAATCGCCGATTGGAATTTCAATTTGAAATTAAAGTCACTGTATTTCTCCAGTACAAGTCTTTCTAATTTCTATGGCTGTTCGGATCGATTCGTATCTGCCGTTGATTCATTCTCCGCTGCCTGCGAGGCATTCTCTGATCACCACCAAACTAGCCCACTCTGTTATTCTTTGATACTCATAAAAGCCTAATCTTCAAATCTTAGTTTTTTATTTTTTTGGTTTTAATTATATAATTGTGGTGTTATCGGTTTTTTGTTTTGGATATTGATTTGTTTGTGATGGAGATGAATTCTAGGGCAGGTTGTTTTTTCCCAGCGTCAATGGCAAAATTGAAGGCGGGGCCTTGTGAAAGTGATCTTATTTTAGAAGTGTCTCCCGATAAACGATACATTCGGGTAACTTTTGTTTGTTTTATGTGTTTTGAAGTAATTTGATGTGTCTTCTGCGTATGAATTCAGCTGAAATGGAGTTCAATTTTTTTAATCTGTATTCAGTTTTGTTTGTTTGAAATTGAATTGTTTTATTTGCTTTGCTGATGAAGATTCTATCTTGCTAGAGTAACTTTTGCTTTAGTTTAACCCTGTGATGTTGAAAGATTGATCCTTGGTGGATCTGTCAATGGGTTTTTCTTTTCCTATTTTGGCGAGAAAGATATTTGTTTGAAATTGTTGATATTTAGTTCCTCAGAGGTGTCGTTTTCCTTGATATCAGTTTGTTTAAATTCAGCGATTTTATTATTCAATTTTAGGCTTTGATCTTCTGCTTGAGGAATGTAATTTTCTGGGCAAGTACATTCATTTTGAGTCTTCATCCTCGTGCCATGCACTTTGGGCACACTTTCATTTGAAATCTGTGATCTTTTAACAACTTGAAACGGTCTGCAGATATGCTAAATTTCTTTTGCTATCGAGTGTTTGGATATAGTGGCTATTGATAAGTCATATGAATCGTCAAAAAATGAATCCCTCAATTTGGTTCACTGACCACTGGAACTTCTAGCAGCAAACTCAACTTATGAACTAAGAGGGAAAACTTTCAGGGGTTTCACAGTTGAATATGCGAGTGTTACCTCTAAAATCTCGAGGATAGCGTTCTTTCCTTCACACTTTTAAAGATTGTTTAATGCTGATGATTCAATTGAATTTACGTATTCTTTGGTTATTACATTATTTATTGGGTTTAGAGATGCCCTCTTCATTTTTCCTTGTTTCTCTTCTTCAGTATAATGAAATCCTGGGGAGAGGAGCATTCAAGATTGTGTACGGTTCCTGCTTCCTAGACCTATCTGTGTTTCCTTCTAGAATAAAAATTCTTTTTATGCATTGTTTCAATAATCTGGTTTTGATTTCGAAAAGGAAAATTAAAGAATCTGGTTTTGACAAGTAACTGCAGTTTGTGCTCTTCCAAATTAACTTCTGTCTTCTGCTTTCTGTAGTTACAAGGGTTTTGACGAAGCTGATGGTCTTGAAGTTGCCTGGAACCAAATAAGCATGGATGATGCATTACACTCTTCCCAAAATATTCGACGATTGTATTCTGAGGTTCATCTGTTGAGGACTTTGAAACATGGGAATATCATGAAGTTATATGACTCCTGGGTGGATAAGGAGAAGAAAACAATAAACATGATCACAGAACTATTTACCTCAGGGAGTTTGAGACAGTGAGTACTCTTTCATGCTTCCTTGCACATTTGGATTTTACTTTGCATTCCGACTTATTGCTTTGTCATGGAATTAGATACCGCCAGAAGCACAAAAATGTTGACCTGAAGGCTATCAAAAACTGGGCCAAGCAGATTCTCCATGGCTTAAATTATCTCCACAATCATAATCCGCCGATAATTCATAGAGATTTAAAATGTGATAATATATTTGTAAATGGTAATCATGGAGAAGTTAAAATTGGAGATTTAGGCTTGGCAGCAGCAATGCAGCAGCCAACCGCCCGAAGTGTTATAGGTAATTGTTTCACCTGTTTTTGCAATTCTTTGTCCATGGTCCTGAAGTTCTATAAACTACTGCTTCACTTTTATAGGCAATGATTTCACTTGTTTTTGCAATTCTTTGTCCATGGTCCTGAAGTTCTATAAACAATTGCTTTACTTGTTCTGGTAGTTCTGTACATCGTCCAAGTATGATGTAAATAATTAATTTTGCAGGTACTCCAGAATTCATGGCTCCTGAGCTCTATGAGGAGGAGTACAATGAGCTTGTTGACATATATTCTTTTGGCATGTGTATGTTGGAACTAATAACCTGTGAATACCCATATAGCGAATGCAAAAATCAAGCTCAGATCTATAAAAAGGTCACCTCAGTAAGTTCACTGACCCCAAATTTTGTACTTACAAGGATACCCATTTTGTTTGTATGATTGCTTTTGTAGGAGCGAGAGTTTGATGCATGTTCACAATTTTTGTCATTTTGTTGTTTCATTGTATGCTAATATGCAAAAATCCAGGGCATAAAGCCAGCTGCACTTGGTAGAGTTCAGGAACCCCAAGCGAAGGAGCTCATAGAAAAATGTTTGCTCCCAGCATCTCAGAGGTTGAATGCTGCAGAGCTTTTAAAGGATCCGTTTCTCTCATTTGAAAGTCCAAAGGAGCTCGAGGAGCCCTTTTACAACCCTATGCAGTCAGTCAGTTCTAAATCCAAATCAATTGACACTCTGAAAGATGTTTCTCTTCCAATGGATATAGAACCTACTGACAAGGAGGAGTTACATGATGCTACTGTGGAAAGCTCCTTTGAAACAAATTATTCAACAACGGAGTTACAGAAATACAACGGGAGAAATGAATTCACACTAAGAGGCGAAAGACACGATGTCTGTTCAATCTCATTTTCATTGCGCATCGCTGACTTTTATGGTACTGCTTTTTGCTTTAGGTTAAATTGCTGCATTTTTTTGCAAGACTAATTTTCTCCGACATTTCGTCTGACAGGACGAGTGAGGAATATCCACTTTATGTTTTACCTCTATGCTGATACTGCAACTTCCATAGCTGGTGAGATGGTTGAACAACTCGGTTTGTTGGGTGAAGATGTGGTTCTCATTGCAGAGTTGATTGACGATCTCATTTTTGAGATTCTACCCAACTGGGAACCGTCGTTCGATAGTTCGGATGGCATGAGCTGCTCCCATAAGGAGTTTGACACATCTGGTCAACTTTCATCTAGCTACACTGATGAACATGTATCCAATAGCATACACAGCTATGGACTTCTTGAACAGGATGCCTCAAATGAGTTCGACTTCAGTGACAAACATGATCACGGAGAAGAACCCACCGAAAAATCATGCAAACACAAGCTGGTCAGTAATTCAGATGCAGGGGAGGATAATGCTTTTAGAATATTTGACTTCAATGTTATTGAAAGCTGCAAGGATTCAAAGAAGTATGAGATTGACCTCTCTTATGGTAGCATCAATGAATCTCTGACAACAAGTGAGTGCACAAAGAAACTTGGGTGTGAATGCTTAAGGAAATCGCTGCTATCGTATATTCACCAGCACGATGCGACGCCTGATGAAATGTGTTCCAGTTTTTCTTCCGTGTGTTTGAATGATGCAGACAGAGAGCAAGAAGATGAATCCAAGGAGTTGAAGCTAGAGCTCAATGCAATTGCTATGCAGTATGACCAATGTTGCCATGAACTCTTGAGAATGAGAGAGGAAGCAATGGAAAACGCCAAGAAGCGATGGACTGCAAGGAAGGGGATGCCTATTGTTTGATCCTTTTCCCCTATTGTTTGTTGCTTTCTGCAAAAACCTTCCCTTAGGAGCAGTTCTTGTTTATTTTTTAACTCTCAGTGATTTTCTGTGTCGTTTATCCAGGTTAAATAAATCTGGATGATATTGTTTGTTTGTACATAACAAAGATAGCTCTTGTGTTTGCTCAGTGCAACTGCGGAAGCTTTCTTCTGCACTTTCTCTAATGTGTCATGATAATCTTTCTTAAACATGTTAGGCTTGGATTTCATCTCCACCTTTGTTCCCTTGATTTCTACCAAAATCAATGCCAAGAAACATTCCACCATTCTCTCTTAACTTATACAATTTCCTTTCTGCACAATTGTAATGTTTTAATTTAACAAATAGGATTATTATTTTCGGACGGATAAGATATTCACAACACAAGACAACTAGCCATTGATAAATCTTCATCTGAGGAACTAAAAGTTCTCATCTGAAAGGAATTTGTAGACCAAAGAACTCCATTCCTAAGTATTCTAAAAGCAACAAAGAGAGGCCAGATTCCAGTCACAAAAGATGACTTCTGTTTGTAACTGAAACTATAAACTAAGAGAAATGGCAATGTGACGGCTGAAGATGGCAAGCCTAGAGAAAGAACTCTTTCTGCAAATTGTTTAACCAGAATCTCAGTTTTGCACATTTGATGAACTATACAGTACAAATTGGGGAAAGCCAAAGAAATATCCACAAACAAACAATGAATCAACACTTTGATTTTATCAGAACTAACCCAATAGATATATGCAACCATCCAGAGTTCTACACCAAGAATTACGACAGCGGAACCACCGGCTACCATAGTAGTAAACTACCAGTTTTCCTTGACAATCTTCGACTTTTCAAGGATAAACTTCCCTTCCTTATACTTCTGTGTTTCTTCATAGGCTCGGACGTATTTCCAGCCCAGCACCTCCTGGCAGTCTGAGCATCGAACGTCAGCGACAGTATGGAGACCGGTGATGAGCTGCCTATCCTCACTAGGCCCCACAGAATAATTCATTGCATGAGAAAAAAGAAATGCTCGACCGTTCCTTCCCTTATTTCAAGATCAGGCAAATGGATTATATGTTAGTTGTTTGAAGAAACCAGTGGTAGAATTTCATATCTTGATTAAGTCATGCATTATTTCAACCTGCTAATGTTCCCACAAAACAATTCTATGTCACAACAGCCAAATTATGAGAAAAAGCATACTTCTGGAAGAAGTCTATTACCTAGAAAGCATATTCAGGATGAGTAATCATATTCACATTATTACTTTCAATCAGTTCATAAATTCTTAATATGGACATAATCGACTACGAGTAGTTGCATCAATCACAATGGAGTTTACCAACTGGGGGAAAAAGTATATCAGAACAAAAAAGAGACCATCTTTGCATCTAAATTGTCCCAAATAGCAGCACAAAGGAGTACCAAGAGCAACTCTCCTTGCAGCAGTAACCATCCAGTGACTGGAACCAGAACCATGTTCCCCCAAACTTTTTGTATTGATTGTACAGAAAATCTTAAACATCTCAAATCTCAATTATACACATTCAAGAACTATGTAAAGTGTACAAATTATAATTCACCGGAAAAAAAAAATGAGATAAAAAGAAGTTCCCTCACCTGAAATGCTTTAGAAATGACATCATCATGAAGTGCCACTTGATTTCTACATTTGCAGCAACAATATAATCTTGGTCCTGTCAACTCAGCCATTGATGAACACAAGACAGGAGGCTAGCAACAGCAGCACCTAGAACCAAAATCCCAAGGGCCCAAAAACGGAAAACTATGAACAAGTCAGACAGAACTATGACATGGAAAAAAAGTTCAAAACTTGCAGATACATGCAACAACAAAAGATTAAGTCTTTACATCTATAACGATAAGAAAACCAAAGCCTCCCCGAGATCCTATATTCTTAACCAATGGCAATAATCCTTCGTATATCTGTCAACAAACCAAGATCAAATTCAAAAATGAATATCACAATCAATAAGGTAAACAGCTAATTATGATAATTGAGTAACAACGTCGTCAAAGAAGTGAGAAAAGGACAATTATAAAAAGAAGGCGATGGGGACAGAATGACAGACCAAGTAAACAAAACCCCAAAATTATTTATTATTATAAGAAGGGGGAAAAATCCCAGAAAATAAACAGAAACCCCAGTTCAGCCATTAAAAGACGAACATTTCTTGGTAATCTCATCTAAACTTACATCAAGATTAAATTTCTGAAACCCACGAAGAACTTAAAAGGGCTGATCCAAGGAGGATTCCATTTGATCTGACCAGGCCATCTTTGAATGGCCCTTGAAGAAATAGGAAGAAACCAGAAAAAAGATTGAGGAGAACGGGTGTGTTTGCTTCTCCCCGGGGGGGGGGGGGGGGGGGGGTGGGGAACAGTTGAGAAAGATGAGATGGTTTGATTAGGCTTCTCTGGACGGTGACAAGTTGCTGAGGAAGAAAACTAGAAGTGTATCATCAAATATATTTCTTTTCCATATTTTTTGGTTGCTCAAAAGATAACAAACAACAGAGTCAAACTTCTTTCTTTGGTAAACACCATCAGCCCTTTTGGACTCAATTATGAAGCTATTTTATCTTTTTTTTTTTTAAGATTTTTCTTCTATTTCTAATGTATTTTCTTTCAATATTCTTTTATGCATTCTAAGGTATTCTAAAGTTTATAAGTACAGTAAAAGAGTGAATCAAGAACTATGATCAAGCCTCATTAAACCTACCAATCAAGATAATGCAATCATTAAATAGTAATAAAAAGATTTAAAATAGTTTTCGAGAGTTAAGATTAAGCAAGTAATTAATTTTTATATATTTTATTCTGTTTGTTATTGGTAAGTGAAACAACAACAATGAAACAATGCCGAAAACTAAATATATTTTCACAATTGATTTCTTGATAACAGCCAGATTTTCACAGATTCACTTGAATTTTTATATCATCAACATATTCTTCAAAGGGCATTCTCTTCAGCAGTTGTTACTTGTTAGTGGTAGTTGGTCTTTTAAATAAACTTCGCACACATCATATATGTGGTGGCATCTTTGACTCCAAATATAATTTTTGTTTTTAAATATATATATATATATATGTGGATGGATCATTTAAGTTGTCACAAACAAATATGGAAGGAGTAATTTAAACCAGGGAATTGATGATGATGGACCGGAAACGATGGAGAAACGTGGAGCTACCACCTCCTCTTCTCAGATATTATAGCCTTCTTCATCATCTCCTCTTCTTTTGCACATGCGACAATGACTATGCCACTGCGGTTTATTGTTGTCAGCTTGTGACCAGTCACCAGCCAGCCTTCATTATTTTGATCTAAGCATGCATAAAATAAAATTCATGAGTGACGTTTAAGTTGGCTGAGTTTGGTGTTCTTCTGATACTTTTGTTGGAGATGCTGATGATAAGCCCACATCACAACCAAACGAAACGTTAAAAATGATTCCTCCTATGAAGTTACACTAGAGTTCAACAACTACTTGCTAATCAAACGGTACCTCTAAATTAGTTCTGTGAATTATGTAAATTTATTGGCTAAATAAAATTTAGAGGTCTAAAAGATATACTACTTGCAATCTTTAAATACCTAAACTAATTAAGGAAAATCCAATAAAGAAGCAATAAATAGTTGGATGGATGTAGAAATTCTAATAATCTACCCTTATGCAATTCATGTTTATTTATTTTGGTTGAAATGGATGCAGGGGAGGATAATTCCATTTGATTTATCTTTTTTGTTACTAGTACTATTGATTTTTTCCTATTTTTGAAGCAATATTTGTTCAACATAATTCACCATCGTCAATCAGCAATCCACTGTGTCAGCACCACCACCACACAAGTCCACCGTTAACCACCATTTTTACCACAACTACCACCCAATTAACTGTGGCTATATACCCAAACAACAAAGAACCGTGGCTATTGCCTGTGGCGGTCATTAAACCAAGCTATCACCAAAACGATTCAATTTTGCTTTCAGAAAGGCTATTCAACATTTAGAAATCGACTCCAGATATTGGAAACTACCATATTTTGTAGCACCATAATCATTAGTTGAAACCATCCCCTCGTCAGATTTCAAGAAGAGAGGGCGGTGGCCTCGGCGGGCTTCTCCGGAATCCAAAGTTTGGCTGGTTTATGGCAAGGCTATAGCAGAGAGCAAAGACATCCTCGGATTTACATGAAATAAGGCCGTGGCGTCGTCGGTGGCATCAAGATTCCGAATACGAACGTCGGGAATGGAGGGAGATGAAAAATGTTTAAAGGGTTTTCTTGAGTGAAAGTGCTCCGGCGAGGTGAAGGAAGATAGAAGGCTTCTGAACTGAAATTACGTCAGGGAGAGGTGAAGAAGGTGACGCCTGAAAATAACTGCTGAAAAGTGGGTGGTGTTGGATCAAAGTTTTTAACATTTAAAATAATTGGGCAAATTTGATAATTATGCAATTAAATAGGCCATTATAAGTGCGTTTTGCCCTCAATAAATTTTATTCACTTTACGTTTTTTTATCAAAGTAGAAAATATCTATATAAAAGATTGTAACTTTTTATAATAGGGATTTGTCTGTATTTTTTTGAAAAATCAAAGTGATTTTAGATATTTTGTCCAAAAAATAGACTATTTTGTTGAGAAAAAATGATGTAGAGTACAGTCGTGGCTTGTCATGCAATTGATTAATTGGGAATTGAAATATGACACGATGCAATAATATATGGCTTAGCAAATAATACAACATTGTTTATATATGTGTGTGAGTTGTTTTTGTTTCTCTTTCTAATAGAGAGCTAGCTCAAAATCAAGAACAGGTCGGAATTCCCTTCAGACTCCAAAAAATGGAGCCAGAAAAATCTGCAGATGATGAAATTCTCGCACCTCTCAGTACGTGTTTTAGTGTTGTATCTAATTCTATCTTTGCAACATTTTTCTGAAATTAAAATTGATGGTTTCCCTTATATTTATATACAGTATCATCATCATCGTCCAAATCAAAAGCGGTGAGACAGCAGAAGAAGGAGGCGGAGGAGGAGAACTCGCCAATCCCGCAGGTGGCGCTGACGGTGTCGACCTCCGACGACCCATCTCTTCCTGTGCTGACTTTCCGAATGTGGACACTGGGGACGCTCTCCTGCGTCTTGTTGTCCTTCCTGAACCAGTTCTTCTGGTACAGAACTGAGCCGTTGACAATCACCGCCATCTCCGCCCAGATAGCGGTGGTCCCACTGGGCCAGCTCATGGCGGCAAAGATTACGGACCGGGTTTTCTTCAGGGGGAGCCGCTGGGAGTTCACTTTAAATCCAGGGCCGTTTAATGTGAAAGAACATGTGCTGATCACCATTTTTGCAAACTCCGGCGCCGGAACAGTTTACGCCATCCACGTGGTGACGGCCATCAAGGCTTTCTACAAACAGAATATCACATTCTTGGTGTCCTTGATAGTTATCTTAACTACCCAGGTCAGTATAAATTTAATTCCTTAACGAAACCGTCCATTTCACGTAAAGGTTTGAATGGTAGGTGGTGGAATATTGAAGTTGGAATGGTGGTTGTGGTTGTGGTAGGTGTTGGGGTTCGGATGGGCAGGGATATTCCGGCGGTACCTGGTGGAGCCGGCGGAGATGTGGTGGCCAGCCAACCTGGTTCAGGTCTCCTTGTTCAGGTTAATACTACTACTGTACTTATTATTAGGAATAATTACGCCTGCAAATATAAAAAAGTTAGGTAGTACTTAATGAGTAACAACGTGAGAAACTCAACGTGTTACCAACACGTAACCTTAACAACCAATTGGCTCAGTCGATTGTTAATCACGTAATCATTATTTTTTATTTTTTATAATAATAATTTTATTTGTTAAATTAAGATAATAAAATAAATAAAGGAATCCAATATTATTATTATCAGTGGAATACTCCAAACTCTCTGAGATATTTTCCTTCTGATTTTTTATTGTTAAATAGAACAATGTACACTATTTATTAATTATTGAAAGTTACATACCTGAGATTCTTTTCGATTTTCATGATGCACCGCTTTTATATTTAATTTTTTTTGAAGCAATATTTAATTTAAATACCATCTTCCATAAAATGAATTATTTTTGTTGTTGTCTAATTTATATTATTATTTTAAAAATTGATTAATATTAATTTAATAAATAGAAGTATTGATTTTGTTGGTGATATTTATTAAGGGGTTTTAATTGATTTGATTTGATTTGATTTGATGAATATGAGGATGGGTCATATGGGGATGCAGTCCGCCATTGTTGTTGTGTTATTCCTTTCTGGAGTGGAAACACCATGCCCCCATCTATGCTCATCATTATCACTCACTTGTCACCCTTCTTTCTAGTACTATAGATTGTACCCTACTCCATAAAAGCACACCTTTTTATGGATCATCTAGTTCTGTTTTTTGATTAGTTCTTCATCAAAATCATTTATAAATTCAAGATTTAAGTGAAATAAGTAGGACTGCACAACACATGCATGTTGAAATGCCAAGAAGAAGAAGAATAATTTGGTCATTTTGTGCTACAGAGCTCTGCATGAAAGGGAAGAGCGGCCAAAGGGAGGAATAACAAGAACCCAATTCTTCCTAATCGCCTTCGTTTGCAGCTTTGCATACTATGTCTTTCCTGGATATCTATTCCAGATGCTGACATCCCTTTCTTGGGTCTGTTGGATCTTTCCCACCTCAATTTTAGCCCAGCAGCTTGGTTCTGGTTTATATGGGCTGGGTATAGGAGCTATTGGCCTTGACTGGTCATCCATTTCCTCATACCTTGGAAGCCCACTTGCAAGCCCGTGGTTTGCCACTGCCAATGTTGCAGCTGGATTTTTCCTTGTTATGTATGTTGTCACTCCCCTTGCCTATTGGTTCAATGTCTACAAAGCCAAAAACTTCCCTATTTTTTCTTCAAGACTCTTCACTGAAAAAGGCCAAATTTACAACATCACAAGCATTATTGACTCCAATTTTCACCTTGATCTTGAGGCATATGAGAAAGAAGGACCCCTTTATCTCAGCACTTTCTTTGCTATGACTTATGGAATTGGCTTTGCTGCTCTCACTGCTACCCTTGTCCATGTCTTCCTCTTCCATGGAAGGTAACTTTGCACTTTAAATTTGTCAAACAGCCCCACTAGAGCGGTCCAGTAACTATCTTTGCTTATGAACTTAATGCAGGGAAATATGGGAGCAGAGCAAATCAACATTCTCAGAGAAGAAAATGGACATACACACTAAGATGATGAGCAAGTACAAACAAGTACCTGAATGGTGGTTTTGGTGCATTTTGGTAGCAAATGTTTCACTTACAATCTTTGTCTGTGAATACTACAATGAGCAACTTCAATTGCCATGGTGGGGTGTTATATTGGCCTGCTTCATTGCCATTTTCTTCACTCTCCCAATTGGGATCATCACTGCCATCACTAATCAGGTATTAAGTAATATATTTTCCATGGATCTTAGTTGCCAAGATCTACAAATGTGCTCAATTTTCACGTGCTTGCAAAATTTTATTGAAATGGCAGTCACCTGGATTGAACATCATCACTGAATATATAATTGGATACATCTACCCGGGATATCCAGTAGCAAATATGTGCTTCAAGGTGTATGGATACATTAGCATGACTCAGGCCATAACATTCTTGCAAGACTTCAAGCTAGGCCATTACATGAAAATCCCTCCCAGAACAATGTTCATGGCACAGGTTGTAGGCACCCTTATCGCTGCTTTCGTGTATTTAGGCACAGCGTGGTGGTTGCTAGAGTCAATCACAGACATATGTCAGACAACATCTTCAGTATGGACATGCCCGGGCGATCGCGTATTCTATGATGCATCTGTAATCTGGGGGCTAATCGGCCCTCGTAGGATCTTTGGAGACTTGGGAACTTATGCAATGGTGAATTGGTTCTTCCTTGGTGGTGCAATTGCCCCTGTGCTAGTGTGGGTGGCTACTAAGGCTTTTCCGAATCAAGAATGGATTAAGCTCATAAACATGCCTGTTTTGATTGCAGCAACTGGAATGATGCCACCAGCAACTGCAGTTAACTTCACAACATGGATCATTGTGGGATTTCTGTCAGGTTATGTGTGGTATAAGTACAGGCCCGAGTCGTGGCAGCGTTTCAATTACGTGCTTTCGGGTGCATTGGATGCTGGTTTGGCATTCATGGGAGTTATGTTGTATATGTGCCTGGGATTGGAAGACATTACTGTGAATTGGTGGGGAAATGACCTTGATGGCTGTCCCTATGCTAGCTGCCCAACTGCCAAAGGGATTGTTGTTTCAGGATGTCCGGTGGTTTCCTAAGTTCAAAACACAAACCATACATAAGGATCACTTGAACTGCAACTAGGTACTTTTCTGATTCTTGGTGTTCAAAGAGGAAACGTTGGAGACAAAAGAAGCTTGAATGGCTGGATTATGTTGTACTCCAAAGGTTCTACTTACAATTAGGAAGAGCTTTGATGCTTGGATGTGTACATTTTGTAGTTTGTAGATATTGTGTCTCAAGTAGATAATTCTGCTGGTTTTCTAGATCAATAATTGACAACATACAAGAACCATTTCATTTGATGTTTTTCTGAGAGTTGAAATTGTTATGCATTCTCTTTTACATTTTGAACCAAATCTCAGTCCCCCCCATGATGGATAATCAATGCAAGACTGATTGCCTTTTAAATTACATTTTACATAAAGAAAGATTAAAAGGGAAATGGAAAAAACTAAAAATAAAAGAACTTGGAGTTTTGGGCCACCAACACTGGGCTCGATCCTGACACTCAATCAAAGGGCCAGCCCATTACTTTTAGTTTGTGCGGAAGAAAAGCCCATCCTTCTGCGCCATTCTTCCCTTCGGCTTGGCAGTTCTGCAGCAATGGAGTCGGAGTCCTAAACGCGTCAGCTGCTTCCTGCTGCTGCATAAACCTCTCCAGAGCCCTAGGCCAAAAGTCAAAAACACAAACTCTCACACTTAGCAGCTTCAAAATTCAATTTTTGCAGCTATTTTGGGATATTAATAAAATTTGTATTGGAATATAGAAGAGATGGAATCGTCGGAGGAGGACCCGATGACGGTCGTTAAGGAAGCCCGGCAGCAATTGGGGTCGCGGGTGGAGACCCTTCATGAAGCTCATATTGAACTCATCGCTTCTCTCCAGACCCTAGTCCCTGACCTCGTATCTTCGCTCGACTTGTCTCTCAAAACCATTTCTTCCTTCAATGCTCGTCCCTTTACTCCCATTCCCAAGCCGCTTCCTGTCCCGAGCCCTAAGCATGCTCATTCAATTGCTAAATCCGACCCTTTAGTGAGTAAGAAGCTGAAGTCATCGCCGGACTCCAAATCGGAGAGTGACCGATTCTCGCTTGATGACGCCGGTGGACCTCTACCGGTAGTCAGGTCTATGGTGGCTGTTTGTTTGCTGGAGAGGGTGCCGTTTAACCCAATTGATTCCTCCACGGTCCTGAGGAAGCTGGAGAATGACCAGTCGTCGTCGACAGGACCGGAGAGGGCGGCCCTCAGGGAGCTGGGCGGAGGGGAGTCTGGTGGCATTTTGGCTGTGGAGATGGCTCTGCGTTCAATGTCTGAGGATAACGGGGGGGTGGAGCTTGAGGAGTTTGTGGTCAATGGGAAGTCGAGGGTGATGGTGATGAATATCGACAGGACTAGGCTTTTGAAGGAGTTGCCGGAAAGTAAGCAGTTTTATCAGTCCAATTCTGAATTTAAAAGTCGCAACCTTGAGGGCCCGAGTAATAGTAATAGTGGTGGCGGTGGGGGCTTTGGAATGGGGAGGCCGATGCCCGAGATGTGGATGGGAGGTCCCGGAATACCGCCGGTATTTCCAAGGGGAGCTGTGCCAAGAGGAATGCCTCCTCCTGGAATGATGGGGGTGCCGAGAGGAGTGGGGGTGCCGCCTCCAATGCAGAGGCCTCCGATGGTGGGGCCTATAGGGGGAGGGGCAAATGCAGGTGCCGCAATGAAGCCTAAGACTGAGGAAGAGGATATGAAGGATCTTGAGGCTTTGTTGAATAAGAAGAGTTTTAGGGAATTGCAGAAGTCCAAAGCTGGAGAAGAGCTTTTGGACCTCATTCATAGACCCACTGCCAAGGAAACTGCTGTAGCGGCAAAGGTTAGATTTTTATGCTTTTTTTTTTTTTTTTTTCTCGTGTGCGTGTCAAGAATTCTGAATTGAGCTGAAACCGATCAGCTACCTTTTGTTTTGGCATATTTCTGGGAAAACTAGTGTTTTATGGTAGTCTGGAAAACTTGGTTAATCATCTCAATGCTTTGTAACATCATTCTCTACCGTTTTAAGGCTCTGCAGATTGTAATAGTCCCTGTTTGTTATTTTAAACTGTTTTTGATCTTTGCTTGTTTGAGTCATTTCCTTCACATAAATATGTTAATGAGATTGCTGCCTTAATTTGTTCCAGTCTATTGCAAAGGTGGTTCTCAAATGAAAGATTAATGAATGGCATTTTGACTTTGCATGTTGGACACTTGAAATCATTTGCTTCTTTTAATATGTATATGTGGTTGCCGTCTTAATTGGTTTCAGTTCAAAAGCAAAGGTGGTTCTCAAGTGAAAGAGTACTGCTCAGCACTAACTAAGGAAGACTGTCGACGTCAATCTGGTTCTTATATTGCTTGTGATAAGGTGATTTATCATTTTTTTCCTCACTTAACTTGATCTTTATGTTAATATTGCTATATTTTATATTATTATACCGCAATTGTCATGTTGATAGGTTCATTTGACTCGTTAACTGCATACATGGCTTTTGTTTTAGGTTCATTTCCGGAGAATAATTGCTCCTCATACAGATGTCAACTTGGGTGATTGCTCTTTTCTTGATACTTGTCGCCATATGAAGGTGAATGACCGTACTGCCTAATGTTTAAGGTTTTCTTTTTCTTTGATCTTAATTGCTAAAGTTATATTGTTAATGTTGAATGCCTATGATAGACATGCAAGTATGTGCATTATGAACTGGATTCCACCCTGGATGTGTCTGTGCTGGGAGCATTAACTCCTCCCAAGCCTTTGAAGCCTCAAAGGGAACACTACTGTTCAGAAGTAGAGCTTGGTGAACCACAATGGATCAACTGCGATATACGGTCATTTCGAATGGATATTCTAGGGCACTTTGGGGTTATCATGGCTGATCCACCGTGGGATATTCATATGGAATTGCCTTATGGTACAATGGCTGATGATGAAATGCGTACTCTCAATGTTCCTGCTTTGCAGACTGATGGTTTGATATTTCTATGGGTGACTGGACGTGCAATGGAGCTAGGGCGTGAATGGTAAGCCATCTTTACAAGCAATGTTCCATATTTGTGGGTGCTCTAATTCTCTCATAACTCCATAGAAGCTAAGATAGAACGTCCAAGCCTGATTACATAAACATATATTGTAAAAAGCAAACTGCAAGTAATTCTATGTGCTGGAAACCTCATAACTCTCTATCATAATGTATAATGTTGCAGTTTAGAACTCTGGGGATACAAACGAGTTGAGGAGATTATATGGGTGAAGACCAATCAGTTGCAGCGAATTATCAGAACAGGGCGAACAGGGCATTGGTTGAATCACAGTAAGGAGCACTGCCTGGTTGGGATAAAGGGTAATCCAGAAGTAAATAGAAACATTGACACAGATGTCATTGTTGCTGAGGTCAGAGAAACCAGTCGCAAACCAGATGAGGTAGGTTAATTATATATTAGATTGCAAGCAAGGAGAATAATGAAACTATATTTACTTTTCATTATCCATCAATGTTCGCTTTCTTGCAACCGGACTGTATGCTGTGAAACTGATAATGAGTAACTTTAATCAAAGATCACTTTATCCATTTTGTGAGACTAAATCAAATCTTCCTTGTTACAGATGTATCCGTTGCTTGAGCGAATTATGCCCAGGGCTAGAAAGCTAGAGTTGTTTGCTCGGATGCACAATTGCCACTCGGGGTATGTATTATAAGATAGATTTGCATCTGCAACATTCTTTCTCCTTCATGAAAACTAGCTACTGGCATTTCAATTGCTATCATCATCTGGAGTATAAGAAGTTTGGATGCAAAATATAACTTGGATTGTCCTGGTTTATGAATGTGGCAGGTGGATGTCTCTGGGTAACCAGTTGAACGGCGTACGCCTTGTAGATGAAGGCCTTCGGGCAAGGTTTAAGGCGGCTTATCCTGACGTGGAGGTGCAGCCGATGTCACCTCCTAGATCATCCGCCATGGATGTCGACTCTAATGCCGTTCAGGCAAGGAATTCACTTGGAGAGGGTGATCTGAAGACATCAGGAGCCCCATATGTCCAGGCAGCCGCCCCTGCCCCTCCCCCTTCTTCCGTGTCTCAAGAGAAGCCCTCAAATCTTGATGTAGACATAATTGGCTAACCATATTGTGGTTTTTAATAGTTCCTGTTAATATCATTTTTGTTACCATGGTGTGAATCCTTGATCAGCCCAGTTGAAATTACAGTTATTAATGTGAAAACTTGTGATAATTTTACATCTTTTGACGTTGTCGGCAACTGATTGATTCCAGCTAGTAGAATGTATGAGTTGTGACCTCTTTTCCTAGTGTCTCGCATCAAGTCGGGGATTTTTTTATTAGATTTATTGGACAGTGATGCTTCTCTTTGTCATTGAAAGGAACAAAAGCAAGACGACGAAAGCAACTACTTACAAATTAAAAAAACCAACGTAGTCCAGAAGTCTTCTCTTATTAAGCATCAAGATTCAAATTGCAAAAGGGAAAAAAAAAAAAAAAAAAAACAGAACAGAAAATACTGGAAACACCGTATCATTAACGTGGCTCCAACAACTCTAATATTATGTGGAAACGATGCAGAATAATATACGTGTGGGGAGGATTCTCAAAATAATACATAATCAGGAGGAAGAGAAGAGATATCCTCATTTGAATTGAATGCCGCATGTAACATTAAAAAAATGAACAAATATACTCATCAGATTCTGGAAATGCAGCATCAGCTGCTGCCACTGGCCATGACAAGAAGTATTAACACAAGGATTGGTGACAAGAAGATTGGATTTATCCTACTTGCGGTGGTAAATGCTGATGAAGGAGAGGCCTGAACTGGGATGGCACCTCCAAAAACAGTGGGGTAAGCAGGAGAATCTGCAGTTGGACCTTCAGCTGGTGGGTACACATAAGAAGATCCATTTCCAGACACTGAAATCTGAAGCTTTTGAGACTTTTCACAGTGACCCTGAGCTCCACTGATGAAGTAGAACTCCCCGGTCATGGTGACGTTGTATAGAGAGTTGCCATCATTCATGGTCAAGATTGGATTTTTAAGGTTGCAGCTTTTGTAGGATTGTGGAGTCACTTGTAATACTGACTCTTCACTTGGTGGGTAGAGGAAAACTGCAAAATTAAGATTTCCCGACCAGATTTTCCCATCAAAAAATCTTTTGGTCCTATTTGTACGATGAAATCAGTGAAGAGAAGGATGGCGAGGGAAACTTACAGAGCGAATCTCCGAGCTGAAAGATGTGATTTTTAGACCATTTGACAAAAACGTCTGGATTTGCTGAAGTGGGAAGGTTCCAAGCATGTAAATCTGCAACTTTGAACTGGTAACAGCAGATGAGGGTGGCTTGGATCAAGAACAAGAACTGAAGGGCAGCAACCCAAAGTTGGAATCTTGAGATTGTAAGAAGAGCAGCCATTTTCTCTCTATCAAGGGAATGCTGGAATGGAAGCACTCGCTCACAACTAAGGAATTTTTATTGGCCAAATAAGGTTATCCTATGCATATGCTGCTGCTTGATTGGTGTGAAAAAAAAGACAGAATGTCCTTTCCTTTCCCTTTAGTTTTTTTAATATATAATGTGGGATATTAGTAGCAGTAATATCAAAAGTCAGCTTCTTGAGTTGCAATCTATGGAGGGCATAGTTAAAATGGATTCAGTAGAAAACTTGGATCTACTTATATAATAATATCTGTGTAAGAAACATGGGCACATGGTATAGTTGGACAATCACACATGAGGGCTGAGGGTGAGGCAGCTCAAGAACATCTGGGAAATAATTGATCAGCCAAAAAAAAAGAGAGAAAAGGGCATTATTTGGTTTGTTTTTAGGCAATTCTTGTCTCAAAAGATAGCATTATTTTTTTTTCCTTTTATATGCATCATTTTTCAAATAGTTGGCATCTACCTAAATAGAGGGTTAATGGATTTAGTGCAAGAACTAGTTCCATGTCTAAACATAGTTATATTCTGATAGTTACTGTTGGCTTAAGTTTATTTCTGCAATTGGCAAGCTAAAATAATAAATCCTTGAAGGAATTATTTATTCAATTGTGGAAATACATACTATAAGTTTTGGACTGCCCTTAATGCATTTTAGAAATGAAGTTAAACTAGCAAAGAGAGAGAGAAAATGCACTCTTGAAATGTTACATTCCAAAAAAAATGGCAACAACTTCAAACTTGAGATTGATATATCCAAGAATGAAGGCTTCTTCATTACATCTACATACATTGTTGAGGAGTTAAAAAGTTCAAAATTGAAGAAAAAGTGAACCAAATTACTTCATTACAGGAACCAAAAACCATTTGAAAATGGACTGCCATCGTTGCTGATGATGCATGCTTATGAACCATGAATCATAAATCAAACACCAAATCCAGAAGTAGCTCTCCACTGCAACAGAAAGAATGTTGCTTGCATCTTTTTCCCAGTAAATTTCATTCCAGCAAAATCAAATACTCAGAACAGTGATTGAAAGAGTAGCAAGATCAGACCCTTTGTTCTTTAACTACTCGCTCCAATACTTCTCATCTTCATTCTTATCATCGTCTTCCTCACCACTGCCACTCTCATCATCGTAATTACTGGAACTCTCATTCGAACCCATCCTAAACCTGTTAACATCCTGCACCGCCGCATTCCTGAACAGCCCCACGTCCACCGCCCCGGATACCATGTGATAGCCTCTGGATTTTAGATCAACGCCGGTGTCATGCGGCATTGCGAAGCCTGACAAGTACACACCGCCGCCATCTTCCAGCACCGCTTTCTCGGCGGCCCACAATACCTCCCTCACTTTCTTGTGACCCGGATCCCACAGGTAACCCATGCTGGCGCTCAAATCCAAGGGGCCCATCTGGATGCAATCCACCCCATCCACCGCCGCTATCTCCTTAATCTTCTTCACTCCTTCCTCGGACTCCACCTGGCACATGATCAGAAGCTCGTCTTCGTAGTTGCTCAGGTACCCTTCGTCAAGCCCGTAACCCGATGCTCGAACCACGGTGTGGGCCGAGCCGCGAATGCCATTCGGCGGAAAACGGCAATAAGACACCGCGTTTTGGGCATCCTTGGGGGTATCGATCATCGGGAACATGATTCCCTGTGGGCCTAGATCGAGGGCTTTCTTGGCCCAGGTGGCGGACGTTTCCGGGACACGGAGGATGGCGGCGGTGTCAGTGGCTGCAAGGGCTCGGAGGCAAGGCAAAGCGTCGGAGATGCCACCGGGACCGTGTTCCATGTCGACCACGGCGAAATCGTAGCCGGAAAGGCCAGCAATCTCGGCAAATGTTGGGGAGAAGCTAAGGAGGAATATCCCGTAAAGGGTCTCGCCATTTCTGAGCCGGATTTTCAGTGTTTCTGGGGCAGATGCGATGGAGTTGGAGGCCGCCGAGAGAAATCCCGGGTTGGTTTTGGTGCTGCTGGAGCCAAATGGTGTTTTTGGAGAGAGCTGGGGGATAATTACTGGTGGCTGAAAAGATGGTTGTTGATGAAACTGAGGTTTAGGAAGAGGAGCATTCCGAGGAGAATAACACGGTGGTTTTCTTCTGAGAGTTGACAATGAAGAAGAAGAGTTCGCCGGAATAAATGCCACGGCGGCCATACTGTGATTGATTTCTAGTGCTGCTAGCTTCATCCTTCATCCGGTGGGGAGATTGATTTGGGGGGTTTTTGTTTCGTCACTTCTTGGATTCTGGAGTCTCTAGCGGCCACTCTACATTTCTATTTAAAACCGAACCGAGCTATAAAATCCAACTCTTTTTTCCTTCCTTTTATGTAAACAAAATATAATAGATTTTCAAGATCGGTACCGAAGGAAAAGATTATGTATATTGTTCTCACTCTTTGGATCAAAGTAGGTGAAAAAATGAGGCATGAACCAGAACCTCGGATTACCTTAACCGAGTATGATTTTCCAGAAAAACGGGAACTATTCTACCATTATAGTTTTCATAACAGCACAAGAGCATTCCTTTTGCATAAACATCTGGTAAGAGGAGAGAATGAATGAACTAGAGCTGCTTAAATAGATTAAGAAATACAAGTAGGAGGGAATTACATCATACAACATGCGACCTGCAAAATGGTCTGGAATGCTTTGAATACTGGCATTGTTGTTGGGCAACATCCAAGCCCTTCGTCCATTTGAATCCTCACTACAGCAAAATCTTAAACAATGTGGATATCGTTTCAATAATGGTCATGCATCCTTTCAAGCCAATAACCTTATCAGTTCTTCAACAAAAAATGCAGGGAAGTGGCCGCACTGGAGTGGAACTGTCTCTGCTCAAATGCTGCTGAAGGTGTTGAAGTTATTAGTAGATTTCCGTATTTTCAGTGCCTCAGAGCTTCAATGCAGCCTTGGCCATTGCTAGAGCGCCGTCGTAAGTTTTGTTCCCACCAATAAATCCACTCATATGGACGAACACACAACCAGGAATGCCTGACAAGTTCGAGAGTTCATCGTCTCTAAGGCCTCTCCATTGAGCTGGAAGGGCCTTTCGACTCTCAAACCTATCAGGAGATACTGCCACTGCTTGCACTCGCCAACCTTTGCTCCTGTCGTCCTATAAACCACAGATAACAACCTTAAAGCAACTAAAATCTTTAATTGAGGAAGATTTTACTTCAAGAGGTGACCGAATTCATGAATAAATACGAAATAGATGATCATATTACCTCATAAAGAACGTATTTTACAGGAGGATCAGTCTTCATCTCTTCCTCAAGCTCAAACAAATGAAGCTTCCACTGTGGACACAACATTGAATGGAGGTCTTAACTAGAAATCCAATCCCACGAGATTCAAGACAAAATCCCCTTAACATGCCTATAGTATAAGAAATTTCATACGAACAAATGTATACTACTCATAAATTACACAACAAAGTAAATTTCCATGAGCACTAACATGACGATCTGAGTGTACTATATATTTACCCAAGTTAATATTTTAATAACCATCAGCAACTTTTACAGAGTGTACCTTTCTCAACATAATCTCTCAGCTGGAGAAATGCATGGATTATTGTACAAGTTTTCACAAAGTAGGGACAGAAATGAAGGCGCTGATATAACATTTATGATCTTAAAAAGAGAAAACGGATAGCACTCTTACACAAGCTTTTCAACACAACCAAAAGACTGCAAACTAGCTTGAAGTAAAAGATTATTAAACCATCTTGGAAGCCAAAAGTTAGTTTGATAAAAATTTATGTCTTGGGGAGTTGGCGGGGGAATGATCATATTACGAGCTTAAAGGTAATAAACATTGTGAGTGCAAAGGGAAACATAAAATGTTGCACAAGGTTTTCAAATGAACTTACCGGGCAAAATCTTGCCAAGACCAAAATTTCTCCGCTTTGATCAATAGCTTTCCTTTCTGCAAGACACTCCATAACAATTGAACGTGCAGGTAACCATGATCTTGTATGAAACCTCACACTCTAAAGAAAAAAATAAGAGATTGTTATAGTGGAAAGCATTGTGCAGAACAGAAAGATTGTTATAGCAGAAATAGAAAACTTCAAAAGTTAGAGCAAACAATCAGTGTTTAAATCCTCTCATCATTCAAGGTAAATCAATTGCGCATTAATCATCAGATACCAATTAATTTACATAAGAAGCAGAAAAGAACTCTTTCATTTGAAACAAATTATAGGATCCACATTCAAGGAAGCCTTACATCCAAAAATTCACTGCCAGCAAGAGCCATTGCACGTTCAAAAGCTTCATTCTCTTTTTCAGATGATTGGTCAGGATCGGTCCAATCCAAATTTAACCTTCCTACCCGTGAAGACAAATGTGTATTGTTTACATATCTGGCAGGTAGGTCGGTATCATATTGATTAATTCCATTGTCAATTGCATCGATTGCCTGTCACAAGCAAGCAACAATTACTAACCTCTCTTACAACATGTACAAAATGTAAAAACAGAGTTTCCATTCTGTTTGATAGACAGAAGAAAATTCCATGTTACTCATAAAACTCACACTTTTCTTCCCTACTAATGCCTGATAAATGGGAAAAAAAAGGTAAATCATAATGTTATTGCTGGTTTAGCTGCCGAATAGTGCCCTTGTAATTCTCTGAACACATACATCCCTATCTTTGAAACAGGTTTCTTGAAAAGATATTGTCTCTACAAGGAAAATTTTCACAATGTTGCTGCAACTTCACTTACGATTATGTTCTCGTTTCCTTTAATTAAAAAGAGGACTCACATCTCATGATTTCCACGAAGACTCGTGTATTTGCCCAAGAGCCAAAGGCCAAAAGAAATATACTCGAAGAACATTTCAAACATCACAAGACCATCATTCATGTAATCACTAATCGAGGCAAGAGGAGAGTTTGAAAATATGTATGAGTACCTCCATGAAGCTCTTATAAACTGCTATAAACAATCTTTGCACATCTGGATGTTCTTCATCAACATTAAGCTCTTTTGCAATAATTTCCTTTCCGAAATGCTAATTAAATAACACACCAACAAAATTCAAAAGCTAAAGGTCATCTACGGAAAATTTTACAAATAAGCCATAAAGCGTCAATAAATTTGGTTACCTTATAAACCAGTCCAGCACTGCTCAGTTTTGTGTTAAACCCATGACCAAAAACCTCCTCAAAACCCTTCTGGTGATGATCGTAACGATCGGAACTGGGGTCGTAAACGCCGCCAACATCAAGCACCCCATCAAGCGTTTCCAAAACCTGTTCAGCTCAGTGATTTTAACAAACACATCAACTACAAATCACAACATCCAAGCACGACCACAAAAAAAAAAAAAAAAAGCCAAACAGGTCGAACCCAAATGATATGTAAACAAGGAGAAGCCAGCCAAGAATAAGAGGAGGGAGGGTGGAGAAACGATGGAAACCTACCTGGGGGTCCCGAGTACGGACGATTTGAGCGTGGTGGAATTTCTGAGTGAGGCGAATCATGAAGCAGCCGAGAGCTTCGTCACAGTGGAAGCTACCATTGTGGGTGCCAATTCTCTTCAGGGAGCGTTTGGTGGGGGGAGAAGAAGAAGCAGTGGTGGAGAAGGCAGCCATGAAAGAAGGAGAAAAGATGAAGTTTTTTAAGCTAAAAAATGGCGGCTTGATGCTGGTGTTGGGGCGAAGATGAGCTCTCGAAAACGCTGTCAACATCACCAATGGTTGTTCTGTAAGTACAATTCGACTCCACACGCGCAAATGATATAAAAAAAAAAAAGGACTGTGCTAAATGAAGGGTTGTCCAGTTTAGCCCAAATGATATAAAAGGGCTTTCTTGAAAATAAACCCAAGCAAAAGCCCAGTAGTTGATGAGTAGGGAGTATCAAAAATATTTACAAAAATACAATCTTGATTCTTGATTTGAATCCTCCTTCTTGAAATTCCTTACCCAGAAGCAAATCAATGGCTTCATCTATCATTACCACCACATTCAATACCTCCTCTTCAATTCCACGTCCATATTTCAGAGCTCATCTTACAAATGGCTCCCAGGTCATTCCCTTCCCAATATCCCCAATGATGGGATCATTTTTTCCATGGATAAGAGTGGCTCCTCTGTTGGTTAGATGCAGCAGTAGTGACAAGAACAGCAGTGAAACAGGGAATCCCAATACTCTCAGGGATTTGTTGTCAGGTATGCTAGATGAGAGAGTTGAACTGCTGCTGAGCAAAGAAGAGAACCAGGTTCTGTTAAAAGGGTTGGAGGAAGCCACACAGAGAGTTGAAAGGGCCAAGAAAGAGCTGGCTGACTTTGATAGACAAGAAGCTGAGGCTCAGATGTTGAAAGATTATGTCAATAAGCTCCAGTTCACAACTTCTGAGGTTTCTCTTTGCTTTACCATCCATCAGTTATCTTTTTTAGTTACTAATATCAGTTATCTTGTTTCATTTTGGGTTTTTGCTCTTCCAGTTGATATTAGTTTTTTAAGTTCTTGCGATAATTTGGTTTGATTGAGCTAATGAGAAATAATTGATACTGATTGAATGGATTGGTACTGATGGACTATCCATTGGTGGTGTAATAAAATGAACAGAAGGCTCTGAAACTTGCAAGAAAACATAATTGTTCCAATTTAATGGGATTTTTATGTGCTTGAAAGTGGCAATGAAGAGAGATTGTTGGCCCAAGGATAAAATCTGATTCTTCATGTGAACAATCTACATTTCTGAAGTTTATATTGGCTCCAATGTGATCAAAGACTTGACTTGGATTTGCACCCTTAATTGTGTTCAAGATTGCAGAATGTCAGAAGGAAATATCAGAAGCAAAAGCAAAGGTAGAAGAGGCATATCGCTCCTTGGAGGTTAGTGATGTTGGGCCTACAGACCCTTTGGTTGAGACGAGAACTGAATCCATCATCAATAAAAATGAAGAGCGATTGGAATCCATCACAGCAGCTTCAGTTTCTGCTGTAGTTGGTACCCTTGCAGAGCTTCCCATATCCTTAACTCGGGCAACAGCCATTAATTACCTGATAGTACCTCTGGGAATCACCTTTGTTAGCTGTGCTTTATTTGGAGCAACCTTCAGGTATGCAGTAAGAAGAGATTTGGACAATATCCACCTCAAGACAGGAACATCTGCAGCTTTTGGCGTAGTCAAAGGTATTTGTTTTCCCCAACAGCCATTTTGCCTGCTTATCTTCGTTACTATGGAAAATGAAATGATCCTGTAATATGTGGTGTTCTTGATGCAGGCCTTGCCACACTAGGTGCCAAACCAAATTTGCAGCTGGATACTAGCAACTTATTTCCAATTGCTCTTGAAAGTGCTGCTTGTATTTCTGAAAATCTCTTGATTTTCCTTTTTGCTGGTGTTGCTTTGGATTTCTGCATGAAGTTAGGGATTCTAAGCCCATTCCCCATTGTCAAAACAAAACCCCAACAATAGTAATAACATTTCAAGAGTTTTTCTGTATATTGTGTAAGAAACAATAGATCTCAACATAGAAGATTCATTGCAGAAGAAGAAGCAAGAACAATGACTAACTGGATGGCTTTCCAGAACATAATTAACATGAATCATACCTTTAGAATAGTATCTGTCTTTCCATTGACCAGATTCATAGAAGAGAATCTTTTCCAGAATTCATGCAGTATATTTATTTCCTTCTCTTGAGAAAAAGGAAACCTGCAATTGAAATCTCAAGTTTGAACATATGACAATCTTCCCAATTACCTCAAGTTCCAATACAAATCCAATTTCACAACATGTTTAGCTCACTCTTCAGTGTTCAGAGAAATGAAAATACAGTTGACCTCAAAAATAAACATAACCAAAGCTCATATTGTATCTTCGCCCATCTGCGACATCCAACCAATCTGTCATCCTCCTCGATGTTTCTTATGTATAATCAAGTCATGTTATAGCTCGTGAGGCTAAAGCTACTAGATGGACCTATGCTTATCGATGTCAGGCCGACAACAAGATAGAAACTTTAAGACTGAATCTTATTGAAAGAAATAGTGTGTTCACTCAAGTCCATTCAAGCAACTTCTGATTCCTTAGTGGTTCTCTCCTTCATCAACCTCTTCATCATCAATGTTCTCGCTCTTTGAACCTTGGAATGGCTTCCGAGGGACTCCCCAGTCCCTTATAAAGTTTCTTGATTTTTTGTGTGCTGATGGCAACTTCATATGGTCATTTAAGATTTTCTTAATGTAAAAGGAAGATAAAAATAAATAAATATTAATCACAAGATGGATTGAAAGATTCAAGGACAATACTGTATTGTTAGGGACTTGCTTAGTGTACCTCCTTTTTCGAGATTCTGTCTTCCTTTCTTCCATTTGAGGATAAGCGCCTTCCGAACTCACTAAACATTTGCAAACCTTGAATATCTCCATTCTTTAAACTTGCCTCTAGCTACCAATAAAGAGGAGGATCAGAAACAAGATTTCATAAAGGAAGAGTATGGAGAGCAGGGATTCTAAACCTGAATGTGAATGATGCACAATACAATGCTAGCAATTGGCAGCCAGCTATCTTCAGGCGAAATCGACAAATTTGGCCTAACAACCATTGGCGGAGAATGTATTTTAGAACACCAGTTTAGCATTCATAGTAATGGTGGCAAATTATCAGTTCTGTAATCATGCTTTCAAACAGAAAAAGGCATTCAAGTCTTTTCATCGACATCTGAAAATACACCTACGTATAATTACCCGGATGCCCAGGCAAGTCACTGGACCTCCATATTCTTGTCCACATGCAGCAGAACATTTTGATATTAAAACAAGTTTACAAGTTTGGTATCAAAATGAAGGAACTAAATATCCAAAATGTTCAAGAATAAGAAACAAGAAACAAGGCATAGCATCCTTAACCTTTTCCCCTTCTTTTCTCTGGCCGAAAGCACTAAAATGAAGCAATTGGGAATTGTTAAGTTTGTTTTCACAAACTAAACTACTAAAAACCAGCATTGAAACCTAACCAAATAAAGTAAATGCAAGTTCCTCCATGAATACGTTAACACCTGATAAGCACTAGAACCAAGATTCAAAGAAACAACATCTGGATGATAATTCGAATACACAAGTGAATTCTCTTGCTCACTAACATGAAAGTCACAGCAGCAATGTAGCAGCGAGAATAGATGCACTAGTCGTTCACACTAGAGTATAATCAAGCAAGAAGAAACAAAGCTCAAAAGGAGCAAAACAAGCATCCTAACCTCAAGTAAGGGGCCAAATATACAATAGCGTAAACAGCATAACGCGGCTCCATTGTATCCAACCACGCAAATAACCAACTCTGCATTTTCACCAGAGAAGAACTTGAGCTATAGAGCATGAAAAATCTGCAGTTGAAAAAAAACACACACAAGTAGCAAGGAAGGAAAGAATAAAACAGACCAGCCAATTGAAAAAGGGTATGAAGCTGATGATTCCCATGACAGCAAACCTTGCATCAGCTGAATCAATCACCGAGTCACCCTCCTCCTCCTCCTCATCCTCCCGGGAAAGTGGGGTCGGGAAAACCAGAGAGTTGAGAATACAACCGCCGATTGCCACTCCAATGGACGTGTCACTAGCTGAAAACTCTGCCCTGCAAGTTCCATCCCTCACTTTTCTCTGCAAACCCAGAAATTTACCAACCCAAAAAAAAAAGAAAAAGAGGTTCTTTAAGATGGGTTTTCTATAAAGTATCGATCTTTATGAAATAAAACCACGTTTCCATCTTTTTACCTGGTGAAGCTTTTGATGATGGCGATCAAGAATACCGATGGTGGGTTTAAGAGAGGGTTTATAGGGGAGGGATGAGAGAGTTGGAATTAAGAGTGCTTGAGAAATCATTGTTTGATTCGGTGGTGGGACTGGTCAACTCACTCAAACACACATTTGAAACTGGAAGACAGGGATTAAGAATACCGCTGTTTAGTTGTTCTAACTTTAATGTTTGGTAGGGTGAGATTGATTGTCTGCTTGGTTCTTTTTTAAAGTCGCTGGCTTTTCTTTCTTTTTGAAGAAAGTGCCACTGCCATACCTTCTCACTACTACTTCTACTTCGGCAGCTTTCTGCTGCATTGTACTTTGGCAAAGGTTTCGTTAAGATTTTATTATACGTTCGTTCAAACCTGGTACCATTCCATCACTTCAATATTCCTTAGTACTTACTGACAGTAATAGATCCTTACTGCCTTCCACTTTTAGCCATTTCTACTTCGTTTGCAGCGTTTTCATTTTACATTTAATGTAAATAAGTGCATAAAATTTTGGAACAAGGCATATTGTAATATGGATGATAAAAGTTGCATTGAGAAAAAGGTTATTCAAAGCTCAATAGTTCTTGAATCTGAGAAGCGAGATGGCAATCTACATACAAAACTGAAATCTCTCCAGCTTCCCTCAGATTTTTAACAAATGTACACTTCCAAACATACATCAAAAGTTATACATAAATATATAATTTGCAACATACAAACTATATGTATTTTTCATATACTCCCAAAACTTTCCCCATTAGTTCTTTTTCTTTTTTCCTTTTCCTCATGTTGACTGGCTAGAAGAAGTTGTTGCTCAACTGAATCGGCGCAGAAATGAAAGAAACCGTACCCCATAATTATAAAAGCCTAGTACTTGCTTGTTTCTTGTTTGTATAACTGAAATCCTCTGCACATAATCCATTGTCACTAATCACATGACAGCAAAGAATCCACAAATGTACATAAAGATCCGCATATCAACTTTTGAAGGTAATTGCAGGATGAAAATCTTACCTTAATATACACAAAGTTAATGTACATTGTACAGTCATCGATCCTTTCGTAGTCGTCAAGAATCAACTTCTCTTCGGTCACCATTCTCCTGAGCGGATACCATGTTTATCCGCTGTTGTAACTGGCAACAACAAGCAACTCATTAACTGATCTTGTTCAATTGTTTTGCTTTTAATCATTTGCAAGTAAGTTAGCAATTGGAGGATGCCCAAAAGAATGGCCACTGCTTGCGCTTATTTTCAATTGTACAAAACCATCAAGAAAAGTAAATCTCTAAGAAAACGTACTTGAACGTATTTCAATTTCTCCGCTGTTAGTTCATCAGTCAAATTACTCATCCTGCAAATTAGAGTGACAGAGAGAAGAGATATCATCTTGGATAAAGGGAATTTAGGGAAAAGAAAGAAGTAAAATATATCAGCATCAGAGAGGAATTCAAAGGAAGAGATAAACCTTGCTTGCAGCTCACATATTTTGGTCAGTAGCAAACGTTCTCTTTCGGTACCAGTAGCATCAACCTGGGGAGATAAGTATATAAATGTGTATGACATAGCATAGTTGTGAGAAAGTAACACATGTACAGCTTTTTTAGAAAAAGTATCTAGCAGTATGTAAAAGACACCAGTTAGCAGTTACAGATATTCACGTACACTTCCATTATTTTCTGAGATGCGAGGTACTGGAGGCAGCTTGCCATTTTGCGCGACTGGCACAAAATAAGAATCGCATTTTAGTAATCTAGAACCCTATTGCAATATAAAACCTGAAGATAATGCTGTAATATTCAGCTCACCATCTGCTACCTCGGCTGGTTGCAAGCTATTTAGCAAATTTACAATGAGATCCTGAGATAGAGCAACAAAACATAAGAACGGAAAAGAAAGGAAAATTTTTCTTTGGCAACTTCATAGTTTAGAAAATATAAACCCAGGTGCAATCACAGCATAATAAATTATGAAATCACTTTAGGAATCTACAGGCACAAAAGAAGGCAAAAATTTTTACTTGTTGAAGTGAAGTTTGCTGAAAAAGGTTTTGAAGGTGAGGCATCAGGACAGAAGCTGGCATTGTGCTGTTCCCCATCTCCTTTGGTGAGTGGCTATTTGGCTGCAATGCATTCATACAATATCATGTCAAGATTCGATATCTCTACTATTAGTCTAGGTAATTGGAAGTGAACTACAAGCAAATATTGCAGGCCATGTTACAAGGATGTTTCCATTCATTTACTGGACTGCTTATTCAAAAATTAAGAAATTAGTCATACTCACATTCTGCTTAGATTCAAATATCCACTCTCCGACACTAGCAGACTTCCTCAAAGGTGACCCCTGAAAATGACATGAATACCACATTAGAAGGGGGGAAACAGAAAACCATATTCTGCCGAAACATCAATGGAATGCTTTTTGCCACCCACCTGAGAAGATCTTCGAGGAACTGTACATAATGGAATATCCTATGGGCAACCATAAAGTTAGCAAGCCAGTCTGTAAATCAAATGTAGCAGAAGCATAGATTTACCTTTACAAGGTCAACATTTTCTGATGTAACTGAAAACCGCCCTTTGATTTGCACTAGATTGGTCTTGGATTTATCGTCCAAAGAATCCCTGAAACCTGGGTGATAAAGATTGTTAATTATGACAACAGTACAGACTGAAAATAGTGTATGAACTTTAAATCATATCAAAATGCAGCTAGTACATTCCTACCTCCTGATGACTTAATTGGAGCAGATAAACTATTTGCTGAAGCTCGAGTTGGTAACATTAATGGCCCACTGAAGCTAGGTGCTTTTCGCACTGGGGGAGTTTTCTCCACTGGCTGCTGGGTTTCAACCTCAAACCTAGTAAAGGGAAAGAAAGATTATGCATGCTGTAAAAAATTGCAAAAATGCAGGGTACTAGTACCACAGTTATCCAACTTCCATCATCTTTTAATATAAAAAAAAAAATGCAACAATCACTTGACTGTCTGTTAAGTCATTCTCCTGTCAATGATATTTTGCAAGAGGCTGCTAAGGACTTGAGAAAATGACGAGTGAGAAGTAATAAAAATCCAAGATCAATCTAAAGATCCATTGATCTTACTGTGAGTGAATATACTTTTAATCTACTGCTTCCTTATCAGCTTCTTTACCGTTAGCTTCCACAGGCAAAACAAATAACAATAATCAGGAAAGAAATGTCATACGATAACTTCGTTAAGAAATATGAAACCAGAAAAACACAATAACTTGAACAGAACTAGTGGAAGCAGAATATGGTAATACAAGAAAATCAGAGCTTCCTCTACCCACACCAATTTCACAAATGTTAGCCAGACATGAAAATATCAACTGCCTTTTCTAGGACATCAGATCAGAAAGAAAAAACAAAATTGATAAATTAACTAATATTTATTTATACACCTTTCTGATACCCGCACCCTTTCTGATGTCGATTGACTAACGACAAGACCAGGCATGAGCGGGCCACTCTGAGTTTGATGGCTTTTAAATGATTGAGACTTAACCTTGGACGATAAATCCTTTTCAGCAATAGGCGTAGGCGTTTCATTTTTCAATCCAGTCTTCTTTACGAAAGACTTCCCTTGATTGTCAGGTTCTAAAACATCAGTTTCAGAGACTTTTATGCTCTTATCACCATTCATCTGTTCACTGAAATCCATGAATCACAATGCAAAGACCTTTTACAATTAAGAATTGATCAAAGATGAATTCAACATCAAAACAATCAAGTCTGACAAAATTAACTTCCATACTTCCCCCTCCACCCAACCACACAACCTTCTTTCACCTCCTACCTAAGCTTTGAATCAACAGGGATTTGTGCTCATTTCTTAAATTAAAAGCTTCTCCAACAATTAAAGGAATTCTAATTTGCAATTTAACTATGGATTCATGCGTTGATGTGTAAATTCTGCAAACAGCCATAAAATAGTAGCACAAATAGAGCAGACTCGTGGTTTTTTATTTTTGAGCATGGAAATTAATTGCAATTACTAGATTACAAACAGATGCTAAAAGACCATTCATTTCATGCCACAGATTACCTGTAAAAAACATTTGTGGACTGTGACCTCCATAAACCAGTTTCAGAAGTGGATGCATCTGGCCACTGTCAGCAAGAAATTTGTGATGTTATTTTGCTTTAATCAAAACTTTTGGGAGAAGAACATATGCTAAATTAAAAAAAAAAAAGTAGGATCCCGTCTAATGTACATAAAAATGATCCAAAACATACGAAAACCAGTAACAAGGTATTATTACCTTTATCTTCACGTCTAATTTTGGATTTGCTTGTTCTTTAATTTCTTGTATTTCATCTTCATCTTGCACCTGCCATAACCAAGAACTGTTGGAACTTCCCAAAAGAACCAATTGCATGCAATTTGAGTTTTCAACACCAATGATTCCTCAAATAACTTCATGTCACATACCAGTGATGCTTGAATTTTTAAATCCTCAATGTCAAAGTTCCAGGCACTAACACCTCTCTGATACTGACTCTGCAAACAATAAACAAGAGATTAAAATCACTGGCAGACAAAAAAGGGTATCAACAGTTCCTTTATCTTGGTGGTGCTACTATCCAAAACTGACATGGAAAAATATACAGCACAACTCACGGGACCAAACCAGTTTAAAACTTTTGAAATGGAACTAACAGTAAATTGCTGTGATGCTTCTAACCTGTGATAATGCTTCCTGTTCAGCTGATGGCATTTTCTTCAATGCTAGTTGTGTGGCATCTTTCAACTACAAATTTTAGCAGGCAATTCAAAAGAAAACATTATAATTAGCAGTTCTGCATCCCAGCAGAGTAGCACCGAAATGTTAAAAGAAAGACCTGAAGTGTTTTCACACGAGTCCACAATGGAGGCAAGTCGGCAAAGAGTTTCTTCACCGAAAGATCTGGAGGCTTCGCAGTCTTGAAAAAGGAATGTTTCAACAACTTTTCAGCAGTTGGCCTTTTCGTTTGATCTTTCACCAAGCACATGGCAACCATTTCTTTAAAAGACTATTTGCATAGGGGAACTATATAAATACAAGACCATGCAGAAACTGAAAATAACATCTGAACTTCAATCCTACTTGGGATCCAAATAATCTTCCCCAAATACAGCAGGTTTAGACAAAACAAGGGCAAACCTTAGAGAACTTTTTATCACGGTCATAATCAAGTCCAGGAGGTGCATTCTGTATGGTCATCAACAGAACCTAAAAAGTATAGAAGACGTGGTGCAAGAAAAAGCATACAAGTCAGGCATACTTCACTATAGATCTCCTTCCATACTTGTCAAATTTCTCACACGTTTGAAAGGTTACCTTCATTGGAGGGTATTTAGAGAAGGGTGCATGCCCGTGGGCCAACTCCAGAGCGGTGATCCCAAATGACCAAATATCAGCCCTGATAAATGATTTTGCAGAGGAAACTAGTGGTTACCCTACCAGATTATGCAGAAAGGTTGGCATAATATTACCATTGTCTTCAAAACACGTACATCAAGAAAACATGACCAAAAGTGGGGGGGGAGGAGGTCTTTCAGGGTTTTAATTAACATAGTTTTAGGGCTAGGAAAGGGTTAAAAAATCATATCAGCTCAGAACTTTCACATACAGCTATAGACCTTAATGCCCATTCCTCAACAAAGTGGAATAGCAGTTAGCGTCCTAAAGTAGCTACCCTTTTTGTCCAATGCCATATTCTCAGATTTGCATATGCCTCAGACTAGAAGGTCTTGCATGCAAATGCACCAGAAATTTGAATGTGCGCTGAGCTTGTTCAAGATATAAGAGGTAGGCTGCTATCATAATAAAACCACTATGGAAACAGCATGTTACTCACTTGAAATCATATCCAGTTTGCGGCTGCAACACTTCTGGTGCCATCCTGTGATCAATTACTCATTGAAACATACAGATAAAGGGAGTCCTTTTAAGGGGAAATGTTTCTATGATTGCTATAGGAAAAGCTGCTAAAACATACCAGCATGGAGTTCCTACGAAGGTATTTCTTGATCTTTGTCTGTCACCTTTGTCAAACATGCAAGCTGAGACACCAAAGTCAGCAAGCTTTACCTCTCCATTAGTGTCAATTAGTATGTTCCCAGCCTACATGGAAAACTAATCTTAATATAACAAAAGTCACATGCTTGCATAAAGTAAAGTAATTAATTCAACATTCTGGTTTCCTGTGTTGCCTACAACTCATAGGAAACCATCCTTCTCTTCACATTTTTGACATACAAAGGAAATAAACACAGAAAGAGGGTAGGCAACTTATGCAGCTTGCAACCTACCTAGGCCAAACAAAATTAATGAAAAAACAATTTCTGGCCCGGCCTTGATTCCATGTGATCAAAATGAAAGAGGAGATGTCAAATAACAAGGTAACAGCATGAGATTCCAAATCGAGCTAACCTTAACATCACGATGGATATGACCATGCCGATGAAGATACTCCAGAGCCTTAAGGGTTTCTTTTAAGATAGACCCTATTGCTGACTCTTCAAATCCATCCGGATAAGCTACCTTCATGAGGTGTAGACAAGACCCCTCGGCCATGAAGGGCATGATCACCCAAAGGTTGTGATCAACAACAAATGAACAATATGCTCCTATTACATTTGGGTGATCAATCAAACTCATTGTCTGAGCTTCTCTGCGGATGTCATCCTTAAAAAGGAGAATAAGATTTCATGAGATGAATGAAAATGAAAATCTGCCGATGAATTTCCAGTGGAAGAACTAGAATCAGCAGCTAGATCATCTCTTTCACATAAAATAGAACTTGAATTGAAAAATCCAGAAAGCAACTTATGTTACAACACTTAACTGATATTTTGTGCATGCAACAAGACAAGATAATTAAGTAAATGCCTCGTGAAAAGTGGCGAATGAAACAGAATGAAGTGACACTTCAGAAGAGCAAGCAAGGAAAACATCATGTTATGCAGCTTCAATAAGGACAGCAAAGGAACTATCCACTGGAATACAAATGAGCATACAATTGCAGGAAGGATGAAATGGTGGAATGAAAAAGGAAGAAGAACGACGCAAAAATATAGTTTTTGCACCAAAATTTCTCGTCACTGAATCACACGTTAAGATTCAGGATGGGAAATCAAGCAGCTGGATATGGCTGCCCAAAACTCTAACTACTATTAATTAACTCCCCCACGAGAAGAAGAAACAGAATTAGCATCATCCAGAGTGTCGCCTAACACACTATGTAAAGCTAGATACATAATTTTACTTGCAGATTGACTCATCAATACATTACATATATCTAACCTTCATAGTTAGAGAAATCTATTTCCATTGTTTCTGGTTAGTTTCAAATTAACAAAAGCTTATAGGTTCGCAGTCACAAACAAAGGGAAATGAGACATGCGTTCAATAAAGCAAGATATAAGTAGCTCACAAATGCAGCTTGTTGTAAAATTCAGAAAACAATTAAACCATTCTCAGCCTCTGATATTTCAGTGTTAAGAAATACAATTGTAGGTAGAGAAGTTCTGAATATAATCTCTATTTTACTTTGAAAATCAACATAAGAGAGTTCAGAGAACCTCATTAATAGGAGGGGTATACCGAATTTCACTTTATTTATGGGAAACCCACCAAGGGACTACAAGTTGACCAGAAGCTGAAGAATTAGGATCAAGCCAGATACAATTAGAAGTAGAATAATCCTCATTGTGACACATGTTTCTTGACACCCTTTAATCAGAAAGGACAGAAACATTTTTCTTGTGCCTCACAGAGCATGAAGTGGACAATGGCAACAACTATTCAAAACTACATTTTAAAAGTCAAAATAAATAGCAAAACCCAATGAACTTAAAGCGTTGGGATAGCATTTACTGTGGATCTTCCTTAAACAGAATGATTTAAGACTGCATTATGAGAAAAGTTCATGGTAAGCATCTAAATTTGAATTACTTACAATTAGGTGAACATAACCGACACAGCGACCCCATGTAGCGGGACAAAGGCTTGTTTTTTTTTTTTTTTTTTTTTTTTTTGTTATTGTACAATTAGGTTACACCATTAATCATTTACTATGTATGCCACAACAGAAAAACAAAGGAAAAAGCTAAAAGTGGAGAAAAGCCGGAACCTTTGTTCCCAGTTTCACCATCTGTCGTATCAAAGTATTGGTATTCTACTAAATATAACACCAAATTCTTCATTAGTTGCAGTATTAACCATCTATGAACCGTAAGGCTGGCATCCTCAGGAAAGAGGGAGCCAGCTAGCAGAGTGCTCATTTAATGCAGCTCAAAATGCTCAACAAATGACGCATTCGTCGGACAGCTAATGATATACAAAGTTGAGTAGAGGCTCTACACAATGATGGCGTGGCATTCACTTAAAATCTAGATATTTAGAAGCGTTCGTCTAAGAATAGAAAAACACATCTGAAAATGGGATGCCAATTCAGTTACCAAACAAGGATGCAATTACTTTTTCGATGGGAATATCATTACTCTTGTTATAGGAAGTTTAGAAATTCTCAGTGTTGCATGAAAAGTAATGCTACACGCACTAAAACTTCTCTCAAGTGAGCACCGGCGGCCAAAAGAACCATCTTTTGAATATCTACCATTTACCACATTGACTTTAGGTAAATCACTCAAAAATTTCCACACAATTTTTCATTTCCAGAACTCACTTTTATTTTTCATGACCAAATAAAAGAAAGAAAGAAAGAAATTAAGAAATGTAAATAAAATCAAACCTTCCCACAAAACTAGCATGTACTTATCGTCAATCACTGGCCAGCAACTTATTTAAGAAACGTGCTACGAAATTCAAGCAATTCAGCCACGAATTACGCCTAACGAGAATTCAACGCATAAAAGGAGTGAAAGGTAAGTGAATAACAACGATTTCCGAAAAAAAAACAGAAAGGATGGGAGGGAATAAGTAACCAGATTGCTGTTGCAGCGATCAAGATCCAAGCACTTGATAGCCACAACTTCATTGAAAGGAAGGCAGATCGCTCGGAAGACGGTGGCGCTGGCGCCGTAACCGACCTCCTCAAGGAGCTTGTAGTCATTCGGATTGACAGGGTAAGTCTTCTGTCCACCTCCTCCTCCTCCACCACCCATTCCCGGCACCGACGTCGGCTATCGGAGAACGACTTCTTACAGAGTAAATCACTCTTTTTTATAAATTGAATGAAAAAAAAAAAAAAACAAAGTGAGAATTTGTAGCTGTGGAGTTGAGGAAGAAGCAGTTCTTACTTCTTGTTTCACTTACAAATAATCCGAAAATTTAGCGATACTTTTTATGATTTTCCTTTCCTTTTTTGTGTGTTTTCTTTCTTATGTTTTTCACTTGCGTTGACCATCAAATTTACCTGAGAGGAGAAGAGAAGAGTAGGGAAGGGAAGAAGTTTGGAGGTGCTGACGTGGACCAGAGACCGATGATGGCAATTTTTTTCCTACAACTAGGTGTACAAGTAGGATGGTACCCATAGTAGTTTTTGTATATAAAACATGTCATTAAATGATCTTTCCTAATTTTTCTCTTCTTAAATTGAGGTCATTAATAATGTTTCCCATAGTAATTTTTATTTTTGTTTTAATTTTTACTATGTGTACAGATTTTTATAGTACACTTAGTTGTACTATATAAGTATTGGCCAATGATAAGGGGCGGGGCCGCTTTGGCTTTTTAGTTAAAGGCTTTACAATGAATCGTACTCGTTAATTAGGTGATTCGATAAAAATCATAATAATAAAAAATTAAATCATATTTTTTTACTAAATAATACATATTTTATATATAAGAGATCAAACAAATTATTTTAAAATATAAAAAATCAAAAAAATTATTTAAACAAAGATCAAAAATATGTTTTAATCTAATAAAAATAAGCAGTAGATAGTTTACCCAAGAAAAGAAAAAAAAAAAAAAAAAAGCAATAGATACTTTGAATTGACGGGAATACAATAGACGCCATCTCGAACCAGTATGACTTGTTTATAGCATCAGAAAATCCAATCATTAATGAAATTCGAGATGAGAGGTGGTTGATGCTTGTTCCTAAATGTGTTTATCAATTTTCTGAGGAAAGAAAAATTTATTACTGATAGATGAACGTTTCAGTTTCACGTAATAATTTTTTATTATTTTTTGTATTTATCGTAAAATACATCATTTTTTGATTGTGAAATGTTTTGATGTGTAAAATTTTAGGTTAGATTTACGTGTTATATGCTATGTTTTATCGAAAATATTTATAATTTAAATTTATATGGTCATAAAATTATTAATTATTAATAACAAAATAAATTTCCATTAATACTTTATTTTAGAAAATGATTAATAATATTCCCCACTTACCCATTTCTTATTTGTGAGGGCAAAAGGCGCATTAATTCACATTAATATTTACATTTGTAAATTGATTATAATATAAAAGTAATAGAAGTGATTAATTACAAGTAAATTTAGTCATCGTTTAGTATTATGGAAGAGATGATAGAGTATGAGTAGGGTTGGCAATTGCTGACACGGCACGATAACCCGACACGGACACGACATGAAAAAAAGCAAGTTAAGGTTGAGATTTTTGACACGTATAACAAATGGGTTGGGTTTGGGTCGACATGTTTAAAAGGATTGTCGGGTTTGGGTCGATACGACGAGTCGGCGGGTTGACACGTTAAGAAAATATTTTTAAAAAATTAAATTTTATAACCTTAATAATTGAGAAAACTTCCAAATTCCCAAATCAAAAATTCAACACGACTTCCTATAGTGGTATTTTGTTATTTAAAATTTTTAATTGTAATTATCTTTGCATTTTATTTATTTTGATTGAATTGAATTGGATTTTGGTTGTATTAGGAAAAATTTAAATTGATGAAATTTATGTTGATATTATTATAAGAATGTGGTTAAATTTAAATTGATGGATTTGAATTTGATAGATTTAAATTTTAGATTGTGTTATTATAAATAAACATGTATGTTTTAGTCTCATTGATAAATTCAGTCCTCTTTTTATGTGGCAAAAACTTGGATCGAAAAATCAACTATCAATAATTAAACGAGTTATGCAAGTTAGATTTGAGTTGACATGATTATAAACAGATCGGGTTAGGGTTGTAGTTTTCAACACGATTAATTAAAAGGGTTAGGGGTTTCTCGTCAGGCCAACATGCTAACCCGAACACAATAACACGAACCCAACACAAATTGTCAGCCCTAAATATGAGAGGAATACGGAGAAAGTTGTAGGACGTGCACAATGATTGATTGCGCATCTTACGTCATTGTTCTTTTGCTAAGGGTACACCACCCTAGATACCAATGGTCCCTCAATTCATTGGACCTAAAAATGATTCACATAACTTCAAATTATTGTCACCATTCCTTTTAATATGATAAGGTAAGGTACCAATAATGTTTAAAGTGCACAAAAATATTTGGATAATTTTTCTTGTCTCGAGATTTGTCTTTTTAATTAATTCTTACGGATTAAATTAAAATTAATTTTGAATAGAATATTTAACTCCAGTGAATGGTTTCAAAAAATTAGAGTATCGTCAATAGAATAAAATTTTCTTTTAATGAACTATCTTTTTTAATCGAAAATGCACATATATAAATGAAGTGATATGGTTCAATAAGCATAAATGACTTATTGAGTTCTAAAATTTTATTTGGGACCAATGAAAATATGTACTAGTGATGAAATATGTACTAGTAATGAAAGACTTTTTAGGTTCAATTGATTAGAAGAACTTTTTTCGAACTCCCACCCTATAAAAAAGATACAACGATTGTCCTTTGATAGGTCTCATAACATAAAAAAAATACAACTTTTTTCGAACTCCCACCCTATAAAAAAGATACAACGATTGTCTTTGGTAGGTCTCCTAACATAAAAAAAAAAAAAAAAAAAAAATACAACGATTTCCCTTGGGTTCAAAACTCCATAGGGGAAAGGAGAGTTATTGTTTGCGAAATGTTGATCATTTACATGAACCAACATAATGCTATTTTCGTCGTTAAAATTATAATTAGGAAAAATAGAGTGTCGGATTTTAAAAATTCAAAAAAGTATTAAGATTCATTGATGAGCTAAGTGAGTGAATTTTGTGTTTATTTTGCTTATGTACAAATAAGAAACTACTAACAACATTTTGATTCCTGTATGACCTTAAAAAAAAAAAAAAGAAAAGAAAAGACTATTTTGAAAAGAAAAATTAAAACAATATTCTTCTCGTCCTCCGTTTAATGCTATGGTTGCGAGAAGCTTTGGAAACCAAGTATCCAACTCCCAAACACACCACCCATATTCCGACGTCCACCGCCCATCCAACACCCTCCACCTCCACCTCACACTCGTCTCTGCAACCACCGTTGAAGACGTCCTGCCTCCACTGGGCGGCTGCTTTTCCATCGTCGTTGCATTTGCCATCACAAGAACAGCAACAGGCGCTGTCCATATATGCAGACTCTGTTTCCCTCTGCTCAGGAATCTCCTCCAACGGCGACTTCCTAGTCCTCCTCTTCCTCATCACCGCCACCACGTGTCCTCCTCCTTCCATCTCCACGCACAATTCCGGCTCCGACAAGAGGGAGAGGAGCGATTCAATTTCCTTCTCCACTTGGACGTGTGACTCGCAATCCAATCTCCAGCTCTCCTCCTCCTCCTCCATATCATCATCTTTCCTGACAACCCCTTTTAACACCTTGACGTCACCAGCGTAGATTTCGAACCGCAATCCTTCGCTCAGCCCCACCCTCTCCCGACTTCCGTACACAGCCTCCGCCGCAGACTCCTCCGAGGTAACAACCACCCGGTGCAACGTGAGGAAAGCCGGCGTGTGGGGACGGATGCTGAGGCCATCAATCTCCAGTGGGCCGGCGTTGATCCGGGGTGGGAAATGCAGAGTTAAAGAATCGTAGCTATTGGTGGAGGAGGAGAACAAGAGGCGAACGTAGAAAGCCCTGATCCTCAACACCTGATAATCGTAGCTCCGGCTCTGATCAAACCCTTTACACATCTTGATTTTCTCATAAGATTCTGAATTGGATGGGTTGAATAAATATGGTTTGGGGGATGAAATCTAAATATATATAAATGGCGGAATATTGGATGCATGGTGAGACTGAGACAGACAGGCGGTTGGGGGTCTGTGGGTGGCACACGGATTAGAGTTGAAACAACGGACGAGCCGCCAGGTGGGAGCCTTGTGCTGGTAATGCTATTTTCATTTTGGATTCCGCCTAGTTGCGGCCCAATTTGCCTGACACCCGTTCAAAATGAAAAAAAAAAGCTCATATTTATCAAAAATATAAAAATAACATTATATTATAAATTAAAATAATAATTAGTTTTAAATATTTCATGAAAAAATGGGGAGAGGTACAGAAGTTTATGGCGGATTCACGCGTAAAAAAGATTTGTTAAATGGGGGAAAGCGGAAAAGTTTGTTGTTGAGTGAGCCACTTTGATTGCAAACACCGTCAAACAAAGTTTGTTATCTGCCCGCCCCGATTGGACATTCAGGATCAATTATTTGCTCTGTTTTGTGCGGTGACTGTTTTTAACATAAACGACAAGATGAAAGAAAGAGGTGTTCAAGCCCAAAGAGGCAGGCTGTATTGGCAATTCCCCATTTCGCAAGTGAGTTGAAGGATTGGGGCTTCTGTTAAAGATTAGGCCTAGTTAAGAAGAGCTGAAGTGGAAGGAATGTGGCTTCTTTTCTACTATGTTGTATTGGATCTTTAACAATATGGCCCAATTGTTTTAAGGCTTCCTTATTTGAATAGTTTCTTTCTATCTACACATGAACTCATGCCTTATTCCATTTTGTTTTACGAATGGAGACTTTGGATTTTACCTTCAATGTTGTTATCAAATCTGAAATGATAATAAATTTTTTGAATTAATCATTGATGTTTGATTCATTGTTTAGAATGATTATCATTCTTGTCAACCTCCTCCTACTTTTCCCCTCACACACCTCACCACTCTGCCCCCATTACATCCATTTTTTCCTTCCCCAACTAGCCACAACCATATTCTTCCTTCACTCAAACTCATCTCCTCCCCCTTCTCTTCTATCTTGCTAGTGAAATCTCAAACGAAAGATAAAATAAGAAGAGACGATTGAAGATCATGTAGTAGATGATTTCAAAAAGAAGGTGAAGGAAGAGAGCCGATTGAAGATTATATATATGATTTTTTGGTGTTGAACGCTATATTTATATGAAAGAAAGTACAAAAGAAAGGATAAAACATTGAAAAGAATAGGTATCAAACCTTTCAACAAGAATAGGTCATATCTATATAATTGAGATTAAACTACCATTTTGAAACCAAACGACAAGAATGAGTATTGAAACCATAACCCTATCCAAACATACCCTAAATTGTCAGATTTGCAAAAAAATCTTGTAAAATGCCAAAATCTTGCCATACATGATAACTGCACATGATAGCTGGAAATCTTTATATATATATATATATATATATATTCCTTCCTTGATTAAACTTAAAATTGGAGAAATAATACTAACAATGCTAATTCTCAATCGCGTTTCTCAAGAATTTCTCTATCTTTTTGCTATTATTTTTAAAATTCCAGTACATTACAATCTTATCCATTTCATCATCTAAAAAATGAAGCAGAAGATAAAAAATACAAGTTTTGAGAATTGTTTACTCTTATATTTCTATCTTATTCACATCGAAATCGAAAAATGTTGTTATTGCGCATAAAAATGCAATTACTTTCTTTCTTGATGTGGAGTGGATGGTTAGTAAAGTCTCCATGAATGTAGAATTGAAGAAGGGCTGAAAGGTCTAAGTGTGTGCATAAAATGTAATAAATATTCTATGGAGAACAACAGGAAGCAACACTCTCCCAATCTTGACTAATGAAGTCATGGCCTCTTCTAGAGAGTCAATAGTTGTTGTACATATATATATATACATATGGTCCTTGTAAAGTTAGCTGGTGGGAACCAAATAATGTTGAACCATGGACCCTAACTACATCAAAGTTGACTTCACATCATGTCAGCAACTTAGATAAGCAGTAACTAAATTTAGCCAAAAAATTCAATCGTGAGACTAATAATAAAAATTTATTTTACGTATAATTTTATTTTAAAATAGTTATGAATTCACATTTTACTATCAATAAAAATAAAAATAAGTAGGTGATATTTTTCTTATTAGTTTTTTTTTTATAATAAAAGAAATTAAAACTTAATTAATGTCTAGCTACGTATTTAAGAAAAATCATATTTTTATTATCATACCCTAAGTAAGTTCCACATCTCCAATAGGGTCTCGTCTTAGTTGTAATCTCTATTCGACTGAGCAAAGCGAATAACTACAATAATATAATCTAAGAAATCAAATAATAATTAAAATAATAGTATTTTTTATATGAGTTTCTTGAGGTTTTCAACTATATATATATATATATATATATATAGTCCTCACATAATAATAGAAAATAAATGTATGGGTTTGAGTAGTCCATTTTCTGACATCTCTCCTCCACCTTTCTCCCAATTGCATCTATCAATATCACACTAAAGCAAAGTGAAACCCTAATATTCTCCTCCAAATCATTCACAGATAAAAAAATCTTATTCTAAACTTTATCACCAATTTTAAGTCTCTATTTTTCTAAAAAAAAAAATAATTATTATTATATTTGTTAAATTAAATAAAAATAATATAATCTAAGCTATTATTTTTTATTCATTCCATTTAAGTAAGAACATGCATAATCATCGTCACATAAATTAAAAAAAAAAACATGAAAAGAAAAAATAAAATCAAGAATAAGGTTATTTTTATTATTATTTTTTTTGGACGGATAGAAATAAGTAGAATATATATATATATTTTTTCATATTTGCTTTGTTATGAGGAAATGAAAGCAAGTTGTGTGGAATAATTGACGAAGATATATATTAGTCCATATTATTATATATTGCGTCGTCAAAAAAGTCAGCCATCAGCATTCAGCAGTCCAGTCGGAGGACGACCCGAAAGACCCCCACCCACCCACTTACTTTCACCTTCATATTTGACTACATTTCTTAGCCTCATCTTTACATAGTGAACTACCTTGAATCCTAGCTCCACTCTCTTATTCCATCCTATACTCTCTACTCGCTGTTTTTCATTAATCAAATTACACCTTCATTTAAGATAGATGAATCCTTATTTTAATACCAAAATGTTCTTTTACTTACCAAAAATAATAAAATAGTGTGAATTTGCATAAATTAGTATCTCTTATTTATAAACAATATTTTTTTAATCTTAATTTTTTTTTACTACAGTATTATATATAGAGTGAATTGTAAAAAAGGTCATCATACTTTGGTAAAATTTAGGTTTTGGTCACTAACTTTTAAATATTCAAAAAAGGTCACTAACTTTAGCATTTGAATTTTAGTTTTGGTCATTCCGTTCGAATGAACCGTTAAGTCCACTAACAATCCTATATTTAGAGGGTATTTTTGTCCATTCATTAATGCTGTACACATGCTGCTCGCGCTACAGTGCGCGCTACAGTTATTTTTTTTTAACGCATAGCCTTTTTTTAAAAAAATATACTTTTTTTAAAAAAAATACTTTTTTTAAAAAAAATAATTTACTAAAAATACCAAAAAATTTTATTTATAATTCCGCTCATCTATGCTAAATTATAAATAAAGTAGCATAGATGAGCGGAATTATAAATAAAATTTTTTGGTATTTTTAGTAAATTATTTTTTTTAAAAAAAGTATTTTTTTTAAAAAAAGTATATTTTTTTAAAAAAAGGCTATGCGTTAAAAAAAAATAACTGTAGCGCGTTACTGTAGCGCGCACTGTAGCGCGAGCAGCATGTGTACAGCATTAATGAATGGATAAAAATACCCTCCAAATATAGGATTGTTAGTGGACTTAACGGTTCATTCGAACGGAATGACCAAAACTAAAATTCAAATGCTAAAGTTAGTGACCTTTTTTGAATATTTAAAAGTTAGTGACCAAAACCTAAATTTTACCAAAGTATGATGACCTTTTTTACAATTCACTCTTATATATATTAATTAGTTTGTTTGTTTACCGTATATAAATATAATTTTCATTTCATAATTAAACTTAGTTACAAGTGGGCATATCATAAGTGTCTAGCAACTTCCACTTGCTGGGATGTTCAACAGCTACATTGACTTGCAAATTAAAAGTTTGCAACAAACCAATTTAGTCCCTCATTCATGCGATTGGGAACCTAAAGTCCAAGGTATCCAACAGCCAGGCACGTCTGTTTCTCTTAATTAATTCTTAATTTTCAATTTATGGATGATGATTTGAATTAAGCTACAATTCTAATCAAGCCCCCCCCCCCCCCCCCCCCCCCCACCCCCCACCCCTGAAACCAAGGGAATCTCCTTGACTCGACCTTTAGCGACCAATCACATGAATATGTAACATCAAGATTAACTAACAAGTCATTTTCAATATTCTTCCACTGTTTTTCTTCTCAAATTTGAATGATTCAATGATAATCCAATATTGGAGGAACAGCTACCACCAAAGAGGGGTTTTTTTTTTTTTTTTTTTTGTGGACTAAGAATTAACCTCGTCCTCCTACGTTAATTAATTTGTGAATTATCATGTTTACATAATTAAGTAAATTAATGAAGCTTCTTCTTCTAGAGAGTCAATAGCTACACTATGCATGCAAAATCCAAATCAATCACTACGTTCTTTTACTATAATCCAAATTCCAATTATACCTCCTTTTGACTTTTCATCAGTTGGAGGCCCCCCCACAACTCATTGCATTATCATTCTCTACAATAACTAATACTATGCACTTAAACTTTCATCACTATAATCTTCAGCAAATAATAAACCTCATAATCTTTAAAATTTCTTGAAATAAACATTATTTTCTTTAAAATCTTTTGAATTAAACTCGGTATATATATCCAACTACCTCTAACAATAATAATAAGGAGTTATTAGTTATCGCTCTAAAAAATGGGACGATAATCTCGTAATTTAATAAAATTATTCTTGTGTTTATTAATTATCGCCCTAGTTGAAGGTACTAATTCTTATTTATCGCCCCAATTTAATTTACTAGTATAACCTTCAAATATTATATTAATATAATAAAAAAAATAAATTTTAAAATTGTAATTTTTATTAAAATATTAAATAATAAAAATAATTATAAAAATAATTAATATTATTTAATATTATAATATTACTTAAAAATTTCTAAGCTATTAATTATAATTATTTTTATTATTAAAAATACAAAAATTTAATTATTAAAACACTCAATATGCTAATTAGAGAAATCAGATCATTATAAATATTGAAGGATAAATACTCCCGAATTTGATGCAAGCATTTCATGTTTATCTAATAAACCTCAATATCCTAATTTATGAGTGTTCTACAGAGGCTTCGGGCCTCCTTCTTTGCAAGGCTTTCACTGTCAGAGGCTTCTTCGAAACAGTGAACAGTAGAGACTTCCTATCAGTTAGCTTTCATGGGAAGAAATGAAAATCATGAAATTGATCAATTTTTGTTTTAAAAGTATGATAAGATTTTGGTTTAAGCCTCTAATTCGTGCTCCATCATAATTGAACTCAATGGTTTTGATTTCTTTACCCAAAGGGGTTCCAAAAAATCATTTAAAATGTCAAAATTCTTTTTATTTTGAACTAAAACCAGGAGTAGTTAATTGATGTTTACATATTTCTTTTTCAGATCTACCAAACAAGAATTAGTCCCAAAAAAATCAAGCTCATTCCTTCCAGATATACTGGGCAAAAAGAGGTTTCAATCCCATTCTATACAAGCTTCAAGGTATTTAGTCAACATTCAGTTCCTATACCAAATGGTGGTAAACTACCAATGAGCTCTTCAGCATCCACATTCCGAAGGGATGAGATTAGTAAAAGCAAGTTTCAGACTTTGGTAGACCATCTAATGTTTTGTAAGGGCCAACAGAAGATGACATTCCAAGTTCCACAACAATGGCAGGTAAATGCTACTGCCTATCCGTACATGAGTAAGCAAGCAAATCATCAAAACAAAACCTTAACAAATGTAAGAAACTGATGTATCTTTCCAAGAGAACCTAGTTTATGCACATCTTACACAGTTCAAAGTATCAAAACTTCTACCTTGGACACGTCTGCCAGCCACTTGCTACCAACCCCAATAACTGCTTGAATCCCTTGAGCTAGCCGAAGGGCTCCACGTGGACCTGTGTTTAAGGAAATCTGGATGGATATCCTCTACGAGTTCAGGCAAGTTTTGAATGCTATCTGCAGAAAATTTTATTCAGAATGCCACACAACCACAGAAATAGAGGATTATAGTAACCACGTTCCTCAATAAATGTTTACACCTTTCATTATAGTATCATGTCATCGCAAGAACTGATATTTATCTACAGAATTTTGCAGACATAATAGCAAAAGTTCCAATTGTATACAAGATTCTGGGATTCAGAAGAACATCAAAATCGAACAACCTAACAAAAAGTTTAGCCCTCTTTGAAAAACCATCTAATAATCCCAAAATCTTTTAAGTAGGATCAATCTTTATCAAACTCAAAATCCTTAGAACTCAAAATCAAACCCCCCAAGAAATTTTTTACAAAAAAAGGAAGTAAAAAATCATTACTGTTGTTGGAATACTTATAGACACGGCCGCCCGCTTGAGAAACAATGACTGCAACTTCAGTTCACGATCGACTCGCGGCCACCGGCGATGACGACCTCCGGCTTCGCCTTCGCGACCACCGGCGATGACCCAGGACTCGACTACCATGGCGCGACCGACTTCGCGACCACGGCGATGACTACCTACCCGCTTCGTGACCCCGACTTCGCGACCAGGACTCCCACAAGGGCTTCGGTTTGTGGAATAGAAGAGACCGATTTGGGGGAGGTGGGGTAGCGACGGCTAGGGTTTTGCTAGAGGAAGGGGTTAAAGTTAGGACACCGGTAACGGATTTGGGGAGGGTGGGTAGCGGCTAGGATTTCGTTAGGGAGGGGTGGAATCGTACCGATTTGGGGGAGGTGGTGGTGGTAGTGGGTCGGGTTTTTTTTTTTAAAATAAATTTGTACGAGGGTAGTTTAGGTATTTTAATATTTATTGATTTAAATATTTATTAAGTTATTTAGTGTATTATTAAGGACATTATTGTCCACACTAGACTGTAGCTAAGGCAATAAATAGTAATTCCTTAATAATAAATAGAAGCGTCTGGGATGATACATATGACAAATGCTTAGCATACCCTAAAATAAATTCCTTAAACAATTATAACACAATATTATTGATATGTTAAAGTTATAACAGAAATGCAGTTATTTAAGTATTTGGGACATTTTCATTAGTTTGTTAGACCTAGAAATTAAGAAATAGTAGAAAAGCCTGCAAGCTGCCTAACAAAACAAGTACATACGTTTGACTAAATATGAAAATTTCGAATCAACCTAAGTACAACTCCCCCGACTCCATGTGAGGATTGATATCCATGGTTGACCCAGTAGTACTGTAATTTTATAACACTATAATGCCTTGTTAAATAATATACATAAATTGTACGTCACTTTTGCAGTAGTTAGCTACTAAGTATCAAAGTCAGAACTTAATGTTAGTAGAAAAAAGCTCCAAATTTTAATACAAATGGCTTTTACCTTTCAAAACTCTCTTCCATATCTTCGTTTTAAAGAATATATATATTGTAAATACTTCTCCTCCTCGGGCAAAGCCAGCCCATATGCAAGTTCTTGCATTGGTCATATGTCTGCGGAAAGTCTGGTTCAAGGATTAAACTAAGTACATGTTAACACTAAATTAAGATTCATAGGACCATTTTGCCATGATTAGTTTCTTCCCAGATTCCTTAATTATCACGTAGCCACTGTACTACTTTTAGCTTCCTTAATACATGCAAAGGAAGCAATATATTATCTAGCCAGAGATAGAGATGTCCTTTCTAATTATTTACTACGTAGTATTATCATGATGATTAATGATACTATGAAAGAATCGTAAAAATAGAGGCGATTTTTAATAGTGACTGATGTGTTATTTACCCAACTGGTAAGACATCAGAAACGGTATCATTTTTCTCATGATAGTTGGCCTGTGGTTCATTAGCTATATATATATATAACAAGGGCCTTTTTCAGCATCCTGAGCCCATTTCAACTTTCTGAATTCTTATCATAACTATCAAAGTCCAAAAGATGTTGCAGATGACCAACACTTGTCAAGTGGAAGCTATGGTGGATGGGGATGATGAAGAGATTGTGGAGAGGGAGGATAAGGTAGAGATTCAGAGGATTGGAGGAGGAGGGGTGAATCATCAGAAGAGAGTGTTTCAACCTTGGAGGAAGCAAATCACAGTGAGAGGAGTGGTTGCTAGTGTTGTGATAGGGGGAATCTACAGTGTGATTATAATGAAACTGAACCTCACAACTGGGATCAATCCAAACCTTAATGTCTCTGCAGCACTTCTTGCTTTCATCTTCATCAGAACTTGGAGTAATATGGTCCGAAAGATGGGACTTGTTTCAACTCCCTTTACTCAGCAGGAGAACACCATGATACAAACTTCTGCTGTTGCATGTTATGCCATTTCCATGGGAGGTAGATCGATTCTTTCGAAGTTTTAGCTAGCTAGCTGGATAGATACCTACTTCCACAGAAAAGAATTGATCATGAATTCATTTTCCATCTTTCTTACCTTCTTGTGTATGTTGTTTCAGTCATGCTGGAGATGCCCTTGTTAATTTTTTGCAAGTTTTGTTAATTTTAGGTGGATTTGGATCTTATCTTTTGGCTCTGAACAAGAAGACTTATGAGCTGACTGGAGTGACAACTGAGGGAAATCCTGCTGGAAGCTACAAGGAACCTGGGATAGGCTGGATGACTGGTTACCTCTTTCTTGTTTGCTTTATTGGCCTCTTTGTGTTGATCCCACTTAGAAAGGTAAAATCTTCATCAAGGAATTGTCCTGTTTCTATCTGAAACTTGGAGATTCGTTCATTTAACATGAAATATTGCTGCCCATCTTTTATCTCATGCAAGTTCAGAACTTTCAACTACATATCTTTTTTTTTTTTTTTTTTTTTTGAGGTTTTTGTTTGGTTTGAGTAATCTTCACTTCAGGAGAATATGTAGATTTTAAGTTGGATTACAAAATGTGAATGTAGTAGCATGATGAAGAAAGAATGGTACTACTGAAAAGAAAAGCCATTGATTACATCCACTTTCACATCGACTTTGTCAATTGTTTTAGGCAGGCAGGACCACACCTTTGTTCTTGGTTCTATATATAATTAAGTTCAAACATTGATGGGATGGGAGCAAGCAAAATTATTATTGATTACTAATAATATCCATTGATCGATCAATGTACCAAGTTTGGAGATACAGCATTATTAATTCCAGAAAGTGTTGAGGAGCTGATGAATGTATATGATAACTAACTCCTAATTTGGTCTGTACAGATCTTGATAATCGACTACAAATTGACCTTTCCAAGTGGCATGGCAACTGCAGTTCTCATTAATGGTTTTCATTCTATGGGTGACAAAGTGGCTAAGTAATACATAATCTTCATCCTCCCTCTTCTTATTTACTAATTAACTTAGAGTGATGATGAATGATCATATCAATGTGTGAATTAATCCATACACATTTGTATTGCAGAAAGCAAGTAAAGAGTTTTTCCAAGTTTTTTTCTCTGAGCTTCATATGGGGATTTTTCCAGTGGTTTTATTCTGGTCAAGGAGAATGTGGATTCTCCCAGTTTCCCACGTTTGGATTAAAAGCTCAAAGGCAAACGTAAGTTAAGGTTTTTGCAGCTTGAATCTTCCTTCAAGTGTTTACAAGAAAGACTTACCATGCATGCGTCATCTTCTTTGATTTCTCTTAGGTTCTACTTTGATTTTAGCATGACTTATGTTGGAACTGGAATGATATGTCCACACATTGTCAACTTGTCTATGCTTCTTGGAGCTGTTCTTTCTTGGGGGATTATGTGGCCGCTCATTAGGAAGGAAAAGGGAGATTGGTTCCCGGAGAACACGCCGGAAAGCAGTATGCGGAGTCTAAATGGCTACAAAGTCTTCATTCCCATTGCTCTCCTCCTCGGTGATGGCCTCTACAATTTCATCAAGATCACTTCTATTACACTCACTAGCATGTATATCAAGTTTAGAGAAAGAAGAGCGCTCGGCCCTTCAGGTAAAATTTTGACATGAAATCTTGAGGGTTGTTTTGTTTAATCTCGAGCTTTAAGGCTGACTTCCATCAGTTTTCTTGTATTGTAGCAGGTCAGAAACGCGACGACGACAAGAAAGCGATTGATGATTTGAAACAAGATGAGTTGTTCATAAGAGAGGCCATTCCCATATGGGTAGCTCCTTTGGGGTACATTGTTCTGGCTATTATCTCAGCTTTTGCCATACCCACAATCTTCCCCGAGCTTAAATGGTACTATATCGTGGTGGCTTACATATTTGCTCCATCCTTGGCTTTCTGCAATGCTTATGGAGCTGGTTTGACTGATATAAACATGGCATACAACTACGGGAAAGTTGGGCTTTTTGTGGTTGCTGCATTGGTCGGGAAAGAGCACGGCGTCGTGGCTGGATTAGCAGGGGCTGGCCTGGTCAAGTCGATCATTAACGTCTCTTGTACTCTGATGCAGGATTTCAAAACAGGCCATCTCACCTACACATCCCCAAGGGCCATGCTTCTGAGCCAGACCATTGGCACAGTTGTTGGTTGCATTGTTGCGCCCCTCAGCTTCTTCTTGTTCTATAAGGCGTTTGATATTGGGAACCCTGATGGAGAATACAAGGCGCCCTACGCTTTAATCTACCGAAACATGGCTGTTCTTGGGGTGGAAGGCTTTTCAGCGCTGCCCAAACACTGTCTCCAACTCTGCTATGGCTTCTTTGCCTTTGGAGTTGGTATCAATGTGCTGAAGGATCTTTCTCCAACAAAGGTCGGGAAATGGATGCCGCTGCCAATGGCCATGGCACTGCCTTTCTTGATTGGCGCTTACGTCGCCATAGATATGTGTATTGGATCAGTGGTGGTGTTTGTGATGGAGAAACTAAACCCCAAGGAGGCAGAGCTGATGGTTCCATCAATTGCTTCTGGTTTGATATGTGGTGAAGGGCTGTGGACACTTCCTGCATCAATTCTTGCATTGGCCAAAGTCAATCCACCTATTTGCATGAAATTTTTGGCTTCCTAAACAAGGAAATGTTCATGTATTTGAACCCAGTAGATGATTCTTCTTGTCAAGCTGTTTGTTCAGTAAATCTTCTCAATAAAACTATATAGTTACAGTTAGGATCATCTATCATCGATCAATCCAATCTAGACAAATGTATTCGGCTGGGATTTCAATCCCCAGCTGCCAGAAAACATGCCATTAATTGGATTCAGTGATCTTTCAGACCATTTTTGACAGCTGAGGTTGCAAAATTTCTATCAGAAACCAAGTCAGATAATCCTTTTTGCACAGATACAGTAATGAATGGTGGATAAATTCAACTAAAAGGATCTTAAAATATGAAGCATCTTTCTTCTGGGCCAAAATGTGTGTTTGTGAACCAACATTGACGGATGAATTTCTGTAAAGTAGGGCTACATTTCAAGATTTGGCATCTAAAAACCTCTGCAAACATCTATCAACCTCATTGGTGATATACAGAATAATACACGGTGTCAAAACATATTTAGAATTCGTAATCTATAACTTACACAAGATGATCATCCAGTTATTATGCCAGCTAAAACATCACTCTTACGCCTTGCGTAGATCGTGTAGACTAATCGAATTGCGTCAAGCCATCCATCCAAATATTCCCATGAATCAGCAATCTGTTGTAGCAATTAGCAGAGGTTCTTTAGTACAGTCATTAAATGAAAAAAGTAATTGTCATAATAAACTATGATAAACATAAGCAAAAGTCATCAGCTGCGCCTAGGAATGTAAGGATAGAGATAATAACAAAAAAAGGAATGTTCTTAAAGCATCAACTAAACCAACAAATTAGTTAGCTCAACACAGAACAACTCGGAAGCTGTCGCAACATAAAAAATGCAGCCGCGACAACTCTCTATGCACACAACATGAATAATTGCCCATACTTGAAAAACCTAGAGATAAATTGTTAAGAATAAGAAAGCATAAACTGATGATAAACAAGAGGGAAAAATAAACTTGCAGGTCGTGTGGCCAACTCTGGTGGCGATGAGGTCATTCATTATGATAGATGGGAATGCATTGCTTACTCGAAAATGAAACCACACGGGCATGCACACAATGCTGCTGAATTGTATAACAATGACTTTAGTCTACAAACTTGTGTTGAAGAGATATTTTGCCAGTTCAATAAATGCAGTGCCATAATCAGATGCATAGAAATACTATACTAATTTCAAAAACTTGTTCTTTTCTAAAGAGAGAAGATATATTGCTGCAATTACAAAATGGAAAATGAAGTGCGAATATTTTACCAAGTAAACTGGTCCATGAATTGTATCGATACAGAGGCCAGCACCAGCCGGTAATGTAAGATCAGCGCATGCTGATACAAAAGTAATATCTTGAACATAAACTTTTATTGCTTGCTTACTACTGGTGCTCATAGAATCTCCTGAGGTCGATGAAAGGCTTGGCGACTGATTTCTTTGCTCAACTTTGACAATCTGCAGCAACAAGCATTAGAATATTTCACAAACAGTAGCTATAATAATATTCATGGACATAATGATATTCTACTCAAAGGCAATAAATATCCACAAAAACAGAAACTAACCAACTCGACACTTTCCAGGTTCTAAGAGAAGGAAAATTCATTCCTGGCAAGTATTTTGGTTGAAGAAGCATATTAACTAAGAGAGCTCCATTCAATCAAGGATACTAAATAAGGACACTAAAATCAAAAACATAGAAAATGAAGTGTAATTACAAGTTTACAACCATCGAAAATCACTTTTATTTCTTTCCAACATGAATTTGCTCAAAACGGAAGCAAGCTTGTGATAACTCTGCAATTTGCCAATACAAAATGAAGACCATATCTACCTGCTGAAGACCTTCATGATTTAGAACAAAATGAGAACGCTTCCAATCACTATGAGGTGCAATTGGATTTCCAGCTGGAGGGGCAGTCAAATATCCCACTTTCAGATAAGGTAGGGGTAGCTGCAAAATTCAAATCTAGTCAAGAGGAGGAGAAAAAAAGGGAGGGGTTCAAGAATGAGCTCCCGTCTCACACACTTCAGCCCTGACCATCCCCCCCACCCCCAACAAAAAAATTCACTGTGCCATTGAATTATGCATCATAGGAGGTTAAAATCAGCAATAGTTATGGAATATGAAAATACGAGTAATTATAGCATACACTGATAAGTTTAACTTGGTGTAAGGTATTGCAAAGAACAAAGATAAAACAATGCAAGTGCTTCATTAGAAAATGAAGATTATAAGAAGAAATTACATATACTAGGAAGCTTTCCCGTCTAAAAGAAAACTTGACTCAAATGTGCTGGATAAATCTTGGAAGAAATTAAACTAAAAAAGAATCCACGTTCCCTTAACTCACAGACGCAGTAAAACTGAAATGAGATTATAATTCGTTAAAAGGACCACTTAAAACTAATATTAAAATACTTACCATGGAACGAACAAGCTTTAACGCACTAGTGTATACCTGCATCAGACAAAATTAAGAAGCAACAAAACTTCAGCAAACTAAAAATGCAAATTCCAGAAGAGACATCCTACTCAATCATCACAGGTAAATGGCATGAAAGAAGAAGAAATCAAGAAAAATATTTGCACTATATGCATTTTCTTTTTCTGTACCTTTAAGGTTAATCTTTGTTCTTACCATATCCCTTTTTATGAGAACAAACAGTAGAGAGGTACTGAAAAAGTAAATGCAGCAGGGAAATTCAACAAAATACATTTATTGTCTCAAACAAGAATAGAAGAAATTTTACAGGAAAGAAAAACAAATTATATGAATAATAGAGTCTATGGTGGAATAATAATCATTTTGTAAGAAGTAATAGTAGTGTCGTAAAACAGAAAGTAATAGCAGTGTCAACATTAGCATACCGAGTGGTTAGGTTTCAATGCATGTGCAGCTGCAATATAGATAGCTGACAAGCTGTATAATTCATTGGGGGAGATGTCTTTTGCAGAGATTGGTCCCCCTGTTCTTGACATGTCCTCCGCTAATCCATACTGCCAATATTATCCATAAAGTGAATTATTCTCGATTGTGAATCTTTGGAAAATGAGAACAAAGTAATTACAGTTATCACAAATGTCAAAGTAGATGTTAAACCAACCAAAACAGTGCCAAGGTTGTAAATTGCCCTATGGAAGTCAAATTGCAATTGTATTGCCGCACGAAACTGCATCACATGAAAATTACAGGTTTGAAACAACCACAGTCAAATGTACTCAAAAGGAAAAACTAAAACTATTTAGATGATTAAAGTGACTCATTTACCCCTTTGTCACATAATCCTAATCATTACCTTACTAATAGCAGTTTTCACTATGTTTTGTTTTTCACGGGCGGGGACTATCGTACTAAGTTCCTGAACAACATATAGAGCACAATTTCTGATCAAAATCAAGATATCTTTGATAGATCATAAGTTCAAGACTTGAACAGAAAAATGTACAGAGAAGGGGCAGAAAAATAAATTATTCAGAAGTTTAAGCACCTGCAGGGCAAGTCCCCAGTTGTTAAGTGCCTGGTAAAAGAATTTCAAAGAGTTAAAAGAAGTATCACCAAATACTAATATTCAGAAAACACAGGCTATAAAGAAAGTGGTAATGTAGAACCCATTATTAAGGAGAGAGATCAGCACATGAGATAGTATGCAAAAATGAATTGGAGATTTCAGCTTTGATTGAATTATTTAAAAAAACTCTAAATATGACACAGACAGATCAACATCTAGTGGGTCCTGAATTAAGAGGATAACAAGTGAAGATGACAGAAGAACCAAAAGACTAACCGTAGTCATAAGTTCAACAAGTCAGATGATTACAATAAAACTGAAGGCTTTAAAGCAAAAGAGGAAGACACCCATTTAGAGACAAACCTTACTACCCACCCCTTGGCAGATAATAAAATAGTTTGGAAATCAACACTGTATAAGATTGAACGATTTAACTTCAGAGATTTCTCAAGAATTACCTGAGGACTATTCCAGTTGAGTTGAACAGCCTTTTCATAATTCTTTGTTGCCTATAAAAAGACAGAGATAGATACAAAAATAGAATTTCAAATTAGTCTTGTAAAAGAATTCATGATCAGCATCCTTCAGAATCAATCTAACAAATTTGGAGTTCAAGGAGCATGATACGAATATCACATAGATAAGTAAGAAGATACAGTACTTGTTTCCAAAGCTCTTCAGCTTCCTTTGTACGACCACGCATCTTTGCTCGGTCAGAGATTGCTATGGCCCAGTTATAGTAAGCCTGATATACAGCAAAGAAAGAAGCTATATGTGAAATTATTTTCCAAGGACGACGTAAAACTCCCTATAGCTACATAACATGGTACATCTGGTACTTTTAGTAATTGCAAGGATTCCCATTAAAATGTCAGCACACATGAAGACAATAATAAAGTTGCTATAAATCATCACAGTTTTAAACCATAATTTTGGAAATTCAGCTGGGGAGTAGTCTACAACAGCTACAAGACAATAAAAATAAAATGTGAAAACAGTGAAACACATACATCATTTAGAGTCGGGCAAAGTTGAGTAGCTGCCTCATATTTTTTGCACGCCTCTTCAAGCAATGCATCTTTAGAAGGTGTGACTGAATCAGGGCTCACATTGTCAGCACTTTCCTGCGTGATAAGACCAAAATTTGTGAATATTCAGTCTTATTCTGTAATTTAAAGCCAGCAATATCTTATAAAGAAATCTAGAGAGATTGCCCAAGTATATCTCAAAGTTCTCTAAAGGTGCATCAAAATCTCAATTAAATATGGGCAAACAAACCTTGTATGTACAATTCTTTAACCTAATTGTAAACTAGGCAACATCACAATATACCTCTAAAACCAACCAAATTGTCAAAAAATGACATCAGGTTGCAGGTCAGACCTGAAGTACTAAAGCCCAATTATAGAGTGCATCATAGTCGTCCGGATTGCTCGCTAAAGCACTAGCGTACCTGCATGACAACAAGATTCCAAATGATCACTCAAAAGGTATAAAATAATATGCTGGACCCCGAAGTTACTAAAATACATAAGAAATTGCACTGAAACTTGTGATATTACATCCCGAAGAAAGATCACTTGCAACAACCAAGAAAACCAACTTGATTAACTGACAAAATGCAACTGTACCTCTTTGCTGCAAAAGTAAGGATACGTTGACGTGACCGACCCTCCTCATCAGCACCTGTTACACTGTCAAGTAATTCCATGGCAGCATTGTTCTGTTCAACTTGTTGACGTGAGCTGCCTTGGCTGGAACAATAACAATCCCATTGCAAGAAACATAAAAAACAGACCAAATGAGTTGAAACATCAAACAGAATGAAATACCACTGTTGAAATATCATTATTCCATCCTATTCTCATCCCCTTTCACTAAACCAAACTAAAATCGAGGAGAAAATATTCAGGATATTAAAAGCAATAAACTTCAGGACTGCAGATTTTATGAAACTTCAATCCCATACATTCACGTAACATTCTATCATAATTCCATCGCAGCACTATTCTGGTCAACGCGTTGATGTCACATTCCTAGGCTTTAATAACAATGATCACAATCCCATTGTGAGAAATATGAAAACAGCAAAAAAACAATTCAAGTCAGATACAGAATGATAACCCACCATACAATCAATCTAAGTTCATCCATTTTCATCTCATCTCCCAAAATTCACAACTTCAACTTCAAGACTGCATGTTTTTCATTGAACATTCTATTATACTTCAAAACAGTTGAAATAGAAACCCGAATTTTTTTACAAATTTAAAAAAAAAAAAAAAAAAATGCGCAGGGAGGTTTGCAATTTTGTAACGAAAATGAAGCACAGAATTCCATCCTATTCTCTTCCTATCTTTGAAATTTCACATTAACAACTATATCTCCAACTTCGAGCCTGCATCTTTGCATGAAACACTCTTCCTACTAGAACGCAATTGTACTTGACACAAAAGAAGGTTGAGCATTTGCAATTAAATTACAAACTGGAAGGGTAGTACTAACCTGTGGGGAGTGCCAGTTTCTGCATTTTGGTGGGCTTCTGAGTCTTCATTCACCTCGCCATTCTTCAATTCATTCAGTAATTCCCTCATCGTGAACGTTCGGCTGCCTTCCTCCCCTTTTCTGAGCTTGGACGTGGCCTCATGGGAATCATTGGGTTCTTCCACCACGGTAGCCCCCCGGGGTTCGTGCGTTGTAGGATCCGAATCGCCATTAGACTGGATCGGGGAGGCTTCATCGGTTTTAGAGGCGCCAGCAGAATCGACGAGCTCTGATTCTTCTGCCTGAACCGCACTATCCTGCAAAACCTCACTGGATTGTTGTTCGGCACTGTGGGTTTCCTCTTTAGAATCTGGATCGGCCGGTGCTGCTTTAGTTGCTGGTGGTGGCGGTGAATCGGGCTTGGACTCCGGAAGGGGTTCCATCAAGGAGGGTTCAGAAGTTGATGACATGGGGATGTTTCAGTTGTTGCTTTCTTTCAGTGTTTGTCCCAGAATTTAGATCTGTTTGTTTGTTGTACTTTCCTGCTGCCGTGTGATTTTACTACGTTGTTAAATTACAAATGAATCATTAGCAGGAAAAAAGGGACGTGCTTGTAGTCTACCCAAATGGTTTTGTATGTGTTAAAAAAGCTATCTTTTTAGTTTATTTATGGAGATGGTGCTATGGTGGTAACAGTCTAAGTAGAAATGAACTGAGTTGGATTGATTACAGTTTTGGAGTCTTTTCCATAGTTCAAACAGGAAACAAAATATGAAATATCTCATCGAAATTTTCTCAATTTCGCACATCAGATTAGAAATTTTGAAGCAAAAATTTACATGGAACTAGAAAAAGAAAGATTAATAGTTTGCGACGAACATTATCATAACATGTTGGCAAAATCTGGAAAGAGAACAAACCCATGCAAGAACACTATGATGATATTATGCGGCATTGACAGATCTCTGCTGCAATGTAAATGGGAATGAATACTAGATACTCATTTCATGTATAAAAATGACTGAACTTTGCATATCGCCTCTTCACACTTAAAACTCAGTCACAGAGTGCGGGCAAATGCATCAATCATTCCATAACTTAGTACAAAACAGTTTTCCAAAGTTAAAAAAACTAGTTGCAAAGTTGAGCAGATGGTAAAGAGAACACCCTGCCTTTCAAAGGCAGTTCTCACAAGGATTCAACAAGAACGCTGAATGAATAAAGGGGTGGTCAGGGAAGATTGAAACTAAATAAACATGGGAGTAAGATCAGCAACTTCTGATCAAATTAAGGTGGACATCGGCGAAGTCTATTGATTTCTATATCTTGTCATGAAGAGTCACCACCAAGTCATGGGCGTCATCCAAGAGTTTCCAAACATCCAGATGTCCAGCCATACTATTGCATTCCCTGATAATTTCATCCATGCTACTGTACTTCTCTATTATCAGCTTCCTTCTTTGCAAAACGCTAGCTGCGATGGCATAAAGCAGCAGATCCTCTGTTGGAGGGGCCCTCAACCTCAATCTTCCCCAAGTAGATTTTGCAATTCCGGCCCTGATTGCTGCCTGATCTGCCCACATTACTTCCCAAAGGCAAAGGGTCTGATCAAAATCTAACTCCCTTCTGAACAGAACTACCACCATTCGGTACACAAAGAAGCAATCCTCTGCTTCAAGCTTCTCCAAATGCCTATATAGATGTGAGTCCTTGAATTTGATTATCTTTGCCACAATGTTCAACTGTCTTCGGATCCCCACCTCATCAAGACGGAAGTTATGCCGGGCTTTTTGCATAAAACCCACAAAGCACCAGAAGGCTTCATGATCCTCGTCCATTACTGCAATTATGGGCGAAAGTAAATCACTCATCCCCTGGCAATAACCAATCTCAGAATCATATAGTGCGTATGCTTCAAGAACGGCAACAAGCCGAGCAGCATGATAAATCCTACATGGTTCCAAATGATCATAATCCTTCAATCCAACACTCTCAGCCAATTGTCGTGCCTTAACCTCAGATACAGTAGCCTGTGAAGGTGAATAAATAACCCATTCAGCATTAGCCCGAACAGCATCAACACGAATGATCCTCTGCCACGTATTAAAGTCTTCCAATTTGCAAGATTTAAGATTATCATCTGACTGGGGAAGGTTATCCTTGGATACCTCGTCGAGATCATTGCTTTCTACTCCTTCAGGAGAAATGAGAGGCTGTGTCTCCTCAGGCTCTTCGGAAGAGTCAGAATCAGATGACTCCGTTTCAGGTTCACATACATTCTCAGTAGTAATTCCACTCTCTCCATCCTGATCCAACAATGATGTACCATCGGTCTCTAAAACAGCACTATCTGTTGTTTCATTTCCCTCCTCGCCTCTTGGGCTCATCTCCTCCACAGAAACAGAATTCCTAGGACTAACAACTTCTTCTAGATCTGGACTTACATCACCAGAATCCTCAACGCCATCATTTCCAGAAGTTTCCTCCAACTTCAAACTCTTTACTCTATTTTTCAAAAGCTGTTTGCACTGTTTTCGCAGGCATAGATATTCTTTTCTGTAACAGTAAACACAAAAGCAATAAAATAATTAAAACTACATCCAAAAATTGCTGATGGCAATTGATTGTCCGATGAAGAAAGCAAAAATGACTGTGCAACCAGAGGCTCATACGACACTCTTCACTGAAAGAAGTTTAATAATACAAAAGTAAAGTCACCTCTTCTGAGCTTTAATAGAGTTCCTTTCTTCCTTTGTAGTCTTCAAATCATAGCTGAAACAATAGAAGTAAATTAAGGTAACCGAGCTCACACAGTAAACCACATGATACAATATAAAATGACTTTTGAAGACAGAACAACATATCACGAAAAGAATTCTTCATATATTAAGTAACTCTCTACTATGGCAAAGAACCATAACTGTATAACATGGATAGCCAACAGAGGTTGTAATTGAAATGAGGCATTGGCTTAAAAAGCTAAGTTCTGTGTGTGCATGTGTCTGAGAGTGAGTGAGAGTTAAAGAGACAGAGGAGACCCTAGAATTTGGTTTCATTTGCATGATAGGCAATATTAAACAACCAAATAAGCTTCAACATCTAAAACAAAGGTGGTCTTCCCAACTGTTCTCCCATACTTTAAATGCAGTTTTAGCAACATATCATTAATGGCATCCTCAAAAACAACAAATATAAACCTTTGACATCCAAAAGTTCCATATGCATATCCATGAACATGGTAACCTAAAATAGCACTAAAACCCTAAATGGAAAAAGGGAACCAAAGTCATCCCTGTCCAATCTTAGATGATGTTGTGTCCCATAACTTAATTAGAAAGTTTCTACATTCAAGAGAAGAACCTACAAATGAGATGCTTCATATCTAGCCATGTAAAATGTCTTCATGAGTTGGATCTCACAAAATGACACTGACTTGTCCAGAATTAAATAAGACCAAACACGAGAGCAAGCCCTCTTGCTACTTTCTCATTTCTTACTTATTATTACTCAAATGACTAGAAGACCAAAGCACGAACAGCTAGCAGAGCAATAAATGCAACAACGAAAAAAGAAAGAGCAATTTACTTACACTCCAAGAAGAAAAGGCCAAACCTCTGCCCGTATGCTTGGATCAACCCCCTGCTCGAATAGAAGTAGCCAAAACTCAAGTTAGACTATAGTTCAGTGTAAAGGTTGGACATCTTTGCAATTTCAATATTATTGCAAATGGGAGGCATTTTGTAAACATACCCCACTCCTTGCTTTCTTCAAAAACTTGACACCTCCATCAAGTAGCCTCCCTTCGGCATCAAAATAACTCTGCCACTGTTTCGGTTGTAAAGCATGTTTCCTTCTCCGCCTAGACCAGGGTGACTTAAGACTTCCCCTAGAAAACATAACATAAAATGTATCATTTGACGGATCAATCTAAGCAGTACACAATGGTTTAAGAAAAGAACACAGTTAACATGTTTCCTGACCTCCCTATCAAGCAAGAAAGCTTAATCTTTCACGGAACCTTCTACAAACTAGTTAGAGTGTCACAAAAGGATTAAGCGGGATTCACTAAGAGGAAACAAGCCAAATCTTTGAAGAAAACTATAACCTTTCCGCTTCCAACAACAAAGAACACTGCAAAGCTCAGTGGATATTCCCCACTATCCAAGAAAGAAACCACCCCTCAAAGATGCAAGATTGAGAAAGTGGGAATCGAGAAAAGAGGAAGAATCATCACGGGCTCACCTAGATATAAAGAAGTACAATTTTCTAATGCAGTGCAACGCGCAAGGGAAGGTAAAGAAAATGAAAGATGGTTCAATGGGGGGGAAAAGCAAGGATAAAACAAAAAAAAAAAAAAAAAAAAACAAAAGGATAGTTTGGGAACTCACCGATCAGTAGGAAGTGGTGAGGAGGTGGACGATGAAGAGGAGGAGGTGGAGGCAACCACTAATAAAACCGATCTCAAATGAATCCAGGACGGCCGTGAAGAAGAAGAAGATAAAAGATTATTCGACCAAAACGAAGTCTGGCTCCGTCTCAGTGCCTTCATCAACGGTTTATCTTGCATCATCAACATCGAATCCTATTCTAAACTATACTATCACTGAATCACTCTCTACAAATTCGTACTGCTAAATTAAAAATCCAATCTTTATCCTACCCTTTTGGATTTTCCAACAAAATGAAGAACGGATGGAAGATTTTCCGATATGGGAACAACAAAATTTGAGGGTTGTTTGCTTTGATTACCTACGGGAGTAAGCCACGGTGGCGGCCAGGGCGAGACCAGCCATGGCCGTCACGACGATAGCTATACCAACATTAGAAGCCGGAATGGATGAAGACCCCCAAAAACCTCCACCACCAGCACCGCTGCTGCCGCCCCCACCACCACCCCCTGCCTCCGCAAAGACCGCGAAGATCCACCCCCTACGACGAACATCACCGACGGCGAATATATCAAACATCAACAAAAGAATAAAAACTGAAATAACTAAAATCAGCTCCGACCGGCAGATAATTTTTCCTGGGGTGGTCTCCGTTTCCCTCCTCGTCCTACTTCCCAACACTAATCTACTAATTCTAGAACCGGGGCCGGAGTGAAAAACCATTACCCCATCAACCTTTTTCTACTTCACATTTCTCTCTCTTTTTTTCTTTTTCTTTTATTTCTTTTTCTTTTCCCCTTTTCTTTTACTTTGGGATTAAAAAAAAGTAATGGAGTAATGAGTACATGCCCGATTTGGTTTAGTGAGTGATTTGATTATTCATTTTCGGTACGCAAATTCCTCCATAACTTTGTTGGTTTTTGTTTAGAAATGGCGACGGAATTGATGATGATCGGGAAAGATTCGGAGGGCCGTGGAGCTTGTTGGTGGTCTGGGCCCCCAATTCAGTTAGCCAAATTAATTGTAATCATCAATATTTGCTTTTTTTTTTTTTTTTTTTAAAGTTAACTTAAAAAATCATCACTCACATTTTGCTGTTTTCAATTTTGGAGTAGTTCAAATTTCCATTTTATAAATTATAGACGATGATTTTCTTCTTGTGGAGTGTTTATTATTAATGTCCAAATAGTGGGGGGAAGTTAGAGTTCATGAACATCATTGTGACACCAGCCACCAGAGTTTACCTACTCCTACTAGTGTTATTCTTGTAACCATAATAGATGCTCCCATTTTATTTGGTCAACCTATCTTATAAATATGATTCAATTTTGAAATATATTATTTTTAATTTAAATTAATTACAAAATTGTTGGACGTAAAGGTGGATTGTTTTGTTAATAGAAAATTGATGAATTAATAATGATTTTTATGCTAATAATTGTATATTTACTTAGTGTTTTTCAAAAAAAAAAATTTACACATCTCATCAAAGGAAAGGGAATCGGCCCTTTTGGACCTTTGCAGAAAGCAACACGAGGAAGCTAAGATTCCAAAGTCTCTATATATGGTGTTTGCAAAGCTTCAATGGAGTCTAGCATCATCTGATTCATTGCTGCAACCGCATCATAAGGCATCACTATACCCCAATCCGAAGAATAGAATCACTACTAAACCTGATTTGTGAGCGCAACCAAGTTATCAACTTAGATATCAGAATGGAGATAGCGAGCAAAGCATCTTGCCACCACAATGATGAAAGGGAGCAAACAGCAATGGAATGTTATCTGCTGGTGTTCCAACCAATTCAGCATTTTTGAATCAAATGTTGCTTGTTTGTTCATTTGTTCATGAGACTATAAATAAAAACCTTAAAACTTAAAAGGAACACAAAGAAAAAAATAATAGTAAGGCGAGGAATATTATATAATGAGGAAGAACTGGTAGATTCACATGACACATTGGTGGTGGCAAACAAGAATTTAAGAAAGGATTAAACATAAGCAACTGGGGCAGAGAAGAAGAGAGACAGGGGAAGGTCCAAACCCAAAATTTAAGGCAGCCCACATGCCAAATTTATATTGGGTTTGTGACTTTGTGACCACACCAAAACTCTTAAATGGCTTAAAAAACAGTCACATGAATCATGATGATGATGCAGGCTGCTTTTATGCCTCATATTTATTCTGTTGGGTTGAATTGAAATAAATGCAATAAATAACGTTGTTATTGTGAAATATTCACGTACTAACATGGCAAAGTACATACTTTGGCAACTTGAATGAAGGCAAATGGTTGCATCTGGGATCCAAATTAGGCAGCAAATGAAGGCATTAATTCAAAACTGGACACATTCATGCATCATCTACACTATAACCTTATCCCTACTGTTGGCTTTAGGGTTAGATAGAGCCACAAATTTAAAGCTGTTATCTGTTGAATTAGGTTAGTTGTACCTAACTTAGTTAGTATAGATAGGGTTTTCATGTCTCTCACTAATTAATTCTCCCTCTTTCTGGGTTCATGCTACATAAGTTTTAAAAATCTGTATTCCTAAATATATTGCAGTTGGAAATTATAAACTTATAAATAAACATTTTGTTTTGAAGGGAGGAGTTTGTGGTTGAACATTCCAACCAATTAAACATAAAACAAATTAGTGTCATAAATAGTGTTAACTTTACCGTATGAACGCTAGGTAGAGTCCTATATTTAGTAGGAAAATATAGGTTAACAAACTACTACTAGATTAGAGCTGGTTCGTGTTAGTCGTTTTGCCGCTCAACGTCCACCCAACAACCAGACCAAACACATCCCGTTACATATTTAAACTTGGCTATTTTCCTTCACAAAGACAAAGCTCATCCCCCCCGAATTGAGTTATTAACTAAACCAGATATACCAACCAAGATCAAATATTCAACATGTCGAAGCTCCAAGTGGTGGACGAAAGGGCCGATGCAGAAGTAGTTTATGGTCCCGAAGAATGCCACAAGCACTCGGTGGAGCTTCTCCGGGAGCTGGGCTTCCCTGAAGGAGTGCTGCCTCTAAAGGACCTGGTGGAGTGCGGCCGTGTTCGAGGCACTGGGTTCGTGTGGATGAAGCAGAAGGCACCCTACAAGCACTTCTTTGAGGGGAGCAATACAACGGTGAGCTATGGCACCGAGGTGACTGCGTATGTGGAGAAAGGCAAGATGGGCAAGATGACTGGGGTAAAGAGCAAGCAGCTGCTCCTGTGGGTGCCCATTGTGGAGATGAGCCTGGTGGAGGCGGCGGAGGATGTTCCTGCTGACAAGAGGAAGATTTACTTCAATACTCCAATGGGGATTGGGAGATCTTTCCCGGTTACGGCTTTCATGACTGATGAGGAGAAGCACAAATACTTGCAGAATTAATTAGTTTTCATTCAAAGTCCATGTCTCCATGACATGATGATGAATACTAATAGATTATAAGATTATAATTAATTTCTTGCCATTTTATTCATCACTCAAAATCATCCATCAATAAAATGATATACACATGCACTGTCGGTCGATCCATGTACTTTGAGCAGTCTGATTAAATAAAATTTCACTTCACACACAAGAATGTGGGAAAATTGGAATCTTTGTCACAGTAATATTGTAATGGTAACAGAGTAACCGCGTTGATCAAAACAAAATGAATGGAATATCGTCTTTTGTAACTTTTTCAACAGAGTCTCTTGGCCACCACTTCTCGTCTAATCCGTCATAGATGGCCAGAGCCTACCTCAGCACGGTAGGCTCTGCCGTCCCATCACTGAAACCTCCGCTTTCCTCCTCTTATTTCCGCCAACTCAGCTACTCGTCCCTCGCCTCTTCCGCTCCACTCCTTTCAGTTTCAGCAGCCAAAACGGGTAATCCCATTACTGATTCGAGTTCAACAATGTCTGACCTTCCTCCTCATTCCTCCCTGGAAGTTATCGGCGGAGGTAAAGACGCATTCCTCCCGGCGTTCAAGACCCTTCACCTCCCTTATCATCCTTACCCTTTCTTTGCTTGGAATAGGCATGTCGAGACTATCTTTGCCGCCTTTTTTCGTTCTCTCCCTGACGTCAGGTTCCGGAGAGAGTGCCTCCGCACGAAAGACGGCGGCGCAGTCGCTCTTGATTGGCTCTCAGGGGACCTGAACCCCTTGCCAAACGATTCCCCTCTACTCATTCTGCTCGTGAGAAATTTTTTTTAAGAAAAATTCAGTCTTCCCTTGCTTTGCTTTTGGATTGTTTTATCAAATGCTTGATCAAATGCGCAGCCGGGGCTCACCGGTGGGAGTCAAGACACATATGTTAGGCATATGGCGGTGAGAGCCAGGAGTAAAGGTTGGCGAGTTGTGGTGTTCAATAGCCGGGGATGTGGGGTAAGCCCTGTCACTACTCCTCAGGTACTCTTCCTTCTTCCAACTCACTCATTTCATCTCAAGTTTCAGTCTTTTTTTAATTTTTAGAGATGATCACAGGAAATCCGTATTTCATATCATAGGATGAGGTTTTTAGTTACTTGGATTGAAGATATACTTCTGAGTCACTTGAATGAGTTTTCTTGCCCTCCGAAGACTGACCATCTTCAATTTGAGTAACTAATATGCTCATTTGATGAGATATGAGGGACTAAAAATTCTTTCTTTCCAATCTGGCCGGACTGAGAAGCATAAGAACTGTGAGAGATGATTTTTTTATTACCTCTCACTTGTAATCTATTACTAGCATTAACTTTGATATTTAGTGTCCCAACTCATCCTGGTTTCTACTCATCTGGTGGTCTGTTTTACTTCCTTGTTGGAATTGAATGTGTTGAGATTATAGGAAACTACAGTAATTTAGCACAGTTTCATTATAACAAAATTTGATGCATTATTGAATTGAATTACTGCTAGATAATTCAAATCTTACATGGAAGTGGAACAAAATATAAGGAAAGTTCAACTCAAGTCATAGTCTTTTGTTTTCTTTCAGATTCTTTGGCGCTGCTACCTTTGTCTTAGGTGTTAATTTCAATTAGCAGCTCTTGATGTGTGCTTCAAATTTTTAGCACTTCTAACTTTTAATTGGATAGTCAGCGGTTAAATGTCCATGATCAATAAGTTTAATACATATATTGCTGAGATTTTTTTGTTTGGTTTTCGTTCATCTACCGCACTATTATACTTTGATCAGAGAACTATGCACCTTTGCATAATGTACCATGGAAAATTTGTCTCCCTCTCATCTTTTACATAGCTGACTACTGTCTGCAGTTCTATTCAGCTTCATTCCTTGGAGATATGTCAGAAGTGGTCGTGCATGTGGCTAGCCGGTACCAGAAAGCCAACATTTATGCTGTAGGTTGGTCTCTTGGTGCAAACATTCTAGTTCGATATTTGGGTCAGGTACCTCAACTAACCCCCAAGTTTGGGCATCTCCTTGCCTCATCAAGATTAGTTCCTTGTCTCAGGAATAATGATTTACCTTTTGCAACTGTTGCATTATGTTTGGTAGTTAACTTGTTAAGGTCTGAATAAAACTGAAAAGGCAGGTCTAAGAGACACTAAGTGGAATTGAGAATTCAAAAAAAAAAAAAAAAAAAGGTTTTTTTCCTTTCATTTGGAATTGGGACAAAAATATTGTCACACTCATTTCTTTATTCCTTTTCATTAAGCAAATGAATGTTGGTATAATCCTGGATTGCTATAATCAAATAATCTAAGGTTTTCAATCCTTAGAGCAAAGGACCAAAACCTATTATCCTGGAAGCTAGTGATGCTGCCATTGTTATAGTCTTTACCACTTCATCTGTTTTTTTTTTATGGCAAAGCACTAAACCTTAGAGCTTCTTGATATGTTGTTTAATTATATGTCACGTGCAACCCCATCTACTGCTCCAGGAATCTCATGCATGTGTCCTTTCTGGTGCGGTGTCCTTGTGCAATCCTTTCAATTTGGTCATTGCTGATGAAGATTTCCGTAAGGGCTTTAACATTGTTTATGACAAAGCTCTAGCAAATGCTCTCTGCAAAATTTTCAAGAAGTAACGGAGGGTTTGATTGAAGCTCCCTTTATTTCCACTCATTTGGGAACTAGTTACTCTCCTTTTTGCTACTTCACTTAAAGTTGTATTTCTGTTGCTTTTTTTAGGCACGCTCTATTGTTTGAGGATTTGGGTGGTGAATACAATATTCCAGTGGCAGCCAATGCCAAATCTGTCAGGGAATTTGATGAAGCTTTAACTCGAGGTGTATATTCCTTTCTGCTGGATTAGATGTTTTGTACTGTGCCATTGTATATTTCATGCTTCAAGTTATGCTCAATATTCTTGCAGTTTCATTTGGATTCAAGTCGGTGGATGATTATTACTCAAATTCCAGCAGCTCAGATTCTATAAAAAATGTCTGCACGCCATTGCTTTGCATTCAGGCAAGGACCTCTAAGAATTTGTAGTTCTCTTTATAAGTCACTCCTTGTGCTTACATTCCACCACAAGAAGGAAAAAGATACGGTGTGGTAATTGATTTTTGAACCAATTTATTTGCATCGAACTCAGTTGTGAGGGAGAATATGATAACTGGAATCCGTCACGTTGGTGTTTGGTGGTTTATTTCCACCTTGTGATTCACTTGTGTTCCATGAGAATTAACCTCAAGAGAGTTTAAGTGGCTATAGTCCACCATGAAGCCTTCGTTTATTTGGACTTTACCTGCAAAACTTGGCATCTTCTTTGACTTGAGCACTTTACCGGTAAGGATAACTATAATTGGAGCAACTGATAAAATCCTTGGCGTTTCACTAGCCTCTGCTTGAGTTGTGTCATTGAATACAGAAATTGTATATTGGATAATAATTAAACGTGTTTTGTAGGCTGCAAATGATCCAATTGCTCCATCCAGAGGAATTCCTCGCGAAGATATCAAGGTACAGTCACAGCTGTTCATGTCTATTGTCATATTGTTCTGATATAATTTCATTTAGTGCCTGGAGTATACTATATTACTTGGGATTCTTCCTTTTGACTCTTCGCTTACATACAGAAACAATACTAAAGCTAAATAAACTCCGCATTCATGATTCTGTTCATACTATGGTATATTAAATTGATTGCATTCTATAGTCTTGTGACACTTGCTGAGTTTTAGTTACCAGTCCTTTTCAGTACCTAAACTTACTTGTTTTGGGAATCAGTTATGCTTCATGCTATTGATGCCAGCAGAAAGAAGGTTTTCCTATTGTCTGCTGTGATTTTCCATTGGAAACTTTGCTCAAGTGTCTTTGCCACATATTTTTAAGGGGGAGGGTTGATAAAAACATAATATGAGGACAAGAGACTGACTTGATGCTTGGAATGGATGAACTATTATATCTTTGGAAAGGATAAGGAAGTACTTGCATGGGCCCCTCATAGGTGATAGAACAGGAAAGTTGATCATTATTTCCAAGATTTGAGTAGACATAAACAACTCCTCTTTCGGTTGTTTCCTTCTTCTTTACTCTCTAGTTGAGGTTGGAAAATGGCCACTACCCAAAATAATGTAGGGGTGAAAGAGAGATCCATAAGAAAACAATACCCCTGTGGGGGGGTGCTCATAGGCCAATCTTAGACAAACATGGATAAGATCTTTGGTGCTGCTCATCATTTGATTTAGAATCTTTGCCATTCCTACTGTAGTGGAGCTTGTTCATTACTCTTTTGTGATACATGAAGGCATACACATCCAATCACACTCAGAGCACTTGATTTAGTAGAACAGTGTTGCACATTCTTAATGCTGAGTTTATTCGATTAAAGGAAAAGATTTAAAATGGGGAAAAAAGAATCAACATCAAAATGGGTCCAGAAGATATTTGTATCCCTGATAAAGTAATTAGTTGGATAAACATAAGCATAAGCATGTAAAGTTGTTGTAAGTATTACTAGTTTGGTTTAAAAGCTGATGGTAGTTTGTTGTGAGTTCAGGCAAATTCAAACTGTTTATTGATGGTAACACCCAAAGGTGGGCACTTGGGGTGGGTGGCTGGTGAAGGAGCCCCGTTTGGAGCCCCTTGGACAGATCCAGTGGTGATGGATTTCCTTCAACATCTGGAGTCCCAGAAAGAAGGTAGAAAGGAGAAGGGAGTTAATGCACAAGGGCTGCAGTCCCAGTCCCAGTATGTGAGTTGACAGCAGCAGTCTCCTTCATCTCATAATTGATTAATTAATTAAAAGTGGTGTTTGCAGCAATGAGGATAGACATTCTTGAAGAAACTGAGGGAATGTGTCCCGATTAATATGATTCTTTCACCATAATCAAAATGGGGTGTACGTTCTTACAAATCCCAGAGTAGCATATTTCATATTTTATTGAATTGTGGGTCTGCATTCTGCAATTGCATTTCTGGGTTGGATAATGGTGCAGGGGTGGGTGTGATGTGGCGTCCTTGATAAAGAAGAAAACATCCATTAACTAATAACTCTAGTAGTAGCAGTAGCACAAGGCTTATCAAGGCAATAAGAATGTAATGAAAACATGTTAAATATTACATCAAGAAGTGGATGATAGCGAGCACCTGCAGTTGCTGTCTGCGATAGAGAACAAATGGTGATGGTAGATGGTGATGGTAGATAGAGATAGAGATAGAGATAGAGATGAACAGCAAAGCTTTTGTTGTTTAATGTTGAATATTCAACCACGGCTGCTGCCTTCTTGCCACCTTACCTTTTACTTTTTTTTGTGGCTGATTTTTATTTTCCAACTTTCATGGATAATCCAAACCTAAAATCAGGTATCCATCCCCTCATAATTAGTCATATGAAAAGAAAAATTTGTATACATTTAATATTGTACAAATATATGGATATCCCTTGGAACTTGGAGGAACATTGGTCTATGGTGATGCGTGAATCATGGCAAGTTTAAGGTTTGAATATTTGGCAGAATGAATGTGGTCGGAAAAGAGATCTAAGTTCCAACTGAATCTGTTGAGGGAGGAATATTATACGGGAGGATCCATCTCTATTTCAAATCCAAATCAAATACTCCCTTTTTTGTGTTTGGGTTTCATGCCAACGCTTCATTACATCTTTTATTTATGGTAAACATTGATATTATTAATATATTTTTTATTTTTTTAAAAAAAAAGTCATAAAATCATTAAGATATTAGTCCCATTTATTTTTTTTTAAAAAAATTGATGACTATTCATAGCTAGAGGACTACTACTAGTAGTATTAGTTTGACTATAAACAAAAGTTGGAGGCAATGTTGGATTAGTGGGCAACGCTATGCTTGAGTGGCTCCGTATCCTTTGGAACTTTGTTTGACGATAGTATTATTAATGTTGTTTGAACTTGGGATTGGTGGCTGCCTTATGCCCTCTCACTGCTCATCTTCATTCCATTCCACCTACGGGACATTAATGTCACATATTCGATAGCCTCTCTTTTATTTCTTCAAATCTCAATTTTTGTCGCAACTAATCGGACCAACCTACTCTATTACATCTTCTTCTATCCTTATCTTAATTTATGCCCAACGTTTTAACAATATCACAATTATTTTTTTTATAACTTACTTATCTTCTTTATTTATACTTATGTTAGATAGTTTTATTTATTCAAAGGAGAAGTAAGGAAAGAGTGTAATTAACCTAGTAATTAATATTTACATCAAATTTAATTTTATAAAGAAATGAAACCCAACCCAAAAATAAAAATAAAAATAAAATTATAATTCACTTTCTTTATAATATAGTTTTAATTATTTGGAAATGGGCAAAATTTTTAAAACAATTATTATGCGTAGACGATAGTCGTTGTGTGTTGATTTTTTATAATAATTATATTATTTTAATTCAATAAATATAATATTTTTATAACCTTATTTTTTCTTTTGAGGGGGGCGGGGGGGAATTTTTGAATGCTTTCAAGGGGAGTTGATGTAGGCATAGTCTATAATATTTGGACTATAATAAAATGTTGCAGACACCCGCCCTGAATTATTCATTCCCTATTTCTTTCATTAGACTTTAACTAATTAAACAACCTAATTAATTCTCTCTTAACTAACTTCATCATGATGCAGGTTTTTTTTTTTTTTTTTTTAGCTAAATTATGTCATAAACGTTTCCAACTAATTTCCAATTGGTTCTTCCCTCTCCCTCCCTTGTACTCGAATTTCCAATTAATTAAAATTCTCTTTCTTTAAAAAAGAAAAAAAAAAAAAAAAACGTTTCCAACTAATGTGACAGTCGACTTCATTATAATTAATTCATAGAATCATCGTTAAAGAAGTTTCGTTTAATTTAATTTAATTATTTTATATTACTTTCATTTAAAAAATAACAATTTCTACTCAAATTTAATACTAGAGAGTTGACTTTATTGAGGAAACACATTTCATGTGGGATTATTACCATAAACTAAACTACTGAAAGATGTCATCTCATTGGTCATTCGCTAATTAATTATACATTAAAAATAAAAAAATGCCAAAAAAAAAGGCTTCAAGTATGTATAAAGACATACTGCTCATACTTAAAAAATGACCCCTTATTTCTGTTTTATTAATTACTTGGTCAATCTCACAATGCTAGTAATGTTAATATTTAATTAGTAAAGACTAAATTAATAAATACTCTAACAATTAAAAGTATAGTAAATTGTAAATTAAAATTACTGAAGAATTAGCCCGATTTAACCATCATTGGTCGGTCATACCAACCCAACCCAATATGCTTACATTCACTTTAGCCAAAACTACTAAGAATGTGGGAACATCCGAAATAATACTGTCTACCCTAAAGTTTTTGTCTCGTGGAACACATGTTTCACCATTATTTTCCTATTTATTTCCCAACAAATCCCACCCTTGTTAATGGAAGTGAGCGTCGGTGGATTTATTGATTTGTGGGTTTTAATTACTTTTGATTTTTGGAATACCAATTAATTATTTTGATAAGGAATCAGTTCCATCAATTTTGAATAATTGATTTTTGGCCTATTTTGTAGAACAATAGATAAAAATTTGAATGATGTAAATTTATGTTGGTTATAAAAATAGATACAAACAGCATAATTCAGTTAATTATCATTGTTTGAGACAAGAATGATTAGTTTTTAGTTGCTAAACATAAATTTGAACAAATCTAACATCCAGCTACAAATTCCACCCATATTCTATTTTGGATTCTTAAAAACTTTTAACACATACATATGTCACTCTAGTATTGAGCACAAACTCATCCTAACAAACCTAAAATTATTCACTTGATTAATTAATTGATTGGTTAAATCATTCGATAAATTCCTAAACTACAAATCATACTATTTAATCAGTCTAAATCATATAATTACTAAATCAAATAACTAACTAACCTAAATAAATTGTTATAATTTTGAATTTAGTCGAGTTTTGACCCCCCAACATATTAACCTTCCACAACCAATGCTAATGATACCACTGCTCGTTCTCCAAAGCCTTCAAACTTAAATTTGTCTCTTTCTAACTCAATTCCTTACCTTAATTACATTCAAACAAATCTTTCAAATTTTAATTAATATTAATAGTATGAGCAACAGCAACATCACGTATTGGTCGGTCTTTATATGGGAGGTATCTTATCACCTTAATCTTTCTTAATTTGTAGGAATTTGTTGTTGTCCAATTCAAATCTACTTTGGAGTTTCGAAGGCCTGCATATATAATATTATCATCCCTTCAAAATAGTTGTGCTATATATTCAATTAATTCCTCAAATATTTTGCTATTACCTTAAATCAAACATTAAATACCCCAAAGATACAATCCATCCGATGATATCATCTTAATACAAAAATAAAATTATATATATATTTTTTAATCCATTCTTAAAAAAAAAATTCAGGTATTTCATTTTTAATTCAATTAATGATTTATTTATTTATTTTTAGATGGGAGTAGTTGTATTTGTATAGATTACGTAGTTTGGGAAAATAATAATAATAATAATAATAATAATGATAGTATCTGGCATCAATTTCCACGAAATCAAGGCGAGTTTGTCCCCTCTATAAATAAAGAGTAACGCACACAACTTTGGATATCCCCCATTCATCCGATTTAAATCACTTCCTTTCTTCCCCTTCACTAATTTTCCCTTCAATCCTTGATTACAGCTTTAATGGCGGATACAGGAATCAACCAAACCGCCCTTAATGCCGTTTATGCTAAGAAACGCTCCGGTTCCGACGACAACAATTTGGACCGGGACGACTTCATGCTCTCCAAGAAACAAATGAAGACCTCCCTCATGCCCAACATGAACAACCTCTCCGAGGCTGATCCCGCCGCTTCTTTGGCCAATGCCCGCCACGAGTTCGGCGAGCACGGTGGCGTTAACATGTCCATCGAGGCCTCCGCCACCTTCACTGTCATGGAGCCCGACACCATGCGCCGTATGTTCTCCGGAGAGCTTGGACCCGACCGTGACTTCTTCATCTACAGCCGACATTTCAACCCCACCGTACTCAATCTCGGCCGCCAGATGGCCGCCCTCGAGGGTACCGAGGCCGCCTACTGCACCGCCTCGGGCATGTCCGCCATCTCTTCCGTCCTGCTCCAGCTTTCCAGCTCAGGAGGACACATCGTCGCCTCTAGGACACTCTACGGGGGCACCTACGCTCTCCTCTCTCATTTTTTCCCGAGAGCCTGTAACATTACAACGACGTTCGTCGACATCAAGGATTTGCAGGCGGTGAAAGAGGCGATCGTGGAAGGAAGGACGAAGGTGTTGTACTTTGAGTCGGTTTCTAACCCGACCCTGACTGTGGCTGACGTGCCGGAGCTTTGCAGGGTAGCGCACGATAAAGGGGTGACGGTGGTGGTGGACAACACCTTCGCTCCGATGGTGATGTCTCCGGCGAGACTGGGTGCTGACGTGGTGGTTCACAGTATATCCAAGTACATTAGCGGTGGGGCCGATATCATCGCGGGTACTTTCTCTAATTTCTCTCTGCTTTCTAGCTTTCGGTCGTACGTTATTTTATTTTTTTGTACGCGTGTCTTGTTTTATTCATTCATTTCTCAGCATTTCTGCAACGTAAATCTGCATCACCCGTTAAATAAGTTTTTATTTTTCTTTCTCTTGAATTTTGTAAATTAATATTAAAAAATGATTCACGATAGTTTATACTTTTTCTCCCAGAATATTAGAATTCTATTTCAATTATTAAAAAAAAAAAAATTAGAATTATGAAACATGAAGAAAAATTAATTTTAGCAAGCATGTCCTTCTAAGAACCTCTGGGAAAAACATTCAAGCACATGTTCCACCACCCTACAATCATAATAAAGTAGATGTTATCTGTTGGTTGGGGGGTGGGGCCTTGTGGGGATAAGAAAAAGATAAAATAATTAAACACGAAATGTTAAATTTCCAAAAAGACACTGCAGAAATACGGGTTTTTAAATGTAGAAGAAGATGATTATGGAGTTAAGGCGGAAGCTGTAATGACTGTTTTAAATAATTAAAAAGTGGGTGCTGAAAATGATGGCCTTGAGAGGTGAGGACTAGAAGATAGCTAGTGGTGCTTGTAATGTAGTGGAAAAGAGTTTTTGGGCAAAAATCTCAATTGAATTTACTGGATTCTGTTGTTCTGATGCGTTGCAAAATGGAAGCTCTTCACAGCAGATTCTTAATATACTGAATTAATTCAGATGTTTGTTACGTAGTTTTCTGGATTTAGTTTTTGTGAGAAGAATGTGAGGAGTGTCTGCCTGACCACATATTAAGAGAGATTCCTTCCCTTAAGAAACTGGAACTACAAAAGTTGTAAAAGAAAAGAAGACAAAAGCATGCAGTGAGTGAGTGAGTGAGTGAGTGTAATAATTTAAGGATCCCAGATTCTGATGGTGGTGGTGAGGTGATGATACCATTTATATATATAAAAAAAACAAACAAAGAGATTCATCATCTGATGATTCAGAAGTGGGGTTCTGAGTTGTGGGAAAAAGCAGATTTACACATGACCCTGTTTTGTCGCCTTTCAGACTTAAAAGAGACAGAAAGTGTCATCCATCCACCCCCCACCATCACTCACGGATTCACTCCATCATCTTCATATATGAACATGATGCCATGATGCATGCAGCACCGCTCGTTGTTTCTTCCTTTGATTTATTTTTCTGGTACATGGTGGTGGGTCATTGATTCGTGTGGATTAGGATTGAACAAAGCTGTAGTTATTAATTCATCCACGTGATCATCATCAGTAATTGTTGGGAGTTGAGTTTATCTTTTCGTGCAAATTAATTAATACTTTATATATGTTACAAACAAACAAGATTCATTTGAATTATGGAACATACTGTATATGCTACAATGAATCTGAAATGGATGATGTGTGTCATATAGGTGCTGTTTGTGGTCCAGCCAGCCTTGTGAACTCAATGATGGACCTTCATCAAGGGGCCCTTATGCTGCTAGGTCCAACAATGAACCCTAAGGTCGCCTTTGAGCTTTCAGAGAGGCTACCACACTTGGGCATGAGGATGAAGGAGCACTGCAATCGGGCTCTCACATACGCCACCAGGTTGAAGAAGCTCGGCCTCAAGGTCATCTACCCGGGCTTGGAGGACCATCCCGATCACGCCGTGATCAAGTCACTGGCCAACAAAGGGTATGGTTACGGTGGGATAATCTGCGTGGACATGGAGACGGAAGAGAGGGCGAATTGGTTCATGAACCTTCTCCAGAACTACACTCAGTTTGGGTTCATGGCTGTGAGCTTGGGGTACTATGAGACATTGATGTCATGCTCAGGGAGTAGCACAAGCAGTGAGATGAATAATGAAGAGAAAGCATTGGCTGGGATATCACCTGGATTGGTGAGGATGTCAATTGGATACAGTGGAACATTAGAGCAGAAATGGAGTCAGCTGGAGAGGGCCTTATCAAAGATGCATGACACTAATTTATACCACCCTAAGTATTAATTTAATTGCATCATCATCAACATCATCTTCATCATTATCTTCTTCTTCTTCTTCTTCTTCTAATTCTAGTGTTGTTGGGATGTTAATTACTTTATGAATTTCTCATCCTCTTGCTCTCTTGTGGAAGACATGTTTACCAATGAATGAAGGAATGAATTGGACATATATATATATATATATTATTGGTGGTGTGAATAAAATAAAACTCTTATCTAAGGGTGTGTTTTATCAATAGTTGCTCTGTGTCTGTACTAGAGTTGGGCCACTTAGATGTGGGCCTTGTTCCTGTTGTGGGCTTTTCTGATACTATCAATGGACTTTAAGTGTTTTTCCTTCCACATGTCACATATTTTACTCTTTTTGGGACAACTTTTAGGTTAAATGCAAAATAGCTTTTCTTTTTTTTTTTTTCTTTCTCTTCGTGTTGTTCACTCGGTGTACCTCAAGAGTAAACTAGGCAAATTTAAGACATGGAAACATGAGAAATCCCCATTAGTCTCTATCAATTTTACCTTTTTAAAAATATATTATATGACTATGTTGTAACGCGCTCATAAGTCAATATAGCTCCCTTATATTTCATTAACAATACCCCATGTACTCTTATTTCACTATTCACATATAGTACTGACGCAATCACACTTACGTTATCCATCTCAGCCAAGATTCACCTTCTTCTTCCTGTCACCCAAACCATTTGTAATCCTCTTAAAAGGTCCCATAATTAAACTCTCATCATATTACATATGTCTATATTTATCATAAAGCACCCAACATTTTCCCCTGGATTCTCACACCAACCCTCTATAGTTGCCAAACCAATTGTGGATTGGAAAGATCCATTCAGACTCACCTTCAATCATTCACGACAGAGGGTACCATTGAATCCACGGTTGTCAAGAGCAATGTCGATACCAAGAGATTTTATTATGATAATAGATTTTCCCGCAGAGGTGAAAGACTAGTTGAAATATGACGTTATAGATGTATGTTATTAACTAAATGCAATCCATGGAGAGTTTAGACTTGACCTCTCCCTTTGTAAAAAAAAAAAAAAAAAAAAAAAAAAATTTATATGACGGTATGAAACCTATAAATAAAATACCAAATCAAACAGGAAAACAAGCCGGAAAAATTATTGTTGGAACTTGGAAGGGGATCGATGGGCTTATCGTAATCTTCATAAAAGTTAGGCTCTATGATTATGGCCCAAATTTGAATTTCATTTTCTGGCCCATATTGCGTATAATGCTCAGCTCAGCTGCCTTCCCGAGTCCGACTGACTATTCTCTCAGCCGTATATAACCAGTGCAGATAGGCTGAAAATTAGGGTTCTTAGGGAAGAAGACGAAGAACGCAGCAGCCGGACAGCAGGAAACAGCAGCAAAGATGCAGATATTCGTTAAGACCCTAACCGGGAAAACCATCACCCTTGAGGTCGAGTCCAGCGATACCATCGACAACGTCAAGGCCAAAATCCAAGACAAAGAAGGTGTGCTATTCTCTGCTCGGTTATGCTCTTTCCTTTAAACTGATATGCTGAATATTGTGCTAGTTTGATCTTTTGTTATGCTGTTTTATTTTAGGTATCCCGCCGGACCAGCAAAGGTTGATTTTTGCCGGGAAACAGTTGGAGGATGGCCGTACTCTTGCAGACTATAACATCCAGAAAGGTTCAACATTTTTCTACTGATTTTGTTTTATTTTTCAGTTAAGCTTTAATATAAATGGTTTAGAATTTTGAAATAATTCTGGAAACATGAAATGGACTTATGACAGAGTCAACACTGCATCTGGTGCTGAGGCTTAGGGGTGGAATTATTGAGCCTTCTTTGATGGCTTTGGCTAGGAAATACAACCAGGACAAGATGATCTGCCGCAAGTATGCTGTTTTTCGAACCCCTACTGTTTGATACTCCTGATGATTTAGTTTTGTCTGATATTTAGGGATCATTTGAAATGTTTGATATCTGGGGATTATTTAAAATTTACATTTTGGTGATAGCTTTCCTGTTGAAAATGTTTTACTTGTGTGTTGTTTTGTTCTTTATTTCTGTAAACCTTTGTCAGTAAAATTATCAAAGACATGTGAGTTAAAAATATGTTTGAGTATGATACTGTGGATGTTGGCCCTTGTAGGTTTTTAGGGGAAAAAGGCTTATTTTAGTTGCATAATCTGCCCCCCCCACCCCAGAGTAGTTCGCTCTTTAGAAAGAGTAAGGTCCTGAGACTTTGTTTAAATTATTAACAGTTTAGTGTGTGGATTGATGTTGTGTTACTCTTTTGCAACTGTAATATGTTCCAACCTCCAGTTCTGTTTTGTTTCCCAAAGAAGTATGGTTTATTAGGTTTTACATAAGAAGGAAGATTGAGTTTGTAATTCTTAGAATTAGTGCAATTCAGGAGTCCTGGTAAACCATACTGGTTTATATGATATTGACATGATAGTCTACTAGGTCGCTTAATGTTTCTCCTCTCAATTAAAAGCCCACCCGAATGAGCAGATATTAAATGCTAAGAGATATCTATTTGATTGCCATCCTTTTTGTGTTGTGTCGAATTGGATGGTGTTTCTAAAGTGACTGTTATTGGGGGAAATCTTGTTTTAGGTGTTATGCTCGTCTGCATCCCCGTGCTGTCAACTGTAGGAAGAAGAAGTGCGGACACAGCAACCAGGTGAGTGATCTTAAGGCTTGGGCTGAAACGCATATCCTATGTTTTATTTGTTTCACCTAGGTGACTGATTCAATTTTACTGATATTAAATTGCAGTTGAGGCCAAAGAAGAAGATCAAGTAGATTATGAGGCTGGTAGGGGAATGTTGTGGGAGCTGGTATTTTAGACTTGTTGGATGGTTTTGTTTCAAGTTTTCTGTTATGATAAAGATGTTGTGAAACACTTATAGTTCAGTCATGTATGGTAACTGAGGTGAACCTATTTTGATTGTTGGTGAATTTGATATCTTTTAACAATTTTGGAATGGCTCCTTTTCTGAGTATCTTTTGAACTCATCATCTTTTTGTTGAGCCTGTCTCTAAATCGTGGTATCTTTATGGTTTGTTAGCCATATTCATGAATGGAATTGTGAGCAAAATGAGTTTCTGGAACATCAAACCACCACTTCCTGAGGAAATGATCACTGAATGCAGTTTATCCAATACTGGTTCTTGATGAACTAGAGGTAGTTTATAGAAAGAGTCAAAGCAGCATTGGGCTGGACATTTCCAGAACTAGAACTTTGAATTCTACCAAATGAATATAAATGAAATGTCAAATTTTTAATAATTTGAACTCGCATTCTCAATTAGAGGCCTTTAAACTAACTAACTGGTTCTGCAGGAATCATTGAAACAAGTATTCCTTTTAGTCAAGGTAAAAGATCAAATGCAAAATCAAAGTTTTGCCATCAACAAATAGTTTTAGGAAATCTGTAACTCTCAATTCAAGCACATCACAACTGTTTTGTTTTAATTTTTCATGGGATGAAGTAGAATCATTGAAAAAAGAAGGTAGGAGTATTTAAAGGACAAAGGCGTAGGCGCTTTCTTACTTAAATAGAAAGGCGCGTAACGCTCTGCAAATTTCAGTTTGACTCTGATCTAAATTCCCATTTGTCTCCCAACTCCGATTTGGAAATCCCTCCAGCTGAACTGATGGAGTCGTCACAGAACACCGCAGGAACCCCCGGCAGCGGTGGAGGAAACGGTATGATTCTTCCACACTCTAACGATGCTTCCCCGGTTGAATCCACCGCCACCATGAACGCCTCCACTCCAGTTGTGGATGACTCCAAGCAAAATCTCAATCAGGTCATTAATTCCATTCAAAAAACCCTAGGAATTCTCCACCAGCTCTACCTCACAGTATCTTCCTTCAACGTCGCCTCCCAGCTCCCCCTCCTCCAACGACTGTAACTACTCCTTAACTTTGACTTTTTTTTTTAAAAAAAAAAATTCCGTATTGTTTCACTTGGTTCCATCGAAATTTCATTGTTTGCATTTTTTTTTTTTTTTTTTTTTGGTGGATTGTAGAAATAATTTGGTGTTAGAGCTTGAAAATATGTCCAAATTGGCCGAGAAGTGCAACATTCAGGTGCCCGTGGAGGTTCTGAAGTGAGTTTTTTTTACCCTTTTTTTTTCTGCGTCTGGTTCAAAGTTAGATTTTTTAGGGTTTTTCTGAACTGAGGCTTGAGGAATGGATTGGATTTTGTAGCTTGATTGATGACGGGAAGAATCCGGATGAGTTCACCAGAGATGTTCTGAATAATTGCATAGCCAAAAATCAGATAACCAAAGGCAAAACTGACGCCTTCAAGGTTGGCTGCTCTGCTCTTTAAAAGATTGTTAGGTTAAACTGTTCACTGGCTGATTAACATCTTGAAGTATACTGCTTGCAAAGAGGATGATCCGCATAAATTTACTGCTCAGAGAAACTTGACGCGTTTTATTGCTGATCATTCATTCAATCTCTGGCTTCCTGCTCCCAAATTATCTGATTAGTATTTCTTATTTGCCTGTTTGTAATGTAGGTTTTGCGTAAGCATCTGCTGGAGGAACTTGATCAGGCATTCCCTGATGAGGTTGAAGCTTACAGGGAAATACGTGCAAGCTCTACATCTGTGAGTTGCCTATAACTTGGATTGTTGCACCCGCTGGATTCACAATTTGAAAGACCAATTAGAATATTTCTTTGCCATTTTTCTTACATTATAACAGATGTTCACTAACCTTGCATTCCAGACTTTTGGGTTAAAGTTCTGCTCAATGGACATGAATTTGTTCCTGTATGATATATTTTGTGCTAAAGGCCAGTAATTTTGTTCAAAATTTATTGTCGTCTTTTATAATTTAATACAATTGAGTAAGTGGAACCATGACTTTATGTTAGAAGTTTGGGTGGCCGCTGTTTGAAAACAATTACTATGCAATAACCTGAAGGGTTTAGACATGTAATTCAAATCCAAGTTTATGATTGAGGTTCATTCACAACTCCAAGCAATATTGTGATATTGTTTGAAGATTCAATAGATTTTAACTAATCCCCAGCATTTCTGCAATATTGCTTGAAGATTCAATAGATTTTAACTAATCACAACCAGCATTTCTGCAACAACTCCCATTCCTTCTTCTTTTTATTGCATCCGCCAGATGTTAGAGGAGTAAAGATACTTTCTATACCTTTATTGTAGTTTGTACGCTTATACTGATTTCATAGCTGTAAAAACTTGAACCATTTCCTTAGATACCTTATTTTCATTTGCATTTGTTTATATCATATTACTCTGTTCATGAACTTTTTTGCTTGAATTATTCCTTTTTTTCCTCATGAGCCTATCAGACAAAGTGTATTTTCCTTTGGCTAATCTTAAGGATTCTGATTGTTTGAATGTAATGCAGGAAGCTAAACGGTTCGGGCAAGCACAAAATATGCTTCCTAATGGAGATGTCAAGGTTAAGAGTGAAATTTAAGATTGGTTCTGAAATGTAGTATGTTATTGTAATAGATAGTTTTGTGAATAGAATTGGACATCTTGAAGTGTCCTTCTAATCGGTTTAAACTCAAGTTGAAATGTATGTTGGCATGTTTTTTGGGATGTATTGTAATGTTTTTGAACAAAAGAGTTACAGTTAGCCGCCGTGGGTACTAGCAAAATATTGTCCATGCATTTGATTTGTTCTATATCTTTTAGTAGCCTGTCTTCTGAAAAATTAGTAGTACATTTGATTGACTGTAACAACAGGGATCCAAATTGGGACGAGAAGATGATAATGAACTGGAGAAAGCTTATTCTTTTTATCTTCGATAGGATTCCAAATGTTTTTCTTCCTTCGAATTAACAAAATCACTCTGCAACATTCCATAGATATCATACACACAAGGTGATGTTCATTATTATTATTTTTATTACAACCCGTCTCATAATAATAATAGTTATATTTGTTGCATATAATATAACTATTGTTTTGGGATGGAGGTTAGTATTAATTTTTGCCTCACAGCTTCCTGCTGTATATGTACATGTGGGCTGTATACAAGCTGAGATATATCCTGAACTATGATATGCACCTACACGGCAACATTTGCAAGGAAGTAGCAAGGGCAACCACATGCTTGTTTTGTGTCAGAAGAACCTTCTGTGCCTGATATTTTTGAGTCTTGGTTTCCCGCAGGCAGTCATCGTTGAAGCATATGGTGATTGATGTTGGTTTAGATGAATAACATCCATTTTGATCATACTTGTCAGGAATTGGTTTTTGCAGTTTTACAACTCCCACCAGATTGAGTTGCAACTTTGATATTCGAGAAGATCATCAGTCTGGAAACTGCAGCTATCCTCGGCCACTGTGAAGGAACCATCCACTGCTTGTGTGGCATGAAGATCACAACTTTCTTCTTCCAGGTAATCAGCCTTTCCGCCACAGTTTTGAGTCGTCACAGTCTTGCTTAGCTTGTGGCTGCTTGTTTCCAGCACAAAAAACCTTGGCATCTCCTCGGTTACTAACTTGATGTCTTTGAATCTATGTTGAGTAAGCTGCCTAAGTCTCTGAACCTGTTTTGTCATGGGAATGTTTCTTAAATTATCTCCTCGTTCTGAATAAAGAAAGCAAGGACTAGTTTTGTATATAGACTGATAGAAACAAAATTAGGGCTCAAAGACAAACATAGGCACACCTGGATATGTAGGGACTGGTTTTCTTTCTTCAAATCCTGGAACTTGGAGGTGAGATCATCATAGCTGGCTTTAAGGATGTCGTATTCATGCTCAACATGCTTTGACTTTGATCTAGCTCTCTTATTCTGGAACCATATAGCAACTTGTCGAGGCAGCAAGCCTAGCTTGCTGGCCAACTGCTGCTTCACACGCAGCTCAGGCCGCGCCTCCTCCTCAAACATTCTCTCTAGAAACCTGATTTGCTCATCCTGAAATCTCTTTCTGCTGCTAGTCTTTTTTTTTTTGGTGGTCAGAGGAGCAGTCCAAGCTGGGCGTGCTGTTCCAGTTGTTTGGGACATATTTGGTTTGTCCAAGGAATAAGGGATTGAGTAGTGAGTGTGAGTAGAGAAGTAGTGAAGTAGAAGGGATCGGTAAAGCAGGTATTAGTGAGAGTTCAATTTGGACAAGGATAGGCTTGGGGGAGAAGGGGGCCCAATGCGGTGGGAGGGTGGACGTCTGTACTTTGATAATTTGGTGGGCCTTTGGGCTGGTTTAGGAAGGAAAGATGATAAGAAAGAAAGCTAGAAGCTTTGCTGGCCATCGTGGAGACCATACGACCAATTAAATATTCAGGATGTGTAGGTATATCTACTTCTTTTTTCTTTTTTTTTTTCTTTAATTGTTTTACATTAAACTTAATTCACTTTAATAAGTTATTCTTTTGGTTGTAGAACTAGTTTTACTCTTCTAGAAGTTTTACTGAAATAATTGATGATAATAATAAAAACAAATGTTAATTGGTTGTAGAACTAGTAAGGCTTCTTCTCCTTGATTCATTTATGTGTGATTTTTTTTTTCCTTGTCTAAATAAGACTTACACATGTAAGAAGTGTTGTAAAACAGAAGTCTTGTGTGTGTGTGTATATTACACTAATGCATTCAACTTTGATATTAGAAGGGAATTAACTACTCCCTCCATTTCAAAATTCAAAATATATAAGTCGTTGTCACCTATTAAGAACTGATCAAAATATAAGTCACTTGTCTATTTATAAGAAGCAATTTATTGTTTTTACACTATTACTTTTATTTAATTTATAATTTTATTGAGATTTGTTTTTGTCATGATTATTCCAAGTTATAGTACTATTATAAAAAATGTATTGAATATAGATAAATTTTTAAAAAATAATTACAATTATAATATTTGTGTTTTTGTCAAAAAAAACGATCAATATATTAAAATGGAGATGGAGGGAGTACACCTGATTACTAAGAAAGAAAAGAAAGAGTCAAAAAGTTTGTAAGGACTTGGAATGAATGATGTTTATTATTGGTTCCTTCCTAATTTTCATTTTAAGAAGGAGCCTAGCCTGGGGTTAAGCATAGGTAGAAGTCTTGAAAGCTTCAAAATTTAGAAATTTAAGAATCTATGATTGTTCCATTTGCTTAGATCTCATGGGAGAACTTGGTTGGCGGTGGTGGCTGAGGAATTTAAATGGCTCGGCGGCGGCCAGGTGGGGGGTGGGGGTCGATGACTGAGGATGTTGAGGTGGGTTTTTGGAGTTATTCTGAGGTAGTGTTTGGACATCTGCCATTGTTCCCACTCATCCTTTGGTCCCTCCATTTCCTGCAAAATTGCTGAGTGGCGTGGCCGCTTTCTTCCTTCACCTTTTCATCAATCTTTATTAATTAACCATACTCATACTCGTATTCATTTGTTTATTATTAAGTTGATTAAAAAAAGAAAAAGAAAGGAAAAAAAAAAGCTTGCTTGCTTGCTTGCAAACGTCTTTCTAGTATAATGTAGAATGAGGTGAGCTGCATGGATTCATGGTTGAGATTGATGGAGGTGAGATCTGATGCCATGTGCGCGCCATACTTATTGTTTTTTTTTTTTTTTTTTTGTGTTTTGGATAGTTCATTATATCAAGATTTGCAAGGAAATATACTACTAATTGGGAAAGTTGTCAGCTGCTACACTGCATGCATATTATTATTATTATTATTATTATTATTAAAGAAAATCAAAATCAAAATCAAAATTTCCATCAAACAGCTATTTTGGCACTCTATTTCTGATCTGATTTCAATAGAAAAATGGGATATTATTATTGCCCCCTGAAATTGTGATGAACTTTATTTGATGTGGCCTGGCCTGGCCTTTCTGGCATAATAAAAAAAAAAAAAAAAACAGAACAAGGCGAAGCCTAGTGAGTAGTGACTGCTAGTAGTAGTAAGCAGTAGGAAGGAAAGGCAGGCAGTAGGGCGTGAATTTGGGCTCTCATCGGATTCCCAAAACTTTGAACCTTTTGTGTGGTTTCTGTCCATCTATCTATATCAGATAGTATGTTGTTGGTACAACCTGTGTATCCAATTCCAACCCAAGAAGAAGCCCAACCAGACAACAACAAAGGCCTTAAAGGTCAAAGAAATGTTGGTTTGTGTTTACTCCCTCCCCACATCTCATCTCATCTCATCTCATCTCATCTCATCTCATCTCATCTCATCTTTGATGTGATTGCGCTTAATAAATACTACTACTCTCCTCTTCCTCGGCCTTTGTTCCTTGCTTGTCATTCTCACATAAGTAAAGTTGTTTAATAAGTCCAACAAATTCATATCATCAGAGCTTCAAATTTGACTAAAAAACAGCTGCTGCTGCAACAAATCAAAGGCGGGAGACCAAACAACCAGCTCCCAAATTCAAACAGCCAACACCATCAAAAAAGACACACAAGAGTATTTTACTTCAAGTATCCAACGTTAGCCTTGGAGTACATATATGCCTTAAAGTTTTCTTATTTGTTTGTGTTTGACAAGAATCTTCCCTGGGAAATTAAACTTAATAATTAGCACCCTCTCCCCAATTAATTAATTAAAACCAAAAAGGGTTGCTCCATCAGCTTTTCCACTTTTCAACTACTCCCATATTATCTTTTTGTTCTAACGTTTTGTGCAGAATGATTAAGCATCCCAACAAAAAACCAAACCAATGTTTAACTATATAAGACCCCTAATATGTCCATCAGTTTCAAATTTAAATTTGAAAAAAATTATCATAGTATTTTTATTATTATTATATACAAGTTTTTACCTAGTCCCTCACATACTTATATGCATACTACTACTAGTGGAGTAGTGCTGTGGTGTGTCTGATTGATACAACCAAGCCTGCATTAATGGTTTGATCAAATAAAGCATGGAGAATTGGGGGGGACCTGTTCATTTCTTCAACAACACACTCACACACACACGCTCTGTCACACAGAAAATAGTGAAAAAACAAAACCCCATTCATGAGTAGAAGACGGAGGAGTTAATTGGGGCAATGACTAGTTAATAATGAAGCAATATATTGGGTGGACCTAGGCCAGCCTGTAACAAGTACTGCTACTACTACTTGTACAAATCAATGAGCCTACTTGTAAATTCTATATTTTCAGCAAAATTTTATCATTATCATATTATTTATTTGCCTTATTTCCTCTTGCTGCTGGTTATCTATCTCCTGCCTCATTTAGCCTAGGCAAAAAAAAAAAAAAACACATCTTGAAGTTGAGCATACGAGTAGTAATCAAGATTAGGATTAATGAGTTGGTCAAAGGGATGAGTTAATGAAGGTTTTGGGAAAACAACAAGTAGTTACATACAGTATAGTACTATGTATTGAGGGTGTGTTGTGGCAGCTGGTATATTGGGAGAGAGATTGGAGGAAACCAAAGCAGAAAAAGGCATAATAGGGGGAGACTATTTGGAGAGAGAGAGAGAGAGAGAGATGTGGAGTGTGGAAAAAGGTCTGTCTTCTCTTCTCTTGTTGGTGTATAGGAAAGGGAGAGAAGTGAGGACTGAGGACTGAGGGAGGATCAAAAATCAAGGCAAAAAGGCCAAAACCAAAAAGCAATTAGGGGTATGAATGAATTTGTGGGGAGAGTGGAGTGGGTAGGTCAACCAGGTTCTTGAGGTCAAAAAGATGTCGCTGATTAGTAGTAATTGTTTGTTGTTGTAGTAGTAGCAGTAGCAGTAGCAGTATTTGTTTTTCCACATTGGTCGAGGTGGAGGAGGAACCATATTCTCATATCTATTAATTATTACTTTCTCAATTTCAAAAAATATAAGTGATTTTCATAAAATTGATCAAAATATAAGTTAATTATTTATTTTTAAGAAATAATTTATTATTTTTATTTTATTATCTTTATTTAATTTACAATTTCATTATGACTTATTTTTGTCATGACTATTATAAGTTATAATACTATTATCAAAAATATATTGAATAGGGTATAACAGATTTAACTATTAAAAGTTATGAAATTTTTTAAAAATTAATTACAGTTTTAATATTTATGTTTTTGTCAAAACGATAAATATATTGAAATGGAGGGAGTAGTCCATTTTTTTAAATTTGCAATCAATTTTGTGTAAATAAGGCTGGCTAGTGAATCAATGTCACCTCTCCAATGCCCAAAAAACCCTCAATCAACAACAACTCACTTTTTAACACCAATACAATACTACTGTACTTCCTTCAAAATTTCAGCTGCCTAGCCCTCCTTCTATTTCCCACTGCTGCCTATGTGTAGACTAACCATTCATGATTGTCTTGTCCAATTGAAAAAACCCTGAGAGAAAATCATGAGCTCATCCCCATCTGAATTCTTTTGGTAAAATTAAGGACCAACAAAAAAGTTTTTAAGTGTAGCTACTACTACTGAGTAATGATTGACAAATGCGGTGTATTTATAACATATTACATATAACATATGGAGTGTACTATACAATTTTTTACTTATAAGCTTTTTTTTAATTACCAAATGCTGTAATAATAATAATTTAAATTGGGTGATGATGCATGCCTAAGTGAGTTGTGTGTGTGTTGTAGGTTATTGCAAAACTTACCATTTCCAGCTATTGTTTTACCACTTACTTACTAGCAGGTAGGGTTTGTTGTACTCTTTCAAATTCAAAATGTGTAATAAGAAAACGCCAATGCCAATGTTAGTAGCACCATCTTCTTATTATTTAATACTACTACATGTAACCACTTTACAGCATTTATGTTGCTATCTTTTTTTAAAGCATTTATGTTGCTATCTTAAGTTGATGATTATATTAAAAGTGTAAGCCTACAATTAACGCATCCATCACTTCATATTAGTAGTTTTTTGTTTTTTATTTTTTGGATCTTCTTCTTCTTGCATCACTAATCAATCAGAATGAGCATAATCCTTGTAAATACTCTTACAAGTAATTGTTGATTGGAAGTTTGATCAATCAAACGTGAGAGATGTAACCATTACAAAAATTTAGATTTATTTAAATGGAAGAAATTACACTTAAATAAAGTCGATTTTGATAGGTAGCGTGAGTAATACATAAGGCATTTGATAATGAAATCATAAGGTTAGCTTTCAAGTTGAGCAGGCTTATGAAATTATTATAGGGATATTTTAATAAAAATGGGGACGGTAAATATAAAAAACCATATTAAGTACCACTGATGGCCTAATAAAACAAATTATGGACTTGTTCCATGGTTTGGGTACTAACCAGAGTTGGAGGCCAGTTATCCCCCGGATCCGAAGCCTTACAAAATCAACTAGTAACGCATTCAAGGGAGGATGAGAGATGGGTCGGGTCCCTCTTTTTTCGTGTTACATATTTATTGCTAAGTTTCATGCATTGCATTTAATATCAACACACATTTATTAATTTATACTGCCTCCTACCTCCGTAATCATAACAATAGTCTTATTTATTATATTATTTTAATGTATAATAAATAAAATTATTATTTTAAAACTAAAAAAAATAAAAGACTATTCTTTTTTTATTTTAAATTAATATTTCACTTACTAATATGTATTTAGTTATACCTTTTATATTCTCTCAAAAAAAAAAAATTTGATCCTTTTCGGCCCCGCCCTTCTTCATTTATACCAGTTGCCACGCACGATATATATATATATATATATATATATTCTACAAAAAGGTCCCCAATCAATAGTCTGACATGATTAAACTATCTGTTAACCAAAATTTCCGTTAAGAAAGATTAAATGACCTAATAAATTAATATTATGGGACTAAAATAGTCCCCGTAAAATTATATAGAATCAAAAGTGAGTCAAGACGAATTATAAAGAACAAAAAAAAAAATTTTGGCCTTAGAAATTATGTAGTTAATTTAAGATGGAGAGAGTATATATACAAAACTAAAAACATTGAAACTTTAATCGCTCTACTTTTTACTTTTTATCATTTCACTTTGGATAAAATACCCCTTATAAAACTCTCTCTCTTTCATGTTCTTTATTAAAATAATAATTTTATCAAAATTTATTGACTATTACCCTAAAAACTGAGACAATAATTAGTAACCCCCTCCTTTCATTATATATCACATTACTACTTGTGTAAATTTTTCCATATCCCATCAAGGATTTCTCTCTCTATTTTCTTCATTCTTTGTTTGAATGAATCTAAAATAAGATCTATCTTTCTCAATAATTTCGATAGGCGTCATATTTTATGACGCTAATCTAATCAAATAATTACAGAGCAATTTACTAATAAAGTCATAGTAGTGCTGTATACACATTTATAATTAGCAGACATTTATGAATTTCCAACAGTAGCAGGCGAGAGAGGTTGAATTATTGACCTTTAAGTAGGATTGGATTTCAGGACTATAAAGAGAAGACTTTTGTTTACTTTTTCTTTTGGCTTTGAGACTTCACACGTTTTCATCCTCACAAAGAATCTCTACATCTCACAAATTAAGCTTACCTTTGCGTGTGGTTTGGGGTGGGTGATTAAAAATAAACCATAGTATGGCTATGAATTACTAGGAGGAGCAGCAATGATAGTAAAATTATGAGTAGTTGTACTAGAATACTACAGTACATATAAAAACTTTGCATGAAATTGAATGAATGAGAGAGAGAGAGAAAGAAAGGGGCGTCATTTCTGGAACCAACCCTGTTGCAGTAGTACTAGTATAGTAGTAGAAGTAGGGCCATGGGTGACTGTTGTTTAGCTTTTATGACTTGGTTTTTGTCCTTTTTTTTTTTTTTCTTTAATTTTTTTAAAACCTCCACACCCCCCTTCCCTTCCCTTCCCTTCCCTTCTCCATCCTTTATTTATCATCCATCATCTCTAACTCTCTATCCCTCCCACTCCCAACATCCACCCCATCCCTTCTCATCCATCTTCAATTCTCCCCTCCTGTTCTTCATACTTTCATTTCCCTTCCTTTCCCCTCTTAATTATTGTTGTTATAGAGTGAGGTTATACTAGTTGATGAAGATGGTGATGAGAAAAAGGAAAGCTTTTTATCTTTTGAGGGGAATGTTGTCTGGTGCGAGGCCACCAACTAGATCTATCATCTGTGTATTGGGTTTTACCTATATACATATTTACAGATCTTTTTGAGGGAATCCCTTTTATGTTTTTTATATTGAAAGGGATTATAAAGAGGAAATTTTAAGCCCCTCATCATGGATCTCGTGTTAGTGTCGTCGGACCAGGCTTCATTCCCCCCAATTGTTGCTTCCTTTTTGATAAAGATGTAATCTTTTCGTTGGATCTTGTTATAGATGAGCCTTACAGATGCTTTTTCTCACCCGGGATCTTTTCAGATTCTGTTGTAAGTTTGTTTATATATATATATATATTGGTTCTTGGTTTTCGTAATCAGGGTTCGTAATTGGGCCAAAGCCATGGTCTGGTCAGCTCAGTAAGATTGGTGTAATGATGGAGAACAAAGGTGAAACTTGTTTCCGTGTTGGAAATGCTTGATGAGGTAGTATTGATGTGTTTGTGTTGTGTACATTAGTAGTTTAATGATTGCTTATTGTGTTTGCTAAACTGGATGCAGGTTTTGCAGCAGGAAGACAGACAGACAGATATAGAGAGAGATGGATGCAGATTTACATATAGATTATCCATAGATTCTTTTCTTGTTACTTGCAGATATGTTGTTATGATGATAATGATGATGATTTTGTTGTGCAGTGGGTTTGGGCTTTTCATTTTTGTCAGTTTAAACTCTTTTTCTTCATGGGCTGATTTTTGTTATGATGATTGTGCTGATTTATGTCATGATGGCTTCAAGAATCTCTCCTGTCTGTATCTGTATCTGTTTCTGTTTTTGTAGTAATATGATATGATGACATGTATATGTATCTATGTGTGCATGATACTAACTTTTTAACTCCCCCTCCCTCTCTTTCTCTATCTGTGATTGACCTTTACAAATTGTCATCATTACTTCCTCAGACCTTCGATTCTCTCATCTCATATAAATAATACTACTCCTTCCACCACCAACACCACCACCTTTTGCTGTATTTTTGTTTTGCCTCATTCTTTCCTTTTAGGGTTTCAAGGCCCTTTCTTGAATAAACTTCAAAATGTGTGTCCCTCCCTTGTTTGAGGATTGAAAAGCAGGTCTTCTTGAATATCGGTTGTATAAGTTGTGGAGGATGGTCTTCTTATTAGATCCCTTTTAAATCTTCTTTCCTTGGTTATTGTTCCCTTTTTACTCCTTTGTTTATAATAACAATAACAACTCCTCCTTGTTATTAACTCTCTCAATTGAAACCTCAACATAAATCTTGAAAATGATGGGCAGCCCATCTTATATTAGTTACATTGTTAAGTGTTTGTTACCTTGTTATTATACTATTAGTGTTGTATATTTGTTCATATAATTGAGCCCTTTGCTTGAAGAAAGGTGGAAGAAAGAACAGATGATCCGAACATAAGGATGATGGGATCGATATAACACAAGAAGCAATTGTAATGTGTTTGAGAAGTAAACCCTTGGTTGCTTGCTTGCTGCTGCAGCCTGCAGGAATAATGCTGGCTGTTCTGGGGGCCAGGTTTCCTGGAAGATGATAGTTTTCACTGACGCCTATATCTCTATATGATATGCTAACCACTACTGTTTTTTTTTTTTTTTTTTTTTTTGTTGATGGTATTGATGCCTACTACGTACGTCCAAGAAAGCTCCCTCCCCACTCTACAAGCAAACTCTCTTAACAAATACCAGTAGTAATAGAATTTGAGCCCACTCAGAATCATCTTGCTTATAAAACTAAGAAACAATCACCACTACCGCTGCTGCCTCAGATGCTCTTCTTCCCAGGAGATCTTGTGTGGAGTAACTTAATACAGTTGGAACTAAAGTTGAGCTTTTGCCATTTTACTCATTCTTCTTTCTTTAATTAATCTTTCAAAACCAAACTGAAACTACTCTGTGTAGGAGTATGCAACAACAGCTAAAGTGTAGTGGGATTACAAGTTGAATAAGTGGAGAAAAAGCCCATTAATCAAAGAATTCTATTTTAGAGTTGGACTTGATGAAAGCCCTCTTGTTTCATGCAGGGAATAGTATATTTAGGTGAAAGTGACACAATATAGAAGAAGAAAGCCGAAGATTGAGATGGTTTCGGAAAGAAAGAAGCGGGGATTGACAGCGTTAGAGCTTCTAAACCCACAAAAAATAGTGAATCAGTGAGCGGATACAGCAAATATGTCATATATTTACGTGAAAATTTATACTTGGTGTATGAAAATGCAAATTACTCCCACCCACCAAAAAGAAGAAAGAAACACACACACACACACACACACACAGAGACAGACTCACAAAAATAGAGAGAGATAGAGGTCAGTGGTCAATCGTCACTCGACAAATACACTGACAAGCTTGTGGCTTTGGGTTGCGTTGCGTTGCGTTGCGTTGCGTTGCGTTGCGTTGCGTTGCGTTGTTGTGAGAGTGAGAAACTGAGAAGCACCCAGGGGCCAGGGAGCCACTGAGCCACTGAGCCACTGAGCCATAGCCATCGCCTCTCTCTCTCTTCTCATTGAATCATCAATTCCTGAAGCTGAGGCATCATATGTTAGCATTTAATGAATTTGGCTTTCAATGATCTGAGCCCTTTTCTCTCCTTTCTCTCACACTTTGGAGTGAGTGTGAGAACACACAGAGTAGAGTCAACATCATCATCACATTCATATGTATGAATATAGTGTCCATTTCCATGGATTTTCTGCATACTCTGCTTATATATGTATATATATATATATAAATAAAAAGTCTTGCTGTAAGATTGCTGCAAACTGGAAAATAAGTTAGTACTACCTACACACATACTACATAATAATCCTTTTGTTTAATATATATATATATATATTTCCCCTTTGTCAAAAAATCTTACTACTGCAACAACAACAACATCATGGGGAGATGGGGAGAGTAGTAATGTAGGAGTAAATAATAGTAGTACAGAAGATGTCAGCTTGAGTTATGCAGGGGCTCCCCTTCCCATATTTCCATTTCCAACAGAAACTCCCCTAATTAGTGGGATTTTTGCAGCTATTTCCCAGCTCCATGCTTTCCAGTCCTCCTCCATATATATATATACACCATCAATTCCAATTTGGTTCAATCCATCTCTTCTCTCATAATTTAACTTCCTTTCTCCTTTTACTTACGTTTGTATGTGTGTGTGAGAGAGAGGGTTGTGGTATTACTTATGAACCTAATCAGTAAGATAAATCACTAACCTTTGAAATGAATATATATATATATATAGGATCCTTTGAAATGATAAACCCCCTCTTTGTTTTGTCATGGGTGGATTATGGTTTAGATACTCTTGTATAGGGTCTGTTTAAGGTAACTTTCAAATGAATGCAAGGAGTTTCGCCCACTGGTCCTAAAGTCTTTGTGACTGGGATTGTTTTTTTTTTTTTTTTTTTTTGAAGATCCATTTGTTTTGCTGATAATATTGTCATCTTGTAAACTCTTGACTTACGTTTGGTCACCTTTTCAACTGATCAAACCTGGTCTATTATACATACGCACTAATGCATTGAGCCTTTTTGGCATTGGGGCTAATGCAGGCTGAGTCTGTATTTGGCCTTGTACTGAACCTTCGTTTTTTTGGTGAAATATATGGAAGGGAGTATTCTCAGTCGGTTTCATTGAGCCTTTTTGGCCAATGGGACTGTTATAAAAAAAAAAAAAAAAATACATACACACTACTACTACTACTACTAATATCTTCTTTCTGATTGGTGGGAGAAACAAGAAAAGGTCAAAATGCACATCACCAACAAATGAAATGCACCAGTCAGTTTTAATTTTTACCTGGGCTAAATACACTTTATTGAAAAAGCCACAAAGGCTCCTTTTGGAGAAAGTTAAAAATCATTCCTCTGGCCTTATTTCTAAGCAGCAATTTCAACTTTTCACCCAAATAAAATTTGAAAAACAAAGTAGAAATGCATGTTACTAAAAAAATACACTATAAAGTATAGCTGTTAATTTTTTTACGGCTTTTTGGCTGTTATTATTTTTTAATTGCTTACCAAAGCAACAAGGCAACAACGATGATGGCACTCATTTTGGAAAATTAAGCATAGCCCCAGTCAGAGCTAATTGTTGAGTTGATGAAAGTAATGGTGGTGACTAAATCTAAATAAATATACTTACATATGTTGCAGAGTTGCCAGATGCCAGCCGGCTGAGGTTGAGGAGTCCGTAGATTTTCATTTGTTGTTGTTGTTGTTGTTGTTGTTGTTGTTGTTGTTGTTGTCATTCATGGGAATTTGGGAAGACCCACCCGGAGTCAAATGTCGGCCTACCTTTCCACTCTCCCCCCGTGCCATTTCATGCAAAACATTGTCCCTCGGAACTGCTACCCTTCATTTATTTAATCTGCTTTTTCTGTTTTCGCTGTGATTAATGTACTAAAATGTCTCATTACTACTCTCTGCTAACATAATTAATCACTATAACAACATTTACGGAAAATACCATTACTTAAACCTTCTACAACGTTATTTCAAGTGGACATTAGACTTCATAAAGATTAAACTTTCTTATTCTGAATGAAAATATTTATTTTTTATTAAACTAAAATCATACTACCCATTCTGTAAAATAAGCTAAATTCGAAGCTAGACACCAAGTTTTAAAGCCATCTATGTATGTATCTCTGCATTCTCTGCATAGAGCATGAAAAGATGCGGCGGGCCCATGTTTGCATCGAGACAAAATTGGGCTGGTGAGTCTTTGAACATGTGTAGCGTTCGACGAATTGGCTCTTATAGCCCACGATCAGAACTGCCATCTTTCAATTTACCCTAAGGTCCAATCAAACCATATTATTAAATTATATTTGTTGACATGTCTCCTATCCTCCTCATGTACCCATCTAATAAATAACATTTTCTTAGAAAAGCGATAAAGACAATATCAATTTAGAGTAGTAGTTGATTTTTCAATTTTCATATTTTATGTTCATGGTATATTATCGTAAAATTAAATTAATATTGAATTGTAAATTCAGGAGTAGTTATCAAACATTTATTTTGCTTTTCCAATTAATATAATTGGAAAAAAAAAAAAAAAACCCAACAACTGAAGTGGTGCAAAGTTGAAAAACGGGCGAGTACTAGAATAATATTGATCATTCTCAAACAAGCATTCAAGCCAGAAACATAGGCATGTGGATAAAGTGTATCAGTGCATTGTAAAACCCTACAGTGGTGCAAAGATGATGATCATTATTCCTCATCTTCTTCACTGTTCAAAATCCTACAATTCTACAGTATAAATCTCCCCCCAACTTCACAACCAAGACAGACTTTGCAACCAGGAGAGGAGCGAAACCCAGGAGCCGCCGACGATAGATTAACCTAACCCTTAACAACCCAAATGGAGCCGCCGGTACCCACCGGCGGCCACTACCACCCCAACCCTTTTCCGAGATCAACCTCTTGAACCTTCGCCAATTTATTCTCTAAAAATACGGGTCATCCAAACCTCCCAAAACCTAAATCAATCGAATTTATAGACGGAAAGCCACACCTACTCTATGAGGCAGACGAGATTGAACAACTAGCAGCGTCGTTCTGATTATGTTTGGTCGGAAAATTTTCTTTTGGTCGTCCGAATCTTCAAGAAATTAGGAAGGATTTCGACAAACTTGGTCTTCTAGGCAGCTTGGACATCAGTCTACTCAATCAATGCCACGTTCTCTTTCGCTTTCAACTAGAAGCAGACTACCAGAGATGCTGGATCCGTGGGAGGTGGACAATTAATAGTTATCATATGAGACTCCTTCGTTGGACAACCAATTTTCAGTTCGAAGAAGAGCCCCCCATTGTGCCGATTTGGGTGTCACTCTACAATATCCCCTTGGAATTCTACAACCCTCAGTCCCTACGTGACATCGCCTCTTCCGTTGGCAACCCGCTTCAGGTAGACGCCCCGACGAAGAATCGGTCCAGGCCATCAGTCGCACGAATATGTGTGGAAGTCAACCTTCTGGATGAGCTACCAGCAAGCATAATCATCGGTCAAAAAGGTAAAACCAGAGAACAAAAATTCCATTATGAATTTGTCCCTGACTACTGTGGAAAATGCAAGAAAATCGGGCATAAGAAGGAAGAATGTAAGCTGGGGCTTGATGAGAAGGCTAGGAAAGAGAAGGCTGAAGGAAAAAAAAAAAAGTGTGGCAGGGAAAAGAGGTGGAGAAGGTGCAAAAGGGAGATATAGTTTTTAAGGAAAATGGGGTGGGAAACAGGAAAAAAAGGAGAAACAGAGGAGTATTCGAAACTAATGGGAAATGGTGCTGGAACATCTGGAATTCTAGAGTCTGAAAAGAATACAGCTCAGATTCGAGTGGTGGAAAATACTGGGAAGAAATGCCTCGAGTCCTCCTCAGAAGAAATCTCAGAAGAATCAGCTCCAAAGCACAATAACCAAAAGCCATCCAGAGATGAAATTCAAACTCCTACAATCGCTCCCCTCCAGAACTTGCAGACAGGCAAAGAAGCAGAAGTCGAAGAAGGTGAAATTTCAGAATCATATGTCTCTGATTCGGTCATGGAGGAGGCACATGAAATGAATAAGATAGTTGAAGAGATAAACTCTGTTCTGGACCACACAGCTACCAACCCTCTTCTTAACCAAACTCGTCTAATTCGTTCAGCCTCTGCGCCCCATGAACCTGGCAATTTGGTTATTGACTTTTCTCCATTTGCCTTGGAAGATGAGGAGGAAGCGCTTTCGGACTATACAAAGGATGAAATGGTGAATTTTTAGGAAGAAGAAGGACTCACGTTGGTAAAGAGAAAGAAAAAAAGGGGCAAACCAACCAAATCAGAAGGAACACGGCAATTCAACATAAAACGGCGTTCTCAACGTCGTCAAGGTCCGCTCTCTATAATTCTTTTACAATGATAACACAACTGATTTGGAATATTCGCGGGATTGCCAATAAGGCATCTCTGCTAAGATTGAAAATATTGATTGCTAGATATAATATTGCCTGTTTATGTATTTTGGAACCTATGATATCTAAGGATAAATTGTTAGAGTGTGTGAAGTCTTTAAACTTTGATTTTGCTGAAATTTCGAGCAATGATAAAATAATTGTGATGTTTAGAAAAGATACCACTGTTAGGGTGGTTAGTAAATCTGATCAGATGTTATCTTGTGAAATACAAAATCCAAATTTACCATGTTCTATCTGGTTTAGCTGGATATATGCAAGTTCATCATATGTCAAGAGACGGGAACTTTGGAGTGATCTTCTTGACTTCAGAAATGTACATCAAGGTCTCCCTTGGGCAGCGGGAGGTGATTGGAATGTAATTAGAGAGATTGCAGAATACAAAGGTGGCTGAAGTTCGGCCCAGACGCCGATAAATGACTTCAATGAGTTCATTTCCAAAGCAGAGCTATTAGAAATTCCAATTGTGGGGATGGAATTCACCTGGGCAGGAAACCGCACCTCAGGGCATGTTGTTAAAAGGTTGGACAGAATTTTGTTCTCAAAAGAATGGCTTTCTATATTCAAAGTATCAATCTTGCACAACCTTCCTAAAGCAGGTTCTGACCATTGTCCTATGGTTTACCAAGGGGATTTTTTGGCTCATTCAGGACCAAAACCATTTAGATTCCAAGAGATGTGGATACGTAGACAAGGCTTTCTGAGATTGGTAAAAGACTCATGGTCTCAAGCATGCATGGGGAGAGGAATGCTGGCATTTACAATTAAGTTAAAGAGACTGAAGAGTGCATTGAAAGAGTGGAATCATACTGAATTTGGAAATGTGTTCAAAAATCTGAAGGAAAGTGAAGAGATCATGGCTGAAATGGAGAAAGCTTACCAGAACAAGCCGTCAGACTCCACCAGACAATCTTACTCCAAAGCTTAGGCGGCATATTTCAAAAGCCTTGCTGAACAGGAAGACTTCCTGAGGCAAAAATCCAAGTTGAAATGGCTCAAAGAAGGGGATCGCAACACGGCTTTCTTTCACATAGTGCTTAAAGAGAGATCACAAAGACATAGCATTCATAAGATCAGGCAGGACAATACTTGGATCACAGACAGTAAAGAAATTGAAAACCATGCTGTGGATTTCTATAGCAAGCTATTATCGGCTGAAGGTGAACCGAAGACAGATTTTTTGGACAAGTTTTTGGAACCTATACCTCACCTTTTGAATCAAGAAGACAAGGAAGGGTTGTTGTCAGTACTAAAAGAAGAAGAAATTAAACAGGCTATTTTCAGTTTATCCCCGGACAGTGCGCCATGCCCAGATGGTTTCTCAGGGGCATTCTACAGGTCCGCTTGGAAGATAATAAAAGAGGATCTCATCTCCGCATGTGAAGAATTTTTTAGAGGAGTCCAAATGCCGAGGGCCATGGAAGTGCTTTCATATGCCTTATTCCAAAGAAATCAGCAGCCTCAACTTTTTCTGACTATAGACCTATAAGCCTCTGTACCTTTGTCAGTAAGGTGATCTCCACTGCCCTTAAGAATCGCTTGGAGAAACTCCTCCCTAAGATTATTTCACCGGAACAAACAGGATTCATGAGAGGTAGAGAAATAGCGGATAACATCCTTCTAGCCCAAGACATGGCACAATTCATGGATAATAAATCCGGAGGTCTAAATTTAATGATTAAACTGGATATAGAGAAGGCGTTCGACAGAGTATCTTGGCTCTTTCTAGAGAGGATCATGTGTAAATTTGGTTTTCCACTCCGGTTTGTTGATCTTGTGCTAAATGTGCTAAGAGGAGGTTGGTTTTCTGTTCTCATTAATGGATCGCCGGCAGGATTCTTTAAAGCATCACGGGGACTCAAACAAGGAGATCCAATTTCGCCCCTTTTGTTCATCATTGCGGCAGAGGCTTTTTCTAGAGGGTTGAAAGAGGCAATCATGAGTGGAGCAATTAAGCCATTTCACTCACCTCCAGGATCAAACATCACCACACATCTTTGTTTTGCTGATGATGTGATGATTTTCACAAAGGGCACTCTTAAATCTCTTAGGAAGCTGAAATCCTTCTTAAGACTCTACGAAACGGGCTCTGGACAAAAGGTGAACTTCTCTAAGAGCGCAGTTCTCTTCCCGAAAAGGTGTACTCCAGCCCGGAAAGACCGAATACTGAATTTGCTAGGGATGCAATCTGGTTCCTTCCCGTTTTCATATCTGGGATGCCAAATCTTTACTGGAAGAACAAAAGCCATTTATTTCAGGAAATTGTTGGAATCAGTGGAGGCAATAATCTCAAATTGGAAGAACAAGTTTTTAACACAAGCATGGAAAGTCCTTTTGATTAAATCGGTCTTGTACTCTCTTCCAATCCACATTGTTTCATGTTATTTGCTGCTAAAATCAGTGATAAAGGAACTGGAAACAAAATGTCAGAAATTTCTGTGGGGGAATTCGGATCAAGAGAGAAGAAGACATTGGTGTTCTTGGCAAAGGGTCACTTTCCTACCGAACAAAACGGGTTGGGAATAAGACAGATAAGATCTATTTTAGAGAGTCTCTGGGCTAAGCTTTGGTGGAAGTGGAAAAATAATGAAGGCATCTGGGCTAAATTCTTGAATTCCCTTTCTCATTTGGCCAGAATAAAAACCTCATGGAGAAGAATATGGAAACAATCTCAGATACTAACATCAATGTCAAAGAAGATAGTAATGGATGGCTCTTCCCTTTTTTGGTTCGAGAATTGGTCTGATCTGGGCATTCTCTGGAATTCTTCGGCTCAACTGCCTCTCCCACATCTCACAGTCAAGGAATTCTTCGAAATCAAGGACCACTTCATGGTTTAGTTGAAAGATTTCTTGGAGGAGACATACATTGATCATCTAAAGGATTTGGAGTTAAATTTCAAGGACTTCTCTGACAAGCTGGTTTGGAGTTCATCAGCAACGGGTAATTTTAGTGCAACTATTGCTTATAAATCATTTTGTAAGTCCCAACCGGTTTCAAACACTGCCCAGTCTTTCTGGAACCCAATTCTTCCTCCCAAAATGGCCATTTTAACATGGAGGTTTCATAATAGATATGTGGCATTCCAGAGGTATTATGCAGAAATGCAGGTACAACTGCACTCCCCTCAAAGTGTTGCTTCTGCCGAAATAATTATGAAACAATCATTCATTGTTTTTTCAATTGTCCAATGGTAAAAAATATATGGGACAGGCTCTTTGCGGCGGCAGGAATTGGTATGTCGAGGATCACGGGGTGGAACATATGGTACAGATGGAGCTCTATCACAAAAAAAGCTAAAGAAAAATTATTTTGGGATCTTGTTCCAAGTGTTTTCATATGGCAGATATGGAGAATGAGGAATGCTGCTCACTTTGAAGGAATCCAGCCCCAATTAGGAGACCAACTGCAACAGATAAAAAAGGAAACTATGCTCATTATCTCGGCATTCATGCATTCACACAGCAAACAAAATAGAGAAGTGCAGACAATAATTTGGAAGAGTTTTTGCTCCTCAAACCTAGTGGTCAATACTGATGGTTCTAAATGTTCTTCGGGAGCAGCTGGCTTTGGTTTCCTTATTCGCAAGAGCACTGGGGAATTCATTTATGGAGCTGTGGGGGTTACAGAGGCAGAATCAGCCGTCCAAACAGAAATTCATTCTCTGGATGCAGCAATGAAGTTTTGTAGAAGGCAGGGATTTCAAGGAGTTATTTTTCTCTCCGACTGTGATTGGCTGGTTAAAATGGTTTCACGGGGAGAAGGTTTTTTTTGGAAAGAATACACAACCCTTGTAGAGATATGCATCTTCTTGCGTCAAAGCTCATCGGAGATTAAGTTCATTCCTAGAGAAGGTAACTCTCCTGCAGACTTTTTTGGCAAAACTGGGATCAATGGGCACATCAGCTACTTTCAGAAACATCAGTGAAACTCCTGCCAGACTGCGAGGTCTCATTGCTTTAGATGCAAACTCTACACCGGCTTTGCGCTTCAGAGAGAAAGCAATGAACTAACAAGTATAGTAGAAAGGTAGAAATATAGATAATGGTAGAAATACACATCTAACACACCCCTTTTCTTTTGTCGATAAGTTGATAGGGGCTAATACAGGCTGAGACAGTATTTGACTTTGTACTGAACCTTTGTTTTTGGTGGAATATATGGAAGGGAGTATTCCCAGTCGGTTTCATTGAGCCTTTTTGGCCAGTGCAACTGTTAAAATAAAAAAAAAAATTAACAAAAATGTGAGATATTGAATTGGATCCATCACAATGTCGTAGACGAGCATTAGGGTTGCGGTTTTCTTCTTCTTGGCCACCTATATACCTAAGAGCTGGACCATTAAATTGATTCCTCATCATCAAATATTGATACACACATATGGTGACAGATTTCAGAAAACTTTCACCACGATTATACAATATGATCCACTCAAATGTTAGCCATTTATATACTATACACTACCGGATCGTAAGTTTTGCTTGGAATCAGCAAAGAGAGTCATTAGTTTACGTAAAATATGACGTATCAGCATGCATGAGCAGTAAACCTGGGAATTTGAATGTGCATGGGATTTCAAAAAAACGTGCATGGGTCGATTTTGTTTAACGTGGAGGCCGGAGCGATGGAGTGGTACCAATAATCCACAGTAAACCTAGCTATCCTAAGACCACAATCCTACAGTAAGCTACTTATATTTATGCAGCGCTGCATATATGTGTGTCTTGTATTTAAAACTGACCGCATAAATTTGAGATAAACTTTTGATTTGTACATTAACAAAAAAAAAAAAGAAATCATTGTAAAGTTCGTTTTCTGCTGCTTAACTTAATTTCCTTATGATATAAATTAATAAATATTATCATCTTTCATGCATGTAACAAATCATGGCGACTTCTGCGCCTTTGCTACTTCCAGCAATACCTCCAAGTGGTGTGAAGCAACGATTGGAATACTTAATTGAGAGCCGAAATGAATGGTGGGTTTATTCCATTTTTTGGCAGGCGTCAAGGGATTATCATATTCATGGAGATGGTCGGGTCCTTCTATCCTGGGGCGATGGCCATTTTAGGGGTTCAAAACAAGGTCCACACTACTCCTCCACCTCCCAAAAACCTGCTGCGGCGGAGGCGGCTATTCCAAACACATTCGTGCTCCTCGGAGGGGATGGGGATGGGGTGCCGGTAAATCCCGGAATTATGAGTAATAATAATATTGGTGAAACGTGTGATGATGATATTATTGAAACTATGGAGGATGAAATAAATATTGAATGGTTCTACATGTCGTCAATGGGTAGGTTACATTTACAAAGAGGTGGGCCTGGGGAAGGAGATGATGGAATTGTTGTTCGTACGTTCAATTTGGGTACTTTGACATGGTTAGCTGGGGATGAGGAACTACAATCATCCAACTGCGAGAGAGCTAGGGAAGCTCAGTCCCATGGAATTAAAACATACGTTTGCATCTCAACTTCAGGTGGGGTTGTGGAGTTAGGATCCTCGGACCTCATACTGAGTAATAATCAGGAGGATATTTGGGAACTAATCCAGCTATGTAAGTTGATGTTTACAGCATCCGCATCCACCGCCGCCGCATCTCAAACGTCGTCTAGTAATTATAACCCTATTACCACTAGTATGAATCATCCTGCAGGTGGTGTAGTCTCTAAAGAGGAACAGCAAGGAGAAAAAAAGAGCCTGATCATGATGCACCCAAATCTGTTTGAATCATTCAACTTGAACCAATTTTTTCCAGAGAAGGTATTACTTGATTGATTAATCGATAAATAGGAACAATTAATCAGTATTACATATATAGTTACGTGCTCATGTCATGCAAACTAACTAACTAGAATTAAATCTCCAACAGGAAATGATGATGATGCATGATGAAAGTGCAGCAGATGATTCAACACACGAAGTGGTGTTCAACATCAACAACCATTCATCATCATCACCAAAGAGGAAAAGATCAAGAACCGCAGGAAAGTGGTCCTCTTCGATCACCACTCGGCACGGGGAGGCAGAGAGACAAAGGAGAGAAAAGCTGAACTGTCGATTCTACGCTCTTCGAAGTATTGTACCCCACGTCTCCAGGATGGACAAGGCATCACTTCTCGCAGATGCAGTCACTTACATTAACGAGCTCAAAGCAAGAGTGGATGAATTGGAAAACAGACTCCGAATCAAACAAGCTGATGAAATATCCCAGAAAAACATGCCAAACATAAATCATCCTACTAATATTAATATATTATGAGATGATGATGATGATGATGATGATGATGATGATGATGATGATGAAGAATGATGAACAGGATACTACTATTCAGTTGAACTCAAGGTATTAGCGCTGCGTCAGCTGGACCTACATGTTCGCTTTGCCAGGTTGTACAAGATGTAGGGATTAGGGTTCCAAATTTGTTTCAGTAAAAGCTCATGAGGATGCCCTAAGAACTGCTCTTCTTCAAAGAATTACTATAATGCAACTTTAATACTACTATTATACCCTTCCACACGTTTGAGAGGGGATTCTTTAACGTTGGATCAAACTATCAATGATGAACAAAATATTAACCTGTAATCGTCTCATCATTAGTCTGGCACAACTCCATTTCTAACAAGGATTACTTTTTTTTTTTTTTTTTTTTTTTTTAAAGGATTTAACCAATATAACCTAATTTTGTGAAAGGAATTTTTTTATCCTATTCGCATCTCTCGTCTCTCCAAAAATAGAAAGACGCCTACGGATGGATGGACGATGGACCACTGAGGCGCACAGATCACATTAGCCCAAAATGTGTGTGCAAGAAACTTAGGTTAGGATGATTCCAATATTTATCCAATCGTCAAAGCTAAATGGTAAATTCTTACTCCTAATGAAACTATAATTAATGTTTTTATTTTTATAAAATAGTCTGATTTTTATATTTTTCTTATGTATTGCTTTACTTTTAATCTAAATTTAAATGCTTATAAATAATTTTATACAATTTAGAATTAAAATATAAAATTATATGTATAAATATTTTATATAAAATAAAATATTACATATTATCTGAATATATTATTTTCATGGAATAACAGGTATTGTGTCATGGCCAGCCAACCAAAAGTGGCGCTGGCTAAATTATTTTAATAGTGACTAAAATTTAGAAACAACGCTTCGTAATTAATATCAAGATCATATAATATGAGCCAATCAAATGTTCCATTTATAAACCAGCTATATAAGTATCACGTATGTTGTATTAAATTTTTTGTTAAAAAATAGTAGTAGTAATCACACTAATCGGTCGTAACTTTTCATGGAGAAGGCTGCGTCATTCCAGACACTGTCCGCATTACTCCTCCTCGCCGCGGCTATTCCAGATACAAAGAGCTGGCCGTTGGGAAGGATAGTGTCCCATGGAATTAAAACATACGTTTGCATCTCAACTCCAGGTGAGGTTGTGGAGCTGGGATCCTCGGAGGATATTTGGGAACTGATCCAACTACGTAAGTTCATGTTTACTGCAGCCGCCGCCACCGCCTGCAGATCGAGGACGGTCCTTGAATCTGAATTGGGTTAGAAGCAAAGCGGGGAGTGGGAAAAGAATTAGGAGCTGAGAGTTTGTGGGATGGAAAAGGAAGCCGTTGGTTTTAGTCCCACATTGACAAATGTGTACCTTGTGAACTTGTTAATGTGTTTAAAATTAGAATACACTAATTGTTGGGTTTGATAATTAGAACTTGTAACCTAAGCGGGGACAATAAAGTGTTGGTATGTTAGATTTATAGTTTGGTATTTTGATCAACATGTGGTATATCCACTGCTTGATAGGGTAGATCTATATAGGTTTATCCGTAGTAAACACAACAATATATCTTTTATTTAAAAAAATATATACATAATTAATAAATAATATAAGTGTAAGATTAAACGATAAATAAATAAAAAATGTAGGATATTTAATAATTAACTTTGTCTTTTTTTCTTGTAATATGTCTTGAGTGGCGCTGGGTACTTAAGCTGTGACGGTTGCCATAGGCCAAAGTTTTGAAGTGAGAAATCTGATAAAAAGCAGCAACTCGATTGAAGCTGTTGTGCATATAAAACCAAAAAAAAAAAAAAAAAAGTCCTCTTCAGCGTAGAGATTTTGTGGCCAAAGAAGCGCCCAAATGCATAAGCTTTTAATGCACATTCATACTACTAGTACTAATAACTAATCACTCACTGCATCTAAATGCACTGCTTGCCAGCCTCAAGCTTTCTTTACTTGGCTTTTTCTTTTTCAGCATCCTCTGTCCCCCATCTCTAGTCCTAGTGTAACGTTTTTCTCCAAATTAAACCAGAATTTATTCGTATGCAAAAGAAAAAGCATTTACGATCGCCATAATATTTATATTTTAACTTATCATTTTGATAACTTGAATTAATAACCGTTTTATTATTATATAACAGCTTATTTTATTTTATGCATAATTTTTGATGTGATATTTGACTACGTAGTTACATCCATGGAAAGGCAAACTAAATACATACTAGTATGAGAGTAGCAGAAGTGTGGGGTCTAATTATAATAATGGTAATGAGATGACAGGTGGTTTCCTTCCTAACAATAACATGTGGTGTCTGAGCACATTACATTACCAATGCTAGTATTTAAGTTGTGACCAAAGTCTCGTATCCATATTTATTTATGCAGCCTATCACTACTTAATTTGGTTTAATTAAGATTCATAAGTGTCACTAATGATGCATCTTACTACTATCGTATTTACGTAATTAAAACCACTTTCATTAATTAGCCTCCCTGCCCCTGCTCCATCCCAAGCTTATTTCTTCCTTTAATTTCTTCTAATTAGCGCCGAAAAAGTGGAAAAAACATGCACAACATCTACAATATTCAAATCAAAACTAGCGACATTAAATGTGGCCTTGTTTTTGGTTGGAAAATATACCCGAGGTGAAAATTTATGACAAGAATTCAAACATGGGACGATCCACAATACTAGTAGAATTTATTTTTGGGGGTGGGGGGCTTTACTTAATTTAGCCACCTTAAAATCGATGTCTCATACTCAAGGTGTATATATAACAGCTGACTTGATAGTACTCCCTCATACTAAATGTAGTATTACATATATATATATATATATATATAATTGGTGATGATTTTTTCACGAAAGCTAACATGCACTAGCTAGCTTGATTTATCCAGAATATGGAAACCAAAAAAAAAAAAAGAAGAAGAAACTTAATCTGGGAAACCAAATTTATCCAGAATATGTAATATGGATTTGGTGGCGTGTTAACCAAATTGTGGGTGCTTGGGATACTGGTAGGAATGGAGGAGTGAGTTTTTTAATTATGAGTTTGAGGAATTTGTCCAAATTTGCTCAAGCTCCCTTGCAAAAGCCTTTTGTCTTCCAACAACAATGGTGATGTGATCTTTATTGTGGATGACTTTGAGGTGGGCTCGAGGGATTCTGGACTGAACATTGTAACTGCACTCAACCGGGATGAGTTCATCGTCTCTCCCATGAAACACAGTGACGCTGCACTTGACACGATTCTTCACCACATCTAAGTATGCTTCCATTTTCCCAGCAGTTCCGCATATGATATTGTGGAGTGTGTGCCAAGCCGCGTTGTGCGTGTGGCAACAAAATCCCTCGATCAAATATCTTCTTATTCTGTCTCAAAATAATAACAATAATTCCCAAATTACAACAAAATACAATAATTCTCTCCACACACATACGTTAACATAAGGTATAAGGTGGTATGGTAGGTTGGAAATTTGATACATATATAGACACATGCGTATTGTACTACTGTAGTAAGGCAACGTAAGTAAGTAAGTAAGTACCGATTTCGGGTGAGGAGTTTGGTAAGAAAATCCCAGAGTCGGTGGTTTTTGCAGATGAGAAGACAAACAGTCCTGCTGAGATGCTCATACCAACAAGCTATTGATGCCCCAAAAGCAATGGGTGGCCAAACCTTTCTTGGCGCTACTTTTCTCATCATGTACTGAGTCGCTTCTACCCCCTTTGGTGCTGGAAAATAAGGCTGCCAAGTCCCAATAATAATAATAATAATAATGTTCATAATTCATTCATTCATTCATTCATTCATTCATTCATTCATTCATTCATTCATTCTCAATTTTAATTTCCAAATGATATGATTGATGGGATTATATTGCAATTATTTTAGGTAATACTTGCTAATAATATATTTATGCTTCTTTAAATTAATCCTTGGTTGACCGGGACCCACATGATTGCTCACAATTTAACATCATTTTTTATTTACTATAAGGAGGTGCCGGTAGGAATGAATAGTGAAACTTACGGGTGCTAGAAGCGTTAAGGATTTGACGGCGGCGGGATGTTTAACGGCGAGTGCCAGAGCCAAAATGCAACCAAGAGAATGGGCAACAATGTGGAAAGACTTGACTTGATAAGCATCCATCACGGACCTCTCAATCATCTCTACATGTTCCCTCAGAGTGTAGAGGGAGTCTCTGGGCTTAGGACTCCTCCCGAACCCAAGCAAATCCACCGCTATGAACCTATACTTTGCCCTCGCCGACTCCGTGAAATTTGGGAACAATGTCTCCGTCCAGAAGGCCGACGACGATATGAAGCCGTGTATGAATATCACGTCCTCTCCCCCGTACTTATTATCTGTTCAGTTGTTACTACATGCATATCAGTTCATTATTCTAACAGAGCTGTCACAAAATAATACTTGCATGTCCTGATTTCCATGCTGTTTTTTATGCAAATTAAAAAAAAAAGTTAACTAATAGTATATTTAATGTACCTTTAGATTTGCTTTAAAAAAATAATAAATCTACATTTAGATTTCAAATTAACCCATTAATTACAATTTTTAAATTTGTAATTTAGTCAATTTCATTTTCAATTACTGTATTGATTATACATGGTCGTATTTCAAACCTACAACCGTTTCATTTTATTTATAGAAAATAAATACTAATAGTAGATGTTTACTAGTACTTATTACCGATTGAAACAACGGTTCTAAGTTTGAAATGCGATTATGTATAATTAATAAAGTAATTGAAAATGAAATCGACTAAATCGATTGATTGCGAACTTGGGAATTGTACTTAATGAGTTAATTTGACATTGACACTCATAATCCCACGTAACAACAATATTGTTGTAACCAAGTTTTACTAGGGACACAAATGCAAGCTTGATCCAAGTTTAACACGCTTTTCAAAAATTCATTAACTTACCATCCATTTCTGCTTCTGTCGTCTCCATTACTTTTTTTTTTTTTTTAATAGTTTTTGTGTAAAATTTTGTACTACTAATATATAAATTATATAGCGCGTCAATAAATCTAAATGTAGTTGGTCAGTGGAAGTTGGACCGAAGAATGTTGTACTACAGTTAAGATTTAAGAAAGGAAAAAAAAAAATTGAAAATTAGGAGAAGAAATGTGTTGGATGAAGAAGCACCTGTGGCGCCCTCAGCCTTGACGTAGAGAGTCTCCTTGGAGGAAAAAGCCCAGGAATTGCAGGTGGTGCAGTCACAATCGGACCATCTTGGAATGCGATGATTCAGCGGCTGTTGGCCCCCGACTTTCCCTTGCAGCATTTCCACGATGGTGGAGTTGACGGTGAAGGTGGGCCGTGGCAGCAACATGTTTTTCTTCTTCAGGGGCTTCTTCTTGGTGTGATGGTCGTCGTCGTCAATGACTTTGAGGCGTTTGAGCTCGTTGACGGTGGATTTGGAGACTTGGGAGAGCAATGCCGGGCGGGTGTATAGCGTGTCGGAGATTTCTTCCAGCTGCAACCTCGTGGAACTTAAACACACGATCTTATTAGACTCACCTTGCTCCGACACGAGGATTTTACCGCTGCTGGTGATGACCTCAGTAGGAGAGGTGCAGTAACAAGGCTTCCATTCTGCTTCGATAAAGAAATCAACCACTTTGTAAACGTAACAGAGCAAGATGTCCAAAATGTCAAGTATGGAAAAGACGAGGAGGCTGATGACATGGTTGATGAAATCTGCAATCTTGATTATAGCCGATTTGATTTTGAGCGTAGCCCCAGGCGCCATTGTATTTGAAAAGCGGAAAGCAACGCCCGGGACAGCCGAAGCCAGCAAAGAAACAGGGGAGGGTGGGATGATGAAGGGTGGCTGAAGGTGGGGGTTAAATTTTTTCAGGTCACGGGAAAAGGTGTAGGTGCAACCATTGCTATAAATGGTTATGAATGCGATGAAATAACAGTCGCAGGTAGCAGGTGATTATTAAAAAAAAATAATAATAAATTAAAGATCACTTAGTTAGTGTCTCTGTTTTACTACTACTACTACTACTAGTTGATGATCAAAGTTTTGAGAGCTGAAGAAACCCAACCCAGAAAATGATGGATGGGGGGGGGGGGGGGGGGTTGGGGGTTGGGGAAGAGTAGTGGGATTTGGGGAAATGGGAAGAGTGAAGGAAGGAAGAAAGAAGAGGAGGGTATATATGAGTAGTAGTAGTAGAGTCTACAGGTAACAGTTAGTAGCATACTATGAATGAATGAATGAATTGTTGAGTTGAGAGACATTAAAATGAGGGAGGGAGGGAATGGCTGGGTCAATGGATGAAAAAGGTTGTTGGTGGTTGAACCCCTCTCTTCTTCTCTCCCAAATCACCATTACTTCAATTCTCCTCCATTACTACAATTTACAATCACACAATCAAAATAAACAAGCTCCCTTTCTTTGGCCCCAAAAAAATACAAAAAACACCATTTCCATTAATTCATCCCTTAAATAGTACTACTACTAGTATAAAAAATCTTGTGGGTAACTTATTCTAAAATGAATAAATGCATGTTTTAAAGTGGAACTGCAACAATGCTCAACAGTAACTTCTTTCTTATATAAGCTTAATTAAGTATTAATGCTAATACCTTGTACCATATACCTACCACTCTATACCCTTATTTATGTAACCTACTTTAATGTCCAAATTTGTTCCTCCTTGTAACTTCCTCGTTATTCAATTTCTCTTGATTCTTATTATAAAACCTCATTATTATTATTATAACTATTTTTAATTCAACAAATAATTATGTGTGTTACGAATAAATTTCAACTTAATTCTTTTTTTAAAAAAAAAAAAAAAGATATATTCATAATTAACATTCACCTCACCCCCACCTCATCTCACCGCTTGAGTTACAACTTACAAGTTGTTGGTTTGACCGCACGCAATCAATGTTAGCGAAGAATTTGCGCCAATTGTTGTCTCAGCAGCACGACTCCCCGCCTCCTGGAGCGCCCATTTTCATAAATCAAGTTTCTTGTTTTTAAACTTTGGAAATTCTTAAAGGATAAGTGCTCTCTGTATAGTTATTTAAGTATATTTTACCAACAGTGGAACGTAGGAGAAGGCTGCTTTCTTGGCAACAAATATGGGATGCATTACAAATGTGCATATGTATACAGTGATTGCTGATTTTAAACAAATAAATTTTTAAAGAAAATGGTGTGTGTTTTTGGTGTCTTTAATTAGTTGTAATTTTAGGTTGGATGAATAGTGAATAAGTTTGTTTGAAAACTTGGCTTTCATTTCTCCACTTCATTACATCATTCATTTGTGGACGCTATCTTTCCAACTTTTTCCACTTTCTTGTTGAGCTGAGCTCAATCTCTACTTCAAGAATCCTCACTAGTCAGTCCAGATTTTTTCCCTTTTTTTTTTTTTTTTGTCGGACGAGGGGTATAGAATAGGTTTCTCATAGTGTTTGGGAGGTGAATAAATGACCGTCCCATCATGAATTAACATTAAATTTGACGAAAACTTTGGTTATTTATGTTTTTTTTATTAATTATCGTCACTTTTTAAACAATTTTATATCTAATATTTTTTAAAAAAATAAAAATAAAATTTCACTTACATTTACATACGTGATCAATGTTATTTTTTGACCACACCAACATGTGACCCAAAAAAGACGATGAACATACTTTTAAGTTGGTCGTTATGTTTTAATCCGCTGGAAATAATTATAAAAGTTGGCAGTTATGCTTTAATCTGCAGAAAATAATGATAAAGAAAAGAGGGAGGAAGAAAGTTAAAAATAGAGAAAAATAAGAAAAAATTTAATAATTAGACAACGATAAACTTAAAAAAAAAAAAAACTCATATTGAATGGGCGACCTTAACGATAATTTATATGGTGGTTTTATATGTAATTTTACTTCTACCCCTAATATAGTAGTAGTTTCTATTTTAGCCCCTCAATTATATTACTAGTTTCTTTTTTTTTAAAAACTCGGACACGCGCCTACTTACCCGAAACCTATATAATCTTCTTTTTTTTTTTTTTTTTCTTTTTTTCGCGTGTTTGTTGCTGATCTTTTGCTGCCGTTTTTCGTCTTCGTATTTCGCTTGGGTTCTTTTGCTTCCAATTTTGATTATGGTATGTATTTGATGATGGTGATTGATTTATATTTAAGAATTTGTTGTTTTTCTGTTTTTTGTCTTCGTTTTTCGCTCGTTTAGCTCTGTTTTATCTTTCGATGGAGTTTTTGCTTCGAATTTGATAATTAAGGTAATAATTCATGTGTTTTGATCTTTTCAATTTATTTATGTGTTTGAAATTGATGTTTCTACGGTTCTGTTGTTCTTCGCGTTTTGTTTTTTATCGAATATTGGTGCTTAATGTCTGTTTTTTTATTGATAGATCATTCTGGATTGAAGAAATTGCAATGGATGATACGGTTGGTGATATAGTTTATTTCTTTCGCGAAGAAGATGCTCCTGAATTATTTGATTTTTATAAACAAGAAGAATCTGTGGTATCTATGTTGGAAAGTAAGTAATGATGTGATATTAGTTATGCATTGATATGATATTACTTCTATGTTGATGTGATACGTTTTCAATATATTGTTCTGAATCTATTAGATGATAGTTGACATCAGATCAGCGGAGTATACATATCAGATCAACGTATTATAGATATCAGATCAATAATATTAATCAAATCATACAATAGAACCAAACATACTGAACAAGTAGGATTATAATTATAGACATCAGATCAACTGACTATAGATATCAGATCAATTGACTATAGATATCATATCAACTGACTATAGGTATCAGATCAACTGACTATTGATATCAGATAAAGCATATAAAAGAAAATAATACAATAGAACTCAAAGATAATTAACAGTGTATAAAGTCATTGTCTGGATGATATGATATTACCTTTTTGTTGATCTGATATTAATTTGGAGTTGATCTGATATTAAATCACATGCATGGATGTACGTTTCTAGACGTGGTGCTAGTTATTTTTGACGTGTTGCTAGTTGTTCTGAGATGTGGTGGGTTGTCTTTGTGAAAAAACTTAAATCACATACATGAATGTAGATGTTTCTGGACGTGGTGCTAGTTGTTCTGAGACGTGGTGGGTTGTCTTTGTGAAAAAAATCAGTTTAAATTTACACGCATGGATGTCTTTGTTAAGTATGTTTTAGTTCTATTGTATGAGTTCTTTTATATTCTTGATCTGATATCTATAGTTTGTTGATCTGATGTCTAGTATTATGTGATCTGATGTCTATATAATCATAATTTGATCCCCCTTGTTAATTATGTTTTAGTTTTATTGTATGATTTTTTTTATATTCTTGGTCTGATATATATAGCCTGTTGATCTGATGTCTATATAATAATGATGTGATATCCTTTGTTACGTACGTTTTAGTTCTATTGTATATTTTTTTTATATTCTTGATCTGATATCTATAGTCTATTGATATAATATCTATTGTCATTTTTTTTAAAAGTATTTTTTTAAAAAAAGACTGTTTATTAAAAAAAAAAAACTTTGTAGCGCGCAACTGTAGTGTTACTGTAGCGCGCTACAGTAAAATTAAAATTTACGGTGATGCTATAAGTCTACCGTATACGAACTCGACTTTGAGGGATGAAAACACGTGTTAGGAAAGAGTCCTTTGGAAGGGGATTCTAGAAACGTAAGTAGGGAGCAGAAGCAATGTCTTGCCAAACTTCCCCTCCACCTAATTTTTAATATCAATCCAATATCATTAATATTATAACACTCTACATCTATCAATCGACGTACGAGTGTTTAATATTTATTTCCTGCTTTCATTTATTTTAAAGTAATAAACATAATTAAAGAGACACAAGTATTTTAATTTTGTAGGACGAAAGGATTAATTGGGTAAAGATTATTTAATTGAAAGTGATTAACTACTCCCCTGCACGTTTAATATTTGCTTTCGTGCGGGTATGCGCACACGGACACACAAACATATAAGGATTATGCATATTGGTTGGACATTGGTCTTAGAATCCATAATTGGCCTTTCTTTCTTTTACCATACTACTCTTCTTCTTCTTCATATCTGCAAATACAACCCCATCTTCCCACTTAGACAGCTTCAAATCCGGTTAAAAACTCAATTTATAAAAAAGATAATAATTAATTAAGAAAAATTATTACTCTCTATTTGAATAGTTTATAACCTTCTATCAATTACTTATTTGATCATCTATTTACTTTTGAAGATACAAAAAACAAAATCTTGCAAATTGGGGTGTAGTGGGGGGTTTCCATCTCCTAAATAGTAGTATTTTAAGTTGTTGGATTGGATTTTGAATTTTGTATGTAGATTTAAATGTGGTAGGATATGGGGGATAGGGGTGTAAACGAGCTGAGCCGAGCTCGAACTTGCCTATGTTCAAGCTCGGCTCGTCTAAATATAAAAAAACTCGAGCTCGAATTCGAGCTCGTTCGAGCTCATTTTTTAGAGCTCGAACTCGAGCTCGTTTAAGAATTATAAAGCTCAAACTCGAGCTCGGCTCGCTAGGCTCGCGAGCCAATCCCTAAGCCATGAGCCTTCTTGATCGCTCGTGGACCCCGGTCCAAATAAGTACTTTTTCTGCCTCCGACCCCTTCCTATTTATAACCAAAGCTCCGTGAGTTGTGTTGTTAATCTGCCGATGTGGGAATAACAAACTATGTTGGAGTTAGACGTAATGGGAGCTCAGCTAAAAACCTGAACGAAAACAAACATTGGGGAAACAAGGTCAAATTAATTTTGGATTAATGTTTTTGAGAAGTTTCCTAGGAAGATTCGTTTTTCCGTCTATGTTTTAAAGATTACAAATTTTAATGCCGTATTGCAATTTAATATACATTAAAAAAATATTATTATTGTGTTGTCATATACTAAAAAATATTTATTATTATGATAAACTAATAAGTAAGTAATTAATTTTGTCAATTATTCATACCAATTGTGTATGTACAGGTTGTTAAAAGATAAATATTTATTGTCATATATATTGAAAATACAATATGGAGTGGTTATTATGAAACCACACAAACGTTATATTTCATGAACTAAGATGTAATTACAAATTTAGTTATGATAAAATGCATATCATCTATTTAAATGTATTCTCCAGTTATGTATTATATATTTTTATATTTTTGAGGAGTAGTGTATTTTTATATTATAATTGATATATTGTTGAATTATATTTTATATAATATTTATTTTTATATTCAATAAAAGTATCATCCAAAAGTACAACATGTTAACCATTTATATGGGTTTGATAAAGTATAGATCAACCACTATTGTCTGGACTTTAATTTCAGAGTATAACTTAGATGGGCAAAGTGCTCATTAAATTTAATATTAATTCCGTGAGAGAAGAAACCATAAAAGATTATAATCCATAAGAGGAGAAAAAAATAGCTTAAATTCACACGAATGGATGTAGACGTTTCTGGACGTGGTGCAAGTTATTTTTGACGTGGTTCAAGTGTTATGAGACGTGGTGGACTGTCTTTGGGGAAAAAAATCAGTTTAAATTCACATGAATGGATGTAGACGTTTATGGACGTGGTTCTAGTTGTCTTTGACGTGGTTGTTTGTCTTTGTGTAAAAAAAATAGTTTAAATTCACACGAATGGATGTAGACGTTTCTGGACGTGGTGCAAGTTATTTTTGACGTGGTTCAAGTGTTATGAGACGTGGTGGACTGTCTTTGGGAAAAAAAATCAGTTTAAATTCACATGAATGGATGTAGACGTTTATGGACGTGGTTCTAGTTGCCTTTGACGTGGTGGTTTGTCTTTGTGAAAAAAAATAGCTTAAATTCACACGAATGGATGTAGACGTTTCTGGACGTGGTGCAAGTTATTTTTGACGTGGTTCAAGTGTTATGAGACGTGGTGGACTGTCTTTGGGGAAAAAAATCAGTTTAAATTCACATGAATGGATGTAGACGTTTATGGACGTGGTTCTAGTTGTCTTTGACGTGGTGGTTTGTCTTTGTGTAAAAAAAATAGTTTAAATTCACACGAATGGAGGTAGACGTAAGTGTTTTGATATCTGATGACCATTCAACTCTTAGAAATGTTTATGATATCTGATGTAAGTGTTTTTTGAATATAAAACAATTAAAATGACCATATTACTCTTAGAAATGTTCATGATCTTGTAAGTAGGTGTTATAAATAGATAAAACAACTAAAATGGCCATACAACATCTCAACTCGTCTCAGAACAACTAGAACCACGTCAAAAAAACGTCTACATCCATTCATGTGAATTTAAACTGATTTTTGCCACAAAGACAGTCTACCACGTCTCAGAACACAAGCACCACGTCCAAAATAACTAGTACCACGTCCAAAAACGTCTACATCCATGCATGTGAATTTAAACTGATTTTTGCACAAAACATCTCAACTCGTCTCAGAACAACTAGAAACACGTCAAAAAAACGTCTACATCCATTCATGTGAATTTAAACTGATTTTTGCCACAAAGACAGTCGACCACGTCTTATAACACTAGCACCGCGTCTCAAAACACTAGAACCACGTCCAAAAACGTCTTCATCCATGCATGTGTTTTTAAACTATTTTTTGCACAAAACATCTCAACTCGTCTCAGAACAACTAGAACCACGTCAAAAAAACTTCTACATCCATTCATGTGAATTTAAACTGATTTTTGCCACAAAGACAGTCGACCACGTCTCATAACACTAGCACCACGTCTCAAAACAATTGAACCACGTCCAAAAACGTCTACATCCATGCATGTGTATTTAAACTGATTTTTTGCACAAAACATCTCAACTCGTCTCAGAACAACTATAACCACGTCAAAAAATGTCTACATCCATTCATGTGAATTTAAACTGATTTTTTTCACAAAGACAGTATACCACGTCTCAAAACACTAGGATCACGTCCAAAAACGTCTAAAAAAACTGATTTTGTAGTACGGGACAAAAAACGGACCAAAAATTTTCGACATTTACTTAGCCATTTTCTACTTTTTTCCTTCATAAGGCCATTTTGGTCATTTCATAATTATTTTGATTTTTTTTGTGATACAAATAGCAATTTTGTGATACAAATAGCAAGTCCCAATAAATAAATATATATATATAATATATAAGCTCGTTAGGCTCATCGAGCCTAACGAGCCTATATATTACAGGCTCAAAATCGGCTCGTTACCTTAACGAGCTGAACTCGAGCTCGAGCCGAGCTCGGTCAACTCCGAACTCAAGCCAAGCTTTGACCGAGCCGCTCGCGAATAGCTCACGAGCGGCTCAGTTCATTTACACCCCTAATGGGGGATTTGCCTAAGTAAGTAATTAAAGCAGAGATATTGATTCAATGTAGGGCTGCTGCAGCAAACACAAGCTCCAAGTTTCTTCCACCCAATTTCACAGGGATTCATTTTCTTACATGTCTTTCATTGGGTGATATTCAGGGTCGGGTTACTAGGGCCCATTTCAATGAAGAAGGGGTCAATTTTAACTATGCTTCCACGGCCAAAGCAGAAAGTGGGAACCCAAATCCCTGTCATGGATCCTCATCCATGTTAATTTGCAGGGAAGTATGCATATGTCTACTCATACCAAAAATAACAAGCACTAATTTCATAAGTATGCAACTACCATTCCGGATATTGATATATCAATAATATTACTGGAACGCTATTTGTAGCTCAAAAACGCTATTTGTAGCTCATAAAAAGAGTTAAAATGACTAAAATAACCCCGAACTAAAAATAATAAATTTTTAACAGTCAAAATTCGGACAAATTCACTCCACCCATGGATGTCGCGACATGAATTTGAGTAATAACCATGGTACAAACTTTAAAATTGGACACAGGAACCATGGACGGAGAACAAAATCCATGCGCCCGGAACCATGGCCGGACGCATAAATCATGCGTCCGGCCATGGTGCCGGACGCATGATTCATGCGTCCGGCCCATGGTCAGACGCATCATTTATGCGTCCGGCCATGGTGCCGGACGCATCACTCATGCGTCCGATACCATGGCCGGACGCATAAATCATGCGTCCGACCCATGGTCAAACGCAAAAAATGCTGCGTCCAAAAACTATATATATATAAGGCTTCCAAAATGAGTGCAGCACTTGCCTTCGAGTGAAATTTTGAAAATTCTTCTTTCTAAAAACTCCATGGACAGACGACAATCTTTGGCCGGAGATGGAGGTCAACAACCCAGGCGGCACGGAGCAGGAAAAGGCTTGATGATTGGCCAGGTAATTTTTTGAGTTTTTTAGGGAAAATTCCGGCGAAGGACGCCGGCGTCCGGTCGCCGGCCGTCCGGTCGATGGACCGGACGTCGGCGTCCAGAGGATGGACTGGACGCCAGGCGTCCAGTCCATTGTCTGGACGTCCGGCGTCCAGTCCATTGACTGGACGCCCGGCGTCCAGTCCATTGACTGGACGCCCGGCGTCCAGTCCATTGACTGGACGCCCGGCGTCCGGTCTATCGACCGGACGTCCGGCGTCCGGTCAATGTGGACAGCCGGCGTCCGGTCACGCCGGCGTCCCGATTTATTTAATAATTTATTAATTATATTAATTTTAATTGATTAATTATTTAATTATTGTCGTTATTGTTAATTTTTAGGGACTTTTAATTATGTCAATTAGTATCGTAATTATTAAATTCAAGTATTGAACTTAATATGTGTGTGTAATGTGTATATTATTTATTTGTATAATTTATCAATGTTTGTTTTGGTTAATTTTAATTATTTAAATTAGTATTAACTTGTTTGAGTTAATTATTGAACTTATATGCCTAATGTTAAAATTATTTATTTGCACTTATGTTATTTGTTTTTTATGGCTAATTTGAATTATTTGAAATATTGTTGAATTTATTTCACTAATTTTATAACAATTTAATTTAATTATTGTTAACTTACTTTTCGAATTATTATTTGTTTTGTAGGCTCCGGATGTACCTGCACCGCGACAGCGGCCTACTGCTTCGAATCGGAAGAAGAGAGCAAATAGGGGTAGCTCATCCCAGCATTGGATGGATGAGCAGCAATACGAAGGAGGTATGGAGCACGACATACACGGGGAGGATTATATCATGCCTAGTTCGGATTACCTCACTGGTGGTGAGCAGTACATCCTAGGCGGGCATGATTTTTTCCTCGGCGGGGAGGAGGAGCATATAGGGGAGGAGGAGCATATAGACGAGGAGGACGAGCATAGACGTGGAGGTGGGGAGGAGCAGATGTTGAGTGGAGATGATCAGGAGGATAGTGGAGCGAGTGGGGATGAGGAGGGCGATGACGTGCATATCCGCGAGGAGAACGTGTCGCAGATTCGCAGCAAATCTGATGGGCGGTTTACAGCTAAAGGTACATGCTTAAAAATCTATAACTATTTAGCGTTAAAATTGAATTACTATATTGGAATTTGCATTCGTAATTTATGCATATTTACTTTTTATTTTACTAAGTGTCTTTCATTCGTAATTTATTTTACTTTTTATGTGTGGCATTTATTAAAATTTGGTTGAATGGTGGTAATTATATATATATCTCATTTTCTGTTAAATTAGAGAAAAGAAAGCGTGCAAAAGTTGTTGAGGAACAATGGCGTGTTACTACGCCTTGTATTGGTGGCCCTAGGGATGGGTCTGTGATCCCTAGTTGGCTGGGACATGTGGCATCGCGGTACGTAGACCCCAACCAACCACTTAGGGAGCCCTTTAGGTGCCAGAATAGGGCCGGGGTGTGTCGTAAGTTGGTGGATTGGTATGGCGAGATGCCCGCTGATTGGCAGTTGACACTGAGGGAGACAGGTTTGGCCCACTTGCCTTCGACCATGTTTAGGTCCATAGATATACCGCTTATATTCGCATTTATCGAGCGGTGGCAGCCAGACACAAACACCTTCCATCTTCCGTTTGGTGAGATGAGGATACTGCTCCATGACGTGTTCGAGATACTCCGCATACCTGTAGATGGTGAGTTGCTGGACGAGGTCGTGGATTTGGACATCATCCAGGGATTTTCTAGAGATATTCTTGAGCTGTCTTCTTCCAGTCGCTCTACATGGAAGGAGTATTATTCGAGTGGGGCTATTGTCACTGAGAAGGTTTTTGAGCGTCGGAGGCATGGTGGTGATAGGAGGCATCCGGTGTTTGACATGGAGGCGTGGCTGTGGGTTACCATAGGCGCTTGTTTATTCCCAGACAAGAGTGGGAATAAGTTTAGGCCACACTCCATTGTGCAGATTAGGGACAACATCGCGGGGGTTGGCCAGTTTTCATGGGGTTCTGCTACACTCGCTTGGCTATACAGGCAGTTAGGTATAGCTAGTAGAGGCGGCATTTCGTCTATGGCCGGATGTATGACGTTATTACAGGCCTGGATATATGAGTACTTTCCAGTGTTTAGACCCCAGTCCGCGCCCATGATTGTTGATCCGCATACCCCGCGCGCTAAATTGTGGAAGGCTGGCACCCGCGGCGACAAGGGATGGAGTATGACTGAGTACCGGGAGCAGCTCGATAGGCTGACAGTCGATGAGGTATGTTAATTAAATATTTGTTTTATTAAAATTTACATATGCTATTTGAAGTTACATAGGTAGTATTTTTAATGTATTTTGACTTCATCATTTAGGTGACCTGGTTGCCATATGGGCCGGATCCTCACGTGCGCATGGAGCGGACCATTTTTAGAGGATTGATAGCATATGGCGAGTTCGTGGAGCCATATATGCCCGACAGATGCGTACGCCAGTTGGGATTCGTTCAGAGAGTCCCCAATAGGATACTACGGCCTGTTGAGTGTCTTAGGCCATATCATGGGAAGGCTTACAAGGTTGAGTTCGCTAAGGGCATGGCCCGGGATCTATGGGATTCGGCGGATATTTATTGCATACGGACTGATAGAGAGCGGTCCAGTCTGGAGAATCCCGGCTCCTGCGACAGCACATACATGCCGTGGTTCGAGCAATACTCTCATCCCCGGCGAAAATACCTCTGTACACATCTTGATTACTTATGATTTCCCCGTATGCCACCATCCTAACCGTTGCCCATAAATCCTGGTCCCCGTATAAAGAATGTGCCACAGCACGAAAACCACAATTGCCATCTGACTTTACATCCAAATAACCAGTGCAATAAGGGTGGATATACCTTGGCAATAGGGGAAAGCTAGGAACCTCTTCTCTATCGGCATCAAAATTCAATCTGCGACCCGATGAAGATGATCGACGCATCAATCTCTCGAAGGTGCTTTGTGTTCTCATCACAGATGATTGTAACCTTTGCCGACCGCGAGACGAGGACAAGACAGCAGGCTCACAACCACTATTCCTGTCAGGAAACACTGCTCCCTCCATTGAGGCAAGCATCTGGCGCATCATTGCAGCTGGACTGTTTTCAAATCTTGGTATGATTTCCTCACGGAAATACCTGTTAATAAATATACTATGATTATAGAGGCGACATACACATATATATATTTTTTTAAAATGTAACATGCGAATCAACAAACATACCTGAGTTCCGCAGAAATAGTATTCGAAGCCACTTCAGAGGGTACGATCTGCAATCTTTGCCAAAATTCGTGAACCATGTCGACTGTGACCTTGTCGTGCGCCGCTTTCAATTTGAATAAGTCGCAAGCACAGGGAATCCCATGAGTCACCTTGCAAAAGCACCTACAGCGCTCAAACACCTGATCGCCCCACTTAATCATTTTATCAACCTGGATGCTGATCAAATCCATACAATGGTGCGACACATAGCCATGCAACAGATCGTATGTACCATGTAACTTGTCAGTTGGCTTCGTCGACATAGATTCCTCAAGTTTACCCCTAAAACAACATATATACGTGTGCGTATAAATATAAATTGGAAAAATAATCAAAATGTATTTTTATACATTGATAAAATAAATAGCCAATCTTTAAAATTAATGAATGTACCTGATATGGGATAACTGGTGCATGACATGGGCGTCAATCACACCAAACAGCGTGTCCAGTGCTTGGGTCCCAGAATTCATCCAATCCTTCAGTGAAGCATGAGTACTCTCGACTCGATTGCTACTAGTATTGCCAAGGTGGAAAACTTGGTTTGTCCAAGCCTTACAAATCTTCTCCTTGTGATAAAGCCATGTACCCTCCAAGTATACGACAGCGGCACGCGCAAGAATTGAGTAACTGTCCTTGAAAAGCTGTAATAACAAACCATACTCTTGCACTGTTGGCGCATTAATAAGTTTCTTCCACATGCCTTTCACGTCGGACCTCAATTTCTCATCGCGAATCTTTTTCCTCAGCATGGCATCAACATCGCGGTCTATGTGCCACAAACACAACAGGTGTTGTGAATGTGGAAAATGATCCGCTATAGGCTGAAGCAAGCCCATCTCTCGGTCTGAGACTATTGCACTTGGTATTTTCTCTTCATCCAACAAAAGCCTCAAATTCGACATCACCCAATCATAGGTATCTCTTGACTCATCTCTCAAAATGGCAAATGCAATATTGAAATTCGTATTGGTAGGAGTCATACCTATTATCTGGAAGAGTGGCATCTTGTACTTATTTGTCTTGTAAGTTGAATCCACCACAATAACCCAATAATATCGGTTGAACATCTGGATGGATACTGGATGCGCCATAAATGCATGAGTGATCGCATTAGTGCCAGGTTCCTTCAGAGTCCGCACCATATAATGCTTCTCAATAGCCAAACGAACAAATTCTTCACCAATATCTCGACCTTCCAACTGTGATCTCCTGTTCTGCGACTTGTTATTGGTAATATGCCTGATTGTCACATTGTCTCTGGGAAACTCCGCATCAATCATTGCCTTCACCATTTTTGGCTTAACATTTGCTTTATCCAACCGATTAGCCAAAACCCTTGCATCATCGCTCATGAAACTAAATTGCCTATGACCCTCTGCATAGACTATCCCAGGATGGTTATGTGTCGACTCATACCCAGGAAAAACTCGGATCCACCAACCATAATGCGGTACTTGAAAGCAATATAATTTGAACGGGCAACCACATCCTTTGCGCTTTGTATGCTGCCTTTGTGTCGGTGCAGGGCCTTGCTCAATAGGATTTCTGAAGCGCGCGCACCGATATGTGACCCCATTCCTCTTTGAATTCCACCCTGCGCAAATCAGCTCGAACCGTAATTCCAAAGCTACTTCCTTGCAATGCTCGAAGGCCTTTTCTTCAGTAGCAAAGTATACAGGCGAGGAAAAAAGTGCGCTCAAATCTTGCGACAAATCAGGAATTTCAACTGGATCCTGCATAATTTATAACAATAACGTAAGTTCAATTTTTCAATAAAAAAAATAAAAAATACAAATGAATAATTACAATATTAACACTGACGAATACTACGAAATAATATATAATACAATATTCTTTAAATATAGCAAGCATGGCAGAAACGCCATTTTGGGCGTGTGTACCATGGTATCACACGCCCAAATTGGAAGTTTGCGCCATGGAACAAACGCCCAAAGTGGGCGTCTGTTCCATGGAACAAACGCCGGGCGTTTGTTCCATGGAACAGACGCCCACTTTGGGCGTTTCTGCCATGGCAGAAACGCCCAAAGTGGGCGTTTGCTCCATGGAACAAACGCTAGGCGTTTGTTCCATGGCAGAAACGCCCACTTTGGGCGTTTCTGCCATGGAACAAACGCCTATCGTTTGTTCCATGGCATTCCCACCCATCTTTCAGTCCATGGTGCACACGCCCACTTTTTCGTTCTCATCCATGGTATCCGCGACCACATTTTTTTTCCTTACCATGGACATCACTACTTCTTTGGGCGTTTGCACCATGGAAAATGCGCCCAAACTAGGCGTGTGTACCATGGAATTCGCTAACAAATCGAACGACAAACAAAAAAAACGTCAAAAACGTACCATTTTCCAGAGAATTTTCGACCAATGCGTTCGCTTCAGCGTAAATATACGACGATTGTGAACTTTTCTGCAATATTTCTATTTTATGTAGAGTGTTTTTGGATTGTGAAATGAATTTATAGTATGTTTTCAATGAAGGATAAAGTTGGAAGTTTACAAAATATTTTGAGCTACAAATAGCGTTTTTGAGCTACAAATAGTAACACCCATAATATTATATTTTATGGACAACTTAATCTAGGTTTTAACTAATTATTAATATATTCTTATCATATTAATTCTATAATTAATGATGAAAATTAAGAATGATTGTAATTGATTTATATAGAATTAATCATCTTAAAACTATAATGGCCCCATCTCACTCCATCCTTAACAGTTACGGTTTTTCTCTCTTCTCTCCTAAACTCAACTCTCAACAAATATTTCTTCCCCAATATTCTCATCATGGAAGGATAGAGAAATAAATTTGTTGTCTGTTTTCATTTTCTTATTTTTAGTTTCGTCATCCAATAAATGAGGATTATCTCTGATCTTTATTTTCTTTTGTCTTTCATCATATTCAAATCTATTGGTTAGTTCAAAAAAAAAAAAAAAAAAAAATCTACTTGTAGTGTATTTTGTCGCGTTTTCATTTATGGTGTTCGTTGTTATGACGACAATTCCGTTGGTGAAGTTCGTTGGATTGGTAGCGGTGTCGTTGACGATATTCGCTGGTTTTGTCCAAGAAGATTCAGTCATCATAGATCTAATTATTAGATCTATGTTTTGGAGTATCCTTGTTCGGATTAAAATTTCGACACATGGTATATCGATAACTTGATAGGGTAGATATATATAGGTTTATCCGTAGTAAACACAATAATGATAGTTATATTATAATTTATGTTTCTTTGGGTGTATCTTCCTTTTGTCAATCGTTGCTAGACGTTTTTTAATAAATTAATATATAATTTTCATTTAAAAAAAAATAATGGCCCGTCTCGACCCTGTCCTACAAATTCTTGAGCTATATATTGGGATGATTGCAGTTAACCTTAAAATTGAGTATAATAACTGATGAATGAAATAATTAATTGGTGAGGGGGAAATGAAAGGCGCATGTGTTGAGGTAGAAGGGGATGGTGCTAATGGCTGGTGTTGCTACTACATAATCCTTTTTTAAAAGAATTTGGTTGCATAAAAAGAAATGATTGGGTGTAGAAGAAGAAGAATAAATGAGGCATATATATATATATATATATTTATTAATCAGGTCCAGAACTGAGAAGTTTCCCAACGGTTTGTGGCCGGCCGATGCCTTTCATTATCGCTCACTCACTCAAAAGTCAACTCTGATCAGACACCGTCCAAAAGCTAGCTAGGCAGCCTCTCCATCGCTATCAACCTCAAAAATCCAACTCCAATATTTTAATAATATTTTAATATTAGTAAATGTAACAACTGAATATCAAAATTTGGATTATGTTATGTATCTCCATAACTTTTAGCCAGACTAAGCAAAGGTTGTCAACACGTGAGAGAGCTGGGTATTGCTTGATTAATTATTAATATAATAATAAGGAGTGGAGTAAAAGCCATGATCCGATCCATCTGCATGGGAGTTGGGGAGTTGGGCTTGCCCATCATCATCATCATCATCATCATCATCAATTCCAGTCTTAGTAATCATGGCGGTTTAAGTGCAGCCATTAAGTCGTACCAAGTTCATGGAGGCATGACTAACACGAAATCTGGAAGCATGCAATTGATCAAATTAAGACTCCTTCTTCCTTGAGGCTTTAATTAAGATGATGAAGAAAGACAATCAAAGGGTAGCTTAACAACCAAAGCCCCACCCCACTCTACAAGCAACTTACTACTCTAGAGTGTCCACCCCCCCCCCCCCCCCCCCCCTCCCCTTCTTTTCGTTTCTGCCTACGTATGAACAAACAAAACAAAGTCTAGTTTGATTTGTTAGTATCTCACTATAACAATTGGACCATATTATATGTAAGTCCATTTAATTAAATGCAGCTCAATTTTGAAAGAGAAGTCAAACCGTCAATATAGATGGTTAAGAAGACACAAATTAATTATCATTCATAAGCTTATGATTAATTCTACCCTCCATCAACTCATCCTGTTTTCTAATGATCTACTCCCAAATCTCACAAAACACTTAAACATAAGCTCAATTGCTGCTTATTTAAAAGCATCCATGAGATTTAAGGTGGTACAACATTTTCCCCTACATGTACCACAAAATCATCTCCTACAAGTGGAACCTCCTAAAATAACAGTCATACATATATATTTCAAAAAATTAAAAGGTTGTCATTCCATTTCCATATAAGGGTAAGAAAATACGATTAACCATTTGAACTAATTTTGTTTGGATCCCATATTTTTTTTTAATTACAATTTTTTAAATAAAATTTATTAATATTTCAATATTAAATAAGAATGATTTACAACATATATAAAAAATTTTACATTTTTAAATATAAAATATCCTTAAAAAATACAAATAAACTTAGCCTTGGGGATCACATGAACGATACTAATAGAGTCTGATTTCACATAGGCAATACAAATCGGGCCGATTTAAAAACGAGAAGAAGAATACAAAAGAAATAGTTTACTGATTCGGCCCAGTTTGGTTTTGGACTCGGCTGGTGGAGGACGTGACTGACGACTGAAGAAGAGGAAGAAGAATAGTTGCGACGGAGGAGCTGAGCCAAAAAGAGAGAGAAAATGGGATATGTACTCAGAGTTAGGATAGCTTCCTTCTTCGCCGGAGCAGCCGTGGCGTCGATGGCCGGTATTTATGCTCTCAACCAGGATTACAAGGCCGCTCATCAAACACTCACTCACCAGGTTCTCCTTCTTCTTTCTTTCTTAAATAAATGTCTGCCATTGCCCTTTTCTCTATTTATTTTAGGGCTTTTGAATTTAATTTTGTAGAGTTTTCGCTCACCTTGATTTGTTAGTTAGTTTGGAATTCCTTATTTATTTATTTTTTGAACGTTTTCATTTATTCTTTTATCCTCTCTTATTTTTTTTCCCCTGTTTGTTATTGGCTTAACGTTTGTTAATTTTGCCTTGTTAGGGCAATTTTTTAGTTATAGTTAGTTCCTTCTGATTGATAAGTTCAGGATCGGGGAAGTTTTTTGGTTCAAAATCTGGGTTCAGTTTGACGTTTAGTCATGTTTCTTTCTTAATTGGGGAAAAACTCTTCTTGTAAGTGAAAATGGTTTCTTCGCCTGGGATAAGGACTGGCATGTGAAAGGGTGTTCATTCCAAAGTCAGATGATTAGGGATGCGCTTTGGATATGGTTATTTACTTCATTTCGGTAGGAACGTAAGTTTGTGGGATCTTTAAAACAAATTGTTTTTGTTGGTTCAAGATCAAATAATGCTACGTCATATGCATGTCAAGCTGCAGATGAGTTCCATCTCATAAAGAACATTAGGAATTCAGCTTAGATTTGAGTGTGCTGCAAGACTTTTCATTGACACAAGATTGCTTAGCTTTCTTGCTTTCCTAAGCATAGGTCAGCTGTGGTGAGTTACTTCTACTCAATTTGGATTCAGTTATATATCCATTACGGTGATGTTCAAAAATTAGAAAAGGAGAACAAAAAAGTTGTAGCTTAACTGTATTGTCAGTTTATTACTCAGTGGCAGATCTACCTTGTCACAGAATTTTCCTGAAATAATTCCTTAAAATTGTGTTTCATTGGGGTTGTATTGGTGACAATCAGCAAATATATCTGCTAGGAAACACAATGTCTTTAATCTGGAAAGGAAGCCAATTGCATTTGACATCATTTATTGTGTAGTCTCTTGTATTGCTGTTTTGCCTTAGTTATTTTTGTCTTCTTTCTATTTTAGGCGGAAAGCCTTTTTCAGTCACTGGAGGGAAGGATCTCAGCCCTTGAAAAGCTGCAAGAAGTTGATGCTTCGAAGCATGTTGATGCTGCACCAGTTGATGCTGCACCCTAGAAATTTTGTCCTGTGCTTTGCATTTTAAGGTTGACAAGCTCTTTGATGTTTTAAGAATATAAATGTCCTCTTTTAAAAGAAATATCTGATGGAAACTGAACATAAATCTCATCAGATTAGAGGAGTTCAATTTTTGTTGTGGGAGTTAACAAAAAAAAAAAAAAAATCTTGGTCTTGTGACTTTGTGATGTGCTATTGTGCTTATTGCACCTTTTGTGTCAAGAGCTTCTTTTATTGGAATCTTCTATAAACAGACTGTATGACTTCTTAACCTATTAGGTAACCACTTGGCTTAATTAGAAACCATAAATAGAATATAGACATTTTGTGAGGGATGTAGAATGTTTTTTTTTTTTTTTTTTGGCTGCGGCTCATTTTCTCATCCACATTACACATATATTTTGTCTGTTTCTATGATTCTCTCTTTTCTCAAGAACCAATAGTATCTTATGAAATTCAATTTGGGTTCATATTAATCATTAAAGCTGTTGTGAAATAGGGTCCTTTAGTATAAAGGATCTTCTTCAACGAGCACCCTTTTTCTATTGTTACTGTAATTTTGTGATAGTGAGATCTTTTACACTGGCAGTATTGTTTTTATGTTGATATCCATTGCTTTGAGCCTTTTATAGGCGTGTTGAATGATGCTGAGCAGTTACCAACTTTAGGGATTCAGCTTATGGATTCCCTTATTGATCTTACTTGGTTGTTATTCATCCATGCTGCTCTTCTGTATCTTGTATTTTTCTTTACCCTTGATCTATTTTGGGCATTGGATGCGCCTCCAAGGTGGCTTGAGTTAATACTTTTTATTTTCAGGTTAAAGTTTGAAGTCTAGAGAATAAAAGAAGGTCCATTGATGCCATTTCATCTGATGATACATTACTTATCCAATAGCAGCAAAGGGGAGGTGATTTGAAACTTGCCACTACTGCTTCATTATCTAGTATTAGAAACAAGGACTTTGAGAGAGGCAGTTACTTGTAGATGATGTAGTATTAAACTTGTCTGAGACATGGTATCATGAGCAACAAATCCAGCTTTGGTGAATGAACAATGCTTGAGCCCCGCTAATCTTGTTTTATTTATACTAATGCTATTTGGTTGAGCAGAGCAAGGGAATTTTTAGTCTGGATTGCGGTTTCATTTTGGGTTTCAAACGAGGTGAAAGATTATGAGATAAATGCAAGAGTAATGGCTAGTGAGGGCATTTGTCGCAGAACAAATTAAACAGAAACAGTAGTTATTATTGTGTGCCGATAAAATAATCCCAAGAAAGTATATCGTGGCATCCCTTTGGCCTCAAAATCAATTATGGTTGATTTGGTAGCATTTGGCATAATTTGTAATCGCGATCCCTCCCACTTCTGCTGGCCACAAGCGTTAAACATCAGCAGCCACTGGTTTGGCCAAGTCAGCCATTTTTGGGATGAACTTGCTTAAGTCAGCTATAATCTGCATCATATGATCACATAACCATGGTAAGACCGCATTCTTGGGGGTCCTTTCATTTGATGATTAAACAGAAGGAGAAGCTTGGATATTTCTTAATTTTTCTGGGTTTAGGTAGGAAAGGAAAATAGATAAAAGCTGAACCAATCATACAAACAGATCTTTCCTATTTTGCTTGAGATGAAAATCCCACAATGAAAAACTAATGGGGTAGCTTTAGTCAGTGTCCAAAACGAACAAAAAAAAGAAAATCCTTAGTGATAGACTGCCGCCGGCCGCCGCCTAACATCATTTCTTTCACTTGGGCAGAAAGAGAGCAAATTAAAAGGTGAAAAAAAAAGAAAAAAAGAAGAGAGAAATGGTGGCTCTAAACTTGCAAGCAGGAGGAGTCCTCCAGAACCCAGCCCTGATGAAGTGCAATTGCTTGAAAAACATGAAGAAAAATGGTGGCGGGATACAGACGAGGATAAGGATAAGGTGTGGGATAGCGGAGGCATCAGGAGAGCCAGCACCATTTGGGGAAAAGACCAAGTACAAGGATGGTCTATTTGAGAAGGCATTCATGACCTTGTTTGCTAGGAAGATGGAGAAATTTGCAGCTTCTTCCATGAATTCCAAGCCCACAACAACAAAAGGTTGGTTTGATTATGACTATGACAGCTTTGTTGAGGTCTCTAAAAGAGTAATTCAAGGTAGGAACCGTATTCAACAACAAGAAGTTGTTCGAGAGGTTCTTCTTTCTATAATGCCTCCCGGAGCTCCTGCCCAGGTACCTGTAACTAATCTTTTTTTTACTCTTGTTCTTTTATTTTTTCCATTACCCAATTATTCTTCATATTTAATTTAGGCACAAAAAGAAATGTAGGTACAAAAAGGAAATTAAAATATAGTTTAAAATTAAAAAATGCTGGCTATGGGGTTCGAACCCATGCGCACTTATGTGCAGAAGATCTTAAGTCTTCCCCCTTAACCTCTCGGGCAAACCAGCTGATGTGTAATAAGAAATATTTCTACAGTTTAAAAAACTATTTCCACCAACGAAATGGGCGGCCGAATTCAATGCGGCTTTAACGGTTCCCTTCTTCCACTGGTTGGTTGGGCCTTCAGAGGTACGGAACAATCCTATACCTATCGTACCAGTTATGGTTATTCCTTAATTTTTGATACAACAAACATTAAGATAAAAAAGATTGAGGATGATAAAAAAAATATAGGTGGTGGAAGTGGAAGTAAATGGAGTTAAGCAAAGAAGCGGAGTTCATATAAAGAAATGCAGGTACTTGGAGAACAGTGGTTGTGTAGGAATGTGTGTGAACATGTGCAAAATTCCCACACAGGACTTCTTCACCAACGAATTCGGACTCCCATTGACTATGAATCCAAGTAAGTACGTATGGATTGAGGCAGATTTTAACTTGCATGGAATCCAAATTTACTTGAACAAGGATTATTAATGGCTGAATGGTTTGTTGGATTGAGGCAGATTTTGAAGACATGAGTTGTGAGATGGTGTATGGCCAAGTTCCTCCAGCATTTGAAGATGATCCTGTTTCCACCCAGCCCTGTTTTGCTAATATTTGTAAGTCCCTTATTTGTCAAAAATTCCTTCAACCAAGTTTCTCTCATTCACTGCAACTAATTAAAACTAACTGCCTCCTTGTTGCTGCTGCTGCTGCTGCTGCTGCAGGTTCCTTGGCAAACCCTAATGCCAGTGTGTGTCCCAAGCTGAAAGCATGAAGAGAACAACCCCATTGCCGCCATTTTTTGTTACCTAAGTTACCCTCTAATAATGCATTGCATCAACAGTAATCAACATCATCGTATTTGAAGATATATATATATAAATACATCCCCAACAAATAAATGAAAATTAAACAAACATCTCTTGCATCCATGTAGATGCTTTGGAAACATCACTCTGGGTGTCCTCCTTGAGAGCAAGCAATGATCCCAAGTCCCCCCCGTTTCCTACTTCTGATAAGCCTCCGCTGTTATATCCTAAGTATTAATAATGTCTTTATAATCCAGGATCAACTTCAAGAATCAAACTTCCTACACAACAACACTTTGACCATTCAGGACTTGTGTGTTGATTGCTCCACTCCCACCTCCAACTCTCCCAGTGGACTTTTGCACTTTGCATTCAGGAATCAGGAGGAGCCGAACCTTTGCTGCCATTTCAATTCATTTTACAGAGTGATTACGATTCACTGATTGATGTTCATGTCCACAAAGATACAATAATTATAGGGACAGGTTAATTAGTTGCAGACCGCTTCCATCTCAGTTTAATTGTTGCGGTTTGTTGTGTTTTTTACAAGTGATATTAAGTTTATATACATCATTCTGTATAGATTTTGAAAAGAAGGTTTCGTGATACTCATCAAATTTTAATTTTACTAATGTTTCAAAGGAGGCCGAACTCTTCATCACAGCACAGCCATGTGACTGGGGTAACGCACCACTAACAAGTCCAGAAACCCCTTTGGAATTTGACATCTGGAAATGCTCACAACGAAGCCAAGAAGATTGGTAAACCTTGTAATATGCCAAAAACTAACTACTCCTTTGGAATTTGAAGGCATGCACACATAAATTATTTTGCACCTGTAATTGCGCCTCATTAACATCATATGTTGCACAGTATCTGTTGTTGTTGGTATAATTTTCCCTTCACGAAAATCACGCAGAATTTGGAGAAATGCATTCTTTGACCTATATGTCACAAGAACACACCCCTAAAAGGTTCCTGTGGCTGTGTATTAACTAAAATGGCATGCACCCAATAACTTGTTTTTTGTAACTTTGTGCGTTTCTTCTTCTTTGGATACCCTTTTTTCTTTTGTTGTTGTTAGCTGAACCATAAATTCAGCCTTGGATAATGGCTTTGAATATCATAGACATCCAAGCTTGGACCTGTGTATTACTGCTTATGCACGAGATGGAAGAATTGAAAGGGACATCCATTATTTGTCTCCTCTCCTCTCTGTATAATATTTAGTATTTGACTTCCATTTCTTCCCAAATTGTTTTCTCTACGGACCTGTTTCTTCCACAGTTAAAGATAACTGTTTTTTTTTTTTTCCTTCTAATCGTTATTGCTTGACTTGTTGAATACGTTTAAAAGTTCTTTAAGACTTTGTATTCAAAATGTTAAAAGAAAAAGAAGAAAATTGTAAATGGTGGAATCTGAACAAACTCATTTGGACCCGTGATATGTTGCCCATACTCTCTCTAATGGACAGACAACTTGGATCAAACCAAACCAACTTAACTAACTACCCATCTGCATCGATCTCTATATAACAAGTGTGTGCAAATATAACAGAAAAGAAACATAGCCAAGTGAAGGGCCTAGGATTGAGTATTGAGTAGAAGAGAAACATGGCTTCCAGTACTCCATTAATGCATATCAACATCCAAATGCACTTGTTATTCTTAAGCCTTTTTATGCTTGCATTGTCTTGCTATGCTTTTACTTCCCAACAATATTCAGAAGCCCTGCACAAGTCAATTCTCTTCTTTGAAGGCCAGAGGTCAGGGAAGCTGCCCCACAATCAGCGCCTTACATGGAGGGCTAACTCTGGATTAACAGATGGCTCTGGTTACCATGTATTGCTACTACTCACAATGCTATATATTGCTTGCTGCTCCCTCCACCACAACTTTGCTCTCTTTCCTTTTCCCTTTTAGAAACTGTAGTGTGTTTAATTTTGCAGGTTGATCTTGTGGGGGGATATTATGATGCAGGAGACAATGTTAAGTTTGGGCTGCCAATGGCTTTCACAACCACCATGTTAGCCTGGAGTGTGATTGAGTTCGGAAGCTCCATGGATAGCCTCCATGAGCTTGGGAATGCGAAAGCCGCCATTCGTTGGGGAACTGAATATCTTCTGAAAGCAGCAACCGCCACTCCTGATACTCTATACGTCCAAGTGAGCAGCCGACAGAAACACAAGTCATTAATTACTCTCCTGAAACCGATTTGGATTTCCTCACATCTGCTTATTATCTTTTAACCAACAGGTCGGAGATCCAAACCTGGATCATCGTTGCTGGGAAAGACCAGAGGACATGGACACGCCTCGCAATGTTTACAAGGTGTCTCCCCAGAATCCAGGCTCGGATGTAGCAGCTGAGACAGCAGCGGCATTGGCAGCCGGTTCTATTGTGTTTAGAGATTCTGATCCTTCCTATTCCACCAAATTACTGCATACTGCAATGAAAGTAAGCCTGTCTTTCAACTGCCCTTTTCTCCATCTGATTAAAGACAGTCATATTTAATTTAATTTAATTTAATTTAATTTAATTGAGAGAGATCTACTTGCAGGTATTTAACTTCGCAGACAGGCACAGAGGTGCTTACAGCGATACTCTCAACTCGGCTGTCTGTCCATTTTACTGTTCATATTCAGGATACGAGGTAACAAATTAAACATTTCCAAACCACAGATTCATATACATAAAACATAGAGAAAGTCTCATTTGGAAGTTGATTCATGTATGACCATCAGTGAAGTGATCGTCCTTAATTTCCTTTTGTAATAAGGATGAGCTATTGTGGGGAGCGTCGTGGCTTCATGCAGCTTCAGAAAATGCATCCTATTTGGCTTACATCCAATCAAATGGCCAAGTAATGGGCGCAGATAGCGACGATTATTCCTTCAGTTGGGATGACAAACGAGCTGGAACCAAAGTTCTTCTCTCAAAGGTTGGTTTGATTTCTATCCCAATTACATTCATAGGGATTGATTCAAAGGTTCTTGTTGTTGGTCTTGTAGCTATCAATTAAAGCATTCCTCTTTTCTTGATTCCTCAGGTTTTTCTGGAGAAGAGTATAACAGAATTTCAGTTATACAAAGCACATTCTGACAATTACATATGCTCCCTCATTCCTGGAATGCCAAATTTCCAGGCCCAGTACACCCCAGGTGGACTTTTGTACAAGCATAGTGAGAGCAATCTTCAGCATGTCACAACTTCCACTTTCCTCCTCATAACATATGCCAAGTATCTAACTTCAAGAGGCGGAGTTGCAGCCTGTGGATCATCAGGCATCACTGCAGACAAATTGATTAAACAAGCAAAGAGACAGGTGGACTACATACTAGGTGAAAATCCGGCCAAAATGTCATACATGGTCGGATTTGGGGACAGATATCCACAGCATGTTCACCATAGAGGTTCATCTGTACCTTCAATCCACGCTCATCCTCAACCTATCAACTGCAATGATGGATTCACGTATCTGTATTCGGGTTCGCCGAATCCCAACGTTCTGACTGGAGCCATATTAGGAGGACCTGATAGCCAGGACAATTTTGCAGATGATAGGAACAATTATCGACAATCTGAACCAGCTACTTATATCAATGCTCCCTTTGTAGGAATTCTGGCTTTCTTCTCAACCTTAGCCACCTCCCAAGTCCTAAATAATATGTTGGTTTAGCTAAACTCAACCATGCAAGTCTCTGATGAATGGTGATTACAATTAGTGTAAACTGTAACAAATTTGATGGTGAATTGAATGGTGATTATACTCTAGTAAACACTTCTTTGCCCTCCATTGCATTTTCTACTGTCACAAAATTTTTATTCTTATTATCTTGGTAGATGCAAAATGAAATGAACCGTGCATAACCAAGATTAGTATTGGTAATTGATTAATCATTACTCTTCAATTTTTAGAAATTTAATTAATCAAATCTTAACGCATAAGTTACATACTTGTTGATAACATTGTAAGCCTTTTTATTTATAAAAAAGAAAATTCACTATGAAACAAATACATTAAATTCTTTGTGAAAAAACAGCTAAAAAAAACCAACCAAATTAGATCTACATTTGTAAGTTTCGGAAGAGATTTGAAGTGGGATTTGCAGAGACAGGTGGTGGAGGAATAGAAACGATGAAGGCCGCCGCCGCCGCGATTCCTCTGCTGCTGCTTCTCTGCGTTCTCTTCATTTCTCCCACAGTCGTGCTTTCCGAGATCCGTTCATCGGAAATCCGTAACGATCCCCGGCCCCTTATCCCATTCGACGAGTTCGGGTTCACTCCCCGTGGCCGCCTCCAGCTTAATGTCTCCGACATCTCCCTTTCCTCGGCGGAACTGCCCAACCTCGATCTCTCCAAAATGGGTTTCTTCCTCTGCACCCGGGACGGATGGGTAAGGGTCCTTCAACAAATCGACGACTCCGAGATCACCTGTGTTCTCCAGTCCGACGCCATCGTTCCCGTATACACCTTCGACTCCATCCAAAACGGCGCCACTGGCGTCTCGTCATTCTCCAAGGACTACAATGTCTCAGTCCCCGATCAGTACACTCTGGTATTCGTCAATTGTCTCCCGGAACTCAAAATCTACATGAACGTCCGCTCTTCCATGTATAATCTGGAAGGAGGAGGGAAAATATCCAATACCCTTCGTCGGGATTATCTTTCGGCCGGGAAAACTATACTCCCGAGGGTTTATTTCTTTTTCTCGATAGTCTATTTCGCATTGGCAGCTCTCTGGATCCATGTCCTGTATAAGAAACGATTGACTGTTTACGCCATTCATTTCTTTATGCTGGCTGTGGTTGTTCTCAAGGCTTTTAATTTGCTCTGCGAAGCTGAGGATAAATCCTATATTAAGAGAACTGGGACTGCCCATGGCTGGGATGTTTTGTTCTACATTTTCAGCTTCTTCAAAGGGATCACTCTGTTCACCTTGATTGTGCTGATTGGGACAGGATGGTCTTTCTTGAAGCCTTATTTGCAGGATAAAGAGAAAAAGGTTTTGATGGTTGTGATTCCGCTCCAGGTGGTGGCGAATATAGCTCAGGTTGTGACTGATGAGACTGGCCCGTCTGAGCAGGATTGGATCACTTGGAAACAGGTGTTCTTGCTTGTGGATGTTGTTTGCTGCTGTGCCGTTTTGTTCCCAATCGTTTGGTCCATCAAAAACTTGCGAGAGGCTGCCAGGACTGATGGGAAGGCAGCCGTGAATTTGATGAAGTTGACGTTGTTTAGGCAATATTATGTTGTCATCATTTGCTACATTTACTTTACTAGGGTAGTGGTGTATGCGTTGGAGACCATCACCTCCTATAGGTATCTATGGACGAGCGTTGTGGCCGGGGAATTGGCCACTCTTGCATTTTATATTTTCACGGGGTATAAGTTCAGGCCTGAGGCTCACAATCCGTATTTTGTGGTGGATGATGAAGAGGAAGAGGCAGCAGCTGAGCAATTGAAGCTTGAAGACGAGTTTGAATTGTGAGTCTGCCTGCCTGCCACGCTGTTCATATAATCATTGGATAGTTCATTTGATGCAAGGTTAATTCTACACTATATCGAGATTTGTGTACCAGGAGATAGATTGTTGTTAGTTCTTTAAATTGGTGCTAATTCTTTTGTGCATTTTTGTTTTGTTTCAATAGTAGCATTTGCGTAAATATTTCTTCTATGGACATTGCTGCTTCTGTGATTTTCTTGCCAAAGCAATTTTCCTGTGAATGTATTGGCGTTGGTATTACCTGTTCAAGATACCTCCTTAAGGTCTTTTCTGTTCTTTAAAATAAAGTTTTGGCTTAACAAACCATCAGCAAATAATCATACATTATTGGCCTATTATATTCGAGATAGTTAAATCAGTAGACATTGCCAGAATAATTGTGGATCCCATCTTAGTATTTAGTCTTCTCTTGGGAAGATATTTGATTTCATGACAGATGAAAAAGCTCTGCTTTTGTCAAATATGAAAATGGTTTGCTTTTATCCAAGATCTAAAGCCTCAAATTATACCTTAAAAGGTCATATTAGTTGGATATTAGTTCTCCTCAATTTTTCTAAATCTCTCCATGACAACTTCTAAGACAAAAACTAATAGAAATCTGTCTTTTCTATATCTCTATTCTCTAATGAGCATTAAAATTTTAATTCAGGAGCTGTTTAAGGTTATGTTTCTGCAACATTGCTGCTGGTTTGTAGGTTAAGTTAGCTGTTTTAGACTAGTTAGTTCTAGCTTTTGTCATGCTGATCTAATCTTCCATAATTCAGTTTCAGAAATGTTAATCTGAAATTGGCATTTCAAGGTTAGAGATCCCATACCGTGTATTTGGAAAGTATACGCAGAATAAAACATTGTGTTTATCTTTAGATGATTGGGTGGAGTGGAGGGGCTAGAGCAGTCAGCATTATGACAATACGGGTCACATTTTTGAAAAAGCATCAACATTTTTGAGACCTCTAAATTTCAGTACTTGCTCTGTTGCTTTACTTTCTTGTGCTTGTTATGATCTCAATATCTGCATATTGGCCATCCAATACTTGTCCATTAGTATTGCTTTACATATGGCAAATAATAGTGATTTCAAGTTGTGATTCACATTTGCACGCCAACCTGGCACAGGAACATCAAAATACTAGTAGCAGTAGTATCTGTATTAGTTGGGTTAATTTTGAGTTTGATGTTAAACGTTAGTTCTGTGAGGGTCAACTTGTAAATCTGGTTCGAATCGTTTCTAGTCTGTTTGTTCATATAGCCTTAGTTATAGTTCCTTTGCACTCTGAAAATTTTGAGAGCCTGTTTCAGAGTTTTCTTCTTTTGTGAGTCAGCTATGAGAATTAATCACTCATATGGGGTTATCATTTGAAAGGGGTGAGTCAACCTTTTTCCATTAGAGGGCAAAGCCTAAATATGATGCCCTTTCTAATAGCAGTAGTAGTGGTTGTAAAATTTCCAAGTTAATAATTTGGCAATGAAGAAATAGAAGAGAGTCCATGAGGAAAGTATGTTGGAGGAGGAGGACCCCCCCTCCCATGTGAAATGTTGTGTAGAATGGTGATGAGTGTGTTCCTCTTTGGGACCCTTTAACCATGTTACAGAGGTAGAATGTGGGAATTGGGATCCTGCTCCTTAGGGCTAAAGTTTTCTTCCGTTTCTGAGACAGCACCTCACTCATCTGAGTTGGAAAACAAGATAGATAGGATAGATTATGATGGATGTTCATGTCATCTTTTGATAATCTAGTCAAGTATTAACATAATTGAACAACTTCATTTGAGAGGTGATTAGAATCTTCAATTTAGCATGTCTTATAACAGTATCATAACTTTCTTAAATTCAACTCAAGCAGTGCAGGTGGTTAACAAGGATTTAGCATGAGTCATTTTTAGAAGACTCTGATTTAAGTTCCACCAACTCTGCTCATCATCAATATGAGAATTGACTCATGAAAGAAAACTGAAGTTCTGGTCGGGGATGGGACTGCTGCCCATACATAACATCGGATTAGTTTAGTTTAATCTAGGCATTTAATTTAAACTAGGCTTTTAAGCCAAAACATCAAGTGAATTTGCATTTTTTTTTTTTTTTTTTTAAGAGATTGAAAGGAATTCACTAACGTGAAGCCTACAAGTGGAATGAAAAATCACAGTTCTTCCCAAATCTAAGATACCCGAAAACGTATGCATTGAATAGAACTTTTATGTACAATGATGGGGGACCGATCAAAATAAAATGACTTAAACCATATGCTACCACCCCCACTCATGCAGCTTGCAGTAAATTAAATAAAAAGAGTTAAAAAAGAGATAAGAGGTGCATGTGAGTGTGCTTCATCTTTTTTCCTTATCACAATCCATTTATTCTCAGTCTTAGTCTTAGAAGCAGCCTTAGCCTGGGACTGGACCGAGGTACAGAGATAGAATGGCCCTACATACTTCATTTACACAACACAAAAGCTAAAGGCATTGAAAGAAAAAGGCTTCTTCCAAAGTAAGAAAGGCACATTATAGAGAAAGCAAAGCAGAAGAAGGAAAGAAATTTGGAAGAGGTGATGATGGTGATGATGATGATCAGCAAAAGCCCCGAACAGAGTCTCGGAATAGAGTCTATTACAAATGATCCAATCAGTATCACCACTGCCTCTACTTCTACTACTACTACTGCATTCCCAACCTGGAAGTTGTATGAGAATCCATTTTATACCAATACCACTTCCCTTCATAATCCGATTCAAAACCAAGTGAATCAAACAGATAACCAGCTTTGTGAAGGTAACAACCAACTTCAACCCAAGCGAATTCATCGTCTTCAGCTTCCCATTTCCACAAGAAAGATTGCAGCATCGTTCTGGGATCTAACCTTCATCAAACCATTAATGGAATCCGAGCTTGAGCTGGCTCGAGCTAAGATCGTGGAATTGAAATCAGAGCTAGAACGGGAACATAAGGCACGAAAGAAAGCAGAATCCATGAACAAGAAGCTTGTCAAACAACTCTCGGAGGTGAAGAAAGGGAGGGAATCACTGAAGCAACTCTGTGAAGAGCTTGCAAGAGAAATATCCTCTGACAAGGCAGAAATGGATAGAATGCACAAGGCCATGGAGGAGGAGAGAAAGATGTTGAGAGTGGCAGAGGTCTTGCGGGAAGAACGTGTCCAAATGAAGCTTGCAGATGCAAAACTTTTGCTGGAAGAGAAGCTGCATGAGCTGCACGAATCATCATCTTCAGCAGAGGGCTCCAAATGTAGTAGCCAGATAGAAGAAGCTAAAAATGTTGAAAAAGCAGGTATCAAGCTATCAAAAACAGCTTCTAATAACAATACTAGCCATGATCGGCATCATTCTGGCTCCGGAGATGAAGTGAAATCGTGTGTAAATTTGGCGGAGAAATCAGGTTGTGGTCATCATCATAATAACAACAGGGACTTGGAGAATACAAACATTGGATATGGTTCCATAGTTCCATCCAATTCAAGCCAAAGGAGAGCTTCTCCAGAGCCTGAAAATCCACATATCAAGAGAGGGATCAAAGGTTTTGTGGAGTTCCCAAAAGTGGTTAGAGGAATAGGTTCTAAAAGCCGGCATTTAGGCACCAAGCTGGAGTGCCAAAAGGCTCAGCTAAGGATATTGCTCAAAACAAAGAGCCCTGGTGTCGGATCAAGTAACCTTATTACCAGTTAATTCGACCTCTGTTTTATTTTTATTTTTTTTCTTTTCTTGTTTCTTAAAAGTTTTATCTATTCTTCTAAGATCTGCTATTTGTATGTAGTCCATGAATTTTTGCAGTGAACATAATATTATTATATTGTTATGGGTTTTCTTTAATAAATTTTATAGTGAATGGAATTTCTCTGGTCTTTGTTTAGAGTTACCTTGGGACAAACTAAACATGAATAGATATCAAAATAATCAGATTCAGTTCTGATCAGGATTCAGTATTGGGAGAGTTTCCAAGTTAATTTCTACCTAACCCAGCTTTTCTTTGGATATGGGTTGAAAAATAGAGAGCCCAAATCTACGGGATTTACTATTTGTATAACAAAATTACTATTTGTATAACAAAAAATGTCCAAACTACCCCCGATATGAAATAATAGATCTTTTTTTGGGTAAAAAACGCTGCGCATTGCTGAATTAAAGGGCAAAAAACGTAAATTTGGTATGTGAATGAACAAAAAAAACGCTGAAATGTCATGTGAAAATTAGATCAAAACGCTAAAACGTAGCGAAAATGTGTATTGAAAACACCAAAATGTAGCGTTTTTTTGGAACTAAACGCTAATAAGCAGCGTTTTAAGGACAAAAAACGCTAAACCATTGCGTTTTATGGAATAAAAAACGCTAAAGTATAGCCGAAACACATATCTCGCTCGTTAAATAGTAGCGTGTGTGACGGTTTTTGTTAAAAAACGGACGGAACTAATATGAACAGACCAAATATTGACAACAAATTACATCATATCATAACCTTTGTACATTCTCTGTACAAAAGGATCCCTTACAAATATTGACAACAAATTCAAATCGACAATCGAAAGAAGGTTTCGTCGAATCATATCCACCTGCCATTCGTATTGTACAACTTTCGATTGACATTCTTCACGAAATGGTAATTTTGCTACCCGCTATGTATTTTTGTATTTTGTAGCTTTTATTTTGCCCTAAAACGCCACTTATTAGCGTTTTTAATCACTAACAACGCTAATAAGTGGCGTTTAGAGTCATTAAAAACGCTATTAAATGGCGTTTTTGTCATAAAAAACGTCAAATTGTGGCGTTTTATGCCTTACATTTAAGAAAATTGTTGCGAAATTAGGGTATTTATGTGAAATCCGTAGCATTTTTAGTTAATTTTTTTGTGAAGTGTAGCGTTTTTTTGTATATTTATGTGAAATACGTTGCGTTTGTTTAAGATTACATATGTAAAGTGAAGCATTTTTTATAGTCCTATTGTGTAATTTATAGCGTTTGTAACAATATGGATTTGGAATCTGACTATACAGGACGATGATTCGAATATGAGTACACATGATGATTACGAGCAAGAACAGGATAATGAGGATGACGAGGGGGGTGAGGAACAAGACATTGGTGAAGATCTAAGTGAATATTTTAGGATAGATAGGGGGATTTTGCAAGTGTGGAGGATGCATTTACGTTTTGCTATCCTATAGCTAATAGCCTGAAGTTTGTGCTTTCGAAGCAAGGCGGAAGTGGCTCGACGTATTATTTTAGGTGCGGTCGATGGAAAGATCCATTGAAGGAGCCTCTCCCCACCATACGGTTGAACACGAAAAGGTGCGGATGTAAATGTCCGTTCAAGTTGACTGTCAAGAAGGTTGTTAATGAGCGTTACAGTGTGCTTGTTACGCCAGGGGTAATGTCCACGCATAATCATCCTGGTATGAATACGTTTCGTTATTGAATATGTTATATTATTTTTTCTATAATTAGCATTTACTTATATTATTATTACTAATTTTTGTAGGTATAAGGCATCCATATGGGCACAGGCAGCTGAGCGGTTTCTCGAAAGAGTCAAAGGCTGAGGCTAAACGCATGCTTTCTTTCAATGTGAGACCAAAAAGCGTTTGGGAAGCTATTCATCAGCAGTTTCCCGAAGACAATGTACAGATAAGGCAGGTCTACAATTTGAAGGAAGATATGAAGAAAGATGGATTGGATGGTAGGAATATTGGGCAGCAATTTTTGCATTTGGCTCGCGAGAAGAAGTATTTTGTTCAGATTATCACTGACGAGGCCACTAATGCGATCACACATGCATTCATCGCTCATCCTACATCAATTCAGATGTTCAACAGGTGGTATTGGGTTGTAGTGGTTGATTCAACCTACAAGACCAACAAGTACAAAATGCCCGTCGTTGAGATGATCGGTATGACTCCCACCAATAAGAACTTCAATATTGCTTTTGCCATTGTTAAGGACGAGACAAAAGAAACATATGATTGGGTAATGAAAAACTTGAGGGAATTGTTGCCTAGTAATGTGGAACCAAGTGTTGTTGTCTCAGATAGGGAGTTGGGTTTGTTGCAGCCTATTAAGGATCACTTTCCATCTTGCAATCACTTGTTATGTCGGTGGCATATTGACCGTGATGTTGCTAGTTGGTTGGAAAAAAATGTTGCTAGGAGGAATGTGGACACGGCCACTGATATATATAGTAATTGGTGGAAGAAAATTATCATGGCTCCCACAGTTGAGAGGTTTAACCTCTTATTGGTCCAATTCAAGGTTACATACTCTATGGTTGAGCCTGCAGTTGTTGATTATTTGGAGGGGACATGGTTCATTCATAAGGAGAAATTCTGTCGGGCCTGGACGGACACATTTCAACACTTTGGGAATACGGCAACTAACAGGGTTGAGGCTTCCCATGCTGCATTGAAAGATGGCTTCATTCTTCCACCAATTCTCTCGACACGTTGTTCATGAAGATCGACTCTCATCTCACGCATCTGTTCCCTCACATCGCGTAAGTGCAATAACTGCATTTGATTATTTATTTAATGTCATAATTTTATTATAATTTTATTGTATGTTAAAACAATAACAGTGGGTCGCTCGAGTCTTCTACTGCCACGACACAAACCAGTAGGATGGGGTTTCCATACTGTTACTTGAACAAATACGTTTCGCATCACTGCCTGAATTTGGTAAGCAAACAAGTTGAAAAAAAGGATAGGTTGGCAGGCGAAGTTATCGATAGGTGTGGATGCGTGTGCAAGGTGACGCTTGGGATTCCTTGTGCCTGTGATATATACAAGGCAGAGGAATCGACCGCATATCAATTGCTCCCATTAGTCCACGAGTTCTGGCAGAGATTGACAATTGTACCCTCCCAAAGGGATTCTAATACTTTGAATGAGGACATCAGGTACATTTGACTTATGTTTGTTAGTTATACTAAATTTGTTTTATTTTTTGTAATTTTACATTTGGATGCTGATTGAAAATAATGTTTCATCAAAGTTTTTCAATGAGGAAGTCATTCCTGCAGTTAACACAAGTCCGTCATTCTTGGCTCGTCTACTTAATATGGCCTATGTAGAAGAGATGCACCCTGATAGGTCTAGTGCAGCTAAGCCATCGGTTGAGGGTACTCATAGGGGACGGCCGCCGAGTAGACTGCACCATTCAGTTATGCGTGAGTGGAGTGGACGCGAGAGAGCGACACGTGGATCACGTGGTAGGGGTCGGTCAAATTCAAGTGAAAGATCAACTGGGCGCACATCCAACAATACGACGGACTCCTCTAGTGAGTCTCCATTACGTGAAGGTAAATATTGTTAGTGATGTTTGAAGAATTTATTTATTTACAAAATTAATTCAATTATGTTCATTCTAATTTATTTAACACGTTAGGATTTGGACAAGATGTACCATGCGTACCAGGGTTTTTCCGGCATTACTGTACTGGATGGTCGGATGTCATTGGAGATGGAAATTGTGGGTTCAGAGTGATTGCTAGTTACCTTTCAGGCGGCCAGCACAATTGGAAATTGTCGCGTAGAGCGCTTGTTGGGGAGATCGTTCGTGATCCACAAAGGTATGCAGGTTTGTTTGCAGTTGTGGAGGAGAGACCTGCTGATGGTGATCATTTGGGTGCCGTGCTCCGGCGTTTACGTTATCAAGGTAGAAGTTGTTCTGAAGCCTACTGGATGGCCACACCCACTGACTTGTTCCCACTTGCAACGCATGCTAATGCCGTGGTACTGCACCTCAGCCGTTCGGAGCCGATGGCTAATTATACCATATTACCTTTGGATGCTGGAGAGGACGAAACCCGCCCTGAGAGACAGATAGCAATTGCTCACGTGGGTGGTAATCATTACGTTCGTGTTGATGTTCTTGATGATTGTCCTCTTCCTCCACTGCACATTGTTTGGCGCGATCACTGCAACCAAGCGACCGTTGGACATTGGCCTAATAGTTTCAGAATGCGTTTTAGGCTATGGATAAATCGTCGTGATGCTTAGCGGCTTTAGTTTACTGTGACTTTTTGTTTAAATAATATTTGTAGTTATGAGCTAAGTTTGGCATTATATGATTGTTTGTTTTGTATTAACTTAAATTCACATTCATGACATATAACTAAACAAACACTAACAAAAAATGTAATGAATAAAGTACTACTATATAAATGGTGCTGATGTCATACAAAAAATATACAAATGTAAACAAAATGTCATACATATAAACATACATATGGGCTCAATCGGCCAGGTCAAACCGCTGCTCAAAATCGTCAATCAGAGCAGAATACTCCTCGTGGAGGTCCGGTGCTCGATCTCGCAGCTGATCCAACAACCGGTGCTGCACGCCCAGCACATCGCTAACCCACTACAAAAAATACACACAATTATATCAATTATTGATTTAGAACAATATAATAAAATATATTACAAATTTGAAAAGAAAAATACTTACGTATTCCGATGACGATCGGCGCGGCTGTGGCTGCTCCGGTGGGGGCCCTATGACATACGGATGGGAGCGGGGTACGAACCACTCCAGATATCCATCCACGCAGGCACTATATCTGACTCCGTGCCCTGTCTGTGCACGGTGCACAAAATATATAGGCCCGGTAGCCGGATATGCCTCCCACTCGGACTCCGCATATGTCCGTGGGTGGTGCACGACATACCCACTACCCCCGTACCCCCTGTATGTCCCATCCGTGGCAGGAATCAACGGTCTGGGTATCCACTGCACGTAGCCCAACTGACGCGCACACCGGTCTGGCATGTACGGCTCTATATCCTCCCGGTATGCAATGAGCCCGCGGTACATCGTCCTCGGCGTGCGCGTGACAGCAGCGCGACCATAGGGCATCCAAACAACCTATAAAAAATATTTTCCAATTACATTTCCTATGTTTTTATATATACATTTAATTAATTTAAAATTTTGATTTACTTACATCGTCCGGCGACAAGGCATCCAGTGCCTCCCGGAAAACCGCCAGTCTGTCGTCCTTGTTGCGGGGTGCGTCGATCGTCCACCTGGTGGCCCGCGGTCGATCGGGGTGCGCTGGCAGGGGCCTGGCATTACTCCTAAAGGAAGGAAAATGCTCGTAGATCCAGGCCTGTATCAACGTCAAGCAACCCGCGACGCTCGACGTGCCATGACGGCTAGCAGCACCTAAATGCCTATACAGAAACGCTAGCGTCGCCGTGCCCCACGCGTACTCACCCACCTGAGCCATCCCCCCCCTGAGCTCCAGTACAGGGCCTGGCTGGAATTTATTGGAACTCTTGTCTGTAAACAGACAGGTCCCAATAGTAGCCCATAGAAATACTGTGACGTCCGAGTCGGGCCGGGGTCTACGCCTACAGAGCTCTATCACCCGCTCGGTCGAGAATGCCCCATTCTCGAATAACTCCTTATCGATGTGCTGATCCGGAGGTATCTCGAGCAAATCTCTACAATAAGCCACCATGGTGGCAGTATCCGCGGACTGTGTAATCAAACGACCCTCTATCGGTATACGCATAATCTCCCACACGTCGTGGAGAAGTATCGTCATCTCACCGAAGGATAAATGAAAGGTATTGGTGTCCGGCTGCCACCTCTCCAAAAAAGCGCATATCAGTGGCGCGTCTATATGCCTAAACAAAATGCTGAGAATATGTCCCAGCCCTGTCTGGCTAAGTATCTGAGCCCCTAGGGGTGACATACCGTCACCCAAGTAACTAAGGAATCGTACATCAACCCCCTATTGTGACACCTAATAGGGGCTCTACCCCCCGTCTCACTAAACCTAGATACGACGTTTCCTAAAAAACTAGGAATAACCGTCGCATCGATCGGACCACCCTCGACTGGTCCAGTGACTAACCAGCTCTTGTCATCCTTCTTCCGCTTTTTAGGAATCGCTATATTTATCAAATATAATATATATAATTAATTTAACTAATTAACAAAATAAACAAATAAAACATACTTTGATAATTACTCATGTTATAAAATAAATGAAACATTCATAAATATTTTAACAGTTTACACAATAAATAAACAAAAAAAAATAAATTAATAACATATATAAACAAATATAACATATTTTCACTAAATAGACAAATTAGCAAATAAATAAACAAATACTTCATAAAGTAAATAACTCAATAAATATTACAATTTATAAAACAATATAACATAAGTAATCATATTACCAAATAAATTAACAATTAAATAATAATTTAAATATTTACTTAATTAATAATAGTCTAAACAAAGGGATACATAATTTACATAATTCACAAATTAGACAAATAGATCAATTAAATAAACGTAATTAAGTAAACTATATCGCGTACCTGCAGAGGGCTCCGCCCGCTGCTGCTGATAATGCTGATGGCTGGATCTCGGCTGCTCCTCGTGAGCCTCCTCCTCCTCTGAAGGCTCATCCTCGTCGCTCGGCACGACATCGTCCTCGTCCCTCAGATGGAACGCCGACTCCCCGCCAATCCCTCGACCGCCACCCCTGGATCGGCCACCTCGAGTTCTCACGGCTGGCATCTTCTGCCTCCTGGCAGAAGCTGTGGGCCGCTGTCTCTCCTCAACAGTGGAAGGAGGAACGCGCTGTTTAACCTTACCGCCACCCTGAAAAATGTAATTCAAATATATTAATACACAAACAATCATATTAATTCACATACATTTTATATTACGTAAATATTTTTAAAACGTAAACCCTAAACCCTAGACAATCATAATTTGTAGCGTTTGACTGACGGTCAAACGCTGCGAAGTAGCGTTTGACTTTGAGTCAAACGCTACTTCGCAGCGTTTGACTCACTGCCAAACGCTGTCTACCGGCGTTTGGACCCGTTCCAAACGCCGATCGACTGCGTTTGGAACCGGTCCTTACGCCGCCGAACCGAAGCGTTGGACCGTTTCCAAACGCATTCGATCGGCGTTTGGGAATGACCCAAACGCCGCAGATAAGCGTTTGGAACGGGACCAAACGCAACCAATCTGCGTTTGGACCCGTTCCAACGCTTCCGATCGGCGTTTGGAACCGCTCCAAACGCCGATCGGAAGCGTTTCATACCATTTGCCAGCGCCGATCGGAAGTTTTTTCCGGCCTAAATTGGACAAAATAAATTTCAAATCAGGATTGAAATGATTGAGAAATTTTACCCGATTATAGAGTAACCCTTTGCCCGCGCCATGACCTCTCGAAGATCCAGAACCACCTGCTTCCATTTCGAAACAAATTAATGTTCTTGGTTTTTTTTCGTTGAGTTTTTGCGTGAAAGAGATGGAAGTTTGGGAGAAAATGGCGTTTGGAGTTGGTTTTTTTTTTTTAACAGCATTTCAGCGAGCTAGATCAATGTTAACGCTGCGGTTTAGCGTTTGAGTCTAACAGTTTCGCCACTGTTTAGCGTTTTCGAGTAGCAGAAACGCTACATTTCAGCGTTTGGTAGCAATAAAATTGCTGCGTTTTAACGTTTTTTCCCTATTTCGCCGTGGTGTTTTAGCGTTTTTTTGGTTTAATTTCATACCAATTTAACGTTTTTGTACCTTTATTTTAGCAATACACAGCGTTTTTTATCCCAAATTTGCCATCAAACTGAAATTTCTTTGATACCAGGGGTATTTTAGATATTTTTTGTTATACAAATAGTAATTTTGTTATACAAATAGCAATTCAGCAAATCTACAAACGTACTGAATCACAACCTTACAACCCCCCAATGCCCAGAATGAAATGGTCCTCCTAGGCTACCAGCCTACAATATTATTGCTGGACTTGTAGGCTTGGGGACACTTACAGGTTCTGAAGCCCGTAACCTGTGTGTAGCTGTACCAAATCAGGGTCACATAAGCTTTGAGAAACTGAGTTACGTAGCATAAAAATAAGACAGGGGGAGAAGTTGATTTTTATGAAGAATCATCTCAAATTAACTACCCACTAACTTTTCATATTTAGATAAATGATCAAAGAAGAGCAAAACTAAACATTAGCTAGGCAGGCTTCCTAAAAGCTATCAATCAAATCATAGTTTTTTTTTTTTTTGTAGCAAAATTAGAATGCCTGAAGATCCAGATTGATCCTTGATTCATCTTAACCACCACCGTAACTCAGTGGTTGAACAAGGTGAAATCTCTCCACCATTAATGCTGTCTGTATAACAGGACGATTGTTGCTCCATCCCAACATAGCCTGCCTGCACACTCTTGAAGCTTGGGCTTCTCAAGCTCTGACTAAAGTAACTCAGGTTTGTATTACAAGTACTTGTGCAGGATGCATAAACCTCAGCTGGGGGCACCGGGAAAGACAGTCGTTTCTTTGCCAATGCAGCTCCACCACCACCACCGCGGTGGTCTCTCTCTGGTGTTGAGGGCCGTTGTCTTGGGGCACTCTGAGAACGAACCCGGGCTTTGGCTGATTCCGTAGCTGCCATGTAGTTAGGAACTAATCCTACACTTCCAGCTCCAGCTCCAGCATTATTATTATTAATATTATGATTAATCCCATTCCCCACGCTGTAGCTATACCGGGGGATGCAGGAACTGTTTAAACGCTGCGTTGACCTTAAGCTCGGAGTGTTTGCTGCAGAGTAACTCCTGTCTTCTTTACCTAGGCTACGGGGGCTGGGCGTTCTCATTGCTGCGGAGGGTTTGGGCTTGGATGATGGAGATGGGGTTGATGGAGGATGCACCCCTGCCGCCATATTGGCTTTCAGGCCACGGCCCGGAGAAGGACAAGCTGAATGTGGGGATTGTTTGTGGTAATGATGATTCATTTTGCGCACATTGGCTTGCTTTGGCGTCATTGCATTATTCATGTTCCTGTCCATCTCCACTGTCTTTACAAAAGAGTCTCTTTTATCCGTTGAAACTCTGCTCAAGAATGGTTCTTGATCATCTTCCCACTGCTGCTTTGTCTCCATCCATTGTTCCAGCCAGTTCGTTCTTTCTTCAACCTCACCATTCTCCTCTGCATTCCATATCTTAATAAATATATATATATATATAGGCAACAACAATCAATCAGTTCATTCTGTTAGAAGAGTAGTATTACTACAAAGAGACAGAAAGAAAGGAAAATTCCTTAAACTTTAATTACCTTTTGAGAGTTTGCATGAGCTAAAGATGATGACGATGATGTTTCTCGTTTCAAAGCTGCTGCTTCTTTTCTTGATTGCAAGCGTTCTTCTAGCTCTTCAAGTGTTCGGGGGCAATCATTCCAATTCCAATCAATTGAAGAATTGCTACCCCTCCTGTCTCTAGACTGCAATGAATGTAAACATATGTGAGGAATTAGTGTTACAGGACAGACAATGCCTGTGTATGATATTTCAATAGTTATATACATTCCTAAAATAGACACAGAAGCACACACAGAAGAAGGTGAATTTCCATTGTGACAAAAGTAATATTTCAGTCACAAAATATCATCATACCATGGACCTCCTTTCAGCAATGTATTTGGAATCCCAGAAGAAGTTGTTGGTGGACTCGGCAAACATGGATTTCCGGCCTCCTCCATCTTGGGAAAGCCTTTTTGTAGTTGGCGCCTGGTGGGTATGATGGTGATGATCATGCATCCTTGTCTGCAGACGAAGCAAGGCCTGCATGCATCTCAGAGTCATCTTTGCTTGTTTCCTCACATTCTGTCCTCTTATCAGAGCTTGAAGCTTCACTATCCCTCTCAGTGCAACTAATGCTCTCCTCGCCTGCCATTCACCAAGCAATATTAATTCATTCAATTATAAAACAAGCAGAAAAACAAAGATTAAATATACAATGTACAGATACATTTCATTCATGAATGAGTTGCGCTTGCTTACAAGATAGCCTCTGAAAGCTTTCTGAATGAGAATGGCTGCATTGTTTTGTTGCTTGATTGAAGTAATGGGAGTGTTATTAATGGAGGGATTTGAGGATCGAGTCAAGCGAATAATCTCCACAGCAGCTTGCGCTGTTGCGACTGCAGCTTCGGCTGCGGCTGCAGTGGCTGCTGCGACGGCAATTGCGTGGCTGTGGTCGGGAGTAGGGAGTACCTGAGGTGTCTTAGTATTAGGTGGTTGAGCAGGAGAGAAATGTGTCAACTTGTTGGCCTCATTTGGTTGAGTTGTGGAATGCTTCCGGAATAACCATCTTCTCTTGTCTCTTTTCTGGGAGCAAGAATTAAAAGGAGGGAGGGAAATTTTAGAAAATGGTATTGGATTATAGGTACATAATAGTAGTGTAAGTAATAGGAGTTGGGATTTGTGTTGTGTTGTGTGTGTAAAATACCTTATCATCTTCATCTTGTTGTTGATCATTGTCTTGTGTTGATCTCCTGGTGTTGATCTTATTTTGGGTGTCCTTTGTTGGAGACCTGAAGGCCCTTTTCACAACAGTGAGCCATGAACTTGGTCCTTTAGTGTTTCCCATTGTGTTGTAGCAGCAGGGATTTAGTAGTGTACTAGTGTGATTGATGATTGATTTATGAATTGAAAACCAAAGAAGAAGGGAAGGACGAAAGGTGGCAGAGAATAGAGGAGGCGGGCAGTTGCAAAACTTCACTTATAGCTTTGTAGTAAGTAGTAGGGTGTGTGTGCAGATGCAGCTTAGATATATATTCTTGGCTGCTCAGTCCTTCCAATTCCTTAGTTAAGAGTAGTTATAGAGAAAGAGAGATGAAATAAGTAGTAGTAGTAAATAAGGGAGGAAGAGAAAAGTCCAAGTGACAGTGTTGACTGTCCTTACTAGAGGTATAGAGCTCCTCCTCTGATGCATCTCCAATTAATAACAAATAATAATAGAGAAGCAGAAGAAGATGAAGATGAAGAAGAATACAAAATACAGCATGCTGTAGGAACGTTAACAAATGTACATTGGTGATGATGTAGTATAATAACAGTAAAGAGAGAGAGAGAGAGAGAGAGAGAGAGAGAGAGGGAGGTACATAGTGTCAGAGATTGCTTGCCATGAACTTGGCAAATAGTTTAAAAAAAAAAAAAAAACTGTGCGTGGTGGGGGGGGTGCTAAAAGACATGAATGAATATGAATGAGAAAGAAAGGAGAAAAAAAAAAAAGCTAAAGCAAAGGTGACAGACAGACTGAGAGGTGGGGTTAATGTGAGTGAGTGAGTGAGTGAGGGAGTGAAGTTGGTGATTGATTTTATGGGCTGATGGATGACTGCTACCCCTCTCATGGCTTCACGTGTTAGTGTGCAGCAGCAGCAGCCTCTCCTTCTTTCTCTCTCAGTTCAACAAACCCCATCATCATCTTATTTCGGTATATATAAGCCCCAGGCATAGGAGCCCCTATTGTCTGTCATTTGCATTTTTTTGCCTTTTTTTCTTCTGGGAAATGAAAGGGCAATGACATGATATTATTAGTTAAGGGGTTCTTATTCCCATTCCCATTCCCATTCCCATTCCCATTCCCATTCCCTTTCCCTTTCCCTTTCCCTTTCCCTTTCCCTTTCCCTTTCCCTTTCTCTCCATTTTGAGTATTAGGGTGTTTGTTATCTAGATAGATAAAATATACTCCTTCCTATATTAGTAATGCAACCAATTAATTAAGGTGTGAGAGATATTGAAAGGGATTTGGATGCATATATATATATATATATATATGGTGTTTGGTGTTTAGACAGAAGCCAATGTACCTAGAAGACCACCCACACTACAGCTGATATCCCTCCTCTCAAGGCTCTGTCAAGGATTCTTAGTAAAAGGAATCCCGCCTTCTTCTTTTCTGCTATTTGGAAAGTAATTTCCTAATATTTATTTATACTACACTACTACTACTACTATTACTTACTTACTTACTCACTGCCCTTCATTTCTTTACTACTCAGTATGACACTCTGCATTCCGACTGCTCAAATCTCATTCTTTGATTAATCTTCTTTTATTATTACTCTAATCTTACTCACTTTTTTTTAAGTTACCACAATCGTTTCTCGTTTCAAAATATATTTTATTTTGTTATACTACTGTATTTTAGTTAAAAGTTGACGATGGTATGCCCCGTTAAAACTTAAAACTAAGTGTGTTCTGAGCTGGCTGTCCCCATTTATTTCATCACCTCAATTCCTTCTATTAGTAAAGCCCGGCTAAAGCCGTGAAAGAAGGCTGACTACTTACTTGCATTATTACAACAATAGATTCATGTGTCAACTACTGTAAACCCACAAACACAATATGTCCTTTGTATTCATTCATTCATTCACCTCTCTAATCACTGCATGTGCAGCAGCCTCCTTTACTGTTCTGATTGCTATTTTGAATGAAAATCATCCCACTTTACTATTCCAACTCACTCCAAATATCTAGGCTCCATCCATCCTAGGCTTACTATTTGTATAACATATGACTCACCTCCCTCCCTCCCCCCCCCCCCCCCCCCCCCAACGTCCACCTACACGTCTCCCTCCATCTCCACCTCTACCTCCACCCTTACTTCTCTCCACCTCCACCTCTACCTCCAATTCCACCCCCAGCTCTAACTCCACCCTCATCTCCACCTATACCTCCACTTCCAACTCCACCCTCAACTCCACCTCGGAGTCTCCTCGATGGCACTTTCTGCCTCCTGGCAAAAGCTGTCGGATGCTGTCGGGGTATCCTCAATAGGGGGAGGGAGAACACGCAGTTTTACCTTACCGCCACTCTGAAAAATATTTATATCACATATATTACTACTCAAACAATTTATATTAAATAAACACTTAAAATACATATAAAACGTCACATATAAGCGTTTGACCGAAACACTATAAACTAACATTTGACAGAGAGTCAAACGCTACCTATCAGCGTTTGACTGCGTTCGACTCTTTGTCAAAAGCCAAACCATTGCGTTTTAGTACAAGGAAAACACCGTCGATCGGTGTTATCATCATACCAAAATGCTACGCTCTGGCATTTCTTTACCGCTCGAATGCAAACGAATAACGTTTGACCAAGGTCGAAACGCTGCAGCTTAGCGTTTCACATGTACCAAAATGTCACGAACAAGCGTCGTCTAACCTACCGAACGCTGAACAACAATATTTTTGTACCCAAATACAACAGATCCATGCATTTATAAATGTGCAAAATTAATTTGACAAGAAATTAAAATGTTGAAAGAATTTTTACCCGAATATACATTGGACCTTTGCCCGCGTCATGACCTCGCGAAGATTCACCAACTCCCGCGTCCATTTCGCTAATTTTGTCCGAATTCTTTAAAAGACTTCACGTTTTTTAAATTTTTTTAGGGTTCTTGCATTTGATTTGGGCAAAATGTGGATTGCGCGGCGTTTTGGGTTCTTTTTATATTTTTAACCTGTAATATCAATAACGTTATACTTTAACGAGCGATGCCTCACTCGCTACACTTTAGCGTTTTGGACTCCTCTATCGCTACATTTTAGTGTTTTAGTTTCATTCGATTGTCATCTTTTAGCGTTTAGTTCCCATGATAACATCACGGTTTGGCCTTTTTGCCACGGTATTTTTTTATACTTTAGCATTTTTTGGGTCATTTTCATTACAGTTTAGCATTTCTTGTCCTTTACATTCGCAATTCGCAGCGTTTAAGACCCACTTTTATTAACAAATTAGTATTTTTTTATTTTCTAATGTTATTTTATACAATGTTATGTTATATAAATAGAAATTTTGTTATGCAAATACCCATTCAGGCTCCGTATCCTTCCTTTGGGGTTCAAATGTTAGGCCCATTTTTTCCCCTTTGAGACTTCCCCACAGTATTTGCAGGCCCCTCAACTGCCCAATCACATCAACTAAACCCTCCAATCTCCAGCCCACCTTCTCATCCAATAACAGATTATCAATTATACATTTACCAATGTAATTCAACAACATCCATTCCCAAAAATTACATTATATGAAATTGGTTACAATGAAAAAATATAACCATTGAGGTTACATTAGAGTTCATATAAATACGAGTATCACACGTTCTTAGAGTTCATCTAAATTCGAATCTTACTCTAATTTTGTGTTATATAATCTTAGGTTTTGGACAAAAATTCAAAATCTTTAAAACTTAAAAAATTAGTTTCAAATTACACATATTATCTTATTAATTGATTATATTAAGTATAAAAGTATCAAATGATGAACAAAATGATATTTTCAAATATTCGAAACTTCCTCCCATTTTGTGTGTGGGAGGGAAAGAAGTTTGTGACCTATTAAAGATAATCGTAATCTTACTTTTTTTTTTGTGTTTGAGCATGTAGCTGACACAATAAATATGCTTTTAGAAAGATTACCATTTTGTCTCGAAGTTTCCTCATACAACTTAAAGAATTTCACTAAAGTGTAATGATAAGACACTTTTAGTAAAAATCATCACATCATAGAATAACAAAATTAAAAATAACATAAAACATATAAATATCAATGAAAATATAAAATTTTATAGATATATTTAAAAAATTTATAAAAATTCTCAAATTTAGTGTGTTATACCCTTGATTTGCGAAATTTATTTGTTTTTTCAGAGTTGCAATGTTTTCTCAAAATCTTAATGCTATAGCCCACAAAATTTGAGAATCACAAATTCTTCAAAGAGTTTTATTTATAAATATTGAGCATTTTATTAGGGTTTATTATAATAATTAATACTAATAAAATATTGTTCAAATGTGAAAATATATTGATGCTTGAGTACTCCCTCTATTTCAAAATATAAGTCACTTTTTACCAACCATATCTACTAAAACAGCAATTATGTATTACATGTTCCTATAAATTTTAATTGTAAATCCTATCATATATTTATTTAATATATTATTGATAATAGTGTTATACTTAGAGTAATATATGAGAAATACAAATTTTAATTTAATTATAAATTAAATAAGAATAATATAGTAAAAATAATGACTTATTTTTTTAGAGTCCGTTTACGGTGGTACTATAGGAGTAGGATGAATTTTACTCATACTTACTGTAGCGCGCTACAGTAGCGCTACAGTGACGCGCTATAGTTTCGCGCTACAGTAACGCGCTACAGTTTTTTTTTTTTTGACGCACAAACTTTTAAAAAAAAATACCTTTTTTTTAAAAAAAAAAAACTTTTTTTAACAAGGGAAATCAGATCAGGATTATATAGACATCAGATGAGAGAATACAAGAGATCAGATCAACAGACTATAGATATCAGATCAAGAATATAAAAGAAATCATACAGTAGAACTAAAATATAATTAACAAGAGAGATCAGATCAGGATTATATAGACATCAGATCAGCGAATACTTGACATCAGATCAACAGACTATAGATATCAGATCAAGAATATAAAAGAAATCATACAGTAGAACTAAAACATACTTAAAAAGGCAGATCAGATCAACAGACTATAGACATCAGATCAACAGACTATAGACATCAGATCAAGATTTTAAAAGAAATCACACAGCAGAACTAAAACATACTTAACAAAGGAGATCAGATCAGGATTATATAGACATCAGATCAACTCATACTTGACATCAGATCAACAGACTATAGACATCAGATCAAGATTTTAAAAGAAATCACACAGCAGAACTAAAACATACTTAACACAGCAGAACTAAAACATACTTAACAAAGGAGATCAGATCAGGATTATATAGACATCAGATCAACTCATACTTGACATCAGATCAACAGACTATAGACATCAGATCAAGATTTTAAAAGAAATCATACAGTAGAACTAAAACATACTTAAAAAGGGAGATCAGATCAACAGACTATATACATCAGATCAGCGTATACTTGACATCAGATCAACAGACTATAGACATCAGATCAAGATTTTAAAAGAAATCACACAACAGAACTAAAACATACTTAACAAAGGAGATCAGATCAGGATTATATAGACATCAGATCAACTCATAATTGACATCAGATCAACAGACTATAGACATCAGATCAAGATTTTAAAAGAAATCACACAGCAGAACTTAAACATACTTAACACAGCAGAACTAAAACATACTTAACAAAGGAGATCAGATCAGGATTATATAGACATCAGATCAACTCATACTTAACATCAGATCAACAGACTATAGATATCAGATCAAGAATATAAAAGAAATCATACAGTAGAACTAAAATATACTTAACAAGGTAGATCAAATCATGATTATATAGACATCAGATCAGAGAATACAAGACATCAGATCAACAGACTATAGATATCAGATCAAAAATATAAAAGAAATCATACAGTAGAACTAAAATATACTTAACAAGGTAGATCAAATCATGATTATATAGACATCAGATCACAAAATAGCAGACATCAGATCAACAGAATTTAGATATCAGATCAAAAATATAAAAGAAATCATATCATACAACAAAAACGTCCATAATATGTATCATAATATCTAAAATTATTTAATTATAAAACAAATAAAATGATAATTTAAAAATAATTTTTTTATAAAATTCAAAAACATTAAAAAAAATACTGAATTGTTTAGAAAAAAAACGGACGAAAAAAATCTCAAAGAGGAAGGCAAAAAAAAAAAAAAAAAAAAAAAGCCAAAAATAACAAAAGAAATGAAGGTACTGTAGCGCGTTACTGTAGCGCGCGGAACTGTAGCGCGTTACTGTAGCGCGCGCGGAACTGTAGCGGGGTAGGAGTAAAATTCATGGTGGTCCTATAGGACCACCATATAAATTACCATTTTTTTAAAAGTAGACAAGTAATTATATTTTCATCGGTATGTCACGAGAGAGAGAGAGAGAGAGAGAGAGAGAGAGAGAGAGAGAGAGAGAGAGAGAGAGAGAGAGAGAGAGAGAGAGAGAGAGAGAGAGAGAGGGGTCTAATTTTAGATGGTAACTTATGTAAAGCAGTATTATTACTTGTAATTGCAGAATGAATAAAAAGATTGGGTCATTAATGTATTATGATTTCATTGAAGAGAAAATAATTTCCGAGAGACAAAAAAAGTAAACTCTGGCTTCTGGAAATTATGGAGGGTAGTTATGAAGTTTCGTTTATAGGCGGAATTGAGGGCGACGATTCTCTCCATACAAGGAATGCCATTGCTGATTTTATCAGCGCTTACCTGGTAAAATTGGATGAATGTGTAGTGTAAGCCGCCGAATGTACCATATACCATAGCCGGCAGAGTAAAAATTGTCGCTACATTCTCCATCTGTCATTCAATTCAATCCTTGATTTTTTGGTGCACTGGTAAGCTCTCATCTCTCTCTGTGGGGTTGAAGTTGCGGCCATTTGCAAACCAAGCAGTAAATAATTTGCCACTACTACTACTGTTTATTCCGTCTCAGAGCAAGACACTTTCTTTCTTCTTTCTTCTTTCTTGAATTCACCCTCAAAAATCATATCTTTTTTACAAGTTAAAAAACTTCATTTTCTTCACTGTTTGTCATAAACCCTTTTACCCAGATTCTCCTCAGAATTCTACTGTGGCCCCGATAAGATTAAGCGATAATCAAATGTGAATTCGCCAAGGTTGACAAACAGGGAGTTTCATTTCAAGTCAACAGTTTGAGATAGTATCGGATATCCCTTGGAATCTGTTCATTAGTAAAAGTTGACCTTCAACTTTTTATTTCCCTTTTCACAACATGATCCTTCATCATCATTAATCAATAAATAAGCAGATAGCCTCGCCTTATTTGAACTGATCCAAAGATAAAGATGATTAATCATAGTGGAACTATGGAAATTCTACTGTCAGTCATGTTGTTAACTTCGTTCTTGAGCTCTGATTTTGCTTCGGCCCACGAAGGTATACAGCCATTGTCCAAAATTGCAATCCATAAAGCTACTCTTGCTCTCAGGGATTCAGCATCCATTAAAGCTTCTCCCTTTGTTCTTGGCTTGAAGGTGAGCAGTAATGAATCGAGTTGCTTGTTATGAAGAGGTGGAAGGCTCTACTTTTAAAATTTTAGTACAACTGTACTGTAGTCCCTTCATTTGCTTGTTGGTCGCCAACTTCATTTTATTTGGTGGTAGAAAATCGGTTTCTATTTTTTCTGTTGAGTCTTCCAACAGGGTTTATGCACTTATCGTATATATTATTCCGAAGTTCCTCTTTGGGCATGTTTGGTTATTTTTTTTTTTTTTTTGTGAATTTTTTGACTTGAAACTAGAGATTTCTATTAATGGAAAGGAGGCAGAGATTGGTTAATTCAACCCTTAAAGTTTCTTTTTAGTTTAATATTGTGTCCCTTCCTTGATATAGTATCAAAAAATGAAAATAGTGATAAGCACTCATCCTATGTAAAGTACTTAGTCATTTAGGAGAGCTATTGAATTCTTGGATGTTTTATTTGGTAGCATGATTGCAGGGTCAGGACATAGAATGGGTAACTGTTGATCTTGAGAACTCTGAACCCTCTGATGATGACTGGATCGGAGTCTTCTCTCCAGCAAAGTTCAAGTAATGTTCACCTTTATGAATCCATTGAAATTCTGAGCTTTTAGGTAGTTGATTGGCATTTGTTTTACGTTATCTTAACTTGAGGGGAGTTCCTCGGGACCATAGACCAGCAGCATTTTTATGTTTGGTTGCACAGATCAGCAGCCTTCTTCTATTATTATTTTTTCACTTGATGTCTGAAATGGCGTTTTTGCTAACTTCAGTGAATCAAACTGTTACAACCCAAATAATAAAAAAGAACAGCAACCATACATATGCACCGCCCCAATAAAGGTGAAGCTGCTTCGTGATTTCATGTATAAACTTAGTTATTATGAGATAATTTTTTTACACAATCTTATCCTGAAAAACATGGTGGTTGTAGTATCAATATGCAAACTTCTCGAGTTCGAAATACACAAGGACAGGGAAAGCTTCCATCAGGCTCCAGTTAATCAACCAACGGGCAGATTTCTCCTTTGCATTGTTTTCAGGCGGTTTGTCAAATGTATGTAACAAATGTATTATTGCCCTTATGATTCATTAACTTCATTTGTGTTCATGCCAGATTTTTCTTTACTTCTCTGTAGGTGCTACTCTGAAAACAATAATGCCAAATGAATCCAGACAGTAACCGTCACCCATGATGATTTGGTTTAATAAAGGTTTTATGCACCGACTTTGTAACCATAGTTGTCCGTAAAATTTGGTCTTAGGTTAGAATCTTCAGACAGTAGCCAAAACTTTAAATGAAAGTTTGAGTACAAGTCCATACTTTACCATTTTATTTATATACATGTTTCTGTTGCTTCATAGTTTTTTGTTTTGCCGAGGCATTGCTCCTATATGCTATGTCAAATGTTGAACTAATTTCTATTTGATATCTTTTATCTGCTACAGCCAAAACTATTAGCAGTTTCAAATCACATTACTTTTGTGAATCCTAAAGCGCCTGCCTATCCCCGCCTTGCTCAGGGAAAGTCTTGGAATGAAGTAAGTTCACAGTCACTAAGGCTTCTTTTTTTCTGGTTTTCTCCTTGGCAGTTCTCTGGAATTCGATTAATTTATCTCTTGGTTGTGCCGACTTGTATCTTAGTTATTTCTTTGGTTGATTGGTCTCAAATTTCTCACCATTGAAACTCAATTTGCATGCATAACAATCTTTGGTTCATTTTTGGATCCTGTGATATCACAAGAACTATAACCTAGTACATCCAATTTCATCATTTCCCTTTTATCTACATCTGCAGATGACAGTCACCTGGACAAGTGGCTATAATATAGATGAAGCTGTTCCTTTGGTTAAGTGGGGAATGAAGGGCCATCTTAAAACCCGTTCACCCGCAGGGACACTCTCATTCCAACAAAATAGCATGTGTGGTGAGAAACTAATTCTGGTCGTTCTTGCTGGTGTCAGATCTTAACATAAATGAACATTGACATCTGTTCCGGAAGAATCTTGATGATTAATACCCAGGTCAATGGGAAGATTATAGAAAAGTGCTCTTGTGGCCATTATTTGTTTCTGCTCAGGAAGTTGCTCAATACTTTCTAAATATGATAAAGAGACGCACATGTGAATATGACACAGTGGTTATCATTCATTTGCTAAGGATTTAGATTGCATTTCTTCCTTGTTTGAAAAATGACCACATTGAAGGGTGGTTATATTTGAATTTCTGTCAAATCATAGTAAATGTGACTTGATATTTCCCACACGAGACAATTTGTAGCTTGCCTAGTTCTTTAGCTGTGGTCCTGAGGATCCATGGATCAAGCTGGGTTTGTTGTCTAACTCATGTATCATCTTTGATCACTTTTATTTATGAGAACAGTTAGCATTGAGCCAATATGATCTAGAACTTTTTCCCAAATATATATTTGGTATTAGCTCAAAGAAAAATATTAGTATTTACATATAACTAATTTTTTTATATGGCTTGTAGGTTCACCAGCTAGGACAGTTGGGTGGCGTCATCCTGGTTTCATACACACAAGTTTCTTAAAGGATCTTTGGCCAAACACCAAGTAGGTTTTCCTCGAGCACGAATCCATCTAAGGGAGTTCAATAGTTTATGCACCTTTGATTGGAGTTGTGATCATCACTATATTTCAGGTATTCCTACCAGATGGGACACCTGTTATCCAACGGTTCATATGTTTGGAGCAAAAAATACTCCTTCAAATCATCCCCCTATCCAGGCCAGGACTCATTGCAACGTGTTGTAATATTTGGAGATATGGGGAAGGTAAAATGGCAGAATAAACTGTAATCTCTTATAAGAATGCACAACCAAATATGGCATGGTACTTGTTTAGGAACTGAAAAATTGGAGATACTTGACTGTTGAGATCTCGGGAGGGTAACACATTGGTCTACATTTTCATTCATTTAATCTGGTTTAGCTTGTTGATGCCTCATATGCTGCCAATATGGAGCAAAATCTAGTCTTCAAGGGTTTGTGTTATCATATTGGTTCTTTCAGATTTGAGGCTAAAATTATATTATCCTGCTGATTAGATCTGATATGATTGTTAAGTAGAAGTGTCCACATCATCTTCATGCTATTTAGTTCAAACATAAACAAACCCGAATATTTTGAAAATTTTCTACTTTCCTTGAATGTCTGTTAGGAGAAAAATGTGATGACACTTAGCATCATGCAGTATGATTGCAAATGATTCTCTATCAAGATTTTTCTGCATGTGCTCTTACATTAAGGGTAGCAATTCTGCAGATGTCATGTGGAAGTTAAACACATTTAAAAGGTTTATTTTTGTTTTGTGGTGCTTCTTTCTTTAGATGAATAAATGCTTTTCAACTGCTTCAACTCAATCAAAAAGACTAACATCAAACACTATGTCTTACAGGGAGAGAGAGATGGGTCAAACGAGTACAGCAATTATCAGCCTGGTTCACTTAATACAACTGACCAACTGATTAACGATCTGGAGAACATTGACATAGTTTTCCATATCGGAGACATCACTTATTCAAATGGATATCTATCACAGTGGGACCAATTCACCTCACAGGTGGAACCTATAGCATCAAGCGTGCCCTATATGATTGCAAGGTTTGATGATTTATGTGCATCTGCTTGTCATTTTGGTGACCTAAGCAATAATCATGTAGGTTGTGTTTGAACTATGCTTTTTCCAATTTCTGGTGACAGTGGCAATCACGAGCGAGATTGGCCTGATACAGGATCATTCTATGGTGGCATGGATTCTGGTGGTGAATGTGGTGTACCTGCTCAGAACATGTTCTTTGTTCCTGCTGACAACAGAGCAAAATTTTGGTAAAATAGAAAATGATCTTTCTATTCTAAATATTAAGGACAAAAATTATGTGACCGAGACTGGTGTAGATTGACATGCTTCTAGTTTTACTTAAAAAGTAGCACCTCTGTACACTTTGATGCAAGATACCGTCTGAAAGATCATGGCAGAGATACTAGCTGTCTTTAGTCTCTGAGAAACCAAAGAAAGAAATTCCTGAGCTGGTTCTAGATAAATCACATACTTTGAGTAAATTTTTGAAAGAAACAATCATATGCAATTGCTGGAGTTGTTGTTTACATGTAGCATATTGCTGCATAAATCATCCCACAATGTAATGTTTGAAGCAACATTTGGATGCATGCAGGTATTCAACAGATTATGGAATGTTTCATTTTTGCATAGCAGACAGTGAGCATGACTGGAGGGAGGGTTCTGAACAGTATAGATTCATTGAGAAATGCCTGGCGTCGGTGGACAGACAAAAGCAACCTTGGCTCATTTTTGCTGCTCATCGAGTCCTTGGTTATTCTTCAGATTTATATTATGGTCTGGACGGCTCATTCGATGAACCCATGGGGAGGGAAAGCTTGCAGAAGCTTTGGCAAAAGTACAGGGTGGACATTGGATTCTATGGTCATGTCCATAATTATGAAAGGACTTGTCCTATTTACCAGGTACATATATTGATTGTATCTTGCTCTTTGTATGAAACAAGTAATATGTTTTGTAGGTTTAGTTATCTGTTTTGGAGTCTCTCTCGAGGTCAGAACTGAATAAATCCAAATATAAACCTGCATTTCACACAGGTCACCTTATTGGTTAACAAACCACTGTTGATTTTGTTGTTTAACACAATATTATGCAGAATCAGTGTGTGAACAAAGAAAGATCACATTACTCAGGGGTAATGAATGGGACAATCCATGTAGTTGCCGGAGGAGCCGGAGCACATTTGTCGGCGTTCGGCCCTCTGAATACCAGCTGGAGCCTATACAAGGATTACGACTGGGGATTTGTGAAACTCACTGCATTTAACCACTCTTATCTGCTATTCGAGTACAAGAAAAGTAGGGATGGCAAGGTTTATGATTCTTTCACTATATCAAGGGAGTACAAAGATGTAATAGCATGTGTTCATGATAGTTGTGAACCAACCACTTTAGCAACTTGAGCCTAACTGGCTTTCATTTGTGCAAGATAAGGCAGATAATGTCCTTGGGTATGAGAAATATTAAAAGATGTAAGGATGGCTTCAGACATTTGTCTTATTTCAGTGGCCTTTTTGGTCAACACTAGTGGTGCAAACTAGAAAGCCACAAATAGAGAGAGAAATCTGTAGAAAAGATTGGCAAAAAGTTTTACAATAATAATTACTTAAAGAGTATTTTAGTCCTAGTATTTACAACTCCTCCTTGGGTTACAACTTACAACACACTATCTGGGAAAACTGCAACAATCCAACGCCACTACTTGCATATCACAGACTCCTCTATCCTCAACTTGTTTTGTAATCTCAACAAAGTAAAACAAATTTTTTTATAAAATCGACTCATGTCTCAACCAACCATTTCCACATCATTAATGCCAATTTCACCATCACCTACTACAAGGCCAATTGCGGCAGTAATGTGTTCTATCTTTAAGGGAGAATGCCGAACAATGTACTGGAACATTATCTGCAACATTGACAAAAAAAAAAAAAAACCATTTTCTGCTGCAATCAGACATCATAATTTCTTCAAGCAGCAGCAGAAATTGAATGTGTACCATCATCTTCGAAAACCCATTTTGGAAAAGATTTCTTATTTAAAACAAAATTACCAACCTTGGAGTAGCTATCTGCAAATGTACGTGCACGATTGGATTGGCCAAGATATTGCAAATCAGCTTTCTCTAATCTTCCATCAACAAAACTTAATCCACCATCCTTAACAGCAAAGCGTAAAAGATTTCCAGTATGAAGTCCTGCCTGGTGATTGAAAAAGTGTTCAGCACAACAGTAACGAAAAGAAATATCTCCTAGACTAGTAAAGGCTATTTTGTTCAAATAGAAGTAGAAAGTTTACCAATTCTTCACATCTTAAGTTAAGAGAAAACTATAGTCATACCTTTTGGATAAAATCGTTATTCAAGCAGCCAAAAACAATACAAGGATCATCAGAGGTAGCGAGCTGCCCATCATCTAGTAGCCCCAGAACTAACTAAGAAATCAAAAGAAAAGAGGACAAAGCACCAGGGTACTTATCAGTTCCAGAAAGCCAAAAATTACCTACTGAGCACATTTGATCAGCAAAAAATGGCAGTTATAATAGAAGAAAACCATGCACTTAAATCAACATCACATCTCGGCAGAACTAAATGGTGAGATAAATGTATATTGACGGTGGAAAGAATCAGCATGATCAATTTTTTGAAATCCCAACCATATTGAGATTCTTGCTTAAAAAACCAGTCATTCAGAACGGTAAATTGAAAACCCAAACATAAGTATACAGTTAAGCCATTTCAATCTCATATGAGTTAATCCTAGCAAATCATAGAACTCAAGTTATAAACACCCAAATGACAAAAAATTTTTACAGAAAGTAAACCAAATCCCAAGCTGCGTCTTGTTAAAAATGATGAAGACTAAAAATACAAAGAAACAAGGATTATTATTGTTCACAGCACATGAGCATGAAAAAATATTTCCGTTATCAGAAAATGAGGATGCACCTGTTGCTGGTTTGGAACTTCTCCCTTACTGTCTGTATCAATAGCATACTGACTGCAGTTCTCATCCTTCCAAACTAAAGCCAATGGAGTATTTCCTGACTGATAATGGGCATGCCTGGGTGGAAACCAAGTGAATTCCTTAAGGAAAAGAAATTCAATGAAATACAGAATATAAAATCGGAAATATAAGCAAAACCACGAGTCAGTTTCATGATCAGATAAGTTGTCAAGCAATCCCGTTAAGTTGAAATCAACCGAGATAACAAGAAATATGCAAGCATTTAAAATGGGTACTAGAGAGAAAGAAGAAACTTACTTGTTGAAAAAAAGCAGACCATCCTTGGCATAAGGCATTGCTTCAGTGTAAGCAGTTTGCAGACCTTTCTGATCACAGTCATACACAGGAACTGTACTGAATCTAAATTTGTGGTAAGTTGACGGAGCATCACAAGCTCCAGCCTCAACAAGCTTGCTGTTTAACCAGAAAAATCTAAACTCGGCAGTGCACTCATATAACGAGAATCCTGCCCAACAAACCATGTCAATGACATAGTAGGTTTGATCAGGCTGCAAAGTCACATAAAATACACCATTACGTTTAGTTAAGTCACCACAAAAATGAGATCCAAACAACTCGACCACAAGTAAAGAAAAGGTAAATACCTCGTGAAAAATGCAGTCCAGGATAGAATAGGATTGGGCAGATCTATTATTCGTCCTAGCACCATTTGGTAGTGCAGAAGGAAAACGATGCAAGAGGATCCCGTTTCGTAGCCTACTAACCGTAGTTCCATTAGAAGACACCACAAAACATCGTTTGCCAGCTGGTCTTGCAAACACGTACCTTCAAACAAATAACTTCCAACTTCAAAATCCAAACTACGAGCATTCCAAAATTTGAATGCAATTAAGCACATTCAAGCATCAGTGAAAGTTGTCCCTTTTCGGGAAACACTTCAAAATTAGATAATTTTTGTACATAACATCGATTAAAAAGATAAAACCCGGTTGTACCAGAAAGTAGAGAACAGTACACGTTACGTTTCTAAAAGGGCCAGTATTAATATCCATGAGTTCACCAATCTTCAGCAATACTTAAAAGTTAGATAACTTAGCTACATAAACATCACTAAAACCCATGGTAACTACCTTCAAAGACACAATTTTTCCACTTGCAGAATTGAGAACTTTACACATTATTTGAAAAGTGTCATCAATAATATCCATGAATTCTTCCCTTTAAAATAAAATAATTCCGCCATATAATGATCAATAAATATTTGAAATTTGGGCTTTCCAAACCCAATAATAATAATAATAAAAGAACTACTAAACTAAACTAAATAGTACTTATTTCAAAAAAACCTAAATATTACTAACCAATCAGTGCTTAAATTGGGAGGAACATCAATCATCCACTCGGGAAGCATAAGCTGCTTGGAGAACCACCGACGGGCTTCAGCCCCTCTGAGTTTGGAAGCTTGACGAACGTCATAGATGGTGCCGGGGGATTGGGGCTCGGGCTCATCGAGCTCAATAGGGTGGTCGATTTCGGGCTGTTGGTCGCTCTGGAAGGAGAGGACGGTGGAAGCTAAACAACGGGCTCGATCCTGTGCGTCTCGGCGTCCCTGGGTCTGGCGGAGGAGAGAGAGGTCTCTCCGCTTTTGTTGATCGGAGATAGCAGGGCGTTTAAACGGGCGCCGGAGTTCATGTGGAGGCATTTTTGGGTCTTTTTAATTTTTTGGCTGGTTTTGTTTTTTTTTCCGCAACCCAAATAAATAATCAAATTAAAGGAGACCAACAAAAATCACTGTGGAGGTCCCTTTATTTTTCAACTATTAATTTGTTTTCTATCTACTACTTCTCTCCTTCCATTCCATAGGAACTTTACTCAGTTTTTTCAGACAATATTATACAAGTTATTACTTAGAGTTATTGTCATCTTTATCTAAATTCAAAACTAATCAAAACGTTCTCAGGAGTGAAACTAAGATTCATAAATTGTGAAGGAAAATAATCAAGTGTCCTGACTATGTGAAACGCCATATCTTGCGGTGCTTGCACACACGAAGTCGTAGAGTATCATCCCACAGTTCCCAGTGCAACTGTTGAGTCCACTTTTGAAAATTGAATTCAATTGGAATACTACTTATTATAATTAATACAGTTCCCGTTCCAGTTCGCTTCTTCACTTCCCTGTCCGGGTGTCCCCACAACCAACCAAAGTAGTTAAAAGCTTCCTTTCATCGTATCCAATCCAATCCTAAACAAACACTTGCAATTTACGTTTAAAATTTTGTCCACCGTCCTTTCCCAACATCTCCTCCTCTTTTCACTCCACAGTCACTACATTTTCAATTTCAAATCCACCACCACCACCACCATTACCATTTACCAGTCAGTCCCCATTAATAATACGAAGAAGAAAATAATGGGCTGCGTCTCCTCAACTCTGCTCAACCAAGATGACGACTTTACACAAATTGGTGGTACTACTGGTGGTGCTGCCTTCGCCCACCACATCGTCTACCTTAAATCCACCACCTATGGTCTATTAACTATCGACCCACCACCACAACCACCCATTTCTCAGTCTTCTCCTCCACCAACCACCACCACTGCCCCTACTCCACCTCCTCGTTTCACCCTCTCCTCCTCCCCCTCCGTCTCCTTAGATCTCACACCGTTGAAGCCTTCTCAGCTGGAGAATGACGTCATCAACTCCTGGGAGCTCATGGCCGGCCTTGATTCCTCCACCCCACCACCGTTTGCAAAACCAAGTAAAGAAAACTCAAACCCGAATCTCCCTCCGTCCCCTATGATCTCCCCCAAATGGTGCCGCCGGTATGAAAGGCTCTGCCCTCCAAACGGGGAAAAGAAGTTGGTGATCTACACCACCACGTTGAGGGGCATTCGGAAGACATTCGAAGACTGCAATGCGGTCCGGTCGGCCATTCAGGGGCTAGGGTTTTCCATTTGCGAGAGAGACATTTCAATGGACAGAGGCTTTAGAGAAGAACTGAGAGAATTATTGCAAGGTAAAGCGGAAAAAGAATTGATCCCTCCAAGAGTATTTGTGAGGGGGAGGTACATAGGTGGGGCGGAGGAGGTTCTGAGATTAGCTGAAGAAGGAGAAGGGGGTTTGAGGAACTTGCTTTCGGGGTTGCCTAAAATGAGAGGCGGAATGAACCATGTTTGCGAGGGATGTGGAGGCGTTAGGTTTTTGCCATGTTTCAAGTGTAATGGAAGCTGTAAAATGGTGTTGACAAAGATGGTCGGGGTGGAAGAGAAGAGCAGCGTGATAGTTAGATGCTCTGAGTGTAATGAGAATGGATTAGTTCTCTGCCCCATTTGTAGCTAAACAAAAAATAAATAGAGTTTCTTTTTTGGTATGAATTATGAGAAAGATATGAACTTTCTCATCCATCTTACAGTATAGATGTATGATGATGATTCTGTTTTCAGTGTCTCATTCTTCCATTAAAACAAAAACCTGTCTTTTTTTGGTGTTTGGAGAGAGTGAAGGTGATTAACATTTCCGCTTGTTTTAACCATTTTGAAAGCTGCAGTTACAAGTTTTCCTTGTTCATGTTAAATCTTGTATGTGCTAAATAGGTGGATGGATGGAGGAGATCTCCACAGAGAATTCAAAAACATCCATCCCTGAAAATTGCCGGATTTAGGCCCACGTATTCATCCTCTTTGCTTCTCAGCATTGGAGTCTAGAAGACTGAAAAGTTTGCAAGGATGATGGGCTTGGGTTACTAGTTGGAAGACGCAAGGGCTTATTAAGAGAAAGAGAGGAGGGGTAGTGTCCTGCTATATCTTGATTTGCATAGGCCCAAATATGTGGCCCTCCAGATTTAGGGACCATAATTGTTTGCGTGTGTCATTTTCAGAGGAAGGGAGAAAAAATCAAAGTCAAAGACTGAAGAGAGTAGATGTAAAAATCAATAAAGTGACGTCTTTCAAGTAGAAGCAAACAAACAAGTAGTCAGTGTTGTAAACTCCGTCTGGGATCGGCCCAAATCAAAGCCAATTGCCGCCACCATTATTATAATTTCCTTATTCTTGATAAAAGGAAATAAATAAATTTGAAGAAAGAGAGCCATGGAGTCTTGTAAGTTGTACCTAGAGAAAAAGATAATGTTTAAGATTGGAAAGAGGCATAAAAGAGGAGGGGAAAAAAGGCAATTGAAAAATGAAGTAATTGTCGTCATTCATGTGTTTTGTTTATGATGAATTGAGAGTGTCATTTTTGTGGTTCATTCAGTGTGGACAAATTGTCAACTCTATTTCTGTATTTGAGCAACCGGCTGCTCCTTGTCTGTCTCTTGTAAATCATGTTTGACTCTACATTTATTTCCAATTATTTTAATTTTCAAGCTGTATTACATTGCGATTTGGTTAAATTTTTTATATTCTTTCAAACTTTTTTATAATTTTAATTATATTTATTTTTCTTAACTAAATTACATAATTTCGATACTTTGATCAAATTATTAAATAAAATAAATATAATTTAAATATATAAGCATTTTAATGAAAAGAAAAATAGGACATTAGAAAATAAAAAAGGGGAGCTATTAATAACTCGTATTTATTATTACGACCACCAAACCAATAATTTCCATCCATTATTGAGGGTCCAAGTTTGGGAAATTAAGTAAACACTTGTTCGCATTTTTCAATAAATAAATTTAATATTATGATTATGATTATGTAATAATTAATTTTGAAACCGTAACAGAGGCGTGATCAACCCCGTTAAAGATAAATACAGCATTATTTTATTTGGGGTGGGGGGGGGCACATATATTATATATAGCGTGCCCCCTCATTACTTCCTCCGCTGTTCCCTTATCTTTTTAGACTTTTCCAAATTAATAACTACTCTCCCCTTTTTCTTTATCAATACTTATTATTTTATTTATTCAATTAAAATTAATATGTCTACAGACGCTTTATATGATCCATAATTTATTGAAAATAAAAAAAAAATGTATAGAAAATTAAACGATGTAATAATTAAAGTAGCATAAAATTTGGTCTTTGGCTGGCTCATAAAATTCAAAACACGGATGCCTACTACTTTTCACACAATCTTACTTACCTTTTGTACTTTTTGAACAAAAGTTTGAACCAAATACCAAGTATTTAACCATAGTTTTCTCATTAATAATTATATAATTATGTTATTTTGCAACTTTTGACTTTTCCACCCTTTCAGGAAAACTATCTATAACCATCCACGTTGAATCTTACCATAATTATTAAAGCTATAATTTGGTACTTAGTATTGGTAGATAGAATATTTGAAAATATATAAATAATTGAAGTGAGAATAATTCACATTTATTTTCCACATTAATTATGATTTGTCTCTTTCAACTCTTTCAATGAAACATCCCACCTCAACCCATCCATCTACCCCGGAATGAACCAGTAGTAATAGTAATATATGACAAGGTCTTTTTTTTATAAATGATAAAAGAGTATTAATAAAAAATAATAATAAAAGAGATTAACACTATTATTATGAATATATATGAGACTAATTTTACAATATAGTTTACGTATTATATATAGACTCAATTATGTCCATCATTCATTTATTCCCCTTGTTTGTCTAAACTTATCTCATAATAATAACCACCGTATTATAATTCGATTCGTTATAGAATTTAATAATAGTTATTTAAAAATATTTTAAGTCAACAATAATATATTTATAATTTTTGGTAAGAAAGTTAATTTTCATTGAAAGTTATGCACAAAATCTTTTTCAATAGTTACTCTTAAAAGTAGATTCAATAAAAGATAAAAAAATAATAAAGATGAAATAAATTTTTTTCTTTAATAGAATTCAAAAAACATAATATTTGATTGCAATTATAACTTCATATTTAAATTAAAAAGATTGAATATTATAAAGATGGTAATCAAATAAAATGGGGGAAGGAGAATAAAAGGAAAAAGGTTGGAGAGGAGATGTAGAATAGAGGAGAAGAAGGGCCATCCAGAATTGACCCGTTGACTAAATGATCTGTTCCCTTTAAAATCAGCGCCTGAGCCCCAACAAATAGGTCACTCTGGAGCGTTGGCCTTTGATATTCACAACCCCCGCTGACTCTCGCTAACTGCGTATTATTCATTCCAAACCCAAATTATATAAGTGCATTAATTCCGGGCATCCATGGAGATGAATGGGAAGGGCGGGAATCACTGGAGTGAGACGGCAGGGAAGGTGATAACATGCAAAGCAGCGGTAGCGCACGGTCCAGGACAACCCTTAGTGGTGGAGGAAATCCTGGTGGATCCCCCTAAGTCAATGGAGGTCCGACTCAAGGTTGTCTACACTTCCATTTGCCACACCGATCTGAGTGCTTGGCTGGGAGAGGTCAGTTACATAAATAAAGCCAAAATTATTTGTCTCAAAACTAACTAGGTTGATTTTTTTTTCATTGACTGTGTAAATAGTAACTGATGATTAAGGGGTCTGTGTATTTGGCTTTGAATTTTGGAAGAACGAAGCCCAGAGCGTGTATCCGCGAATCCTGGGACATGAAGCCTCCGGGTGTGTTAATAATTTTACGTTTTATATGTATTAGTATTAGTAAGTAAATTGATTGACATGGTGATGATGATGAGAGTGAGTTGATGGAGCTTTTTATGGAATTATAGGGTGATAGAAAGCGTGGGAGAAGGGGTAAGGGACTTGCGGGCCGGAGATCACGTGGTTCCGATATTCAACGGGGAATGCGGGGAATGCGCCTACTGTGAATCGGACAAGACCAACCTCTGCGAAAAGTACCGGGTGAATCCATTCAAGAGCGTCATGACCGGAGACGGAGGCACCAGGTTCCGGACCATAGATGGGAAACGACCCATCTACCATTTCCTCAACACCTCCACCTTCAGTGAGTACACCGTGATGGACGCCGGCTGCGTCGTCAAGATCCATCCCGATGCTCCACTCAGGGAAATGACCTTGCTCAGCTGCGGCGTTTCTACAGGTTCCCAAGTCGTCTCTTCTTATTCCAATTTCCAGTATAATAATATAAAATAGTATATGTTATAGGTTTGGCTTTGGTTTAGGCATTCAAACGCTCATCTATCAACATCACACTAATCCATCATCCACGATACAAAGAACCAATTGACTTAAATTTGAATTGATGGGAGCTTTTATTAAACTTATCAATCAAATTGACTTTACAATATTATAATGTATTTTTTTGGTTTGTTGAGATGAGAGGAAGATATGGTAATTAATAGTATTAGAAATAATGAATGGTGATTGGAAGGTCTTGGAGCCGTATGGAATACTGCAAATGTACAAGCTGGAGCAACAGTGGCAGTGTTTGGGCTTGGTGCCGTGGGTCTTGCTGTAAGTTGTTATTTGCTGCTACTACTACTACTACTGACTTTGTTCATAAACAAAAACAAAACAAACAAAATCATGCTAATATGATTCCCTACTATCTTTGCCTCTCTTCTCTCTGCATTGAGTTGATTAAAAATGAAGAACATATATAGATTTTAAAAAAAAAAAAAAAACAGAGAGAGAGAGAGAGAGAGAGAGAGAGAGAATAGGAGGGTTGGAATAAAACGAAAGATGAATAGGAATTGGTCTGTGCACATGCAGTTATTGTCGGCAACCAATTATGTGGACTAATACTACCACTGAATCTGAATGAATGATGAAATCTGTATGAATGAATACAAACTACATGAGTAGCCAAATGCTTAATCATAAAGAATACACAGTTGGAAGTTGATGTTATTGTGAAATTATTACCAAAGTATGATTGGATGATCATCATCATCATCATCCTAATAACAGGCTGTGGAAGGCGCCAGGACTAGAGGAGCATCTAGGATCATTGGTGTGGACATTAATGCCCACAAAAGTATCAAAGGTACGCTAATATTTCTTCTAAACTACGTACTTACTATACTATTCCCTCTTTGTCTCCATAAATAAATCTTATTATACGACCTACGACCTACGACCTACGACCTACGAACTTTTTTTTTTTTTTTTTGGGATGGGAGATAGTAGTAGTAGTATAGTCCGTCCAAACCAAACAAGCTACAGCTATGTATCTTTGTCTTTATTATAATTATGTTGTTTGACTGATTCCCACCAGAGCTGTATCAGTGAAATACAAATGGATGAGGAGGACTAACTTCCTTTTATTTTTATTATATATATATATATATTTTTTGGTTTCATAAAAGTAATTCAGCGGGGGTGTTTTAATTTACAAATCATTTACTTGCTTACTTTGTTTGTTTGTTGAAGGGAAAGCCATTGGAATAACGGACTTCATAAACCCAAATGAAGTGGATAAAGCTGTCCACCAGGTAATAAGGGAGATGACAGGCGGGGGAGTGCATTATAGTTTTGAGTGTGCTGGCAACGTGGACGTTCTCCGGGAGGCATTCCTCTCCACCCATGATGTAATTTCAGTTTTTTGCTTTTTTTTGAATTAAGCAATTGCGTATGAATGGAAAAGAAAAAGAGTGAATCTAATCTTAAAGTAATGAATTGCAGGGATGGGGTTTGACAGTAGTACTAGGGATACACCCAAGCCCCAGGATGATTCCCCTGCATCCCATGGAGTTATTTGACGGCAGAAGAATAGTTGGCTGCGTCTTTGGTGACTTCAAAGGCAAATCTCAGCTGCCTGCTTTTGCCAAACAATGCATGTCTGGTTCGGTCAAGTTAGACGAGTTCATCACCCATCAACTTCCCTTCCACCAAATTAACCAAGCTTTCCAACTCCTTGTCCATGGCCAATCTCTAAGATGCATTCTTCACTTTTGACCATTTTCTCTTGTGCTATATCTTATTATTTCTTCCCTTTCCCTTTCCCTTTCCCTTTCCCTTTCCCTGCCTGTCATTAAAATATATATATATATATATATCTTTTTTTTAATTTAATAGCAACAAAGGAATCATTTCAATTCAAGCTTATTATGATGCCTGCATATATGTTTTTAAAAAATATGGGTCATTATTAAAGTGCAATTGGAAAGAATTGATTGGAAAGCAGCCATCAAGTTGTGGCATACAATGGAATTTTACACAATACGAGACGCCCCTATGGCCAATGAAATGAACTCTCTAAAAAGTATTGCTGGCAAGAACGACCCAACCCCAGGGATTGCCAATGATGCTCTGCTCTGCTCTGCTCTGCTCTGTCCTGTCCTGTCTTCCAACTCTAAATGATGTTGCTCTACAATACTTTACTTTGTCTCAGCAACATGAATAACATCCCATTTCATTCACTTTTAACTATATAATCATTCAACCACATTCCTCAACATCAAAGTAAAACACACCCAACGAGGGTGGAGGAAGGATGCATATTCAAATTTCAATACTATTTTACTCAAACATCAATTCCCTTTCACAACTCAGCTTATCAACAATCACCCCAACTCAACTGTTCAAGGATTAAACTACACCCTGGGGTTCAATGAAGCTCTCTCGTCCTTCTCCTTCAAAGTTTTAACCTTCAACACCACCAAGGTGTATATCAAGCCAAGCACAGAAATACACGGTCTGCATCCCTTCTTAAATACCTCCATTGACACTTGACACAGTGACACATGACTCATGAGGTTAAAAAAACCACATCCTATTATTATTATTATTATGTACAAGTCTGTTTACAATGCAGGATGGTATCCAAGACTGGCATTTGCTTCCACCTGCTGCACAACTCTCCTTAAATTCCATTCATGACACAACTCAAGGGCAAGCCGAAGTGCTGTTCCCAGGCCCAACACCACAATTACACCTGCACAGTATGTTAAAATAGATAGTTTCAAAATCTCTTACTCACAAATTCCTTGGGTGAATCTATACCTAAATCAAGGTTTTAGTTTTTTTTTACCAATAATAATATTTACAGGAAGAGCAGAGACACCAAGTGTAATTGATATAAGCACATCCAGTAGAAGACCACCAATAAGGATTGAGAATGCCACCCAGAGGGGACTTAAACAGCCCTACATTAAAGCAATTTAAGGTCATATAATCAGGTACGCATGTGTCGCTGCCCAAGGGAATAACTTTCTCAACCTAAACCTCACCCTGTCACGTCCTTGGATAATACCTCTGGCTCCATAAGCAGGATCGAGTCTCCAAACCCAGTAACTTGACTGTTTCAGACAAAATTTTGGCCCACTATTAACGTGATGCTATATGGTAAAAATGAAGTTCTTCACAAATTATAAATCTCATATGTGAAAAACAAATATGCATCTTTGAGTCTTAGGAGGTTATAAAAATTCTCTTTTTGTGCTGACGAATTCACAGAAAATAAGCATATCCCTCCCATACAGTCATGCATAACTCGATACTTCATTTATAGTAAACACTGTAGCTCACATAGGCCAAGTCAAGCAATTATCAATCTGGGTAGAACAGACTTAGGTTTAATTGTATCCAAGTTTTTTAAGGACAATTTTTATTTTGAATAGCTTAGCGTCCAAGACAGCCCCCTATATTATATGTGATAAGCTTCATCAATAGGTTTGTTTCAAGTAGCTTCAAAGAGCTTCAATATCCCATCCTATGACGTTCTGCTTCTAACAGATTTAGATTGGGAAGCTATGATGAAAATAAGTCAGTAAAAGTCATGACTTCCCAGTGCAGTACTACTTTGGAGCTTGAAGATTTCCTTTTGCATTAATAAGGTTTGGATACTTGCCAGAGCTCAGGACCAAAAAGGTTTCCACACATATAAGTTTTGGAACCAAAAAGGAAAACCTATTTTCCTTTGCAAGATTCAAATAAACCAAGTTTTTTTCAATTCCCTAGGCGTATAAGCTAAGCACCCATAAGTAATATAGAAAGAAATTAGAAAAGATTATGAGGTAACACCTTATGACTATTGCTATATTGGAACTTTAAGGCATTATTTAAGAATAAGATGTTAGCTAATTCCTAATCTACTTCAAGCCTAGTTACCCCTAAAATGCATAACTAAAAAAAGCACAATAAGCAGAAACACAATCACATGGCTTAGTTACAACATCCAATGTAGTTATATCAATGACTCAGAAGAGACACTTGCCTGGGACTCCGGGAGTGTGATATTTGCCGCTACTTGCCTGCAGTACAATGCCAAACCGCGTTATGCTTTTCATCAGAGCTAGACAACTGAAAATAGCAAAGCACTACTCACTGGCATATCTCGCATGCGTTTGAACCCCTGCTACCAAACCAGGTGCTTATACAAGACAGATGGGCTTTCGCAAGACCACCTCGACAATGACATCCCAACCCCACCAAAGCTTCATCTTTTTCCTGCTGACATACTCTGCAGAAAAGCCGGTGATTGTTAAAAGAACCCAATGGATACAAATTGAGAGGAGAAGGAACATATTTTACCGGCATTCATCATGAGAAGTAGAATTCCTGGACAAGTCAGCAGACTTCTTGGGAGACAGAGACTCAGCTGGGGGGAATTGTTCCACTAGAGAGAGTTTTGAGACAGACTGAGGCAACATTTCATCATCATTATTAGAAACAGAGATGCTACGCAAGGAATTTTCATCATCATTCTGGGATGAACGATGGCTGCTTGTGTCCTCCAAAATCTGCTGTTTTTCCAAATCATGAAATGAATCGTCAAGTTGGTCGCGTACTACTACCTCCTGAAGTGACATTGTTCATGAATCGAAGCAGGGAGGCCAAATGAACTTATTCAGGCAACCAATTCTGAAAGCTAAAAAAGGGGGTATTTTTCCTTGCACGCTAGAAAAATGGGGAAAAGAAACCTAGATAAACAGAGCCCAATTCTAGATTTACAATATTTCATGAAACCTAGTAGCGACTTTATCTGCAAATGTGATTAAAACAAGAATCAGAAATCATAATTAGGAAAACGAAAAGTAGCATAGCTGAAACTATAGAATAATGAGGGAATGAATTTGAAGTAATGGGGGGAGAGATAGAGAGAGAGAGAGATCTAACGGAAAGTGATACTATCATGCCGCAAGGAAGGACTTCATTGAAAATCCAACCAGACGCAACAAAGAGGACGATGTGGTCTGTTCTTCAGTGAAGAAGTGTACAAAGTGTAGAGCAGACTTCCCCCTTTATCTACGGAATGAAAAACCAGGATGAACGCAAGCCCAACTCCTCATATATGGGTATGGCTGCTGCGTCTCCCATGTTCTCATCTACTACCCAAACCATTTATACTATACGGAGTACTATTTTTTCAATATTAGCAAAACTTTACTTCGGACTTCCTTCCTACCTACTATTATGCACTTGATTTTAGAAAAAACAATTCAAAATTTTTATTTTAGAGTAGTAAAAAGGATAAATACTAAATAGTTTATTTTATTAATTCCCGAATATTTGAAAATAACTAGAGGCGACAGTAGAAAGCTAACATAAATAAATGCCGGTTGAGGTTCGATTGGTGGTTGGTTGGATGGTAGTTCCAATTATTTCGGAAGTTAAGTTGGAATCTAAACATTGGGGGCGATTAGTTAGTTAGAAACAGATCAAATTGAAGATAAGGTCGATTTCGATTTGGGACGATTTGATTGAGTTGAGTCCCAGTTACCTACCAGTAAATAAAATTACTCATTTTACCATCATCTACTCTACTCTAATGTGTCGTCGGTTCGTCAGATTCTACTTTCCTTTTAAACAAGAAAAAAACAGAACCAATGTCTTTGTTGTATTTAAGGTCTAACGTTCCAACAAAACAAAACAAAACGACACACTGTATTTGTTGCAAAAGAAGATCCAAATTCACCCACAAGTTAGAAAATAGAAGAAAATGAGCAAACACTACTACCAAGTCAAAGAAATTAGTACAAAATTGGGACCATGGCATTAACTGGAAAACCAATAACCAAAAACCAACAGCAGAGTAAAGTTAACATACACACCATCTTTACCGTCCAGTCCCCCCATCCCCCGAAATCAAAAAAAAAAAAAAAAAAACACAGAAAGCCATGATCCAAACACATCTTGCAACTACGGAAAAAACGTAACTCAAAACTCTGTACACGTGCATAGAACCAGTGAAAGATGCCCATATAATCCGTACAGTTTCCGACTTCATTTTTCAAACACAACTTCTTCCAATGACTATTTTGTCATCCTCATCTCTGAGGCCATATTTACTGAAATGCTCAACCCTGAATTTCCATTCTCCTTTTACAGGGTCGTAAGAAACAAATTCCGCACCTTGATCCTCTGCTTTCCTTTTCAGCATCTCCTTGTACTTGTCAATTCGTGGCCCTTCAGTGTAATTTCGTCCAGTCTTCTTATCAAAACATTTTATGTTGAGGAGAGTCACTTCAGCATGTTTATTCAGACCTTGTCCAACTGGGGGTTTCTTGCTCTCATCCATGTATACTATCACTTCTCGATTATTAAACTGGATCAGAGATTCTAGATCAAGCCCGCGAACATCTGTCTCCCCAATGAACTTGATGCTACCATACCCGTGTCTTCCAACAACAAAATCTTTCACACGCTGGCAATACCCGTTTTCAACCCTTTCCTTGGCAGCCAGTTCCTGGATTCTGGGCTCTGTATAATAATCAGGGTGACGAAGCTTCGGCATCAGTACCTCAATTTCAGGACCATGCTCATATGCAATGGCTGCTTCACCAGCTCGATGACCAGTAAGAGTTATACTATATAAATCAGATGTCCCATTCGGCTTCTGCAACTGTTTGACACTCTGACTCCGTTCATCAAAACCATTTTCAACAGATTCCTCTGTCATGTTACAAAATTCCAGGAACCAAGTCATCATAAGGGAAATAAATGCAACTTGCACATTCAGAAGTAATCATGGAAACAACCTAAGGTGCAAAATTAACCAATATATTCGGTACAAGATAGACCAACGATGTTTGTTCCCCCCAGCACTTTTCAAAAAAATTTTTCAAGTACTTACTATCTTTATTCTCGGTGCTAAAACCATTGATAGGTAGTGATGTAGCTGCTTCTGGAATTTTACCTAGGAAGAGAGAAGGACAAAATCAATCACCAGGAAGCAAACACAAATCCAAAACCTTATCATCATTCAAAACCGGCCACAACTATATGTATTTAATTGGCAGCTGACATGAAGATTTCAGTTATCTCACTTTTGTAGGATTTAAAATCCAAAAAAAAAAAAAAAAAAAAAAAAGGTAAAAGAAATTTATCCATTTTTTTGTTATAATAGACAAACTATGATGATTTTATTTACATTCAAGTTGGTGGCATATAGGTATTAGCTTTGGCTTTGTTGACCAAGAGAGCATCTTAGATTATTTTCCTTTACCAAACAAGTTAATACATGATTTAGAAAATATACAATACATATAACAGTTGCATACAGCTGGTGCAGAAATTTGAAGTGGGAGGAGCACTCCATAGTATAACACAATTTACCTCAAGTGGTAAAAATATCCATCTCAATAAATATATAATTGCATTGTTCAATTCATAAATAAAGCGTGACTTGGTGGCGCCAATTGATTCAGAAACAGTAGCATGCTGACCATTGCAATTAAAAGTGCATAAGGAAAATAAGTTGCAAGTTTACCATTCTCATGAGTGGCACTAGACGCATACTTTGATAGCACAGTTTTCCCAACACTCATCTGAGATTGCTGCTGTTCCATTGGACGAATCACCAAAGCTCTGGGGTTCTCCCTTGCAATGAAAAGGGCATCTGCCTTAGGCGTACTAGGTGTCTCTTCATCATCATTGAAGAAAGGAACCTGTTTAAAGAAGCACAGTAACCCAATTACAAATTTTCATGTCAGGGATCCTGACTATAAATTAAAGGACATGGCAAGGGTCCAACTGTCTCATGCTGTTTAACCAAAGAAAAATTTCCACCTTATGACCATCAGGCTGTGGGTGGTATCTCCTCGCAGGCAACCTTATCCGCCTTTGGGAAAGATGTCTTGAAGTCAAAACTGATGATATCCTTACAGAGGCAGGTTTGTCAACAACCTGCTCCAGAAAAAACAATCACTAAAGGCATGCAGAAGATAACTCTATTTTGGTTGTTCTCAGTGATAATCTATAAATCAAATGTTCTAGTCAAAAGAACTAAAAAAGCATCCATCAAACTATTTCTATCACTTTACTAAATCAGGACAGGCACACTTACAGGAAGACTAGAAATTCCATACTGAATTGAAGAAGAAGTGCCTGTGCGACCAATTGACATCTGAGGCAATGCTGGTAGGTTCCCAAAAGGATTGGCTGGTACTGATTGTGAAACCACAGGGTTTTGGACAGTTGAGCTGTTTGACCAATATTCACATGAGTCGTGGGATACATTCCAGGGTTTGGCCATAAAGTGAAACAAGAGATGTATAGTCAATCACAGCGAAAAATTTTACAAAAAGCTCAACAATAGTATTTTTCCTACAAATTCAAAAAATAATATTAATAATAATAATAAAATAAAGTTTCAAATCTGGAAACATATCAGGATTGGAGAAAATTTTCACATGAGTAAGGGTAAGTTATGATGAGAGGTTATCAGAAGTAAATTAAAAATTGCAAAAACAGAGACGAAACAGTTGATACATACGGTTGCCCAAAGGTATTCTGAGCAAAAATATTTGATGAGCCACCAAAGCCATTTGTGCTAGCTGTTATGAGACAACAAAACAGTATTTAAGTTACAAATATTCATAAAAATACAACCACAACAGAGCATGACCATCTCAAAACCTGGTATCCCACTAACCTGATGCCGTCTGACCAAAGTTTCCAAAGCCAAAAGAACCAGCATTCTGAGATGGCTGCACTGGCTGGAATGGCGTTGAAATGGAAGGCTTCAACCCAAAATTCAAAACAAATGATAAGATTATACATGTCAATAAAGGGGTTTTAAAATTTCACATACTAGTTTAAACAAGAACAAGGAACTTGAAGCTATAGCCCTCAAACAATTTGCGAAAGGAGCACCAATTATGAAACTTATGACAACAACATAAGATTAAAGACAGTTTTAAACAAACCTCACCTGCAAAGCAAAATGGTAAGTAGATATGAAATCCAGGTATGCATAATATTTGCGTGGTTCTCATTTCACAGGCATCAACTTCACCAAAAGTGTGATCCAAAATTTTTTTAACACTTACAACCAAAGACTATACTGGCATTATGGTTCCAACAATGAATTTCCAGTTCGTTATTAATTCAATACAGTCCCCAGTTCGTGGCAAATTCATTTAGCATAGCGGTACCAAGAATTATCATTTCCCATTAGACTATTAACTGCACACAGTCTGAGTTCATTGCAGTTCTCATTTTCATAGCCATCAACTTCAAAAGAAATCCAATTACAAGGTTACGAAATCCTATCACCATTGCAAAATGATAGTTCCAAGAACAATAATCCCTGCAATTCATGATTAACTCTATACGCTAGAACATATTTCTCTACCAACTCTCCAAAGTGAACACATAGCAGTAACAATTGGAACGAAATATTTGGAACCTCCTCGATGCACTCACCAACTTTCTAAGCCTCCTTTACATATGCAATTACGTTTTTTAGATCCAACTCTCAAACCTAATGAAAACACAGCACTCAACTGAAACCCCACCTAATCTATTATTTAGAACTAAAACTAAACCTAGATAAAGACTGCAAATCCTATGTGTAAGCTTCTCCTTCATTACCCTAGGTCCCCCGGACATGATCATGTGGACTTTCTTCCACTCAATTTTTTTTTTATCACGAGTATCCTGTGCACTTCTATATATTATCCTATACTAAATTATACAAGACATAAATATTTTTTACTCTTCCATTTCTTTGTCTCTTCTTCATAATTGATATTACTCGTATTTCATATATGCATTTTATCCATCTTTGCTTCAAGCCACACCTCCTCCCTGGTCGATAAAAGATTTATGCAGCGAGGTGTCCTCCCTATTCTTTCCTTTAGTAGATTATGGAAGGGAGAATCTATTCTACTCTGCTCTTAATTTTTCACACTAAGCTTGAGTAGGATTTGGGTTTTTAAAGCCATACATCAGCATTTTTGTTCCTGCTAAGTAGTCATTTTGAGAAATCAGCATCCCGTTCTCTAAGTCAATATCTTTCTCCTCCATCTCAATTTATATCACATACATGGTATCAGAAACGGGAACGCGTGTTGTTTCATTCATAGTACACAGAAATTCTGGCAGTTTTACGTTACCTTATATTTCTTTTAAGGCTTTTAGAGTTTAGTTTATATTGAAATTAAATTGGTCCTGACCTTTTTATAGGAAAAATATGTTTTCTCTTTGAAAACTACTCTTATAAAATATTTTTCGTACAAATTAAAAATTGTTTCCAAAACATCTTGCAAAAAAGTTTAAATAACAAAGTATCCCATAATATTTCCTTCATCAATATTTAGTATCCATGATATATTACATTAGAAATTTATACAGAAAATCTATTTAAAAATTATTTTTACAATATATATCATATCTAACCGTTTGAGGCACAGGTTATATAATCTAGTACTCATACTAAAGCACGTTAAGGCTATGTTTGTTTAGATGTTTTTGAAGAAATCTTTTATTGGAAAGATAAACTTTTTTGTAAGAAATATTTTTATAGAAGAGAAACAGTGTGTTCAAGGGAAAATTTTTTGGAAATAATAAACGTAAAATTTTGATGGGATTGAATTTCTATGATCTGATAGAAATGTGAGAAATATTCTTTTAGTAGAAGCTATACTGGAAAAGGGAAGGGGAGGAGAAGGGTTGTGGGCGGTGGCGATCGAGAGAAAAAATAAGGGAAAAAAAAATTTACATGGAGGTCCCTGATTTTTTTTTTTTTTAGTGTAGGTTTGACTAGTGGTCAATTTGGGTCAAACCGTTAGTTTTTGAATTTTCCGTTAAAAAGGACAAGAAGTTCCAATAAAAAGAAGAAGCAGGACTATTTCGATCGTCGAAAATTTAAAACGGACTAAAAGTGACGCAACCCTAATATTTAGGACAAAAAAACAAATTTAAGCCGGGAAAAAATGCTAACAAACACAGCTTAAGTTCTCGTAGTAAACCAGAACTCAGATAAGCGACATTAGACATGCTCAACACAATACAAGTTATACAGATTGTTGGAAAGAGATAAACTAGGAAAGTAGATAAATTAACGAAACGGAAAAAGAGAAGGGTGGAAAAGGAAAAAAAGCTCTGTAAAAAACTTGCAATGATTTCAAATTTTGCACGAGCAGTACTTTAAATTTCAAAAACATGACTAGCCATAATCACAATGTGAATACTGAAAACAATCTAACATTACAAAAGCAAGTGGATTAAAATGCATGCACAAAGTGAAATATGACTGTCAATCAATAACTTTACCACCAGATTGCTAATAGCCTCCTATAACCCCAACCCAACAAGCTCCATCAAATAAGAAAAAGCAATTCACGCAATCATTATCCCCATTTTAAAAAAAGGCAGGTTAAAAACAGCAAGGTTAACTTACAGTTACCTGAATAAATCCTATTGGATTGCTTGTAGTCAGCATTGAAGGAGTACTTGAGAACAGGGACCCACCAAATCCAGAACCCGGAGAACTGAATATATTGGATGGACCATAACCAGGTGTACTTTGTGTGAACGTTGAGGTACTCTGCCCAAAAGGAGAGCTTGTCTGTCCAAGTGAAGGAGTAGTTGATTGGAATAATGGAGATGACTGAGTATTGCCGAAACTTAAGCCAGAAAATGCTGGAGCTGTTCCTTGAGCCGAGGAAGAACCAAAAATAGAAGTGGTTGTCCCAAAAGCAGCGCTTGAAGAACCAAAATGTGACGACGGAATACTGGATCCAAATGTTGGAGTAGAATTGAACAGAGACGGAGTCGATGATGGTGTTGAACCGAAGGGATTGGCTGTAGTTGAAGATCCAAAAGGTGAAGAACCAAATGCAGAGGTAGATGAAGTTCCAAATCCTGAGCTACTGAATGTGGGGGTTTTCTGTGCAAAGGGATTGGATGGTGGTGGTGTTGTTGAGAAGGGACTGGGAGATGATTGTCCAAATGCTGGTGTAGTGGAGGATCCAAATCCAGAACTACCAAAACTCAGTGCAGGAGTTGACTGAGCAGCAGGAGCAGGTCCACCTACGGTTGAATCAATTACAATTATATAAGCAAGCCAAACATACAGGTTTATATTTTCATATCCAGGTCAATACTACCTTTATCTCCCATCTGATAGTCTTCCCATCTGAGTTCTTCATGGCTCTTCTCCTTGTAAGCAGGCATTGCCGATATAGACTCAAGTTTTCCAGCTGGCTGGGTACCCGAGTCCAATTCAGCTGTTGGGGCATAAGGTACTGCTCTACTGCCTCCACGCTGACTTCCAAAAGTTGATTGACCAAAACCAGAGCTTCCAAACGAAGGAGCGGTTACCTGGGCTCCTACAGCACAAAAATCAGGAGAACAAAATCAGAAGAACAAGCAAAAGTTGCAACACAAGAAACAGCATTAGCTTTATCCCACCACTCTATAAGAACTAATCAGAACAAATAATTTGATTTATACGCATAAGTTATCTTGCTTACCAAATGGAGAACTCTGAGCTCCAAAGGGCGATGTTGATTGTCCAAAAGATGGAGAACTCTGACCTCCAAAAGGTGAAGCTGAATTTCCAAACGATGGAGGGGAACTGAAACTGAAAGAGGGAGCACTTGAAGCACCAAAAGCAGAAGTATTCGAGGCACCAAATGCAGGAGTGCTTCCAACACCAAATGCAGGAGTGGTAGCAGCGCCAAATCCAGGACTACTCGAAGCACCAAATGATGATGTACTTGAACCAAAAACAGGAGAACTCGAAACACCAAAGGCACTAGCAGTGGTGCCAAATGTAGGGCTCACTGTAGACCCGAAGGCTGGTGCTGTTGTGCTGCCAAATGCAGGTGTGCTTGCGGTTCCAAATGCAGGTGTGCTTGTGGTGCCAAATGCAGGTGTGCTTGTGGCACCAAAGGCCGGTGCACTCGTGGCCCCAAATGCTGGCACGCTTGCTGCACCAAATGTAGGCGTACTTGGAGTGCCAAATGCAGGTTGACTTCCTGATCCAAAAGGAGTGGAGGGACTAAAAGGGTTGCTACCAAAAGCTGGCTGTGTTTGTTGAAATGAGCCTCCGATTGTTGGAGCAGCACTCGCTCCAAAACCACCAAAAGCAGGCTTCTGTCCGAATACAGATGTACCTGTTAATGTAGAAAAATTAAAGATCGCACAGATTTTATCTCTGAGATAAAATAACTAAAACAGAAATTCATTCAAAAAAATAACTTTTTAATCACACAACATATATTTTGGACAATGATCCAAATTCAGAGTACAAATCTATGCACCACTCCGTGAGGAAACTGATAACTGTCACCTTTTTCTCCAATCACAGTTCTACTTTACTAATCTGTTTAATATAATGGCAGGGATGCTTGAGGAGGCACTACTTAAAACTCCAGCCTCCCATAAAAATTTGATTTTACCTTGCAAAAGGGACCATTTTTAGGAAAATAACTCAAGTTTTATAAAGATAAGTTGCACAAATCTGAACTCAGTTATAACAGTTGCCTGGGTGCTTGGAGCTTAAGAAGATTATAACTCTTCTAGCCTAAAACTCAATCTTCAAGCACCAAAGGTGGTCACCATCTTTTTTATTCAATTATAGACAGCACCATTCCCATCCATTCTATATCCGAATGCTACAGTTCAGCAGCAAAAGGATGTAAGGAGATTGATTTGGAAACCATCTTAAGCAAACTTTTATTAGAACCCAAAGGCAGAACAGATATATGATAATAACTTCAAATAAGCAACATTAAAATAAACATGAAAAAAGTCACGTGAGCCTCTCAATTTTTCTGAATGACCATCTTTCAAGAAAATCAAGTATTCTCTCACTGACTCAACAATATCTCACACTCAATGCTGCCCAAGCATTGCAACAACTGCAAATTCCAATAAAAGCCATAATGCGCCTTTTTGTAAATTTCAAAAATATCAACAAATGGCAGCACATAATATTATCAGTGGCAACGAATTGGATGTTATTTACCTAAACTAATGCAAATGATGGGTAATCAATTCCCTATCACCAAAGAATAAGTTTTGCAACCAAGAGCACATAAAATTTCATTTTTAATTATCAAATCAAAATAATAAAAACCACATGAGATGAGCACAAAAATGATATCATAAAGGGGAAAGGAGAGCATCCACAGTTTAAGATTAAAAAGCCTTTAAGATAACATACTTCCAAATGCTGATGAACTACTAAAGGCAGGCGTTGACGATGCTCCAAATCCAGGCGTTGAACTTCCAAAAGAAGGAGAAGATGAAGCGCCAAAGACTGATGTTGAACCCAAAGGAGAAGTTTGGTTACCAAACACACCAGTAGAAGTGCTTCCAAAGAAAGAACTCCCACTTTGAGCCCCAAAAGGCGTGGTATTCCCAAAGGTCTTTGGAGCAAAAGGATTGTTGCCTGCATTTGTGGTCTGTCCAAAAACAGTTTGTGATCCGAATGGGCTACTTGAAGCCTGCCCAAAAGCTGATAATGAAATCGCATAATTTAGTGCTCTCTAAAGATCAGGAGAAACCAATTTTATTTTCTATAGAAGTCTAAATACAACACACATATGCATGAATTATAGCTGGGATCATTTTCCAAAAAATGAAAATAAAATTGTTGAAATCATTCAAAATTTATAACTAGTAACTAGCAAACTAGCAACTAAAAGATCTAGTTCAAAAGTACAAATTTTCAAAGCACTTTTTCATAGCATATTCACCGTCCCCATCAAGAAGACAGTGGGAGTTAGTAGAACATCAAAAGCAAAAGGATTTTCAAGCAGTTCCAAAACGAATGCAGTACAACAAATATAATCACCCTCACTGAAATGGAAGGTAAATTTTAAAAAACATCCATATGACAAATGATGTTTTAAGAAATAGAGGGTCGGGGGCCACTCAATATGAAACTAAATAGAAAATGTGGGTTGCAAAAATGGGAATGTTAAATAGATGATATGCATACAAAGTTAGATAGGATTAGAAATGGATGCATTAGAAAGAAAGTGATCTTAGTAAGATGAGAAAATGAAATGATCACGCTTTAGAGAGCTTGGACATGCACGTAGGAAACTTTAGATGCCCCAATAAGAATAGTAGAACATATAGAATCGTACAAAATGAAAGACGAATGAAAATAACTAAGAAGATTGTACTTCTTGAATGAGATCATGCGTATAGACAAAGCACAACATCGAAATATCATCCATGTAATCAATCCCTTATTGGGAATTGTATTGAAAAATCAGTTTGCATTGACAAAACGTGAATTAGTATTAACCCAAATGCTAGTTCCAGACAGGTTCAAAAGTGTTACAGAATATACCAAACCAACAGACAGCAGATTTAAAAACAAAATGAGAAATAACTTGAGCCTAAATTTAACACAGTGCAGTTGATTCCAAGGATGCTTTATAAAGAAATGCTAAATTTAACAAACAGCGGGATTTTCAGATAATAAAAGACCCCATGATGACAACCCTTTGGAAGCAGCACGGAATTGCAAATAAGAAACAACAGACGAGAAAGAGCGGGATAAAAGAAATAGCAAAAATGCTTACGGCTTGAACCAAACATCCTCTTTCACTAGCAAATCTCCTACACGAATGAAACCTGCAAAACAGAATAAAATAAAATAAAAGACATAACTGTAGGTATTAATCCTTGAGCATACTCGGACAGAAGCAAATAGATTTGACTCAGCTAAAACATAAAAATTGTTGGATGAACAGAAAATGACTAGGGTTACAACAGATTGTTGGGTAAATAACGCCTACCCACAGAAGGTCGATCTGCTCCGACTATCGGAGACGGTTGCGCGAAGGCGGGCCTAGCAGCTGAGTACGTCGAGTGAAACAGACGCGCCGCCCAGAGGCACACTGATTTGATTTCTGCCTTGTTTTTGGAGGGGGTGGCGTTGTGTGTGAGAGAGAGCGAGAGCGCAGTTGCGTATTTGTCGTGATTCTTTATAATAAAAAAAAAATAAAGCAGGAAATTGCTCTTCTGAGTAAACGGGCATACTAAAGCCCAATAAGAAATGTACAGGCCCATATGATATCAGGCTGTAAAGCCTGTAAGGTATACCCGCAAATGAGGGCTTAGAATTGGTTGCTTGGGGTGAGTAATTTATCTAACAAAAAAATATGATAAAATTATATTTATGTCATTTGAACTAAAAGATTTTAAAATTTTATAAATAAAAAGGATAAAAAAAATGCAATAAATTAGCAATGGATATAGTCAAAAATGTCATAACATGACTTTTATCCATGGCTCGCTCGTTAATTTATAACTTTTTTTGACATGCTGAATATAAAAAGTGTAGCGTTTTTGACGTGCTGAATGTGAAATTTGTAGCATTTTTTACATGCTGGATGTGAAATTTGTAGCATTTTTGACATGCTAGATGTGAAATTTGTTGAGTTTTTGACAGACTAAATATAAAAAATGTAGCGTTTTTAACATGCTATATGTGAAAAATGTAGCGTTTTTGACATGCTGGATGTGAAATTTGTAGCGTTTTTGACATGCTGGATAAGAAATTTGTTGCATTTTTTACATGCTAATTATGAAAAATGTAGCATTTTTGACATCCTATATATGAAAAATATAACGTTTTTGACATGCTGAATGTGAAAGATGTAGCTTTTTTACATGTTGTATGTGAAATTTGTTGCGTTTTTTACAAATTGTGAAATAATAATTTAATTGCGTTTATATCATTGTGAATATAATATTGTGAGTGATTTAATTTATGTTTGTAAGTATACAGTAAGAATATGAGGAGATAACTATGTAGGAGGATCACTATGATGATTAGGATGAGGATAATGATGAAGAGGATGAGTAGGAAGATAAGGAACAAGATAATGTAGCAGATTTCTTATTAAAAAATTATACTATTTTCTAAAATATCTTACATAAAAATAATAAATAAGGTACTATATTATTGTGTTTATCTCATTATGAGTTATATTTTTAATTTATTTAATATATAAAAGGGGCAATTTATATCGTATTACTATAGTAGTACAATACTATTGTACTCATATTAGTTTTTGTACTATTTTCCAGTTTGAATGATTCTCAGCCGTAATTGTTGACTTTTTGTGCAACTCAAAATTCACGCACGCGTAGGTGGGTCACATTCACATGCGTTGCTTCAATTATTATGTATTGTCTCTAACACCAGTTTTTTTTTTCAAATTTTCTCATTTTTTAATTAATAATAATATTTCTCTCTTTTTTTCCTTTAATTTTTTTCAATTTTAATTTTGAAAAATAAATTTTATTTATTTATTTCCAAAAAAATAAATTTTTGTATAAATTAAAAAATTTTAATTAAAAATTAAAAATTATTCAATTAATTTAGAATGTGGGATTATATCAAATTTTCTATTTCATGATTTTTTTTAATTTTGTATTTATATAAAGTAAATATTTGATTATATCAATCAAAACATGAGTTTATATCACAGTTTTATGAAATTTTATATGTATATGTATATATAAAGTAAAGATTTGATTATATCATTGAAAACACGAGTTTATATCAAGTAGAACGTGAGTTTATATTATGTAGAGCATGTGTTTATATCAATATAACAAAGGGTTATATCATATGTACAATGGTTTCATTAAGTTATACGTCTATATAGGTTTGATTATATCATTGAAAACACGAGTTTATATCAAGTAGAACGTAAATTTATATCACGTAGAGCATGTATTTATATCAATATATCACGTAGAGCATGTGTTTATGGGACGTAGCGGGACGTAGCTGGACGTGGTGCTAGTTGTTTTGGACGTAGCGAGACGTGGTATACTATATTCTGTGAAAAATTCAGTTAAAATTCACGTATTTGGATGTATACGTTGTGTGATAGTTATTTATGGACGTGGTGATAGTTGTTTTTGACGTGGTGCTAGTTGTTCGGAGACGTGATGGACTGTCTTTGTGAAAAAAATCAGTTTAAATTCACACGCATGGATGTAGACGTTTCTGGACGTGATGCTAGTTGTTTTTGATGTTGTGCTAGTGTTCTGAGACGTGGTGGACTGTCTTTGTGAAAAAAAACAGCTTAAATTCACATGCATGGATGTAGACATTTCTGAACGTGGTACTAGTTGTTATGTGACGTGATAGGCTGTTTTTTGTGAAAAAAATCAGTTTAAATTCACATGAATGGATGTAGACGTTTCTGGACGTTGTGCTAGTTATTTTTGACGTGGTGCAAGTGCTCTGAGACGTGGTGGACTGTCTTTGTGAAAAAAATCAGCTTAAATTCACATGCATGGATGAAGACGTTACTGGACGTGGTGCTAGTTGTTTTTGACGTGGTGCTAGTGTTCTGAAACGTGGTTTTTTCATAGCTTAAATTCACATGCATGGATGTAGACGTTTCTGGACGTGTGGTGGGCTGTTTTTGTGAAAAAAATCAGTTTAAATTCACATGAATGGATGTAGACGTTTCTGGACGTGGTGCTAATTGTTTTTAACGTGGTTCTAGTGTTCTGAGACGTGGTTGACTGTCTTTGTGAAAAAAATCAGCTTAAGTTCGCATGCATGGATGTAGACGTTTCTGGACGTGGTGCTAGTTATTCTGTGAGGTGGTGGGCTGTTTTTGTGAAAAAAAAAAATCAATTTGGGTTTCTTTTTATATATGTAAAAAATGCTCTTAATCGCTGCATTTTAGCGAACGAGCCGTTTTAGCAACTGAGTCATGGCTCGCTCGCTACGCTTTAGCGTTTTTGGATGCTTCGAACTCTGTGCTTTAGCGTTTTTGACTCAGATTCCCATAATGTTTTAACGGTCCAGCCATGGTCAAATGTTATGTTTTAGCGTTTTTTTTTTTTTTTTTTTTTTTGTCTTCCATATTATTCAATTTACATTTTCTTATAATTCCTACGCAAACTTAGTGCATTTCAATATCGTTTTTACACAAAAACAAGTAATTTTTTGACCACAAGGATAATTTGAATATTTTTTATTATATAAATAGTAATTTTATTATATAAATAGTAATATTTTTTATTATGTAATGGCTTGCTTCAAAGACAACGTTAATGCATGTACGTACTTCCGCTTCAAAGACAACGTTAATGCATGTACGTACTTCCGCTTCAAAGTTGGTAACATAGCCTCCATAATACAACCTGGGCAAACTGCTAGGGAAACATTTCTCTAAGTAGAAATAAGCTAAAAATTTTCTAACATGTACCGACAAACACTAGCATATTTACATAAACAACAGTCCCAATTAGGGAGATTAATTCACACGATTCTAAATAACAATATCTGAAACTTTCTTGCGGTTGCATTATGATTACCAGCTTCAAAAACCTTAATTAACGATTGCAGTGCCCCCGATATTACATCCCTTTTCTCATCCACAAATATCAAATTTTCACCACCCTCATTCTCAACACAGCCTTCACCAACAAATGTGCAGAGTGAACCTAGCCACTCCTCAAGAAAAAGGGCTTTCTGAATGCAAACAAAAATAACAATCAACTTTTTCATATTGATTTTAACACACACACACATCCGCAACACCAGAACAATGAGTGTACTTACTTTGACAAGAAACTCTTCGACAGCCCGCCACTCAGTTTCAGATGCAAGACCAATCACATGCAACATGGTCGAAGTCAGCTGCAATGAGTAACAAAGTGGGAGGACCATAAGCAGAGTGAAGGTAAAGAAAGATTTTTAAAAAAAATGGAATTTGGAGACTTGGGGCATGATTCTGCAGTTTAAGCCAGTCTTCTTGTTGCCAAGCAACATCAAATTTTAGGCAACAAAACCTTCTGGATAACCACAGCTCAAGTGGGTTAGCAGGACGAAAGGGGGGAGGGAGGGGTTAGGAACAGGAGAAAATACAAGGAATTCTCTATAGAATATTAACCTGCATTTCAAGTGCAATCCTATATTTTAAATTAGCTGGTATTGATACTTGATCTGAACCTAGATTCTCCATTACATGCACCATGCCTTGAAGAACATCGTAGAAGGATCCACCATAAGCTGCTTCAAGCAAAAACAGATGGATAAAATGACAAACCACAGGAAGCAGAACAGTTATATATACCTCAAAAGAAGGGAACTCATGCATCTATACTATTGTTACTATAAATCATAATCATCTCAGCAAATACAAAGGTTAGTCTTTGAACCAACAGTGACTGAATGAAATATTGTTCACAAGTAAGATCCATTACACAGAATACATCTTGAAGATTGATATAGGATAGCCAAGTTTCATATTGAAACTGGATCAGATTGAATTGGAGAAAGTAAAGCAACTACTAAATGACTAACCGACTGGAAGGTGTTAAGCATTACGAAAACACCAAAAGGAGTGAAGGACATAACTTCTGAGCTTAGCTATGAAAGCTTGAAACTATTGAAAAGTTTCTTTCTAGAAAAAAGAAAAAGTGTATGCAGTAATCATAATTCAGATTGGAACAAACAAGTTGACTAATAGTATTCACCATTTACTGTACTTGGAACAGCCAGAGCAGCAGCAGCTTGTATCCTGATCTTAAAGTTTGAAGAATCACGCAAGAGGAGTAAAAGTAAACTAAAAACAGTTGAAGCCCTACAAAAAATGTTCAAAACAGCCAGGTGATGAATGAATTCATATCAGGTATTTAAAACAAAGGGTAAAAAATGTGCAAACCACATCAGGCAATTAAGACAAATTGCACAAAAATGTACCAATCCTCGTCATGTAATTCCAAAGTTTTATTGAGAAAGAGATTGCTCAATGCATGGCAAACGTTCCACTGGACCTGCAGAAGATTAACACTTTTCATCCAGTTAATAGATCTGATGAACTGAATCCAATGTGGCAAGTACAATATACTTTGCAAATTATCTTGCATTCAGCTTTTTAGATTTTTTTTTAGTTCAAAACATCATATCAAGTTGTAGCTGAATTCTATTTATCTTCGGTCACAATTAATACAGAAATCTGATAAATCAGAAGTTACCTTGACACCTTTATATTAGACCAGTGTACTTTTTTTCCCTTATGAAACCATTTACCTTTACAATGTCTCCATTTCTTAGTTTCTTCTTCGTAGTTCTAAACAATTTTAAGTAAAAGCTTAACAGATAGAATTCAAATTTGAAAATGAGTGTAATTTACAGTTGCAGAATATAGAAATTGTCTAATCTTCTTTTACAAGTTTCATAGAGAGAGGGCATTTGGATGTACCTTCACATTACCCGTTGTAATGCAAGAGACAAAAGCCTGCACCATTTTCCCCAACCAATGTGAGGCTTCAGGGATAGCTGGATGGAATGATCTTGAGTTACCACCGAGATTCTGTGGCTTTGATGAATTTTTAGTGTTGGTATTGATTAGAGGAAAGGAGGAACAATCCACTGTCTCATCACAACCACCTGAAAGACCAGGAAATGGGACAAATCTACAGAGGTTACCCAAAGCTCGCACAGCATTAGCCTTGACCTGACAGCAGTAAAATGATAAAGGAACCTCAGACAAGCAAAGAATATTTCAGGGCATCAAAGCTATGGGGAATATTCAGGATAACAACCTCCTAGCATAACTAAATCATCAAAGCCGAGCTAGAGCAGTTCCTTCAATCATTTTGCCTCCCACTCTGCATCAGCATGAGGGGTGTAAAGGTAGAACACTTTTACCTTGTCATTGTCTTTCGATAGCTGCAAAGCACTGTCAATTAGCGGCAAAAGCAATTCTTGGTTCACCTTCAACTCTAACCCATCAAAGAAGACAAAATTAGAATTCACAAATATAAATGTGAAGACCTCTCACTCAACTCCTAAAGCAAATTAGTCACCTACTAACCCCTATCAGAAGTAGGCTCATCAAAACAATGACGAAGAGAATCACATATATTTGCTATAGCCCATGAAGCAGTGATGCGCACCTGAAAAATATATACTCAAAATAGGTTAGTTTCTGACAAACACCTAAATGACTAGAGCCAATCAACTGCCTAATACAGCAGTTAGAACACGTACCGAGACCAGCGTGTCATTAGAGTTGTGTAAAGCAGCATAAATAAGCTTGTCAAGGATCTCTCCACTGTGAGATTGAGATTTTTCATAAATTGCTCCATTAATTCATCTTCTTCATCAAAACTTAGTTTGCATTGCAGATCTACTTACCTGCGGATTACTGGAGGAAAACATGCGATAACACCAATGGCACGACATGCGGCTGATCTAACTGAAGGAACCTTGTCACTTAGGGCAGCATCTACCTAATAACATTTCAGTACCATATAAACGCAGGGACAAGAGCAAATGAAACTAACACAGACAGCTAGCCAACCATCAAACTCAACATGAAGCTTACCAAAGAACTAAGAATAAAGTCCTGTTCAACTTTGGTCAGTGATACCAACACCGAAGAAGTCAATCCAGCGAAGCAAGTTACTGATGCAGCCCTTACCTTAGCCATTGGGATAAAAAAGGAACCAAAATTACAGTCCAGTAAATATGAATAAAAAAATAATAACATGGCTATCGAACAAGTTTAGTCTCAAGATTTTATGACAAAAGAATCTATAAGCAAACCCTAAAACTTCATATGTATAACCATCTTTAGGGGACATGTGAAAAACATAAGCAATTGAAATACACATGTTGCCCCATGAACCCACCTCAGCAGATAAACTTTGCAAGTTGAATGACAAAATGAGGAGGCGAAACTATATGGAAATTTAAGTCTATAGGAACGTAGCAACAATGCTACTAGTAGGGCTTTTTACTTTTTAAGTGTACACTGAACATTTTTCCTTTAAGTAAAGTAGACATCATTCAGTGACAACTAAAAAGAAACAAGATTTTACTTGAGACAAAAAGAATAGAACATACTGGTCCACCAGGCACAAAAGTGTTCACAACTAGTGACAAGTGATTGAGCAGAAGTAAAACCTCAAAGGAACATCAACGGTATTCAGTTTTTACGACACACGAGAACCAAATTTACAAATAGTAATTCATTTTTGGAAGAAACCAACCATGCCAGAAGAATGCTGAAGACAAAGAGGCATATGCTTAACTATTGCTTCTGACCACTGCTCAGTCCCCAGCAGGCATATGTCTACTCTGTTCCTTGGTGGATCAGGGCTCTGCAATCCATCTAAAGGAGCAGATGAAATTGTTTTTGTCCTGATATAATCGGATGTAAATGGGCAACCAAGAAGTTTATCATCAGAAAGATCCTCAGTTCCCTTAAATCCAGATATTGCACGTAGACATTCATCCAAAACCTATCAAAGGAGTAAAAAAAAAAAAAAAAAAAAAGGTTCAAAGGCCTCAAATGTACACAACTTCAATCACCATACATGGCATTAAAAAAGTAAGAATCCATGCCCACACACCAACATTTTACACCAGCACAGGAGCCCACACAGTAGATAAGTTGTGTCGTGTACAATTACATACAATATAGTTCAACCAACTTCTGTGTGTGCATATACACTTCCCTAGAGAGACATATACCAAGGGCATAGGCTGTGTACATGGAAATTTAATAACGAAGAAAATGGATTTAATTCCCCTCTGATACCTGAAAATAAAAATTGGATATGAAATTTGCAAGATCTAAACTAGTTTCTTCTAACTCCATCAACATACAACTTGGATTTGAAATCAAATTTTAGTAAAGAAAGCAAAGTCGTCAATGTACATACATAACTTATTATTGATGATCAATTCAATTAAAAAAATCTACATCTCCAGAAAATAAAGGTCACATAAAGATCAGCGCAATTGTTAGCAGCCAAGGAGAAAAAACAGATAAAGGCAAAAGAAAGCCAAATATAAGAAACAGAATAATATGATGGGACCTTGATTGCAGCAGTAATTACTTTCTCCCAATTTGGACCACCAGTGTATCCAGTATCATTTTTCCATAATCGTGCTGGAACATCACCAGTGAGGCTCAAAAATCCAAAGACAATAGGAGACACATATTTCCAGCATGAAAACATTGTACTTGGATAATTATGTGCCAGAGTTCTAAGGGCCTGCAAGTAACTATGAACAGAATCAAACATAATCTAAAACACCAGCATTTAACTGCACTGTTTCTTGCATATAAAACAAGTACATCCTGAAAGCATTTGAGAATTAATAAACATGGCCTTCAGCATGAAAGGAAAATTTTAAACTGATTCCAAGATACAGTCATTTCTTATTTTAAAATTCAAAGTGAACCCTTCCTTAGAGTGTCGAGAATTTAAGTTAGAGTTCTAGAAGTTACAATCTCAAGCAAACAACGAAAGTAATAAGTGGAAAGAGAGTGAAAAAATATATTACAGAGACATCCATTCATACATAAAAAGCAAGGCCAAAAATGTAAACACCAGCCTCAAAATTTTGGTATCCAATTCAGAAAGTGGTAAGAAATTCTTCACAAATTTGACAATTCATTTCAATCCAGTTAGTGAGACGCAGAAATCACCCAAGTAATTCTTGGCAAGAAATAAAGCTGCTAAGAGCATGACCAACTAATGGACGAAATCGTGATGCTAAAGGATCCAAGCAATTAAATGACTTACAATGACACTACTTATTCTAAGACCTATCTTGATGATTAATTTACTTTAAACCCACTTAATCAAAAAGGATAATAGTGGGAATCTACCTAAGACATTTAACTTTCAAGTGAATCTACCTAAGCCATTATCTTCTAGCTCTTTTCTGCTTCCCCTTTTTCTTACCTTCTCTATTCATTTCCTTTCCCTCCACTCTCTCTCGCCAGTTGAGGTGCAGCGGCCACCACCTACCACAAATCTACAACTCTCACAAATGATGTTTTTGAACTATGAGACACAAGCAGCTCTTTAAATAGTTGTGCCATCAAAACACCCATTTCAGTAAGGAACATCATATCAACTATCATTAAGAAATTGGAATCAATTATCAATGTTGGCAAAGATATTACCTGTAGTGATTCAAAACATATGGACGGACAGGTTAAAGGTTCTGTACATCGGAACAAGACTGATAGTATTCCAGATCTTTTTTGCAGCTCCAGACCACCTGAATAGCCATCAGAGCAAATGATACCATAGGTCTGGGTAGAAAAAATATGGTCAAGAGCAGGACTGATAGCATATGGACAGACAGGTTAAAGGTTTTGTACATCAGAACAAAACTGCTAGCATATGGTCAAGGGCGACTAACGGAAACAACTATAGATATTTGCCATGGCTTTAGAAATAGCACTTCTGGGAAAAGCTTGAAAGAACTTTGACAAACCTACCTATTAAGAAAATAGACCAATAGCCTAAACATTAAATTACTCTTAAAAACTATAATCTTCATCTCCACAGGTAAATAATCCACAACTATATAGTTGATTCCATTTACTTACTTTATGGCCTGATGTCAAAGATAAGCTCAAAGGGGAAGTCGAGTTTAAATATGCATTTCACTCAATTACACATAACAATAAGATACATTGTATACTAAATACATGCTCCTCAGCAAGCAACGCGAGCTTATTACTTAGATCCAAGCTAACCTGTTGCTACTTCATCCAAAAGCATTTCTTTCACTACATCTGAGGGAGGCGAGACAGACAAAGCTACTGTCAAGCAATCAATAGCAGCAGCCTAAAAGTGAAACAGGTAAAAGCAGTATGAGGCGTCTTTCTTGCTTGTTTATGAGCATGAGAGCACCAGAGAGAAGAGATATAGGGCATAATCCACAGGTCATGAAAAATAGGAAAGTAGAGGGAAAATTGCTTTTCGGAATAAGACTATGTTCTTTCATGGGTGGTGCCAGATGAAGATCAATCTTTGAAAGACTATACATTTGTAGGTGCAATTAAAGGAAGAAGAAAAATGAGAACATTGAATGTCAGTAAAAGAACTAATTGCAGAACAAGAGGATTTGAGAAGTCTGTAGCAGTTTGATGATTCAAATGCAGCGTTATGACACTAACCAGTATACTTGTCTGATCACTCGGAACTGAAAGGATATCTTCAATTTTCACTTGGATTGAAGAAATGACAGTTGGTAACAGCTCCAGGGGCATTCTTGAATAGCTGTAAAATCATTAAAAAGTTAACTGATGTGAATTTTCTTCCCCGCATCCAATGATTATTTCTAGAATTTAGTTTATATTAAAAATGTGTATGTTGCCTTCAATAAGCCAAGACCCAGTTTCAACCTGTGAAAAAGAACCTTAACTATAAACCTCAAAACAACTATGCATGGAAAACCCTAGACGCCGCAAGAGAAAGTAAAATCTTGGCTGAAAAGTCAAAAGGAATCACAAAACTAATTTTGCAAACCTCGAAAGTTCACAAAAGAACTCAAAAGTGAAGGAAATGCCTTACCAAGTCCACAAGAAATGTTTGTTTGCATTTTTGGGGGGCAAAATTTCATTGGGAACTTTTGCATGGATTTCTTTTATGAGGAAGTTTAAAACTGGAGTGAAAGGAACAAAGGTGTATTGGATGGGGAGAAATGATGAAGTTATGTGAGAAGAAAATTTGGAGGGAACTACAGTTTTGAATATTGAATTATTAATGGTTTTTGGATATTTGTTCTTTTAAAGAACAAAAGAAGTTAACTTCCCATTTTTTGAACTAAAGAAACATAGCCAAAGTATTATTGATCAAATTCTCCCCAACATTTGGTGCCTTCCCTCTCTATATATATATATATATATATATATATATTTTAGAGGTTGCCAAAACATTACCGCGCACGCACACACAAGGAAACAAAAAGAAAGCTTCCCAGACAAGTAATTGCCTAAAACCTACACCAAATGTAATTTTTGGTACCTATCAAAACAAAAAACTTTTTAATACTAATTGACCTTTAAAACAACTTGGTACCCTAAAGAGAGGTCCCTCTATTCAGCCAATAAATAAAAGCAACAAAAGGAAACAATACAAACAACTCACTTTTGGCCGTGAATAGTAATTTTCAGAATAGCAACTCTTAGGCCAAAAACAATTCTAACAGTTATTTTGAACTTTATGGAAGGCCCAAAAATAAAGTGACCCAATAGAATTAATTCATGGACAAGAGTCAGTCTTTATGGACTCACATTTGCATCATTCAAAAATATTCATTAAAAGCGATCTTAACTGTACAGTTTGTACACAACATGAGATGAATTAACACAATGAAATGCACACATAGAAGAATAAGAGCAGATAACTGCAGAAAAATATTTGTCCTTATGGGTGTTCCGACAAAGTCAATTTAACACATAGACAAGAGAGAGACAATGACAAAGAAGTAATTAACTCATTCGACGAGCTTTTTCTTTCTGGAATTAATTGATAGTACACTAAGAAAAAATCCTCCACCCAAAGAGATCATAAGTTGATAATCTTTTAGTAACCAGTTTCAAAGGGCAACAAAAAGCAGTGAGGAAACATCAAGGAACCAGTGATTATTTCATGTTCTGGAAATTCTAAGACAACTGGAGAAAGAATGCTTACGGTGTCGACGATATCAAAGCCATCAGCACTCTGAACATGGCAGCAAGAACTCCCTTATGTGTTTCGTGCTTAATTAAGTAAAAGGTACCTAATCGTGCACATCACAATATGCAAATTAACACAGGACATATGTCACTAGCAAAAAAAAAGGAACGAGGATGTCAAATAAATCATTTTTGTTACCTATAACTTATAGCTTATAAATCAGTGTTGATAGGCTATAAGTTACATTCTTCCATTTCACATTAGCACTAAATCTCTCGAAGCATAAGATACTGGTTGTCTGGTCAGTTTATAGTAGTTTCAATTGGGCTTCTTATCCAAATTTAGGGAAACTCATATTTTGAACAAATCTATAACAGCACCCCCAAAAATTAATTAAAAAAAGGAAGAAGAAAATAATAAAGAACTCAGCAGCCATATCCATCCTTTTTTATTTTTGTTATTTTGTCTTCTCTACCTTTATCCCTCATTTGACAGCCATCCTCTATTTGCTAAGTGCCGTCCATACTCCTTAGTTCTGACACACACAGCAACAATTATTGCAAACCATGCATCAGCATCCTTCCTTCCATACAAACAGCCAACATTTAATCAATCACCAAATGCGGGGTGTGGTCTCTTTCTAGGGAAAAGCTATTGATTGTGTAGGCTCGGCACCCAACAGGCCTAAGAAATACGTTGGTTCTCAGTCTTAGGGAGCCAATATCATTAGTGGGAAAGCCTGCAGAAGAAGCCTAGAGGCTTTGTCTAGGCATGAAAAGTTTAGGCTCTATTTGTTTTGTAACATTGGTAGGAAAATTTAACTTCCTCTTGACCAAAAACTTCACATCCAAACGATAACAAAATTCAAACTTTGAAACTTCAATTCCTTGCAAAAATTTCTCTCAAATTATTTCAAAAGTTTGTTTTCCCTCCAACCAACTGTTTCCTTCTCTGTCCTATGAAAAAAACCTCCAAATTCTTCTCTTCTCTAGAGAAATGTTCCCCAAAAAAGACCAAAAACATAGCGTCAGGTTTAAGGCAGGTCGTGGAGTGACAAAGGGAGCAAAAAATGCCACTGATACAACATGTAGGATGGAAACTATTCATCTAACCTGAATGAAGCTGCATTAAGATCTGCCCAAGGGAGATGGAAAATGCCGTAAAAGATCCAATCTTGGTGGAATCCTTAAATTCTGCTACCTTAAGGAAAACAGATGCAGGTCCATCCAGCATCACTGTAATAGCAGCAGCAGAAGCAAGTCGTGCCTGGGCATCAATACCATGTCTCAGTCACAAAATTTCTTAATATCAGATAAAGCAGCTCATAATCATCAATACTTTCATTGATTATGTAACATGGGAAGCCACACCTTAGGGTAAGGATCAAATAGTAGGCAACTCATCAAAGTTGCTTCATACTTCCTGTAAATAAGTACACACACAAAAAAAAAAAAAAACATCTTATAATCAATAAGAATGAGATAAATGTCATTTTCTGACCAAAATCATCAACGGCACAACAGTTGTTTCACCTTGGCTGTAAAATGTCACTACGAGGCAAAAGCACTGTCCATTGGGTGGTAAAAACTTCTGCATCAGCTTTACAAAGATCCTGCAATGAACAATATAAAGTGTATCAGGATTTTGACATTGTTAAATCACCCAAAAATCAATTCAACACCCATCTCAGCAAAAATAAGTGTGAACAAGCACGTTGTCTTACTAAAGTCTGCTGTACAAACTTTAGCACAATCAGAGATGGATTGGGGGTGGTGTGGGGGGAGGGGGTGTTGGACAATTTTTCTTCAGATAGATTAGAAAAAATTCATAACATAGAACCTATAATAAACAAAGAGAGGGAAGGGGGGACACAAGCTTGTGTACATTTCCCGAGCTTGGAATAGTCTGCACAGTGTATTTCTAACAGAACACAGACAAATTTGAAGGAAAGAGACAACAAAACAAGGACAAACCTGTATACAGATGATAGCAGCTAGTCTAGTCTTGTTGAAAAGAACAATGCTAAGATCGCGTGTAGATCCCTCACTATCACTGTAATCAGAATCGGAGAATGTAGTAGCTGTAGAAGAACCAAGTCCAGCAGAAGGTACAAATCCGTCATCTTTCATTTGCATATTCTTCAACCCTTTCCGCAAGTGAGGTGGCCTATAGGGAATGGACTCCGATTTACTTGAATCAGCCACATTTACATTTTTCAACGCAGAACTAAATTCCTTCCCTTGACCAGCCTTTGGTGATATGGAACGTTTTCCACTAGCAACACCATAATTTAGAAACATCCTCAGAACGGCCACAAAACCAGAAACCTGCCCCATCTCAGCAGCAATGAGCGGAAATATTAGTCCATGTACGTAACATCTTGGTACAAAAACAGCTTTAACTCCATGAACAAAAGGTAACACATAACCCTACATGGGCTGAAAGAGATCCTTTAGGATTCATAAGAACCAAGTGAAGGCAATGCAGAACCGACTGGTAAAACCTATGTAGGACAGGAATCAGAATTGAATTGATTAAAAAATGCATCAAATAATTATACTAGAGGTAGAAATTTGATACTTGGCCATGACACTGTCCTCCCTTAGTGGACCCTTGGAAGCTAATGAATCCATCACCTGTCTGAGAACCTACTTGAAGACAAGAAAACTATTTTAGCATATGCATTACATCTTCTTCGATTTGGGAAGAGTAGGCTCAGAATTTTTCCACAAGTGGGATTCGCACCTCAATTGTGGATTGCCAAATGTCAACTTGCAAAGACTGCCCAATCTTTGAGTATACTTCACCAATAATGGCAAAAGCAGTTTTCTGGGGTTCCCACCCACACTGATTTTTAAAACCTTTTGTATTGCCGCTTGAACAAAATGGGACTTGAAAGTAAGAAACAACAACATGAAGGAAATCGAGTAGTCGTTTGTGGTCTGATGGGAATCTTTCTTTCTGAGAAACCTCAAAAAGTAACCTGGAAAAGAAAATTCAAAAACATTTCTCAAGTGTCAGTAACACATAAACAGCAAGGAAGAGAAAGAAACAAAAGAAGCACAAGTACCTCGCAGATTCTAAACATTGTGTAATTGCTCCAAACAGAGAAGCATTCCTGGTAAATTCCCCACTTAATTTTGCTCTGCCAAGAAAAACATCTAATGCTCTCCTGAAGCAGTCAAGTGGCAAAACCAAACTTGCTGGATCCATGACGAAAGCGGCATGAGGGATGGTGCGGTGGATCTGAAAATGAGGAAAATAAACAAATCAGTAATGCATACATGTGAGTTAGAGTTTGCTGCTGGCCCGGATATGCGGTATCCGTGAGTTAACCAAATTTGCAATCTTTCCATAATTTTGCATATCAAAATTTCAGAAATGGAGGATGGTTACAATCTTTGTCTACAACAAGAGGGAGTAAGAAATAATGAATTATTCTAAGTAAGGAATTTTGTAAAGGATCTCCAGGCTCCACTTACAAATTTGGATAGATTGATGAAGGATTGAGTGACGTCGTCGTCAAGAGGACTATAATCAGAGATACTCAGCGCCAATTCCATCACAAGTACAACATCGGATGCAACCTAAATCAAACACAGGTACTAAGAGACTATTAAAAAATTACAGAAAAAAAAAATAGAAAAGGGGAAACTCCCGAACCTCGTGAGGGGGCAGTTGGGAAGCTGCGGAAAGTATAGTGTCGGATTGAGAGAAGATGATGTGATTGAGGAAAAGGAGGATGTTGGGGGTATGGGGTGGTGGGAGAGCTGATAGAGTTTGAGTTTCGTCCCTAAGAGTTAGAAACGCGGTTCTCCATTGAGATGAGGAGGAGGAGGGGGAGGATGAAGCTGATGATGCTGATGTCAAAGCCGCCATCGTCCCAACTCCCCCAACTCAGCTAGTCCTTAGTGTAGCTGTTTTCTTCTTTACAAGTTCGCCCCCATACCCCTTGCACCCAAGTGCTGTGGTGGTGACAGTACCATCAGTTTTCTTCCTCCTTTTTTTTTTTTTTTTTTAATAATTTCTTTGCGAAAACGATAACTAATATGAAACGGGAAACGGCTTATTAGTCCAAAAACGTCATGATTTCAAAATATATAATCACAGCATAATTAGTCTAATCTAAATAGGTTTTACAAATCCTTTCTAAACAAAATTTCAAAGTTGAAAGTTTGCAAATGAAGCATTTCCTATCAAATCAATACAAGTCTTATAATTGTCAAATGCCTAAAGTTTAATTCAAATTTATAGTCATAGATAATTCTCAAAACTTTATTGTTTTATTATATGGTTATATTCACGATTCCACTTAATTTTAAATTAAGAAATGAATTTTGAACAAAAAATTAAAATTTACGAATAGAAAAAATATAAATTTGAGGATAAACATACTACGATGAATATATATAACTTTGTATACCTCGTTTAATTTCAATATCAAGTTAGATACCTAATCATAGGAACTAGTTAGGATACAAGATGAGCTACCCATTTATTCATCACTCGATTTCTATATTGAATTTCTTCATTTGGTGATAGAGTTTGACTAAAGATTATAACATTATTTTGCCAATTGAATGTGTACTATTATCAAAATGACTTATGGCATCACCAAAAGGATTGAAACCACGTTTGTAGGCCGACAATTTTTTGTTTTTGAGTTCCCACTCATGGTGCACATGGCAAACGAAAGGTCCAAAAAGAGATGATGGTGAGTCACAAAATAAGAAAGTTTTCATGTTCATTATTATTCATCAATTAAAAATTAAAACCGGGCACAACAGTCTGAATGCTCTTGGGATCCTATCTGCTCTAGAAAGCTAAAATCATGCTTAGTTTTAGGGGAATGCAATGAAATGGATGTTACTGTTGGAATAAGCATCATTGAGATCTTCTCTAGTGATAAATAAAGTGTAAAGCATTAGAACAAGGGAATGATTAGTAGCTTCAAAAACTGTATAGAATACATTAGATTTATTAATAAATATAATTCTTTTTTTATTATCTTGTACTAAATAAAATAAAAGTTATTTGGTAAATGATAAAAAAAGGTTTGTAGAATGAGAGGGGTATACAAGTTAATTTCTAATTTGAAAAATAATAAAAATGAAAAGTAAATAGGCGTAGTAGATAGATAGTGAAAATTTCCCTTTTTTTTACTTGCACGAGATAGTCCACAATGGAGGCATAAAGAGTAAATAAAACATGCAACTTGATAAGCATCGAGTTCTACACATCTATCTGCACATTTAACCATTCATCTCACAATTACAACTGCATCATCTGTTACCTTTGTTTGGACTGCTCTTTTCTAACTCCCAAAATCACTTATTCATGCATTTCCAGATATTTCAAAATAATAATATACATATATATATATATATATATAAATGATTCTTCAGGGAGAATCGGTTCCCAGTATTACTTAGCATATAGGTAAACATAAGATAGGAGGGATGGATGGATGGGATGATAAAGGAGAGGGAAGATTTTGGAGAATATTTTGGTTCCTTGTGTTGAATATAAATTTGGTTAAGTCGTGATATTCTTTATTCATGGTGAGCGCCCATATTTGGTTGGGTTTGGGTTACCCCCTGCCTCATCATATTCCTTTCAGCTTTGGTCAGGAATATGAATGCTGCTTGCTGGCAAGGTTGGATAGTTTTAGTACCAGTATTTGATTCCATTCCCATAAAATTAATTCCATGCACGGATGCATGCATGCTTCCTTATTAATTAATTAATAATGAATGAGACTTGGGCGGACAAATTACTTGTTAGTTAGTATAATTAAAACCACTGATCAAAGGAAGAGATGCCTTTTGGCTTTTGGATTAATTGAAACATAAACATAATTAATTTGGAGGAATATTTTGAGTAGTGCTAGCTAGTGCTGGAAGATGGATGATGATGATGATGGTGATGATGGAATATTAATTTTTATTTATTCAAGCTCACCTTCATATGTAGTTTAGGTTTACAGAGCATATCTCTTCCATCTCCCTCTTCCTTTTCTTCATCTCTTGGAACTTGGATGCCCGCCCAACAAACTAAGCAAACAAATTCATCTTTTTTTTTTTTTTTCTTTAATTTAAAAATATGTACTACTGCTAATTAAGCTTGGCTATTCCCCTTCCTACTTACTATATATAAATAGAGAGAGAACCCTCCCTATTGCCAAATGGTTAACTTGCTACAAAGGCTATTCAGGTCCGCCATCTCAGCAATTGCTTACTGTTTCTTTGACTATCATAACAATAATCATCACCATCACCCTCATCCTCATCCTCATCACCGCCACAACCCTCCCAACATGCCCAAACCCAAGGCTCGTCCACTTTCTCTCCAGGTAGGTTCGTTGCTTCCTGAATTCATGTTATTTGATGTTATATCTAGCTATCTAGGTTTACTACATATGTACCCATATTAACTAATTAATTATTATAGACAGTTGAGCTCAAAGTGAGGATGTGTTGTGCTGGCTGCGAGAGAGTTGTCAAAGAAGCCATCCAAAAGCTCAGAGGTATATCTTACAATAATAATCGCTAATTGTTAATATTTGTATATATATATATATATATATATTATAGTATTATTATTTTTTTAATTGTTTTTGTGTTCGGAACCACATATATAAGGGGTGGATTCAGTGGAGGTGGAGCTGCCATTGGAGAAGGTGACAGTAATTGGTTACATAGATCGAAATAAGGTGTTGAAGGCTGTGAGACGAGCTGGGAAGAGGGCTGAATTCTGGCCATACCCTAATCCACCTCTTTACTATACATCCTCCAACAATTATTTCAAGGACATGACCAACGAATATAAAGAGAGTTATAATTATTGGAGACACGGTTACAACAACAATATCACTGGTGAAAATAAACATGGCATTCTTCCTGTAACTCATCGTGGAGATGACAAAGTCAGTAATTTGTTTAATGATGACAATGTCAATGCTTGTTGTGTCATGTAGCTATGGCTAACCCTTTTAATACTGTTATTCGACAGTTATTATATATGTTGTGAAAAAAAAAAAAATAGAGAGAGAGGGTAGATCAATTATAGACCATGTGTGATGTGTGTTGTACAGTACTTGAGTTTGTTGCTCCTAAAATAGAATGCTTTTATTATATATTTTTCTCATGAATTGCTATTTGTATAACAAAAAATACCCGAACTACCATTGTGCCCAAAAATCTACTTATTTTTGTGTAAAAACCGTACTAAAATGCACCAATTTTACGTTGGAATCACTAGAAAACGTAAATTTAATAATATGGAAGACAAAAAAAAAAAAAACTCTAAAACATAACATTTGACCATGTCTGGACCGCTAAAACATTACGAGAATCAATAACAAAAACGCTAAAACAAAGCGTTTGAAGCATGCTCGGCCGCTAAAGTACGTGGTTCACTCGTTAAAATGCAGCGATCGAAGGAATTTTAATAATAATTTAATTGTTTATTTATGTATTTAGTTAATTAATTAATAAATTAATTCAAATAGTTAGATTAATTAGGCAATTGAATAAATTAGCTAATTGATTTAATAATTTAATAAGGTAATTAAATAATAATTTAATTAGGTAATTAAATAATAATTTAATTAGGTAATTAAATAAAGTTATTTATTTGTTTATTGTTTTAATTAGTTAATTGATTTCTGTGTTTTTTTATTTAATTTGTTTATTTAGTTTATTATAATTTTAAATTTTAGTTTTCATTTTATTATTTAAATTTTTGTAGTGGGTGGGTGATTTACTGCGGATTCAGCGCGAGTTGCTCGATCATTTGAGGGAGCGAGCACCGACCTATATGTTGAGTACTCGGAGCAGTCTGCACAGTTCGAGCATAGGTTTGATCACTCGGATTGAGTGCTCATTTGTACTTTACATACTTATGTACTTGGATTGATATTCTGTTGGATTGATACTATGTATTTTATGTTGGATTGATAATATGACTGATCGCGCAAATGTAGTTTTGTATTGTATTGTATTTTGGATTGATATCTGTAGATTGTATTTTATTTTATGTTATATGCATTTGTGGATTGGACTATGTACGCCAATGCTATTACATTACTATAATATCAATTGGTGCACAACATAAAAATAAAAGCAAAATTAGTACACAACTTCAAATAAAAGTCAAATTACATTAATGGTTAATGTAATATCAATCATAAAAATGTCACATAAAATTGAAATTCCTATGCATCACGACGATTTATCCATAACCGATACCTAAACCTCCTCAAATTATGAGTCCATTGTCCAACAAGATTAGGATTACATTGATATTGCCAAATGAGGTGCAACGATTGTATAGGACTGAATTAGACCACATCTACACGTACATAATGATTCTCATCAACGTGAGCTATCGATATCTGCATTTCAAGTATTGTGTCGCCTCATGTCGCATCCAAAGATAAGACATTGCATCAGCAAGGACATGATATATGTATGTATATCATATGTAAGGTGTACGTGTGGAGTTGTACTCTACATTATCATTTCCATGGCCAACCTGGAAATGACTTTTCTTATTTTTACTAGTTTTCATCATGTTCATTTTTTTTTTTTTAAAAAACAGTCTCGTGAGAGACCGGTGGGTTTGAGAACCCTATATTAATTTGTTAGCATTTGAGGAATTACAAAAAATTGTTTTTGCTTGCACCTACAAGCTTTTAATACTAGAGTGTTGCTAAAAACTACTTTCCTCCTGTATACAAATGGGACCAAAAGATCTATCAATTGAGTAGAAGGACTCATACAAAACCTTCGTAGAATATGGCTGCTCAAAATCTTCACAAGCTGAACTTTCCAGGTCAATATTGCTGCCCGAAATCCATACTCGAACTAGCTAAGAAATCTCTAAACGGCATACAAACCTTTGCCAAGCAAGCCCAAAAAAGATCATTGGATCTCCATACTAGCCAAAAACAACATAGAGTTCGAGCTCTCCAAACAAGCCTATATTTCAACCGTAGTCAAAACTACAACTACTGCAGCAAACTCGGTAAATTCTGCCCTAACTCCATTATGTTTGCCAACCGTTCAATTTAAAATACATAACTATCAAAACCATCCAAACCATCAAAACCATTGAACCATAATCCCAAATAGCAAATCCAGAACAAAATATAGTAACCCTCCAGAAAAGCATCAGCGAAAAGCATCCAACATAGGAACCAACACAACATCAGCAAAATATCATTCACAGTGACAGAAGCTTAAAGCAGAAGTAGTGCCAACCAAAAACAAAATCCAGCGTAAAATCAGAGCAGAAGACTAGAATCATTTATTCCCATCAGCAGCCTAAATACTCTATGAGCCAGAATCCAGAAACCAGATACTTCCTAACCTTATTAACAGCCTAAAATAGTAGGCACCAATCCAGTCTAAAACCATCAGGGCAAGCCGATTTATAATACAGAGTAGGAAATTAACTAACATAGCCAGCAGGACAATTGCATTAACACAGCAGAAGCAACCCACAAAACAGAGACCTCTCTAAACTGATTTATAACAACTGAACATATGCAAAAGATCAGAAAAATTTTAAATATCTTGGTGAAAGCGGGAGGTTTTCACCTTAATTCTTACAGACCTTCGGGATGGAGTCGTGTCTAATTCTGCCTGAATTTTCAGTCGACCCCTTTTACTCTTTGCTGGGGTGAATCCATCATCCACAGTTCTGAAGGCTGAATAGTCATCCATAAAACCGCCTTCATCTTTTAGGATTGATGCAAGGTCAGAGCCCTCTTCCATCCAGTCAATTGCCTCGACCGTGACAAGAGCCGCTTTTGAGCGTGTCTCCATTTCAGTGACACTGACATCTCCTTCAGGGGAGAGTTCTCCTTCTTCCATTCCGTTTTGCTTCATCTGTTCTGGCTCCCCTGTTGGCGCGTCTGAGTCTGATTGTTGTTGTTCCATCCTCTTTGGTGAATCATCCGCTACCTCATACAACTCCTGGGTTTGAGTGGTTTGCTTCACCGAAATCAAACTGGGAATTGATGGCAGAGGCAAGTCTATTGTGATGGATGGGATTGGGATGCTCGGTTCCTCCTCTGTGGCTCTTGCCTTCTGTAAATACGTCTTTCTTTCTCCCAATTGCGATTTAGCTTTGTTTGGTGAGTTCTGCTTCAACAGATCGATTTGAGCAACTTCATATATCAGCTTTTTTTGCGTATCCTCAGGAAGGGGGGGTTGTAGACTGATTTTCGCTGGGGCAGTCGCTTGGATGGTCTGGGATAGTTGCTGGGTTTTAACTCCTTTGTTGCACTCTGTCTTGTTATGCCCGATCTTTCTGCACTCTTCACAGTACGAAGGAAGAAATTCGTATGTGAACTTTTGATCAAAAGTTTTCCCTCTATTCCCAATTGCAATACTATCCGGTAGATCATCCAATATGTTCACTTCTACACAGATTCTGGCCACTGAAGGCCGATTTTGATTCCTTGTTGGTGCGTCCACCTGAAGGGGCTTTCCTACGGAAGAGGCAATCGAGAATAAGGACTTGGGGTTTGCATATTCCAAAAGGATGCCGTGGAGTGATATCCAAATCGGTGTCAGGGGTGGCTCTTCTTCAAACTGAAAGTGAGTAGTCCAGCGTAGCATTCTCATCTGATAACCTTTGATACTCCATCTCCTTTTGATCCAGCAGCGTTGGTAGTCCCGTTCATTCTGAAAACGAAATAGAACGTGTCTGGGGTTCATAAGACTGATATCCAGCTTACCATGAAGACCCACCTTATCAAACTCGGTGCGAATCTCTGCAATTTTAGGGCGCCCAAAGGAAAACTTGCAGAGCCTTATAAACTTTGTTCATCATGTTCATTTACCAATTTGTGCTTGTGTGTTTGTTGATGCCAATTCATTACATTTTCTACCATTTTCTATTATTGATCCAATGATTATCAAGTTAGAAAATTTTTATATTGAGGAAAAAAATAAAAATAAAGAAAGTTTATATAAATAAGTAAACCACTCACAATATTATATTCAAAATGATATAAACGCAATTAAATTATTATTTCACAACTTGTAAAAAACACTACAAATTTCACATCTAACATGTCAAAAAGCACTACATTTTTCATACTCATCATGTCAACAACGCTATATTTTTCATATTCAGCATGTCAAAAATGCAACAAATTTCACATCCAACATGTCAAAAACGCTACATATTTCACATCCAACGTGTAAAAAATGCTACATTTTTCATATTCAGCATGTAAAAAATGCTACATTTTTCATATTCAACATGTTAAAAACGCTACATTTTTCATATTCAACGTGTAAAAAATGCTACAAATTTCACATCCAACATGTCAGAAACGCTACAAATTTCACATTCAGCATGTCAAAAACGCTACACTTTTCATATTCAGCATGTCAAAAACGCTACACTTTTCATATTCAACATGTCAAAAAAACTATAAATTAACGAGCGAGCCATGGATAAAAGTCATGTTTTGGCATTTTTGGCTATACCCAACGCTAATTCATTGCCTTTTTTTACCTTTTTTGTTTATGAAATTTTGAAGTCTTTTAGTTTAAATGACATAAATATAATTTTACCTCATATTTTATTAGACAAATAGTAAATTTATTAGACAAATAGCCTACAAATTGGGGAACGGTATATGAGACATACATTTCATCTAAATTCTGCCTCTCTTTTTGGATGGGGTTCCTACTTGCCTTTGTTTGTGAGGTAGGTAATAGATAATACAACCCACAGCAGCATCGATTCTTTTAGGACTTGCAGTTAGGCTTTTCTATGGCAAAGCAACAATAAAAAAATATGCTGTGAAGATATTTGGGAGAATTCAACTTGGAACTTAGGACTTTTTTGGATAAGCTATTATTGGACCGTAAATGTTTTGATGGGTTGGAGCAGACTGGGCCCAGCCCAACTGAAGGAAGCGGAGACGGACTTAGCGTGCATGCAGATGGGGTAATCCCCAGGGCTGGGCCGGGGGGGGGGGGGACCTCAAATGATCGGATCCACAAACAAACAAATAACTAACCCGCATTCAGCAATGATTTGAATGAGTCCACAACTCAATAATTAAATCACTTTTATCATGTTTCAGTACTCTTCTTGGCTATCATGCAACATATTATATAATAGGATAATGTGCAATGTAATGTATTTATAGGCAATCATGGGGGGCTGATGGGAGGGAGGAGCTTATTGGATCTGAGATCATGAAGAACGTTATAATGAATGAATTATGTTACCTAAGGACTCACATTCAAGAATGTTGAATGTGATGTTGAAGATTGTGGAGGGAAAGAAGAGGGTGAGGAGGAATGAAGGCAAAAGTATCAAAGTCGGCAGCATTAAATGAGGAGGGAGATAACTAAAAAAAAAAAAAGGCTGAAGTGTGTGTGTGTGCTTTTTTTTGGAACTAAAGGGAAAATGGGAGTGGAGGCATGCCGTGTTGACAAACTCCCTGGCAGCACTCAGCAGTCCCAGGTGGGGATGGATCATGGATGGTCCAAACACACTCCCAAGTTACTTAGTTCGAATCAAAGCCCTAAAAAGAGGAGGATGATGAAGAAGAAAAAGAAGAAGAATAAAGGTGTATGTTAATTTGTTCAGTGTTAAAAAAAGTTTAGATACAAAAACTAAATCACAGCCTGTAATTGTATGAAACAGAATGAATGAAGGGTTAATATTTTGAAAGGGGGTAAAATATTAGTTAATAAGGATCCTTGTGTTGAGTCAGTGGTGCATCTGTTCTGACTGAATTGGTTTGGTGCAATGCTTTACGGCTGTTATATGATGAGTTACTGTCAAAGCCTTGATATCCAATATGTACTAGTCTATCACTTCACTTAAAAATATATATTTTTTCCTCATAGTATAGGGAAAGCAAAGCTGGGTTTTATGGGATCTGCTGCCCTGCCACCATCTGCCCTGTCATTGTTGTTTGTAAATGTATGAATGAATGAATGAGCACCCCAACTTCGTTATTTACCTCATCACATATCCGTCTCTGTGAATGCCTATCCATCATCATCTAAAGCATTTCCGTATATAGCCAGCAGGCCCCGCCCTCTGCCCATTAATTTCAAGTGAACAATTAAATTAAAGTCAGCCCAAGTCCCAGCCCCAGACCCAGCCCCAACCCCAACCTATACACATATAATAATACAGTATATGCATGCCTGTGCCTAATTGCCTAATTGCCTAGCTCTCACGTTTACGGATCCTACTTGTGTTTTCCAATCCAAGACCATTATCATCGATCCTCCCTCTCTCTCTCTCTCTCTCTCTCTCTCTCTTGTACATGTACATGTACATACATGTACAGCAGCATGTTCATCTGGCAATTTATGGTTATGGATGGAAATGAAAGAAAAGGATTCTCAGGGACGGGATGATTTGTTGGTTTTCATTTAAAATCAAGGGTGGCATAAGTACGTAGGTGGTCCAGGCGTTATGATTTCTTGGTTTCTGAAAAACATAAGGAGAAGATGAGAGAAGGAGAGGGAGTAAATTGCAGGGCTTGCTGTTGACTGATGTTTTAAAATTGAAAATGGTTCCCATAATCTGCATGCCCTACTTTAGCTTTCACTTAGTGGCCGCTGCTGCTCATCCATTCATTCATTCATTAATTATTATTATTAAGGCTTGTTGCTATAGCTGCCTATGCTATTTATGCTATAGCTAGCAAGGGCAGCTACGTAGGCAGGCAGGCAGGCAGGGAGGGACCAACCAACCAAACAAGGGTTCCATTCATTATCCGCTCATGTGGTTTGGTATATACTAATACTACTAGTAATTTTCTACAAACAAGACTTGGATAGAGGGAGGAAGCAGTGGGCAATGGGGCATTACATAAAAATCATGAGATGATCCAAAAGGGAGTCTGGCAGGCATACGCAGTAGTAGAGTCGTAGTCGTAGTCGTAAACCAAGTTACAAAAGTGGGTTTGCTACCGTTAACTTTGTCTCCCCAAATACCATCCCATTGGGGGGACAGCCAACACCCACACCCACACTTCTGCGCTAAGGGAAAACTATTCCTCTCTTCCTCCTTTCCTCTATTCCTCTTTAGTTACAATTCAAACCTCCCACTTCTGACTCCCCACATTTTGCTTCTTTTATATTCATTCTCCATTCCATATTCTGGTTTTTTTTAAAAAAAAAAAAAAAAAAAAAAAATTAGCCTCTAATTCATATAATTCTCTTAATTACAAATATTGGTATCCTTTTCATTTATAAATTAATATTGCATCATTATTATGTGACTCTCTCTAGGTAGGCTAGGCTAGGCTAGGCTACAATCACATGCATAGACCTCACTTTCACATCTCACACCCCTGCACTCATTATTCTTAAAGTAACCCTACATTATATCTTCCCTTAGCTTCTCTTTCTTAGCCATACTTTTATTCTTATTGCTTTCATTTCTTCATTATTAACTTCCAGATTTCGGATCACTTCTTCTATCCCTAGCTTTCATCTATCTAATTTTATGAATTATACATGTCTTCTACACTATTTTTTATTCTTAACCTACTTTTCTTTATATTATTTTTTCAGATTAATTTCTATATTATGAAATTTTATTCAAATAAATGTTACAATATCTAAGATCACTTCATCATCTCAAAATATATAATATAAAGCTCTACCATCTTTTTCCACTAATTCTCTCATTTCTTTTTTTTCATAAATAATTATTATTTCTTATTTATCTTTATCTTTATCATAATTTTAATTTTAATTTTAATTTATCTAAGATCACCATAATAATCACAATCATGACATCTCATTTATCTCTTCAAAGTTAAATAAATGCAAGGAGTATGGGATGACGATTGCACCAGGGACAGTCCTTCCATCCGTCTCCTCACTTCTCATATTTAATTTTTTTCAATTCAATTTCTCTCCCTTTTTGCTTGTTATTCTTTCTATTAGTAATTTTTATATTTCAATAGTATGCTTCAAAGTTGTATTTATTTTCGGTATTTCAAATGTTCAACCTTCTCTTATGAGAGTGGCTATGGAAAACAAATTGTGCCGAGTTTTTCAATACAAATAAATCTTCTTCATGAAAATTGGAAATATATTCTTGTTGACTTAATTTTTCAAAATTTTTCATACAATTAATATTAATTTTGAAAATAATTTAACTGTTTCATATTTCTTTTTTAATAATAAATAATTATTAAATGTAGTTACCCACCGGGTTATGATAGATGGTGTTTAGGGTTAATTTAAAAAATTTTGATGATTCAAATATTGTTGGTGATAGTGTTTAATTGTGAAATGGCTATTACATGGAAACTACTTGTATATTTAAGAGGTAGTTAAGTCGGTTAATATGTACATATCCTTCCTTGATATCAGGGCTGGTTTGGTCGATTTGTTAGGTTTTTTTTTTTTTTTTAAACAATAGAGGTAAGAATGTTATGTCCCCTCTTTTGTGTACCCTTTTAATTATTAATTTAAAAAAAAAAAAGAAGGAGCGGGGGATAGGGGAGAAACTCAAGTTACAATGAAGATGAACAAGAGACAACATTTGTAAAGCCTAGGCAGGCATGCCCAGATATTGAGCGGGGGAGCTCCAATCCTTGGCAACTTACTCAATCCCATCCCATATGCTCCAGAAGCAAGTTCATCCATCCACCAGTTGCTTTAATCTTGATCCCCAAGTAATTGGGCATGCAATGATGCAAACGCAATTCGTCTTCAACATCATCCATGGACCTATCCCTGCAACATCATCACACTCAAATTAAAGCAGTACTATCTATGTTGGATTCTTGGATGCTGCAACTTTAATTCTTACTCAAGCAGCTTGCATGCCAAACATATCAAAGCTCTTACGCAAATCAAGTGACTCGTACCCTAGCAGCTAAGTTCAGATGTGACTCTTGATATTATGCAAGATATATGTAATGATATTACGGAACAAAGGCATGCATGCAGTTTTTGTGCAAGATATACAGTTTGACGACTCACTGGATTGATGATATAATTGTAGTTGGAGACATGCATGCTGTAGGACTACTCATCATCAACAACCCATGGACGAATATGATTAAGGATGACAACTAACAATTATACTAGTCAAACAAACAAACAAAGCTGAAATCCTGAATCCTAGCTTACTAACCTTAACTTAACCGTCCTATATAAGATCAGAAAAATGGGTTGACCTAATTCATCATAATTTTTTTTTTTTTTTTAATACATTGATACAAAATTAGAGTACAAGGGGATGCGAATTACAGACCTTGCCCCCTAATTTCACTAGATCAGCCCCCGCCTTATACCTCTAAATCTAATAGAATCTATCAGTTCTATACAAGCTATCAACACAAAAGCAAAAGGGTCTACCTAACTAACCATTTTCAACATCATATATATATATATATATAATTGCTTAATTACTATTAATTATGAATATGTGTAGCTTATATACACAATCGATGCACTTCTCCTCATGCACAATATATTTACAGATTAATCCAAAGAAAGAAGCATACTTATCTAGGCATATGGGCAGTTTTATAAATTAAGGGATGATCTGATGAGGGATCTCTTTGTTTGAGTGATCAGGCTCCCTCAGATCTTGTAGAAATATTTCTTTTGATTCCATGATAAAATCTCTCAAACATTAATTAGTTATAATTCAGAATGAGAGGCAATGAATTAAGAGCAAGTTAATTTGGTACCTATTGCATGCATTGGAAGAGAATTTGGCGAAGCAGCTGCCCAACAACAAAATCAACTGCCCTACGCTGTCCACCAATTTACCTAATTAATTAATTCTGGGCATCATCAAAATCAATCAAGATGAGATTGCACCTACTGTACTGTGTGAATACTGCTTAGTAATATATATATATATATATATATATATATGATCAAAGTGATCAAGAAGATGATCATCGATTGAGGTATATGCAAATGACAAGTAACAAAGGCACCCAAATACCCAAGTATATATATTATTGTCTCCCTCTCAAATAATAATAATATTTCTGTTTATTGTACGATTTTAGTACAATAAACAAACTGAGACTATTATTCTGAAACGGAAATAAAAGTTTGTATACACGAGAGCCAAGCGACTCTATATGAGACCGCACTCCTCCTTCAATCTCTAATACCTAATATTACCAATTTACATTTTGCACTTGAAATGTTTGGAAAAGAAAACTCCTTATTAAGAAACCTAGATAGGGTACTAATTATTAATAAACATAATATATAAAACTAAATAGTCGTGTACATGTTTAATTAACCTGATTTGGGAGTCTGGAATTGTCTGGTGGAAGGGTCAGTTCTGATGGAGTCAATCTGCAGGCAGATTCTTGTCCACTCCAAAGCAATATTGGCAATGCCAATGCTGCCTCATCCATCATATTCATCTCTCTATATATTCAGTGGCTCAAAATGAATCAATCATCAAATATCCAAATCCAAGGACATAGAATTACCAGCCTTGCCAGCTTTCTGGAGGAGGTCACTACTACTACTACTACTACAGGGCACAACCATTGTGGGGGTTCCATTATTATTATTCACATCATCACATGAATAAGTAGTAGTAGTTGTAACATTACTGTATGGCGGCCTCAGCATCAGAGGTGAAACTGAAAAAGAATGAGATGCCATGGCCGTGGACGACAGTATCTCACATTGCATATCCAATATCTCCGGATCCGGATAATGATGATGAGAATAGTATTGCTTTTCTTCCTCCCTGGAGATCGGGCAATCCATATTCACTCCAAACAGCCTCAGGCGCTTAGCTGCAGCCTTCCCTTGGACCACTGGCACCGACTCAAATACCTGTACCATACCACCTGCCTCATCCTCATCTTCATCCTCCTCTTCCTCGTCCTCCTCCTCCCTCTCTCCCCCGTGATGATGATGATTATGATGATGGACCATCCCCCTTATCAGCTGGCTGGACCCTCCACTTCCCATCCCAACACCACCTGTACCACCATCACAGACCCTTGCCGCCGCCGCTGCTGCTCCTCCCCCTCCCCCTCCTCCTGCTGTTTGGGATCTGTTGAGATATATGATTGACCCGGAGCAAGGGTTTCTACCTCCATATCCTGAAACGTAACCACCACCACGGCTGCTATTTTCATAATTATATTGTTGGAAATGGGAGTAATAGTATTGATCCCTGCTGCTGCTACTGCTGCTGGGTGGGTGTTGTTGCAAGAAATTATAAGGATGATTCCAGGGGTAATGAAAAGAATATTGATGATGATTATATTGTGAAGAAGAAGAAGAAGGAACAGAGAGAGTCGGGGTTATGAAAGAATTAGGATATTGGTGATAAAGAGGAGCAAGACGAGGAGGAGAAGGGGCATTGGGACGGCGTCTCCAATCGATGAACAATCGATCTTTGCCGAGCTCACCAAGGCCACGCTGAAAGGACACAATATCCCCGGCATCCAGCTTCTTTTCCTTGACGAATCGACTCCAGCCTTTTGTCATCACATAACTCTGGCTGCTGTTCCAATAGGAGTACCTGAATCTCCAGGGCTTACCGTTGCTGTCCTCGAAATTCAAGAGGAGTCCCTTGTCGTTGGTGGAGGAGTCAAGAGGGAAGTACTTCTCGGCGTGCTGTTTAGGGATCACCAATCTATTGAGCTTCCCAACGTCGCTAGGGGTCACGACTTTATCAAACATGTGTTCTCTCTCAATGGAGAGCGGGAGAGATGGTGAGGAGCCCTGGTGGTGATGATGGGCATCCTGATCAGAAATGGTGGTGTTGTTAATGCTTGTACTGGTACTGGTGGTGGTGGTGGTGGTGGTGGTGGTAGTGGTGGGGGAGGATGAGGATCCAGTACCGTCCACGGATATCATCATTAAGTGGTCATGGAGGTGGGATGTATTATAATGACGGCCTCCGCTGGTCATCATGAGTTGAGTATCCCGGCGGGTGGGAGGGGGACCCCTAGATGGAGGTGGTGGTTGTTGATAAGATAAAGGGAAGCCTATTTGGTGGTGAGATTGGTCGAGAGAGGAAGAAGCAGCGGCAGCGGCAGCGGCAGCGGCAGCAGCAGACGCTCCATTAATTCCTAATCTGGAGGAGTGGTGGTGGTGGTGGTGATCTGCTTCTTCCTGGTAACTAAATCCTTGTCTACCACTGCCTCCTATCAAATTATTCATCATTAAAATTGGAATTTGGAGATAGCCTGTGGGTTTGGTTCTAGTGATCAATAAGTAGGTAGATTCCCATATGGTGTGGTGTAGCAGTAGTATTTAGGTAAAAAAAATTTCAAGGTTGTTTGTTAGTTAATTGCAGCAGCTCTCCGTCCCTCCCTCGGCCGGTTCTCCAACTCCAAAGAAAAGTTAAAAAAAAAAAAAAAAGGCTCCAAAATACAAAATTTAGATCTGATCACTAAAATTGATAAATAGTATAGCTAGGGTTGGAACTTGTACAAATAAATTTTAGGGTATGAATGAAAAAATAGCAAGTATGCATATGTGGTGGTAAAGAGGATGAGTAGTGGTAGGCAGCTGGTAGGTACTTGGTGGAGTTGGTGGGTGCTAAAAATCTGAATCAAACAGCTGAATGAGTGTAACTAGGGCATGAAATGGAAGGAAGGAAGGAAGGAAGGAAGAAGAGGGGATGAGATGGTTGATGAATTTTAGGAGGAGGTGGGGGCGGTGGGGGGGACGGAGGAGAGATTTAGGGAAGGAAGAAAAGAGAGAGTAATGGGATTTTTTGCTTGATACAATACAAGGTGCTGATGGTATTAAGTGGCCAAGTAGTGTCGTCGTCGTCGTCGTCGTCTGAGTCTGAGTCTGTTAGTGTGGTGGTGGTAGATGAGATGAAAAGGACAAAGCGAAGACATTAAGGGAAGGGCGGGGCAAATAAGGTCTACCTAAATGCCTAGGCTACTTAACTAAGTAAACCCACATTACTCCTCTACTCCATATCATATCTTGTGTATTTTAACATCTTTTATTATGAATGAGATTAAGAATACAATATCCTTAGTATTAAAACATGTTTCATCATGGCAATTTATATCCTACTCCTATAGGACCACCATGAATTTTACTCCTACCCCGCGCTACAGTAAACGCGCGCTACAGTTCCGCGCGCTACAGTAAACTCGCTACAGTACCTTCATTTTTTTTGTTATTTTTGGCTTTTTTTTTTTTTTTTTTTTGCCTTCCTCTTTGAAATTTTTTTCGTCCGTTTTTTTTCTAAACAATTCAGTATTTTTTTTAATGTTTTTGAATTTTATAAAAAAATTATTTTTAAATTATCATTTTATTTGTTTTATAATTAAATAATTTTAGATATTATGATACATATTATGGACGTTTTTGTTGTATGATATGATTTCTTTTATATTTTTGATCTGATATCTAAATTCTGTTGATCTGATGTCTGCTATTTTGTGATCTGATGTCTATATAATCATGATTTGATCTACCTTGTTAAGTATATTTTAGTTCTACTGTATGATTTCTTTTATATTCTTGATCTGATATCTATAGTCTGTTGATCTGATGTTAAGTATGAGTTGATCGGATGTCTATATATCCTGATCTGATCTCCTTTGTTAAGTATGTTTTAGTTCTGCTGTGTGATTTCTTTTAAAATCTTGATCTGATGTCTATAGTCTGTTGATCTGATGTCAATTATGAGTTGATCTGATATCTATATAATCCTGATCTGATCTCCTTTGTTAAGTATGTTTTTAGTTCTGCTGTGTGATTTCTTTTAAAATCTTGATCTGATGTCTATAGTCTGTTGATCTGATGTCAAGTATACGCTGATCTGATGTCTATAGTCTGTTGATCTGATCTCCCTTTTTAAGTATGTTTTAGTTCTACTGTATGATTTCTTTTAAAATATTGATCTGATGTCTATAGTCTGTTGATCTGATGTCAGGTATGAGTTGATCTGATGTCTATATAATCCTGATCTGATCTCATTTGTTAAGTATATTTTAGTTCTGCTGTGTTAAGTATGTTTTAGTTCTGCTGTGTGATTTCTTTTAAAATCTTGATCTGATGTCTATAGTCTGTTGATCTGATGTCAAGTATGAGTTGATCTGATGTCTATATAATCCTGATCTGATCTCCTTTGTTAAGTATGTTTTAGTTCTGCTGTGTGATTTTTTTTAAAATCTTGATCTGATGTCTATAGTCTGTTGATCTGATGTCAAGTATACGCTGATCTGATGTCTATAGTCTGTTGATCTGATCTCCCTTTTTAAGTATGTTTTAGTTCTACTGTATGATTTCTTTTATATTCTTGATCTGATATCTATAGTCTGCTGATCTGATGTCAAGTATTCGCTAATCTGATGTCTATATAATCCTGATCTGATCTCTCTTGTTAATTATATTTTAGTTCTACTGTATGATTTCTTTTATATTCTTGATCTGATATCTATAGTCTGTTGATCTGATCTCTTGTATTCTCTAATCTGATGTCTATATAATCCTGATCTGATTTCCCTTGTTATAAAAAGTATTTTTTTAAAAAAAAAAAGAATTTTTTTTAAAAAAGGTATTTTTTTTTAAAAGTTTGTGCGTAAAAAAAAAAAGAAAACTGTTGCGCGTTACTGTAGCGCGAAACTATAGCGCGTCACTGTAGCGCGCGCGCTACTGTAGCGCGCTACAGTAAGTAGGAGTAAAATTCATCCTACTCCTATAGTACCACCGTAAACGGACTCGTTTCATCATATGTATTCATAATTAAAATATTACAATTTAATTGCTTATATGGGATCAATATATGAAGGGAAGATTTTTTTAATTCGTTCCAATTGTTGATTCAAAAGTGTGTGGGTGTGTCTATAAATAAATTTTTTAATATTTTTATTTTAATTGATTAGGTTCTTAATTGATTATTACTATCTCATCATTCCACTGGATACTATCTTAATAAATTGAGAGTTTTTAATTAAGTATTTAATCACTTAATACATAGGATAACAAGTTTTAATATTTTAAGTAGGTTTCAAATGTAAATATAATGGTTAGTTTCATGTGATATGTTTATGATTTATTGGTGAATTGAATTATTATAAAATTTTCTTTTTTTTTTAAAAAAAAAATATTAAATTTCTGGAAATAATTTTATTATTAACTATTATTTTTAAAAATAAAAAAGAAATCTATCATTGAAATGAATAAAAATTTATTCATGACATGATTATTATCTTTTATAAAAATATATTAATATGATGGTGGTAATTTTAATTTAAAATAGTAAAAAAGTTGTTTTAAAATTTTTTTGAAAATATTATTACTATCAAAATTTCATATTATTTAGTATTAATAATTACATATTTAAGAAATTATATTAAAAAATAATATTTTTATAATGATAATTTTATGTGTTGTATATTTTTGTGGAAAAAGTTTTAACTTAATTTAAAATTTTGATATTTTAAATTTTAAAATTCAAATTTTTAGATTTTAGACCTATTTTATGTGTTTATTTTAATTTTATCAAACAGGTGAACTAAACAAATCCAGTTTTTAATATATAATGATTGTGGTTGTTTGTGTGGAGTGCATTTTAAAAGCATTAGAACTAAGAAAAATAGTAAGGATATAGAATAGAATATAGATAGACAAGGTGTGAAATTAATGAAAATAAGAATAATATGATGGTAACCGCACTCCATTGAAACCTCAGATGATTATTCCCATGGCTACATGGTTAAGAGAAATAATAAAAAGAAGGAAGTATATATATATATCTCCTAAACAAATTAAAAAGATTTATATATGATGAAATAGTTTTTTTTTTTTAAAAAAAAACTAATAGTTAATTAAAATAAAATAGGAAAAAAAAATTAGGAAGAGAGTGTCACGTGATATTGTAGGGTCTCTATCCTGTTTTTTCCTATTGAAATTATGGATGTTTGTTAATAATTACCTCTTGTATTGTTTACCATTTTATACTTTGTGAAATCAAAATTGTGAGAAAAATATGGAATGCCTGAGTATAAAATTGTTGAATTTGAATTGAGCATAAAACTTATGACTGTTGAGATTGGTTGAAAAGAGGAATTGTAAATTAATTAAAGTGGATGAGCAGTAGTCCTTTTCCCTTAGCATATATTTATTGGAAAGAAAATTATCAAAGAAAAAGAGTAATCAAAGTCCTATGCCACATGCTATTACAGTAATCAATTTTGGTAGACAAAAGGTCATAATAACCACAAAGGCAAGTAGTAGGATGGATCATCTATCAATCTAAGAAGTAGTAGTAGTAAATGGGCTTTGCAACACCTTGATAGAGTTAAGAGGCAAACAAGGCATGGTGGCTTTGAGGAGGGGGATGGAATATGTTATGGAGCGCATCTATAGATTGATTATGTCCTAATTAAGTTTTTTTTTTTTTTTTTTTTTTTTGATGATCATCATCAGGGGACATTGAATTAATTGGAGTGAGTTAGGCAAACAAACAAAAAGTCCTCCTTTGTCTGTTTATCTCTGCTCCTTAAAATACACGAAACCCAAATAATTTTACAACTACTCACTTCCCACTATATTTGAGTTAAACCAAACAACATTAATCACATATCATCCGAACCAATTCCAGCCACAATTGCTCCATTTGAGGCTGGAATATGAATATCCCACCCACTTCCGCCTTTTCCATTCCCATGCATTGTCTCCATTCTATTATATATAAAAATTTTTGCCAGATGTTTTTGTGTAAAATGACAACTAACCACCCCATTCCCCCCCAATTCCACACACCACAGCAGCAGCAGCTCTATACTAGTAGACAGACTTTAGCTAGGTTGCAAGTTGTTCCTATGTGTAGCCTAGGTAGGCACTAGCCACTGGACCACTTCCCCATCGTCCTTCCCCCCATACCCATACCCATACCCATACTCCTCTCCTCATTCCCAATTCCGCCGGCCCCTTCCACCGGAAAACCATCAAGAGTTACACATTTCTGCTGCTCTTCTTCACCCCCCCCCCCCCCCCCCCCACACACTTCTGTCATATCGCTATCTCCAACTATTTCTTTTCCCCACACTTCGAAGCACTCCTTCCTCCTCCTCCATTCCATATTGCTTCCCATTTCTTCTTCATATATACTATTAATAATTAGTATCCGTACCCATCATCAAAACCTATGATTTTTATTTATTTATCTTCTAAATCTTATCTTACCACTTTATAACAAATGGGCTTCGTTTGCCATCAACTTGGACTTTGTCCAATCAAGGCCCAACCCAATCTCTCCCCTTTGTTTTACTTGGGGTCATAAATGTCCTTTGGCAAGAGGGGAAAAGTGAGAAGAAACCAAAAGCCCCGCCCCTCTTTTTTTTTTAGGGTTCTTCCTCGGGTTCCTTCCATCATTCTTCGCCCGATTCTATCCTCTCTTGCTAGATTATTATGGATCCTTATTCTTCATCCCCAGGTGGTTCGTCCCAAGTTTCTACTGAGGATCTCATCGACCAGGTCAAAATCCAGCTTGCCCAGGCCTATGCTGAGGAGTTCCTCGAGGTGCTTAATGAATTCATTGTTTTTGCTTCTAATGCCTTTTTTTTTTTTTTAAATTGTAACTTAAATTGATTGTATTACCCCAATTATGCAAACAACTTGTTCCAGTTCATTATGCGTCTCAACTCTTTTTTAGCCTTCAAATTTAGTAATTGCTTAGTACTATCGAACTCCAGTGAAGTAATTCGTGCATTTTGTGAGGATAGGTGATTGTATAGTGTCAAAATTAACAAAGAACGTTACATGCGAAATGTGGTATGATATTGTGGATTTAAGGTTATACTTTAAAAAGAAAATAGCTGTAAATTTGGGCACTACCACAGCAGACTTAGACTTAGACTTAGACTTTGAGCATGACTGGCCATCGAAGAATATATAATACTAGAGTGCCAGTAGATGTATAGCACGAGTTGAGAGCACAGAAACAGGGAAATCTAATATGCTCTTGTGTTTGTTTCTCTAACTTGTAGCCAATAATGACTCACTTCACTAGGCAATTTGTAGCATGGGGAAAGTGCATTCTAGTTGATGGGTTCATGTTTTGTTATGCTTGGAATATGTGTGATTGATTGAAGAATAGAAGTATTTTTGCTTGTTAAGTTTGTTTGAAGGTGCTAAAAATTGCAGACTTGCTGAATCCTGTGCAGTCCCTTGTTACTTAGGTTAAAGGGCTCTCTGCTCTCTTTTAAGTTGTATTTTCAATCTGTGAGGCCAAAAGTGATATATACTTATCATTGACAAAGCTATTATATTGAATTAGCTAGCTATTATGTGACAGACTGTAAGGGGAAAGTGCTTCGACAAGTGTATTACCAAACCAGGGAGCAGCCTCAGCGGGAGTGAAGGTAGCTGCATATCCCGCTGTGTGGATCGCTATATTGAGGCCACTGGTATCATTAGCAGATCTCTTTTCCGCCCATCCACCTGATACTTTTGAGGAGAACGTGTCTGTCTGCTTAACCACCCCCCCCCCCCCCCCCCCCCCCCAAAACACCCATTTTCTATTTTCGAATTCCATTCATAACATTTGGTTTGGTACTCTCTGTAAGACTTGTTCCAATTTTATTTACCATTGTTTGGAAAAAGTAAAATTATTATTAGTATCTTGGCTCTCGTGGTTGTGCCGTTTGATATTGTGACTCCAGCTGCAAGAATAATTAATTACTATCTGGGAACAGATTACAACCTGTTCTGTTCTGTCTGTTAACTTCCAATGAGAAGTACCTCTGATAGTTAGATCAAATTTTTTTAAAAAAAAAATTATGCACATCTAGCTTCACTTGCGGACCTTTTGAGCTTGGTTACCACTCACTAACCCTCGTCAAATAGCCATAAAATGTCACATATTACAGTTCAAAGTCACAAATTCAAAGTCATTCCAGTTCTAACAAATAAAAGGGCAGCTTCAGAAACAAGAACGTGGTTGGATAGTGTGTTTAAACATCATAAAGGGTGAAACAAAGAAAGAAGCTGTATATTGCTGGGGGCTGATGCGTTCATTGCATTTTTCCTTTCTGCATCCCCTAAATCAGTATTCTGTCTACTTCCTCAATGTCTGCAATATGTACTCAGCATAAAGGTCCCTGCACCAACAATATCTCTCAAGCATCAAGAGATGCCTCTTTTAACATTTTACACAAATCACCACATTCATGCATTCAGTAGCACTTACATGGAGTGTTGGATTGCATCAATAGCGGTAGCTGCAGGCAGAAATTCATCAACCGCAACCTCTTTGTTCTCATTCTTCTTGTCTCATCATAAGCGTTAAGTAAAAAAATTTCAGATCTTGCTCCAAAAAATAACCCCTTATATACACTTTAGAGGAAAGGTAGACTAAAATCTAGTGAGGATACAATCTTCAAAGAATCGACGGATTTCAGCCAGACGATGTGGGGGAAGCTGGTTGATATCAGTGTAGTGCCGATATTCTGGGTCGTCCGCACATACAGCAATAATCTTATCATCCTTCTCTCCCTGGATCAATGAGAAGAAAATTTAGATCTAAGATTGGAAGAACATCAAAATAACCTTAATTTATTTCTACAAGGAATATTACCTGATCAATCATGGGCATCAGTCCTACAGCTCTTGCTCGGAGGAAGCAACCAGGAAGTACGGGTTCCTGTTGAGAGCAATCAGATTATTTAACCATCTCCAAGCAAGCAAACCATTAATCATATACTTGAAATTAAAGGGGAAATATATGTTTTACCTGCATTAGGACTAAAACATCCATTGGGTCATTATCTTCACATAATGTTCGAGGAATGAACCCGTAGTTGTGAGGATAGACAACTGATGAATATAATATGCGATCAACCTATAATATCACCATTCACACAATTGTGCACCACATCACATTGCACAGCAAAGTTATAAACAAGGCAAAGAGTATCTCATCTCTGGGAATACTATAAGAATGTCAATGTACCTTGATCAGACCAGTTTTTTTGTCTAGTTCATATTTGACTTTGCTTCCTTTGGTTATTTCAATGACCTAAATGTACAAAGATAAACATCAACTGTATCAAAAATAATGATGATCCTTAAATAAATACCGAAATGCAACTGGGAACACCACTTTCAAGGTCCACCAGTAAATTGCTAATGTTGAATCCAGTAGCCAAGTTAAGATGGCTGATGAATCCAGTAGAAGCCTTGGAGAAACTCAAACTTTAGACAACAAAAAAGGTATATACATGAGAAATATCACACAGCATCTGCAACTCAGGATTCATTATCCTAACTGGCTTCGGGGTCATTAATGCATAGCTGGTTTCAGTTAAGTAAATACAACTTGCTCAATGAAATTTGTAATCTATTTGTTAAGCATTGAATCAATCAGAGAATATCCGCAATCACTCAAATCTATTTGTGAAACTCCTGGATCTAAATATGGATGAAATGCTATTTCAAGGTGAAAGGATGACCAGTGCATACAACATTGAATATTTGAGGAGCTCCTGGCCCTGCATTAATGGTCGAAACACATCAAGTCAGTGGTTCTACTTTCAAGCATCAATCGATATAAAAACAAGAATCCCATTTCAGTATATCCCAATGAGAAGGAAAAAATGAGGGGAATAATCCTATATATCAAATTACCAATCTCAAGATCATGCCAAGGATGAGCCGCCACTGATCTCCTTGACAAAGATGAGAGTATCCTTTCATTCAAACGCGGGGCTCCTCTTCCATTTTCATTCCCTTGGGTACTCATGTTCTGATAAAAAATGGGAAAGAAAATGAAAATTTATAAAAATAAAATAAAATTTTACTGCCCAGCAAAGCAAGAGCGTCACAAAAGCATCAACTTTTCCACTCACTGATATCAAATATCATCGGACCAAGCTGACCAACCAAACTGAGATCAAATATCATCAGACCAACCAAACAAACAGCAGCCAAAGTCAAAGGGTCTTAAAAGGGTAGGTCTTTTTTCCCAAGAAAACGCCATTACTGATATGCAAGATTACAAATCCTGGTCTTTTTTTTTTTCCCTATGCCCAACAAATAAAATAGTATTGCAAATTCATAAAACTTGGTTCCAATCTGCCAGTCAGCATATGTTGCAAAGAATATACTAAGAGCAAGAAATCATATGGAGTTGAATCTTGATATTGAACATTTAGAAATGAAAAAATCCTACCTGAAGAGGACTGGGCGGTGAATGATGCTCCTGGATGATTACTGACTAAATTAGCAGCTGAGATTTTGAGTATTGGATAACAGTGGGGTTGATGAAACAGGTGAATATATATATATATAAAGGGTAGCGTTGAAATCCCACGTGGTTGAAGTAGAGCTTGTTTAGTGCCAAGAAAACCAGGTCAATCGGACGATTTTGCCTTTGCCCCGGAATACTCCTCCACCTAATTTGGTTTTGCGCCCCTCTCCCCGAACCACCCCACCACCCCCCCCCCCAAAAAGCCCCGCTACGGAGTATAATTTATTTCTAAAAATTATTACTTTTTTTTTAATTTAATTATTGCCACTTTCTTTCCTACCGTCATTATAATTGTATTATTTATTTCTCATTCTGACTTAAAAAATAATAATAATAATAATAATAATTTCTTGTCTCTTTCTTTCCTACTGTTCTTGTAATGGTCAAGAATAATACATAGTATAACTTAACAAGTGATTCAAATTAGATTAAACATTGAACATTGCAGTTTATGGAATACCACTACCAACGACAAATCTTGCTTAGAATCTATGCAGAAGCACAGAATTGGTACAAGAAATACCTACTTGTATTAAATAAATCAAATGATCAAGATTGTTGAAGAATGCCGGGAAAATGAATGCCTCTATATTAATGACTACAGCTGACGGTACATGGTGTACAATGTAACTGCAACTCAGAGCTAGTACAGACTATCAACTGAGAAGAAAGGAACAAATAAATAAAAACTAAGACTAGAAAATCTCTTTCTTTTTTGGTTCAAGAACTGGAGGGTCAACATCTATTCCCATATTTGCAGCAGTGCCTGCTATTATTCTCATTGCTGACTCTATAGTTGAACAATTCAGGTCTGGCAACTTCTCTTGTGCAATGACTCTCAACTGCTCAATAGTAATCTTACCCACTTTCTCTTGCTTTGGATCTTTGGAACCTTTCTCAGCTCCTGAGAATCAAATCAGTCCAGAAAGAATTAGTCAGCTTTTGAAGCTTCAACTATTCTAAGTTCAAATGACTCTTTACTAGGAACTAGCCATCCATATTACATAATCGTAAAGCTAAAACAAGAGAGTATAAACATAAGTTCCTTTAATCTAACCCTCCCACTAGACCAAGAAATCACAGAAATAATTACAAAATTTCCCAAGGCATTGAACATTTCGTTTTCCCTTTTCCCTCCCCTAGCAATACATATGCCTGCCAAGTCAAAACTGATTCACCATTGGGATCAGTATACTTATTATAAATGGAGCAAATGCATTCAAAATCATGATATCCTTCTCCAGAAAAAGGTGATAGTCATGATATTGAAAATCACCGGCAAACAAAATTTGTATAAACCTCTTAATTTTATTGATTGCAAATAAAAATCAAAGGCCAAATGTCACTCAGAGCAGTGAAGGCATTTTACCGATAATGCATCTAAAAGTCACAACACAAATCCAAATTAACAACATAACACCACAACAACTACAGTTATTTAGCTCTGTTCAAGCAAACCAGACTCAACTGGAGCATTATGCTTGTCGAACTTATTTGAGGGAGTGTATTTATTTCATAATACTAATCTTAGTTATGATTCAGGATATACAATAACCAATGAATTATATTGATAAACATAAATATACTAATAGAGCTCATCTTAGTTTTACACCTCCTAGGCGTGAAAGAATTACAACATTGGCTTCTTTCCAAAAAATATTCAAGAGTATTGGAACAGAGGGGCGCTCTCAGTTTATTAGCGGGACTAGTTCACAAACACAACCTTGTACTCACCTTGGAGAGCAGAAAAAGGACGCTGAACATGCATACAATTTACAAACACTCCTCAAGTGTCCTTTAAAAACAGCCAATGCATCAAGGAAACAGAAGTTAAGGCACGTATATACCTGCCGCTTTGAGTAGCAGAACTGAAGCAGGAGGAGTCTTCAAGATGAAAGTGAAACTTTTATCCTACAAAAAAATGCGATTACAATCAAACAGGGAAAGAAAAACCCGGGAGAGGGAAAGTGAAAAGGAACAAAAACACACACAAAAGAGAAGTGAACTGACATCGTAAACAGTAATTTCCACAGGGATAACATAACCAGCTTTATCAGCAGTCCTGGCATTGTAATCCTTGCAGAAAGCCATAATATTGACACCCTTAGACCCAAGAGCAGGGCCCACTGGAGGAGATGGGGTGGCCTTCCCAGCCTCCAGAGCAAGCTTAATCACCCCAGTCACTGCGAATAGATAAAATAATAATAAATTTCAGAAATTGGGTACAAAGACAAGGTTTTCAACGGGGGTTTCCTATCCCCTACCTTTCTTGGCTTTGGCACCGGGCTTAGGGGGAGCCATGGAAATGACAGTGAGGCGCTTGTAAGAATTAGGAGACAAAGAGATTGAGGAGGAGGAGGTATAAAACTGGAGGGGGAGGGTTTGGATTGAGGACAAATTGACAAGGGACCCTACTCCTCCTCCACACCATGATGATGGTGGTGACTTTGTTTCTCTGGTGCTTCTTCTAGGGAAGATAATATTATGAATAGAAGAGATGGTAGCAGCACTAGCAACTGACATCTCTCTGCGTCTCTTCTTGAAATTCCTGTCTAGAATAGGAGGAAGGAGGAGGACATGAGAATGGAATTAGCAGCTGAATAAGAAAGATTGGATTGGGAGTCAACAGAGGTGTGGATAACTCTGGGTTTGGGCTAGCTGGGACCTCATGGGCTTGGGATACAGATTTGACAGGATACCATTTGGAAGTCTGAATAGTCCAAATCCAATTCTGTAGTGAGGGTAATTATGGGCCATAGCCCATAGCTACTCAGATCTTCTGGAAGAAAGAAGGGCGGCCCTGGGTGGGGCAGGGGTCAAGTCTCAAAAGCGAGATGACAATGCACATTGTTACGTATAAGAGTTGGAGAAAGGACAGGCATACGTTAAAGATGAGTGTATATGCACTATAAATTTTGTATAGTTAGTTATTGTTTTTTTACGGTGACATAGATACAATCTTTTCAAATATAATTATCACATTTTTCATAATTTGTAGCATAAAAAGTGAAGAGTGATTGCCGTGCCATAATTGTCTGGTGTAGAGCACAAGTGTTGGTTTATTCCCAAATCCAAAGGAGAAATGACAAAGGGAGAAGGGAGGAGATCATCAGAGGCAGCAGTTTAATTAGCAATCCCTTTCTTCTAGAAGATCCATCAGTTTCCAACCCATGCTGGGATATAGGGATGAAAGTGATTCGGCCGAAACCGGCCAAACCGGTCAAGTTTTATCGATTTGGTCGGTCTCAAATATATATACGGTTCGGTCGGTTTGACAAATTTTCAAACCGATAGTTACGGTTCGGTCGATGGTTTCAATAATAAAACCGGTCACTTCGGCCGGACCGGCCATTTTTAATTTAATATATATAATAAATATATTTAGTAGAACTAAAACATACTTAACAAGGGAGATCAGATCAGGAATATATAGACATCAGATCAGTGAATACTTGACATTAGATCAACACACAATAGATATCAGATCAAGAATATAAAAAAAATCATACAGTAGAACTAAAACATACTTAACAAGGGAGATTAGATCAGGAATATATAGACATCAGATCAGCGAATAATTGACATCAGATCAACAGACAATAGATATCAGATCAAGAATATAAAAGAAATCAATCAGTAGAACTAAAACATACTTAACAAGGGAGATCAGATCAGGATTATATAGACATCAGATCAGCGAATACTTGACATCATATCAACAGACAATAGATATCAGATCAAGAATATAAAAGAAATCAATCAGTAGAACTAAAACATATTTAACAAGGGAGATCAGATCAGGATTATATAGACATCAGATCAGCGAATACTTGACATCAGATCAACAGACAATAGATATCAGATCAAGAATATAAAAGAAATCATACAGTAGAACTAAAACATACTTAACAAGGGAGATCAGATTAGGATTATATAAACATCAGATCAGCGAATACTTGACATCAGATCAATAGACAATAGATATCAGATCAAGAATATAAAAGAAATCATACAGTAGAACTAAAACATACTTAACAAGGGAGATCAGATCATGATTATATAGACATCAGATCAGCGAATACTTGACATCATACCAACATACTATAGATATCAGATCAAGAATATAAAAGAAATCAATTATTTTTGTGAAGTCTTGTTTTTGGTACAAAATGTCACGGGTTCGAATCCTGTCATCCCTATTTTTGTGTGTACTTTTTTTTTGAAATAAAACGTAAATTTGTTTGAAATCATCCAAATCAGCCGAACCAAACCGTCTAAATATGGTTTGGCCGACTTGGTTTGGCATATTTATTTGGCCGACTTAGTTTGAAAATTTGTCAAACCGTAGTTATTGGTTTGGCCGGTACTTTAGCCTTCAAACCGGTCAAACTGGCCGATTTACCCCCCTACTGGGATAGATGTAGATAATGGGATCAATTTTTACCCAGCAATTTCACTTCAAAATAAAAGCAAAATCCATCATGAAGAGGAGTTTTTGTTTGATTAACTAACAAAAAATACAAACAAAATACAAAAGCTCGAATGAACTTTACTCCTTAGGAAATTATTATAATGGAAATGAAATCATCCAATACTTAATCTCCAAGACACAACATAATCATAGAACACGTCTAAAGAAAAAATAAAAATACGATCACCAGATGAATTTTTACACGTGATAGCTTTTACAGATAAACAATTGTCATGCCTGTTTTTATTTATTTTTTGAGGATTCCATGTCATGTCTTCAACACCTGATTATCAGAAAACTTATTTTGATCTTGTCTACTATTAACCAGTCCTCTCTCAAATTTAAAAAAAAAAAAAAAAAACAGAAAAGGGTTAACAAAAGGATCTTACTATTTGTAGCACAAATTTACTATTTGTAGCACCAAAAAAAATGAAATAACAAAAATGCCCTTAATGTATGAATAAGTAATATACTTCACAAAATTCAAAAAACATCTCAAAACATACAAAACTCATTCAAAAATCTGACGAAATCCGTCCAAATCGTTAAAAAAACGTTAAAAATCGTAGAAACAAATTGAAACACATAGTTCGTTCAGCTTGGGATAGAGTCTACTTCAAAATTGACGCAAAAATGGTACGAATTTAATACTTTTGTATTGTTTTTATCATGCTGCCAAAAAAATTGCACATGTTTTGCAATTTTATTTAGGAAAATCGCCCATAATTGGCGAATGTGCTGAAAAAATCGCCCAGTGTTGGCGATTTTTTATACAAAATTCGCCAATTATAGGCAATACTTCAATGAAAAATCGCCTGCTTTTTGCGATTTTTCTAGGCAAAATCGCAAAAAGCAGGCGATTTTTCCCTGAAAAATCGCACAATGCAGGCGATTTTTCTATGAAAAATAGCATAATGCATGCGATTTTTCACTGACCAATCGCCTATTGCAGGCGATTTTTCTGAAAAAATCCGTACTTGCATGCGATTTTTTCATGGAAATATTGCACATTGTGCGCGTGATTTATTTAAAAAATACCTACTTGCATGCGTGATTTTTTCATGGAAATATTGCACATTGTTTATGTAAGTACTTACAATTAGTTTGAATTTGATTAATGACGCATGATCCAAATGGATTGCCCGACCTTCAGAGGGATTTGAGTCACGAGTTTAAGTGTCCTGGCTTCTTTCCTACTGAAGAAGCAGCATACACTTATTATTCAGATTTGGCTCTTTTATTTCGTTTCGAGCTGATTAAAGTAGGGAAGGGTAATAGTGAAAAATCGGTCACATATCGTTGCAACAGATTCAGAGATCCGGTTGAACAAGGGCCTCCCCCACAACAGAGGAAGAACACCAAACGGCGAGGGTGTAAGTGTATGTTCAAGTTATATTGCAAGGAGGTGATGGTTAATGGTTGGTGGGTCAAAGTTACACCAGGTGAAAAATCCATGCACAATCACACTGCTATAGTGTATCCAGAGGAGCACAGATAGCTCAGCCATTTGAGTGATGATGCAAGGCAGGTTGCTAGATCTTTGAACAATGCAAATATGAAGCCTAAGCTGATTCGGAATCACCTTGCTGAGACGCAACCTGGAGATAATGTTACAGTGAGGCAGGTAAACAATCTGAAATCTGCTGACAGGAAGGCATCATTTGAAGGCAGAAATATTGGGCAGCAGTTTGTGCATTACGCCGAGGAGAAGCATTATTATGTGAAAGTTTTGACAGAAGATGGCACAGACGTGATCACACATGCATTCATAGCGCATCCAATGTCAATTCAGTTGTTGAACAAATATTATTGGGTGATTGTGGTGGATGCAACATACAAGACCAACAAGTACAAGATGCCACTCTTTGAAATAATTGGTATGACTCATTCCAATAAGAATTTTAATATTGCTTGTGCCCTTTTGAGAGATGAGAAAAAATTACTTATGATTGGGTGTTTGAGCAGTTGAGAGAGTTGTTGGATGTTGAAAATTGTCCTAGTGCTATTGTTTCTGATCGAGAGATGGGTTTGATGGATCCTATACGGGATCATTTTCCTAGATCACACCATCTGTTATGTTTGTGGCATATCGACCGTGATGTCGATAATCAGCTGAAAAAGCTTGTTGGTGAGGGTGACAGGAAAAAAGCAATAAAAAAGCTTTGGAAGGCAATTGTTAATGCGCCAACCGTTGAAGAGTATGAAATGTTACTGAAGCGGCTGAAGGATAGTTACTCTATGGTTGCGCCGTCTGTTGTTATATATTTGGAGAGGACATGGCTGGTGTACAAAGAGATGTTTTGTAGGGCTTGGACAAACAAAATTCTGTATTTTGGCAACACTAGTAGTAACAGAGTGGAGAGCACTCATGCTGCTCTTAAGGATTGGATGAATGCCGGCACCTATTCCCTTGACACGCTGTTTGGTGTGATTGACGACCATGTCAATTACCAGCTATCACAGATAAGGTAAATTTATTACCTAGTTTAATTCCGTACTTACTGTATTTATTTAAATTATGCACTCATACCTTGATTATTTAACATGATTCAATACTTAATTTATTAATTTAATGCATGTATGTTTTACTTGATTTATGTATTTTTTAGGGAAACGCTTGAGGCATGCATTTCCAAGAAAGCAACCGCTATGATGTGTTTTCCGTATGAATTATTGAATGGTTATGTGTCGCACCATTGTTTGGAATTGATAAGTGAACAAGTTGAAAGGATTAGTAAGTTGGGCAATGACTTGTTTGAGCGATGTGGGTGTGTCTGCAAGACGACCCATGAGATTCCTTGTGCATGTGAAATTTGGAAGTTGAAGGAATCTCGTGACACGATCACTGTTGAAATAGTGCACGAGTTTTGGAAGAGATTGACGATTGAGCCATCCGAAGTGGGTTCGAACACTATTTCTGAGGAACTTAGGTATGATTTATATTAAGTATGTTATTTTACGATGTTATGCTTATTTACATATATTTAACACATATTAAATTTTATATGTTGTAATTAATTTTTTCAACAGATTCTTCCGCGAGGAACTCGTTCCTAGATTCGAGAGCAGTCCACGCGTGGTCATGCGTGATCTTATTGTCAAGTGGAGCGCGTCGCTGAATCCTGACAATTCAAGTGTGTTTGAGCCAGCTATTTTGTCAACATCAAGGGGTCGCCCAAGATTACATCCATCAGTGAGGCGCGAGCTGAGTGCACGAGAGAAAGGTTCAAGACGCAGTGATGCATCTAGGAGATCTTCTCAGAGATCGTTGCAATTCGAGGAAGGTAATCTATGTTTTTTTTCTCAATTAGATGGATTGGTTACTTTAATTTTTCTATAATACTAAAATTTACTATTACTTGTTTATATTCCAATTTGCAGTTAGAGCGGACAGTGAAAGTATTCCCATGATTCCACATTATGTCCATCCTTTCTGCAATGGCATTACGGACGTAGAGGCAGATGGCAATTGCGGATTTCGCGCTGTTGCATACGGTCTGTATGGCAATGAAAATGAATGGGAGACGGTCCGAAATGCGTCTGTTGGTGAGATTCTTATGCATCAGGATACTTACAGACCGCTCCTCGGTGCATGTCTACCACAGACTCTTATTGAAGCCGGCACAGATCCTATTGCTTGGGCAATTGGTCGATTGAATCATTTTTCATCACCATGCCCCTTTGCTGGCTGGATGATCACCCCAACGGACTTGTTTGCTATCGCCACTTATGCAAACGCCTTGGTAATCCACCTCAGTCTCGCTCGCGGTTGTTGTTTCTCCATTTTACCTTTGAGGCAGTTACGGGGTAGGGGAAGACCATCTCGTCAGATAGCCATTGCACACGTTCGTGGTAATCATTTCGTTCATGTCCGTTTGACTGATGATTGTCCTCCTGTACCTTCGTTGGCATTGTTGTGGAGACATCATTGCGATGAATCTATGGCTAGTTTTGCAGCATCTGATGAATTTAAAAATAGGCTGGACCATTGGGACATGATTTGTGGACCATGATTGTTTGTAGCATTGAACTTTGATTTGAAAATTACATTGTTCTTTTCATAATTGTCATTTATTTATTTTTTCAATTTTAATTTCAAAAGAGCATTAAATACCAAACAACTAAAAAAGGTTTAAGCATGTAAATAATAACATAACAGAATCGTCATAGCATCACAATCTAAAAAAAAAAATACATATATATATATATACAGTAATCTGCTACAATCATCCAGCTAAATGCCATCGATCTAGCTCCGCCCTCAACATTTCCTCGATTTCGTTCGTCTGTGGTAATCCAGCATCTCTTATGATCTGTACACAGTGCTCAGAGAAATGCGTAAATCGGCTCACCAACTACAAAGTCAACACGATGAAATTAGTAAGTTTATATACTCTAAACCAATAAAAAAATATTATTAAATAAATTTAAATTTAAAAACAAGTTACATACATATTCTGTGTTGGTGCGCGGCGGAACTCCACCATCATCATCAGGGGGGCCATCGACGAACAGGTACGGGTGGGAGTGATGGCGATACCATGTGATGTACTCAGGTGTGGTAGCGCCGGGATACTCTGAATGCTGCAGGAGATCAGGCCGTATACTAGAGAACATTGCAGACTGCCATACGCTCTTGCCGAACTCCAAATCGAAATCCACAATGTACCCACCACCATACGCCCTGTACGCCGCCTTCGGTCGGAGGATGACGCATGGGATATCCTGAACGAACCCCAACTGGCGCACGCACCTATCTGGCATGTACGGCTCAACCTCGTCGCCACATGCGATCAATCCCCTGTACGTGGTGATCGGGGTGCGGAGATGGGGATACTGACCGTACGGTGTCCATGTCACCTATAACATATACAATTGTGGTTAGATATTTATGAAATATTTACAATTTAACTAAAACTGTAATTATAAAATGTACAAATATAGTTTAACATACCTCATCCGGTCGCAGGTGGTCAAGTGCATGCCGATACCTCTGGAGACGGGAACTGGTGCCCTGTCGGGGGCCAACACTCCACAAAGCAGCGCGCGACGCGTGTGGATCGTCAGACATAGGCACGGAGTGCGGCCTGAATGCCGGAAAATGCTCGTATATCCATGCCTGAAGTAGCGTCAAACAACCTGCCATCCCGCTGCAGTTACCTCTACTAGCCTTACCTAAATGTCTATACAGGTAAGCTAGTGCAGAGGTGCCCCAAGCATACTGATGCACAGTGTGCAACTGGCCCCTAAGTTGTACAATGTGCTGTGGCCTAATCCTATTAGAACTCTTGTCCACCAATAAAGTACAACCAATGGCCAGCCACAACCAAGCCTCCAAATCAAGGGGCATGTGCATAGTGTCCATCTCCAAAAGCGACCGCCTCGTGAACACGAAATCAGAGAGTACCCCACCATCTGTGTGATTCATCTTCCAATCCCCATCACTCGCTGACACCTGCAGCAGATCTCTACAAAGTCCCCACATCACACTCTTGTCAGTACAATCAGCGACCATACTGCCTTCTACGGGGACACGAAGTATCTCCCACACATCGTGCAGGAGAATAGCCATCTCACCGACAGGGAGATGAAAGGTGTTCGTATCGGGTTGTCACCTCTCAACGAATGCACATATAAGCGGCGCATCAATGGCCGTGTGCATGATAGATGGCAAGTGAGCCAAACCGGTCCCCCTCAACAATGTCTGACAGTCGTCAGGCATGGCGGCCAACCACTTAACAAGTCGCTCACAAGCCCCTGCCCTATTGTGGCATCGCAACTGCGTCCTAGGTGGGAATACCTCCTCACCATCCTCCCCGTCCTGTCTATATCTATAGGCCACATGGCCTTTCCAACTAGGAATAACAGACCCATCAATAGGTCCACCAGTACACGGCTCAGTCACAATCCAAGACGTGTCATTCCGCCCACGCTTATTTGCAACTAAATTCAATAAATTATTTACTATAAACAAATTTATTTAACAATAACAATTCAAATAGCAAAACGTAATACGAGAAATAAATAAATATAAATGATATTCGTCGAAAATTCTAAACTGACCTCGTGGGAGCTGCTCATCGCGTCCTGAGGGTGAAGGAAACCCATCTCCGCCAATGAAAGGCTGCTCCTCCCTGTCGCTCTCATCATCTACCAGCTCACGGAGAGGGACACCTCTGCCTGCTCTCTTCTTCCTATTAGAAGCTGTGGGCCGTTGTCGCAGGAGTACCTTCCCCGCAACCTACAGCAAATTTCATGAAAATAACATTAAAAGTACGAATAATAATAAAAAACATGACAAAAGTTAATCATATTTACAATTAATTAAAGACGAACATAAAATAATATTTTTGGGTAAAATCGCACGATTTTACCCTAGAAAATCGCACAAGACGCATCAGATCGCGATTTTTCCCTTCAAAATCGAAAAATCGCACCAATATACGATAATATGTGATTTTTCAGTACAAAATCGCACCTATTGTGCGATTTTACTGGTAAAAATCGCACATCAGGTGCGATTTTTACCTACAATTTCGCACAATATGTGCGATTTCCTACGCGGTTTCCAATAATTATGAACGAAATAATACGATTTTTACCTGGATGAATAAGCCTTTGCCCTTCCCGTGACCCTGTGGTGGTTGAGAGCCGCCTGCGTCCATTTTACGATTTTTTCAAAATTTTTTGAATGGTCTGAGAGAATTTTGCTTCGAAAATCTGAAATGAAGTTTGATTTTGTAAAGTTTGCAAGGCACTTATAAGCGTACATATAGGAAAAAATCGCACCTACTTTCCAATTTTCCTGCGAAAAATCGCACGCAGAGTGCGAAAGTGGGGCTAAAAATCGCCCCACTTATCCAATTTTTGGGGGAAAAATCGCCCCACTTATGCGATTTTTCCTCTAAAAATCGGATAAGTGGGGCGATTTTTCGCCCCACTTTCGCACTTTACGTACGATTTTTCAAAGAAAAATCGCATATTGGGTCCGATTTTTCGTTATGAAATCGCAAATTACACCCAATTTTTCATCAAAAGTTCGCATTTTCTGTTTTAAGGATATTTTAGGCATCTTATCAAATTTTTTATGCTACAAATAGCAAAAATGTGCTACATTTAGCAGCCCAGTTAACAAAAAGATCCCACCCTTCACTTCACCATTCAGATTTCAGATGATTGATTCATTCAGCAGACACTCCAACTTTAGTTCCTAAAACTCTCAAACAAAATCCAACCCTTTCGCTCCTTTTAATCTTCCAATCCCATTTTTAATCAAACTCAATTCAATTCCCCTCCCCATGGGTTTCCTCTTCTATGCCATCAAGATCAGATTACCACGGGTTCTCTTCTTCAGCCTCTGGACCCACCTCAAATTGCTGCTTATCGGAGCCCTCACTCGTCTGGGCCTCTACAAACCTCCTCCCGAAGACAACGATTCCGGTGGCGACACTTCCAATGCCTACATATTCATCCTTGACGGCACCTGTCCCTCCCAAGTTCCAATCCCCATCCATGTCGTCACTGCTGCCATCAAGGAACGAGTCCCCGTCGTCAAATTCCGAGATCTCCGCGCACAATTGGAGGATGCGTGCTGTACTGTGTGTTTTGAGGGGATTCAATTGGAGGATGAGGTGCGTGAGCTTTGCAGGTGCAGCCACGTCTTCCACAGAGAGTGCTTGGATACTTGGGTGGATTCAGCTCGTGTTAGTTGCCCTTTGTGTCGATCCATGTTGCTCCCTCCAAAGACAAATTTGTCTAGACGCGCTGCCGCCGTGGATCCGCCGCTGCCGTCACCACTACCGAACCCCGTGGAGGGGAATGTGCCTGCATTAGTTACGGGTTGACTTTGTCCGCCTCCTTATTTTGGGTTAATGTTTTAGTCCCTGTATTTATGCTAAATCACACATCTGGATGGTGCCATTTTGGTTGGAATGTGATATGATTTTTCAATTTGATATGATGGCCCCCATTATTTTGAAGCTAGCAATTTTCCCCCCATTCTCCTCAAACTGGCAAGCAATTTTAGTTCTTAATGTTTCAATTTTAGGTAATTTTTGGTTATTTGAGTATAAATTGCCCACCCCAATTTTAAAAGAGAGAAAAATAATAATATATTTAAATAAAAGATAAATTTTGTTTAATAATTGAATTTATATAATAAGGGTCATTTTAGAGGTCCAATTACCTAAAATGGCTGCATCACAGTCCACAACTAGTCAGGTAAGAAAAGGTGGGTTATGCGTGGATGGGCCCAATGACCAATCGTGTGTCTTACTTTCTTTCTTTTGGGCCTTGGATGTCCCCTCTCACTACCCTTTTATAATCATTAGTCGTTTTTTTTTTTTTTTTTGAAGAGATATAATCATTAGTCTTAGAATTGAAGAATGGTGAAAAAGGCGAGCGGACCAGACTCAAAGTGTGTTGAAGTGCAGGAGATGAAGTGGGAATATATAATAACTCTGAAGAAGAAAAGGCTGAAAAGCGTGGAAAGTGAAAGGAGTTTCCCGTTACAGAGTTGATGGGATTATTCATTGTTCATTCCGTATGTTGCCTTTTTTTCTTTCTTTTTTTTTTTTTTTTTTTTTGAATTGGCCATCGTCCCCCCGTGACCTTCTTTTCTTTTTGTTAATGCGACTAATGCGACTGGGCTGGGTGGTGGTGTTGGATCCCACATTCATTCAGCTGCGCATTCTTTCTTCCCGGCTCCCTACTCCGACCGATCCTCCTGCTCACGCAAACACCATTTCGCATTAATGAAAAATGTATGACTTGACTAGGTGTAAATATCTGCTCTTGCTAGTGGCTAGCGCCGGCCCCAACTCTTCTCTTCTTCTGTTTTCCTTCATTAGGCTTTGATTTCATTTGGATGATGGTCGGCTACTTCATGCATGGATCCGGCCGCCTTTCTCTCAGTCTCAGAAGGCCCTCCTCCCATTCTCACAATGGGGTCTCCCCCGGAGCCCTCTCCCTCCTCTGCTTCGCTAGCTTTTGCCTTGGTGTTTTCTTTGTCAACAGGTTGCGTATTTTCTTCTTCCTCTTGCCTATCTATTTGATTCTGAAATCTTTAATTTCTTCCTTTATTGCAATGTTTCTTCTTCTATGTTTGTCGTGTCAGACTGTCAATATATAGGATTTGGTCCATCCCCAAGGACCCTGTCGAAATGGATATGCATCACCCTGGGATTCACCCCGTAGTCAAGTGTGAGAACAAGGCAAGCTCCACATTCTTCTCTTGTGAATTCTGATACCAATTTCATGTTAAATAAATCCTATTTTCTTCTTCTTCTTCTGTTGTTGTTGCAGCTCACTAATTCCAATGATGAACAAGACATACTTTCCAAGCTCTCACAAACTAATGATGTAATCATGTAACTTCCTATTCTTTGGGTCTAATTAAGATTATTTATTCAACACAGACAAGTGTTCCCAAATACACTAGTAATTTATGATCAAATTTTCAGGACATTAGACACAACTATCTCTTCTCTGGAAATGCGACTCTCTTCTTCGCGTGCTGCTTTAACACGCACTCAACAAAGATTACCACTGAATAATGGTAATGACCGCCCAAAAGTTTTCTTTGTCATGGGAATCATTACGGCTTTCAGCAGCAGGAAACGCAGGGATTCAATCAGACAAACTTGGATGCCTCAAGGGGATGACCTAAGGAAGCTGGAGAAAGACAAGGGAATTGTCATACGCTTTGTAATAGGACACAGGTAATCATTTTATATCAAACCTCAAATCATAAGACATAATCAATTCCACTGCTAAAGTTGACTTATTTTCAATTCAGTGCCACGGCAGGTGGGGTTCTGGATCGTGCCATTGATGCTGAACAAGTTAAACATAATGATTTCTTACGCCTGGTTTGTTGCAGCTTCCAAGTCCTCTCTCTCTCTCTCTGTTTTTGTTATTATTTTGACTCTTCTGATATTACCTTGCTTTCTGGGATGGAAATGCTGTCAATCCTTATCTTGAAATTGCTATATTGCTGAGAAAGTGAAAAATTATGATCGATTTGGCTTAGCATTATCATATTTGACACTTAGGAAAAGTTACAAGCACAATATCATGATGTTACTTTACTCATTCTGCTACAGTGAATTGGAACATGAAGGAAAAGAATAACAACATGTGACAGTAGTGCTAATTTATACCCTTGCATTGCTTATTTTTCTGATTGTCCTCTTTCAAGAATTTTCAGCACCTCCTGTTATTTGGCAGAACCATGTTGAAGGATATCATGCGTTGTCCTCAAAAACTCAAATATACTTCTCAACAGCTGCATCAAAGTGGGATGCTGACTTCTATATTAAAGTTGATGATGATGTGCATGTCAATCTTGGTTAGCATTAACATTTTTTTTCCATGAATGCCAAGTCTTGTTTCTTCAAACTCAAGAGTTAAATTTTGTGATAGTATTGAACGAATTCAATTCATTTGTCAGCTATGGTTGGATCATCCTTGGCTCGCCATCGATCAAAACCGCATGTTTACATCGGTTGCATGAAGTCTGGACCGGTCCTAGCGCAGAAGTAAGGGAAGTTTTAAGTGATAATATTGTATATAGGTTATGCATATTTGTTTAGTGTAATAAACAACATTTCTGCAGAGGAGTCAAGTACCACGAACCTGAGCATTGGAAATTTGGGGAGGAGGGAAATAAGTACTTCAGGCATGCAACTGGACAAATATATGCCATCTCCAAAGATTTGGCCACCTACATTTCAGTTAACCGGTAGAATCTTCATCTCATAACTAATTTCTAGATTGCTCTCTGTTCTTTTTCCTGAGCAACTATGATGAGTTGATAAATATATATATATATATATATATATATAAAATTTGCAGGCACATACTTCATAGATATGCAAATGAAGATGTCTCTCTTGGATCATGGTTCATAGGTCTTGATATCGAGCATATTGATGATAGGAGTCTGTGTTGTGCGACACCTCTTGGTAATTGAAGATATTCTAGATCTTCTTCTTCTGTTTTGTTGTATAACACTAAATATTTGATTCTAGTGTTGGCATTCTGCATAATCTTTTGCTCTTGTGCCAATGCGAACACAATTGTTGTAGGTGTCCAGTTTATAGAAGTTGTGATTTTTTGTGGTGGGTGGCTACTGATTGATATGAAATTTTGTTTTATTTGGAAGAGTGCGAGTGGAAGGCGGAAGCAGGCAACGCTTGTGGTGCGTCATTCGACTGGAGCTGCAGTGGTGTATGCAAATCGGTGGAAAGGATGGAGGAGGTACACCAGCGGTGTGGAGAGGGTGATGGAGCAATATGGCATGCTAGCTTTTGAAATAACAAATGTACTCTCCAGGACCTGCATTTGTTTTGATGCATCAAAGTCACATCATGTCTATAGTTAAAGATGCAGCAGAGATAAAATGAAGGGGTTGGTACTCTGCACAGCTTAATTAGTAAGGGGATAAATAGACAAAGTTGTTAGACAGCATCTTCAAAATTTGCTTCCTCCATTTGTGCTCCTAATGGTGGCATGGTGATGGCGATGCCAAAAAACGCATACATTGCGGGCTGCCTCTTATCATCAAATATCAATATTTTTAAACGCAACACGAGTCAAGAGAGCAGCACTACCGGCCTGTCCTTCAATTGTAAAATGAGCACATGAATCATAAGTCATCCAAACGTGAAAAATAGGGACTTTTATAGTTTCTATCTAGTTTACACACGTACACCGTCCACTCCATCACTTGCCTAATTCCACCGCCGACCACTACCCACCACCGAGACCTCTACCCATACCCAAAAGGTCAGCTCCGGACTGCTCTCTTCAAACTTCCCAACCAGCGTTTTTGACTTTTCAGTTTCAACATTTTTTCTAACTAAATACGACTGACTGTCTGACTGTTAAAGAATAGAATACTACGTAGCATACTAGCATATTAGCAATAACCAAAAAAATTAAATAAAAATCGCGTGGGCCAAGGGGAATCCGGACAACACGTCTCCTTACCTCTTATATCTCACATCCTTATCCTCTCCAATTTTTTACACCACAACCCCCTCAATGTTTGTCCTCTTTTTTTCCTTTTTAGTCCCTTCTCGTCTTCTTCTTCTTCTTTCCCTCTTTCTCTGTAATAACAATATCCCCTTCTAAGCTTTCTTCATTTTCATATATCTTCACTTGTAGATAATAATACACCCCCACCTCCCATCGCTTCATCTCTTCCATTCTTTAGCCCTTATAAATCTAAACCCTCGACTCGTCGCTGTGCTTAAACGCTCCACCTTTTTTAACGATTGAATCGAGGGTTTTCTTTCTCTTTTTGTTCTGGGGCTTAATTATGGTTTTGGTTTCGGCTCTGCTGGATATTTTCCGAAGGCCCTCCATTGCTGATGTGGTGACGGAGCTGATGATCTTTGCCGCGCCTCTCTGGATTGCTGTTCTTATTGGGGTTTTGGTGGGTTGGTCCTGGAAGCCCAAATGGGCTCATTTAACTCTCCCCGACAAAGACAATCATTCCACCTCCCAAACCACGCTCTTCCACCACCTCTCCGATTCAATTCCAAGCTTCAGGTCACTCAGACATCACCTTTCAACCTTCATTCCTGCTGCTGCCGTTTCTGATAATTCCATCAACAAGGGGGATTCTGCTTCATTTTCTGCTGCTTTTTCTTCCAGGTTGGTTCCAGCCCTTTTGAACTCGATAGTTGAAATTACCTGTTTCCCTTTCACTTAAAGTAGTTGGAAAATGTCAACTCTATGATCTTTCTGGATTTCGAAGAATTGATTTTGTGTGTTCAGTTCCTTGAATATTTAAAATTCCAGTATTTTCAACCCTTTTGAAGCTGAAGTTGTCTACTTTGATATCTTTTTTCCAGATTTAATTTGGTTGAATTTTGCGTCTTCTGTTCATTCCGCATTCAAAAGTCGATGCTTTTGAACCTTTTTTATTTGGGTGATTGAAAGTAGTGTTTTTCCTCAAATGTTAGCTGGAAATGTGAAATTTTTTGTCTTTCTTTTTTTTTTTTTGTATTCCATTGAGTTGTAATTCACGGTTACAGCTGTTCAATTCATTTGTTCTTCAGTTCATTGAATGGTGAAAAGTCGAGCCTTTTGGATGAGCGTGACCTAAAGCATATCCGCCGTCTAACTGAGGAGACAGATGGAGGCCCTGTTTGGATTCAAATGATGAACCGTTCTACCAAGACAATGAGCTACCAAGCTTGGCGCAGAGATCCTGAGGTAGATATCTTTTCTGACGTTTCAAGTCAGAATATTTCATCCGATTAAGGAAATTAAATTTGCTTTAATATATAATATATTTCCGCCTCTGTTGGATCTACCTAATTGTTCTCTTTGTCTTCACTAGACTGGGCCTCCGCAGTATCGCAGCAGAACTGTATTTGAGAATGCTACTCCTGAAATTGTGAGGGATTTTTTCTGGGATGATGAGTTTAGGTTAAAGTGGGATGATATGCTTTTACATGCAGAAACTCTGGAAGAATGTTCTGCCACTGGCACCATGGTGGTTCAGTGGGTACGCAAGGTGGAAGATCGTTTTCGTCTATTCTTTGTGTGTTTCTTTTCTGGCACTGTTGCTGTTGGAATATGTAAACTTACATTCTTTCCTCCTGGTGCAGTTTCCTTTCTTTTGTAGTGATAGAGAGTACATCATAGGCCGGAGGATATGGAAATCGGGTGACGCATATTATTGTGTGACCAAGGTAGGGAACATAGATTTATCTTTGCTATATTGACGGTGAACTTTGTGTACACTTGTCGTTATTTACTTCCTGGTTCCAATTCTTTTGAGCTTAAGGTTAGACTTGTGGATTGCATTGCCTATCCACGCAGCTTGCTTTCGAATTTTATAGTAGTGGTGCTTGGTGAATATACAAGTTCTTCCAATGGGGTCAATGGGCATAAAGAGTTTAAGAGAGTTTTCACTTGTCAACAAGTTGCTATGTTCTTGCTAGGAGGAGACAAGGCCAAAAGTCAGTGTCCTGATGTCTTAATTATTCCGAAAGTAAAACAAATGGTGTTGTTATATCGATGTGCAATCCTTTACCATAGGAAAAGTAGAAGGGATATAATATGGTTTTATTGATTTCTGTAACTAAATGAGTATTTGGAGTCTGGAAATATGTTGTTGAATGCTTGTTAATTTAAATGTGAGTAATGAACTTCTTTTTATGATTTTGTAGACATTTTCATTCTTGTGCCCTGCCAATTTGCTTAACCCTGCTGTTCTTTCAGGGTTTGCCATACTCTGCAGTTCCTCGCCGGCAGAAACCAAGACGTGTTGATTTGTATTATTCCAGCTGGTGCATTCGTGCAGGTAACGTTTTGGCATACTTGGTGATGGATCTATATATGCTACAATGTTAGGTCTTTTTTGTAGTTCCTTTTTGTTGATTTACCAGATATTAGAGTGTGTTAATGTGACAATTATATTGCAGAAAAAATGAAATATGAAAATTTTATATTTTTAAGTGTGTTGTTTTGATGGATAATAATATGGATATGCTTTTGTTTCCCCTGTGATGACATTTGGTTGGAGGCTAACTTAAAGAATTTGAATACAAATATGAATCAGTTGAATCCTCGAGTAGAGATGTCCAGCAGCCAGCATGTGAGGTTTTGCTGTTTCATCATGAAGACATGGGTATCCCTTGGGAGATAGCGAAGCTTGGTGTGCGACAAGGGATGTGGGGAGCTGTGAAAAAAATTGATCCTGGGCTACGTGCATACCAGAACCAGAGAGCATCTGGAGGGGGGATTTCAAGATGCGCCTTCATGGCTCAGATCAACATGAAAGTTAGTCCAGAGTACCTGAGTTTGTTGGAGAGCAGTAGCGATGATACATTGTCGGAGATTGAAACCCTAAATCCAGCAGAGAAGGCGCTGGGGAGGAACATACCTAGGTACTTAGTAGTTGGAGGGGCAGTTGCCCTAGCTTGTACGCTGGACCGTGGTCTTTTGACAAAAGCAGTCATATTTGGAGTTGCGAGAAGGTTTGCAAAGATGGGTAAACGTTTGTGATGCCAAGTAGTAGTGGTGGTAAATATGGAGATTTTTGCAAGTGCATTTTGCTGTTCCTCCCATCCCAGTTGTGATGGAATTGTTGGCCTCTACTGCTACACCTTGGTGAGCCTCAGTAAAGAGCGGCAACTCGGCAAGAAGGAAAAAGGGCAGGAAGAAAGAAAGAGAATAGGTTCTAATCCGACTAGAAAAATGTATTCTTTCAAAACTTAATTGAAGTTTTATCCCAAGATTTAATCAATGAAGAACAGTAGTTGCAATTTCAACTTTCTTCTAAGTTGTTTGAATTGAATCCTTCCTTATTCAATTTGCATATTAGTTCTCCCGCAGCCTTTCTTGCCAAACTGAAATCAAGAATGTCCAATAAAGAAAATCTCCTTTTTTTTTTTTTTTTTCTTGAAACAATGCTGTGCTTTATGTGGGGGAAAATGTTGTGGTCAATTTGTAATTATGATTGTTATATTAGAGTGAAAAGGTAAAATGAATAAATAAACTTGTAGTCAAAGAGAAAGGAGTACTATATGAGACTGGGAAAGCGTGGAAAATAGTAGGCCGGCTAAGACAAGGACCAATAACTCACACGCTTACACCTATCCACCCCCGCCTTTGCTTACTTATTAGTATTTTTTTAAAATACACAAAAACGAGTCTGTGAGGGAAACGAAACGATATCTAAGACGGAAGCACCAGCTGCCCGCCGCAGGGAACTCCGGATCCGGTCGCCACTCCCTTCTGATTGCTGACTGAGAGGGATGAAGGGCTCCTGCGCTCTCGTTGCGTCGCTCCTGGCGGCTTCCACCTTCACCTTCACCTTCTCAGTCCAACCCCATCAATTCACCTCCCCTGTCGTCCGCCAGGTAATCAGATCTACTTCGATTGCCATGACTGCTAGTGTTAGTCATGGAGGATATGTGTGTGAATTTTTAAGGCCGTTATTGATGCATTTTGCAGGTGGAGGAGGAGGAGGAGGTGAGACCAAAGAAGACTTGGTCTCCTCAAAATCGAGAGGACAAGTTTGCCCCGAAATTTGACGGACTGAGGTTCATTGAGACTCTGATTACAGCCCACCGGTGAATATTCGTCATCGCTTAAATTTTGACACCCCTTCCCTTAACGGGAGAGCCGATCTTTTTGAACTTGCTAGTATTTGAGAGATACAAATCCATTCATTATTATTATTATTATTTGAAAGCCAATTTTGAATTTTGTGGTGGGTTGATTATTCAGACTGTTGTTTGTTTACTCATCTTTTGAGCTCATCCTGCCGATTAATATGTGTAGTAGAAGAAATAGGAATTGTGATGAGTTGGGACAGGTCTACGTAAATCAATATCTTAACTGGCATTACTTTTAAGCTTGGTTGGCTAGGCTGAGATCTCAGTTCACAATCCTATGATGATAATGTTGGAATATCTGTCTGGTGCCCATCTACTTCTGGGCTCCTTCCTAAACTTGTAGTAGTAAAGAGATGTTGGGATGTAGTGGTGTCTGTGCATCTTAGGCAATTGAGGTCCATGTAATTTCGACGGTCAGTTGAGCTTAGGGGTGTAATTGAGCCGAGCCGAGCCCAAACAGGGCCCTACTTGAGTTCGGCTCAGTACTAATCAAGGGAGTTCGAGCTCAACGAGCTTCCTTTCTCAGTGCTCGAGCTCGACTCGATAAATAATTTTTGAGCTCGGGCTCGGCTCATGACTCGACTGAGTTACGAGTCGAGCTCACGCTGCTGCTTTGTATTTTGGACGTAGAGTGACGTGGTATCCATTATAGTGGAAGTATCGAGACGTGGTACTCATTATAGTGGGCATAGTGAGACGTAGTACCCATTATAGTGGACGTATCGGGACGCGGTACCTATTATTGTGGACATATCGAGACGTGGTACTCATTATATTGGACATTGCGCGTCTATTTGCTCTTTTTTTTGTGAAAAAATTAACTTTGTGTTTGTTATACTGGACGTTACAGTATATTTTATGGAATTTAGTAGAGAAATAATGTCTTTGCTGTTTGTATTTATGAATTTATTTTAGACGTTTTTGGACGTGGTTCTAGTTGTTTGAGACGTGGTGCTAGTTGTTCTGAGACGTGGTAGATTGTCATTGTGAAAAAAAAAAAGTATTTTAAATTCACATGCTTGGATGTATACGTTTTTGGACGTAGTGCTAGTTCTGTGACGATGTGAGATGTTTTGTGAAAAAATCAATAAAAAATTCACATGGATGTTGACATTTTTGGACGTGGTGCTAGTTTTTTTTAGACGTGTTTCAGTTGTTCTGAGACGTGGTGCTAGTTGTTCTGAGACGTGGTAGACTGTCTTTGTGAAAAAAATCAGTTTAAATTCACATGAATGTTCTGAGACGTTTTTGGACGTGGTTCTTGTTGTTCTGAGACGAGTTGAGATGTTTTGTGAAAAAATCAATTTAAATTCATGTGTGGATGTAGACGTTTTTGGACGTGGTGCTTGTGTTTTGAAACATTGTGCTAGTTATTCTGAGACGTGGTAGACTGTCTTTGTGAAAAAAATCAGTTTAAATTCACATGAATGGATGTAGACGTTTTTGGACGTGGTTCTAGTTGTTCTGAGACGAGTTGAGATGTTTTGTGAAAAAATCATTTTAAATTCACATGTCTTAATGTAGACTTTTTTGGACGTGGTTATAGTGTTTTGAGACGTGGTGCTAGTTGTGAGACGTGGTAGACTGTTTTTTTAAAAAAAATCTGTTTAAATTCACATGAATGGATGTAGACATTTTTGGACATAGTTCTAGTTGTTCTGAGACGAGTTGAGATGTTTTATGAAAAAATCAGTTTAAATTCACATGCATGGAGACGTTTTTGGACGTGGTTATTGTGTTGTTCTAGTTGTTCTGAGACGTGTTAGACTGTCTTTGTGAAACAAAATCAGTTTAAATTCACATTAATGGATGTATACGTTTTAGACGTAGTTCTAGTTGTTCTGAGACGAATTAAGATATTTTGTGAAAAAAATCAGTTTAAATTCACATGCATGGATGTCTTTGTGAAAAAAATCAGTTTAATTTCACATGAATGGATGTAGACGTTTTTGGACGTGGTTCTAGTTTTTCTGAGACGAGTTGAGATGTTTTGTGAAAAAATCAGTTTAAATTCACATGTCTGGATGTAGACGTTTGTGGACGTGGTTCTAGTGTTTTTATACGTGGTTCTAGTTGTTCTGAGACGTGATAGACTGTTTTTGTGAAAAAAAATTAGTTTAAATTCACATGAATGTTCTGAGACGTTTTTTGACGTGGTTCTAGTTGTTCTAAGACGAGTTGAGATGTTTTGTGAAAAAATCAGTTTAAATTCACATGCATGGAGGTAGACGTGGTGATAGTGTTTTTAGACATGATTCTAGTGTTTTTAAACGTGATTATGGTTGTATGAGACGTGGTAGGCTTGCGAGGCTCGTGAGCCTACCGAACTCGTTTTTGATATGCTCGATACTCGACTCGTAATTGAAATGAACCGATTCAAGCTCAATTTGAACTCGATTAACCCGAATTTGAGCCGAACTTTGACCGTGTTGCTGACGTTTACAGCCCTAGTTGAGCTTCAAGTCTTCAAGTGGCGGACGGAAATTGAAGCTTGTGAGGAATTGCGTGTGTGGTGATGAGCGGACCTCCAACTTGTTTTGTTTGTCGTCATATTAACGCGATGCAGCAGAGACAGCAGAGCATGTGAGTGAGCATGGGATGATGAGTGCCTCTCATTCAATCAAGAGTGTTTGCCAGTCCCAACGTTGTACACATTCCCAAACACACTTGATTGACACGAGTATCCTACTCCTCCGCATCCCAAGGACAGCGTTACCCAATCACCACAATTAACTTAGTTTTATTTATGATTGCTCTCCATCAATTCCTACAAATTATCATGTCCAAGCACGGATTGGAGTTTTTTGAAGCATAATTAAAAAAAAAAAGAAAAAAAAAAAAACTATACTTATGCCATTTCTTGTTTTTAGTTTTGCTTTTTGTTTTTGAGTGCCACTAGGATTTTACTTACTAGTACTTACTACTGCCTTCTTTTCTAATAATAATAAAAAAAATAATAATTAACCAACATGTGGTGTGGAGTGTCCACTGTGGACTCGGAGGAGAGGATCCCTGCGATAGCGATGCCTTATGATCCCGCTACCGCGAATAAACCATCTTCCCTACCCCCTGCTTTCTTCCACTTCCGCCACGTGGCTACTTCTGCTCCTACAAATACAATTCCTACGGACCAACTGAGAGAGAGGCAGGCCGGGGGGACGGAAGGAACAGCAGCAGCAGCAGCAGCAGCAGCAGCAGCGCCACCTCCCGCACCATCCCCAATTTGAATTACTCCACTTGATAATAAATGTAAGCATGACCATGCCAGTGCTTATTTGTTGTATTTAATGAGGCTGGGATTTCGTAACTGAATGTCCAGATATTTTCTCTTTCTTGTTACTACTTAAAAAAAAAAAAAAAAGATTCTCCTTTCTTTGATTTCATGATCCCAACTGCTTCCCAAAGCTTCTCAATTTGCCCCCCTCTACTATTAAGATCACCCAGACCACACTACCCTCCACACTTGTTCTTTTTCACATCTGCTATATTATTTTGGTATTCACTCACTTCAATGTCCGTATTCAAATTTTAGATGCATGTTTTTTTTTTTTTTTTTTATTTGATACCACTAACTACTGTAAATGTTGCTGGATCCTTTTAAATTAAAGCCCTTCTGTTGCAACTTTCTTTTTTTTATGTCAGTAAGAAAAGTTGCAACTTTATTTCCAATGAAATCAACCAACCTTGTGTTTATGTATTTCTTTAAATTTTTTTTTTTTTTTTTTAAGATGATACAAGTCAGAAACAATTGCATCAAAGATTTTTTGTTTCTTACAAATGGATGAGGATCTCAAATTTGAGACTTCTTAATATTCCTCTCTTTATGGTGCAATCAATTTACTCAATTCAACTGTGTTTTCATTTGGGATTTCAAAGTGAAATATCTGCATACATCCGCTGGCTTCTCAAATTGTGTGCGTGTTTTTTCTCCAGATTGAGCTATAACTTATGGCGTCTATCACGGCTTCACGCTTTTTGTCAACAAGCTCAAATATGCACTCTTCTTCTGGTGTACCTCTGATGGACTCCCAAACAAATTTGGCACAAGTTGGGCTCAGGAATCAAATTGTAACCCACCATGGTTTAAGAGCCATAAACAAGGTTGATATGGTGCAATCTAAAGCAAACACCACGGGAACTAGGGTTAAAAACCATCAGATAGTGACTCGCAGGCCTTCTGGTACCACCATTGTTTGCGGAAAAGGATCACTGCTGGTCTATGTTGCAATAGAACAGGGTCCATGGAGTAAAACTGGAGGGCTTGGTGACGTTATGGGAGGATTGCCTCCTGCTATGGCTGTCAGTTATTTTCTTACTTTTTTTCTGGTCAGACTCAGATGCATTCAAGCTTCACCACTAATTTCCTCTAAATTTCTTGCCTGATCCAGGCCCTTGGTCACCGTGTCATGACTGTTGTGCCTCGTCATGACCAGTACAAAGATGCTTGGGACACTTGTGTGATTGCTCAGGTGAGTCTTGACAGATTGTTTTCAAACCTTCTGAGGTCATTTTGTATTTTTAAAATTGGCAGTTTGAGTGATCAGGGCTAGCATTGCAGGTTAAAGTAGGAGACACAGTCGAGACAGTTCGCTTTTTCCACTGCTACAAGCGTGGAGTTGATCGTGTTTTTGTGGATCACCCGCTCTTTCTTGAGAAGGTTTACATAGAATTAAATTTCCTCAGCTTATTAACAGTAATATATAAAATGAAAATCTGAAACTTGTACCAATATGCTCAATTGTAACTTTGTACTTTTCTTTTTTAAAGGTTTGGGGTAAAACTGGATCCATGATCTATGGTCCTAAGGCCGGAGAAGATTACAAGGACAACCAGCTTAGGTTTAGCTTGTTCTGTCAAGTAATTCACTGTACCTGGTTAATTGAACTGCACATCTCTCCTCAAATACCATGTTTATTTCCAAGATACTAATTTTGTTGAGATGCTGATTGCAGGCTGCTTTGGAGGCACCACGGATTTTAAACTTAAACAACAGCAAATATTTCTCAGGACCATATGGTATTGTCCAATTTCTTCGAAATTATGCAAGTATGACAAGTTGCAGATTCTTAATGTATTCTTTTGTAGGGGAGGATGTCATCTTCGTTGCGAATGACTGGCACTGTGCCCTTCTACCATGCTACCTCAAGTCCATGTACCAATCTAGAGGGATATACATGAACGCCAAAGTAACAACATTTTCTTCTCTCGCAAAATGAAGGGAGTGATGTTGTGATAGTCTGAATTTCTGATACAGTACGGTTTTGGTGATAGGTTGTTTTCTGCATCCACAACATTGCTTATCAGGGAAGATTTGCTTTTGCAGACTTCTCTCTTCTCAACTTGCCTGATAAATTCAGGAGTTCCTTTGATTTCATTGATGGGTATGATGTTGCTAAACTCTAATTTGGAAACAAGACTGAACAATAGATATCATAGTTGGCTGATCTCTGTGTGCGTTTGTTTCCCCCCCTTTCTCCTAAAGGTTTCGTGTCAATCATGCAGCTATAATAAGCCAGTAAAGGGAAGGAAAATTAACTGGATGAAGGCTGGAATCTTGGAGTCGCATAGGGTAGTAACTGTAAGTCCATACTATGCTGAGGAACTTGTTTCTAGCGTTGAAAAAGGTGTGGAACTGCACAATATCATCCGCATCCCTGGCATAAGTGGCATCACCAATGGCATGGACACCCAAGAGTGGAATCCAGCGACTGACAAGTACCTTGGTGGCATCAATTATGAAATTGCAACTGTGAGATCTGTTTCCTATTATCATTATTAGCTTGCTTCTATAAGCTAACTCCTTCTCTAAATCACTGAATTTTGGTCTGATTCTTTTACATGGCCATCTAATTTACTTGCTAGGTGACATATGCTAAACCCCTCCTGAAGGAAGCTCTTCAAGCAGCAGTGGGATTACCAGTGGACAGGAAAATTCCTCTGATTGGCTTCATTGGCAGGCTTGAGGAGCAAAAAGGGTCTGATATTCTAGCTGCTGCCATTCCCAAATTCATTCACAAGAATGTTCAGATAGTAATCCTTGTAAGTGCTACTTGTAATCTATGAAACATGATGTATCTAATTTAGAGTTTTGAAGGGTATCATAATTCTCCATGCATTATCTTATATTAGGGGACTGGCAAGAAAAAGTTTGAGAAACAGATTGAAGAGCTTGAGGTGTTGTATCCTAACAAAGCAAGAGGGGTGGCAAAATTCAATGTCCCATTAGCCCACAAGATTATTGCTGGCGCTGATTATATTCTAGTTCCAAGTAGATTTGAACCCTGTGGTCTCATCCAATTGCATGCGATGCGCTATGGAACAGTATGAATCTCGCCGCTTTTTTTTTTTTTTGTTGGTTTACGATAATTGCACTTTGATGCAACGATGTGTTTGATTCTGTATTGATATTTTTGCTCAAATGTGGTTGCATTCATTGCTAACTGAAACCTTCTGGAACCACCAGATACCAATATGTGCTTCAACTGGTGGGCTTGTTGACACGGTCAAGGAAGGATATACAGGGTTCCACATGGGAGCTTTCAGCGTTGAAGTATGTAACTCTAGCTCCATTTCATTATCCTCCCTTTAGTTTCTGTGCTGGTTGTTTTCACCACGATGGAGTGTGCTAGAAATAATAAGTTATGGTTGACTTGTTTTGTAAACAGTGTGATGCTGTTGATCCAGTAGACGTGATGAAGATAGTGGTTGGTGTTACTCGGGCTCTTGCTATATATGGTACTCTTGCCTTGAAGGAGATGATTAAGAATTGCATGTCACAGGATCTGTCATGGAAGGTACGGGATGAAAAAATGTACAAGGGTGGATTATGTGAAAGAAAAAGATAGCTGAATAGTTGTTTTCTGTTTGGTTGGAAATTTGCAGGGACCTGCGAAGAAATGGGAAACATTGTTGCTGAGCTTAGGGGTGGCAGGCAGTGAAGTTGGGGTTGATGGGGAAGAAATAGCGCCTCTTGCCAAGGAAAATGTTGCGACCCCATAAAGAATTGAGGAGGAGCGCATTCCTTTACATATATATATGGCCTGGCCGGCATTGATTTTGGTAAGTTTGCATCCCAATCATGGAAGATGTTATTTGGGATATAAGTAGTAGGAGGAAGGAAGGGGAAGGGGAAGGGGAAGGGGAAGGGTGGAAGTGTGGAGAGTGGCAAGTACAAGTAGTGTAGGGTACGTAGATTTGTTAGTATTAACTTAAAATGGGTAAATTGGGGTATGTGGGTTGTGTTGGTTGACCCTTTGATGAGGGGATCCCTGTGAATGCCAATGTAGAAGAAATGGAATAAAAGGCAGAAGGTCACAAACAGCAGTGGTGTTTAATAATAATAATAATAATGATACTTACTTATGATGATATGATATCATGGGGGGAGTGGGAGATTTTGTTGGGTTGACTCATGTTCCATATTTTTATTAAGCGACCAGTATGCATGGCACATTCAATTGGGGGGACTCAGCCCACGTGATGTGAGGTTTCTGTCCGTCCAAAAAACAAAAATTGAAATTGGCTTTTGCCATTTGGGAATCTGTCTCTTTCTTTTTTTTTTTTTTTAAATCTGAGGGAGCCTAAATCTGGGAATCTTTCTCTTCCTCTTTCTCTTTCTCTATTTCTCTCTCTTTGGGGAGTGGGAGAATGCGGCGGAAAACTGAATTTTTTAACCGGAAAAGAATATTAGTAGTACCGTTGCGGCAAGCAATCGGGGAAAATGAAGTTGGGATGGGACCCCACCAACCAAAAGCCATTCGTCCGCGTCTTCCAATAAATTGGAAAATTAAATTAGGCTCAACAAAACAAATGCATTCATTTTCTCTAAATATTGGATTGATGACTACAAAAACACAATTTTAGAGAGAGAGAGAGAGAGAGATACTTACTGCCAGTGGCAACTTGGCCAGGCACAGAAAGAAAAATAGACGTTATAATCATTTCATATTGTAAAGCAATATTTTATTTCTTCTACCGTTTTTTACATTTTTCTATCAAAAGCCAGCCATAATCGAATAATATCCATACACAGCTAGTAGTCTGGACTCGGGATATTATTATTTATTTTTTTTAAGGAAAATAAAAAGAATAAGATGAGTGGGTAAATAATATGGGAAGGGAAGTGTTGATTCAAGTTTGGAATTTATCTACATTTTGCATCTGGAGCGGAGCGAGGCCCTCAAGGTTCACTGGGGCAACAAATTTTATAAATAATTTTTAAATATTAAATAATAAAAATTTACAAAAACTCGAGTATTCATATTTTAAAAAAATATAAAATAAATTAATTATCAGTCATCTCAAAAAAAAAATTTAATATATATAACTAGACAATCATTCATTCGTTCGATTTTGAAGTCGAATTTTCATAATTTTCATTTTTTTCCTTCTTTTTCTCTTTAAATATAAAAAGATTGAAAGCATACATAATGGCTAATATTTTCAACAACAATATCATTTGTCAAATGTTTTTCTGACTCTCTCCCTTAGTTTCCCCCTTCTACTCTTCAAATTTCATTCTATCTCTCAATAATTTTTTCATCTACTATGGATGAAAGTTCAGTAAGCAAGATTAATGTTCATATTTTTGGAAAAATATGTAAAACACTAACTTTATCTATGTTCACAGATAATTTATATACTTATTTTTGATGAATTCAACAAATAAAAAAATAAATATTATAGGTATCTAAATATAAAATATTTTTAAGATAGTTTTTCATTGGTGCACAATCCTCAATAAATTAATTTGTGGCAGCCTTGGATTAGTTACTTTATGATTTACCTTATTTTCTCAAACTTTATCTGGTAAAAAAAAATTATACTTTACTTATTTAATTATTGTAGAATTATAAATTTTAATTTATTTTGTCCATTAATAATTTTTTTAATTTAGTTTGTTTTTGCCCATTAATTTAATCATTTTTAGTGGGCAAAATATAAAAAATTTTAAATATTTAAATAAACTAATACTACTTCCAAAATTTTGAGGTGGGGCTAGGTCTGTAAACGAACCGACTCGCGAGCAGCTAGGTCAAAGTTCGGCTCGAGTTCTGATTGACCGAGCTCGAGTTGGCTAATCAGTGACACGAGCCGAGTATCGAGCAGGCAAAAAATATTTTTTATATAATATATATCACGTCCTGATACGTCCACTATAATAGGTACCACGTCCTGAGACGTCCGAAATAGCAATAGCGCAACATTCGAAAACACACACAAAAAATTCACAAATACAAACAGCAAAGACATTGTTTCTTTACTAAATTCCATAAAATATACTGCAACGTCTAGTATAACAAGCAAAAAGTTAATTTTTACAAAAAAGGGGTAAATAGACAAGCAACGTCCACTATAATAAGTACCACGTCCTGATACGTCCAAAAAAGCAATAGCACAATGTCCGAAAATACGCACAAAAAATTCACAAATACAAACAGCAAAGACATTGTTTCTCTACTAAATTCTATAAAATATACTGCAACGTCCAGTATAACAAACACAAATTTAATTTTTTCATAAAAAACGGCAAATAGATACGCAACGTCCACTATAATAAGTACCACGGCCTGATACGTCCGAAAAAGCAATAGTGCAACATCCGCTACGTCCAACTACATGAGAGTGATGAATAGTAATTGGGTGCAGCATATAATTTGCGCTCCAGTATATAATTTGCGCTCCAATGCAGTCTTCGCTGAGTCCACCACGTCTCAAACAACTAGCACCACGTCCAAAAACGTCCACATCCAAACATGTGAATTTAAACTGATTTTTTCACAAAACATCTAACCTCGTCTCAGAACAACTAGCACCACGTCCAAAAACGTCTACATCCATTCATGTGAATTTAAACTGATTTTTTTCACAAAAACAACCCATCACGTCTCAGAACTGTTAGTTTTGAATACAGAAAAGCTATGGCTTGTATCAAAAACTAATATCCACAGATGACATATCATTTTGTTTCAGTATTAAATTGTTCAATTATATCATAGAACTAGATAACGGGGTGTGGAAAGACACAGTAGATACTGTTATTGGTTAAAGTACTGATATATAAAAAGTATGCTCGTAACTAAGATAGTTTGAACATACTATCGGTATAGGTTATCGTGTGGTTTGGAAATTAGTTTATCTAGACTAATTAAATCCCACGGATATGCCCGGAGCATATTGAGCACGACCAGTTTGGATAGAATTGACTTATACTGATCGGCGTAGTCAATTCGGTCCTAGTATTCAGTCTCTCAATCCCGAGATTGGGACGGACGTGAGAGTTGGATATCCTATGCTTTGATTTGCCAAAGAGTGCGGTCAATTGAGGCCTATACCTCTGTAGGTTGGGTATGCGGTGTTTAGCTTCTTATGTGCCGTTGCTAGTCGAAGGAATCCACTGCTGAAGTTGAATGCATAAACTATGCTTGTATTGTACTTTTTTCCAGTAATATATCGATTTATATTTTGATTATATCTTGTTGTGCATGATATGTCCATTTACATTATGTAGTTAGATGATGAGGTGTCTTGTGTGACACAGTAGATCTCATCATTGGTTGAAAGACATAATATATAAATGAGGTTCGTAACCGAGACAGCTTTGGACAAACTATCGGTTTAGGTTATTATGTGATTCGGATAATTGGTTTGTCTAAACTAATTGAATCATATAGATATGCCCGGGGCGTATTGAACTTGACCTTTAAGAATGATTTGTCTTGTACTGATTCAATAGACAAATCGTTCTTGGTATTCTATCTCTTAATCCCTAGACTCGAGCGGGCATGAGAATTAGATATATTGTACTTTGATATGCCAAATAGTGAGGTCAATTGTGGCCAATAGTCTCGGTAGGTTGGGTGCGCTTGTTTAGTTACTTAGTGTGCTGCTGCTTGTCGAAAGGAAACCATGTATCGGTGTGTCTGGGGTGATGGTGCTCCCGAGATGAGCTCGTAAATTTTATTATACTAAACCCGGCCGGTGGACTTATGTCCGGTATAGTAAAAAGGTCGAGTGGTAATAGTCTCGGAATTAAAAAGGTTAATTAATTAATTTATCAGTAAATTAATATATTAACGAGCACTATATCTTTGATGCGGGGAGATTATGAATATAATTTAATTAAGTTGTTCCGGAAGCAATTCTGGTGTAGGATGGTTGTGCCATAATTAATCCGTTAGTGGTACGATTAATTATGTATTGGGTTGTTGCAAATGTAGATTTAATTAATTAAGTAATTAATTAATCCTTGTGTCAGTTGGTTGTGAATCATACCAGGAACTGGTTTGGGATAAGTGAATCTCTGTATCAGTTGGTTGTGAATCATCCTAGGAACTGGATTGGGATAAGTGAATCCCTGTGACAGTTAGATGTGTATCAGTCCAGGAACAGGATTGAAGGAAAACAGAAACCCAGTAGGAAGTCCAATCCTAAACCAACTTGGCGTCTCTCTTGTAACTCTATATATAGACAAGGGATTAGCTATTCAAGACACACAATTCCATAGATTCAGAATTCAAGAATCTAGAGAGAGAAAATTCTAGAGAGAGAAAATTTTCTCACTCCAAGTCGGATTTTCAAGAAAGATTTGCGGCTGGTTTTTGTTTTTTATTGGCCGAATTTTTGGCCTGGTTTTTACCAGCTGCGCGAACCTTTCTCTCTCTTCTGGCGGTGCGTTTACAGTACGTGCCAGGTGCACTGGTGCTAGAATTTTATAGCAGGTTGATTGTGGTGATTAGCTGATCAATTGATTTCTAGTTCGTTGCCCACACAACGTGAAGTCAAAGTCTTGAAGCATACAAGAGAATCACCTGAGTGCACGCTTCAAATGTACTTTTCTAAGATTCCGCTTTTAATTAGAAATTTTTGTTGCGTCGTAAATCAAATAAGTGCGAACCCAGATCCTGTGACAATCTTTCATCCACGTACCGATTTGTTGGGTTGATGGGTCTCCCGAGATGAGCTCGTAAGGTTTATTATACTAAACCTGGCCGGTGGACTTTATGTCCGGTACAATAAGAATGTCGAGTGGTACTAATTTTGGATACCAAGAAGTCGGTGAATTAGTTTGTCAGTAAATTGATAAACCGACGAGCACTAGATCTTTAATGTGGGGATATAGAAAAAATATAGTGGCGCGATATAAAGTCGTTTTTGAGCGATAGTTCCATAATTAGTCCGATAGTGGTACAACTAATTATGTATTTGACTAATCGACAAAGTGAATTAATTAATCCTAAAGGTTTAATTAATATTTAATTGATAAAGTGGATTAAAAAATTAATTCTATATGAATTAATTAATCCTAAGGGTTCGATTAAATTAAATTAACGAAGTGGGTTAAGAAATTAATTCAAATGGGTCGATTAGAGTTGATTAGTCTAGGAAAGACTAAGCGGTCAACGAAAGTGAAATTAAATGACCCAACTCAAAAGCCCACTAGATTTGCATTAGAGCTCTCTATAAATAGATAGCTTAAGGCCAAAGAAACTTAAGAAAATCTTGTAAGACATTTTGTCTTCCTCTTGAGTGAGAAAGGTCTAGAGAGAGACTCTCCTTCATTTCTTGGGTTTCTTTCGAAAAAGAACTTGAAATCTCACTTCTCGATTTAGATTAAGTCCAAAGATTAAACTTTTAGATAGTCCATTAATGGATTTTATTTAATTGTTGCCCAGTTTTTTTTAATCTTTTTTGGCCGGATTTTCTAGCTTTGGCCAGACTTCACATTTTTCATCTTTATCCGGCCAGGCCTCTTTTAGCTGCTCCGGGGTGCTTGATCCAGCTGGGTTTGTGTTGATCTCTCCCTTAGGTTGGTGATCCACAATCCCGATTTTCCAGATCGTGACAGGAGTTGAAGTGGGTTCGATTTTATTGGCGAGAAAAATAGTGGGCAGCAGTTTTTTGGGTTAAATGTTTGATCTTTTGGGCAGATTTAATCTTTTCCAGGGATTTTCTTTGTGGGTTTCTCGTGGGTTTTGGTAGCACACTTCGATAAATTATTGCCCACGCAATATTCGAAGTTTTCTCGGAGTCATCTTTTGGATTTCGGTGGTAATCGCAAGGAAAGATTTGATTTTTCTTATTGCGTTGGACTTCGCTTCAAAGGTATAACCTTTAATCCTTCCGCTTTTAATTAAAGGTTCAATCTTTATGCGTTAGATGTCGATTTAATAAATTAAATAAATATAAGCCTAGATCCGTTCATGGGAAAATGAATTTGAGCCTGAGTTTTGTCGAAAGCTTCCGATTCTGGAATGCATTGCACGAAAGTGAGGTTTTTCGATTTAGCCCGGGCTTGTTCTGTTTTCCTTCAAGAACAACTTGCACCACGTCCAAAAACAACTCATACTGCTTACAGCGTCCTACTACGTCCAGTCACGTCTAAAAAAAATAATAACAAAAACATATAAAAATTCATTCCCAATTTCTCAAATCAAAATGTTAATTACAATCATCTCAAATCATTATAAAAATCGTAATCTTCTACAAACTCTCATCTACTTTTTTTTTTTCAACAAATACAAACAACAAAGACATTGTTTCTCTATTAAATTTCATAAAATATACTGCAACGTCCAGTATAACAAACACAAAGTTAATTTTTTCAAAAAAAAAATGGCAAACAGACGCGCAACGTTCACTATAATAGCTACCACGTCTTGATACGTCCGAAAAAGCAATAGCGCAACGTCCGAAAACACACACAACAAATTCATAAATACAAACATCAAATGCATTGTTTCTCTACTAAATTCCATAAAATATACTGCAGCGTCCAGTATAACAAACACAAAGTTAATTTTTTCACAAAAAATGGCAAACAGACGCGCAACGTCCACTATAATAGCTACCACGTCTTGATACGTCCGAAAAAATAATAGCGCAACGTCATAAAACACAGACAAAAAATTCACAAATACAAACAGCAAAAACATTGTTTCTCTACTAAATTTCATAAAATATTCTGCAACGTCCAGTATAACAAACACAAAGTTAATTTTTTCACAAAAAATATGGCAAATAGATGCGCAACGTCCACTATAATAGGTACGACATCCTGATACGTCCAAAATACAAAGTAGTAACGTCCAACTACATCCCACTACTTCCAAAATACAAAGCAGCAACGTTCAGCTACGTCCCACTACGTCCAAAATACAAATCAACAACGTGAACTCGACTCGTGACTCAGCCGAACTCGAGTTCGAGAATTATTTACCGAGCTGAGCTCAAGCACTGAGCAAGGGAGCTCGTCGAGCTCGAGCTCCCTTGCTCATTACCGAGCCCTTGCTCGAGCTCGGCTCGATTACACCCCTGGGTGGGGCACTAACATGTCCCTCCGCCCCTGTTTTGCATACAAAGGAAAGGAAAGGCACTTCACTCACTCGCTCTTCCTCTGCCTCTGCACACTCTGCTCACTCTGCCCACCACCACACAACTCAGCTTCTCTCATTTCACTTTCCCTTTTTCACCCTCTAATAAGCTCTCTACTGTGCCACCACCACCACCACCACCACCGACTCAACAATATCATGGTGCCACCTCCTCCTAACTTTTCTTCTTCTCCTCTACTGCGCCGTCTTCTATTACTCTCAGGTAGGTAAAAACATGCCCTCCACATTCTACTCCTTTGCTGTATTTTGTTTTTTTGATATATATATTTTCTGTTTTTTTCTCCTCAGCAGTACTGGGGTGGTTCACTTTTACTTTGCAGTCCGCGGATTCTATCGGCATTAACTATGGCCAGATCGCCAACAACCTCCCCTCCCCTGAAAATGTCGTCCCACTTGTCAAATCCATCGGCGCCACCCGCCTCAAGCTATACGACGCCGACCCCCGAGTCCTCAAGGCCTTCGCCAACACCGGCGTCGAGTTCATTGTCAGCATCGGCAACGAGTACTTGCCCAAGATGTGCCGTGACCCTAAGCAAGCCCAGGCTTGGGTCAAGACCAACGTCCAACCTTACCTCCCCGCCACCAAGATCTCCTGTATAGCCGTCGGCAACGAAGTCCTTACCTTCAACGACACCTCCCTCTCCGGCAGTCTCCTCCCCGTCATGCAATCCGTCTACAACGCCCTCCTCGACCTTAACCTTCACAATCAGGTCTCTGTCACCACCGCCCATAACCTCGCCATCCTCCAGACCTCCTACCCTCCTTCCGCAGCACGTTTCCGCCAGGATCTCGTTCCCTGCTTGACCGCCATCGTCAACTTCCACCTCAAGACCGACTCTCCTTTCCTCATCAATGCTTATCCTTACTTCGCTTACAAGGCCGCCCCGAAGCAAGTCTCCCTAGATTTCGTCCTTTTCCAGCCTAACTCCGGTATCCTCGACCCAGGCTCCAATCTACACTACGACAACATGCTCTTCGCCCAGATCGACGCCATTCACTCTGCCTTGGACACCCTGGGCTTCAAGAAGGTCTGTGTCCAGATCTCCGAGACTGGGTGGCCCTCCAAAGGGGACCCCGACGAGGCCGGTGCCACCGCGGAGAACGCCAAGAAGTACAACGGCAACTTGTTGAAGCTCATTGCAGCTAAGAAGGGCACTCCCATGAGGCCCAACTTCGATTTGAACATCTACGTCTTCGCTCTCTTCAATGAGAACATGAAGCCCGGCCCGTCTTCGGAGAGGAACTACGGACTTTTCAAGCCCGATGGATCGCCCGTTTATGCTCTGGGATTCAACGGGACCTACATTCTGGCCGGCAGCGGGAGCAGTAGTAATAGCTCCGGAAGTGGTGGGGGTGCCTCCTCCACGGGGTCGCAGTCTGGCTCCTCGCCGCCGGGAAGCTCCTCCAATGGATACTTGTCTATAACTTCCGATGGGGTGGTAAGGCTTCCAAAAATCGCATCATTTTCCTTTTTTTTTTTTTTTGGGGGGGGGGGGGGGGGTGGTGTTGGGGTGTGTGTTTACAATTACTAATATTGTTATGAATTTATTAGTTTAATTATCTGGATGGGGTTTATTTTTGTTTGATTGGTGAAAGAAAGTTTGGGGAGGTGGGGGGGGGGGGCGCTGCCGGCATAAAGCTCTCCATAGTAATTGATGAGGTTGGTTCTTGACTTTTACTTTTGATTTCTTTGACATGTTACAGGTGAAACATGATTTGATGAAGCACAGCCAAGCATTCCACCTCCTCACCATCATCCTATTCTTCTTCCTTAGAGCTTAGAAATTAGAATGAACATATTATTATCATTATCATTTATTTTTCTAGTGCTTGTTTGGCGGAGAGCTTTCAGAAATTAGAAGAAGGCGGGGGGTTCTTTTCTTTTGATTGAACAAGGCCCCATTCTGTTGTTATTGTTATTATTTTGAGATTGTTGAAGAGGAAGCAGCTGTTTCCCATCTTTGCAACTGCCTCTCATAAATATTTACCACCATACAAGTTATTTTTCTACCAAATCACAATCAAAGATGATATAATCTTTTACCCATATAACTTCATTTTAAAGACTGTCAGAGAATGTGATATAATCTTTCACTATTGCGTTGAATTAGTATTATTTCCGGCAAAAAATGGCAGCTGGTACTAAACATCTCACTTTACAAAAAATTTCCTTCCCAAAAAAATTACATTTCTTCTTCCCCCCACAAGTGTAGAAATGCTGCCCTTGCCAAAGTATCACACAAACTCCTGCCGGGGGGGCCTTAGTTTAGGAAAAGTAGTACCAACAGCTTTTAGCATACATGTCCACCTTTCATCTTGCTCATCAGAATACTACTACATCATACAAAACCACAAAATCTGGAGCCAGCACATTCGCACAGTTGCAAAAAGAATATTATCACTACAATGAATACCTTCAAGAAGAACATCTGTAGCTATGTGATGACTCCCCCCCAACTGTTCCATTAGATTTACTTCTTACTCTCTGGTAGAACAAAACATAGGCTGCCGATGTCCTGATGTCATCGTCATTCACTGGAGAAACATGAGCGTCATCAAAGTGGTACCATCTGTTGTCATCAATTAACTGCAAACCACAGATTAAGGAATTAGTATGCAGTTAAAACTCCACCTATTCTTTTGAGATGACTGATGGAATCATGAAACAAACTCCACGTATCGGTGGTCTAAGGGATTTTTCAAAATTCACCTAGGAGCATCTACGACTTGGAAGGGGAGTGAAATTAATTACCTTGCAGTAAGCTGAATAGTGGCCCCCACCTAACCCACCGTAATGGTTACTAATGGCATATAGCTCATAAACATGAGATCCTTCAGCTGCTTCTTTGCTTTTCACATATTTGCTTAAATCAAGATTGTGAATTGGGAAGTTCACAAAGGTGTCAAGTTTATTCTTCAGCCATCGGCTATAAGAGAATCGTTTCAAATGGAAGACCAATACATCAGGTAATCTCCACAGATCCAACTTCTTGGTGGCTTGTCTATGCTCCTTGCAACGAGGACAATACCTGCAGAGGAAAGATAATCAAGCACTTATATCACCAGTGAGTATGATTTACAAACAAATTTCTGTTGGATAATTCACTAGTGTACAATACCACATATCATCAGGCCCCAATGGTTCTTCTTTTAAGAAGGCATCAAGACATGAAAACAAGGAAATAGCTTCCTGTTTTGTTTTCTTCACAGTCAGTCCTGTCTTATGAACCTCGGGAAGGTCCTTTAGGTAGTTGGCATCATACAACTCGTACTCTCTCTCTGTCCAATCCAGTATAACTTTTACAGTACGACCAAATTTCAGGGGAGTATCCTTCACGATTGGTCGGCAACTTGACCCATGATCGTCTGTCAAGCAAAGTCGAAATGATAACTCACCGTCAGACATTTCTTCTTCGGGTTCAGTATTCTCTGAAGATATTGGGACAGGTCCTAACTGGGTGCTGCTGCAGTTTATCATGTCATTCCCATTATGAATCGTTGATAAAAATCCTTTCCGTATCAATGGAGCAAGGATTCTGTTGACAGCCTGATCAATATCCAAACCAGATACCGGATCTTCCAAAAAAGTAACAAGGGGTGTCAAGAAAAGCTTTCTCTCACCAGCCCTCATATTGTCTAAGATAGATCTGGAAAGTTCAAAAGAAATAATAGGCGTTTAAACAAACAAACAATTCAAACAACAATTATAGGATAAATCAAAGAACAAGATTGGACGATTCCATAAAAAAACACAAAATAGCTCCTAACAATGAAACTAATTTCAGCCAATTACTAATATCTCGTGCAAAACAATTAAATTCTTTCACTAGTAAAGGCACAATGCAGGACATTCTTACACTTGCAAGTAAAAGAACTTACTTCTCTAGGCATCGGTGAGTTATCTCTAGTCTGGTCAAGTTCGAACCCCTTTTCAGAAGCCTGTAGGCAACAATATGGTCATCATCCTTTATGCTACTCAGCAGCTCTGAAGGGTTCTCAAAGTAACGATATATCCTATGCTCGTACACCTAAGTAAGAATTTCTAATGCTTCAGAGGAGAGATGTCAAATAGAATGCATTTAGAAAATTAATGTACAATATCATACCTCTGCAAGTAACAAATCTTCATCAGTCCTTAAACAGCAAGCAGTACCTAAAGCTTGGATCAAATCTTTACAGTAGCCATGTTTTAGAACAGTAATAGTGTAAGGCATTGGAAGGCCACTCCCATCACCATAAAACAATGACACTGTCATAATTCTTGTAGCTGTTGATGGAAGAGGCAATGACAAGTACATGAACGGGTCGAATGTAATTGATATTTTGTTGCAAGAAGGGCAAACTAAAGTTGACTTATATTGACCCTGCCAAAAATGAACAACAAATCAGAAACTTAATCTTACATACAGTAAATATTCATGTAACAAGACAAGTCTTAAACTTTCAGCAACAATAACATTCAAGAGAAATCACCAAAATTAGCATTAGCATGTGACCAAACATGTTTCAGAGAATGTGCATGTGGAGCCCAGAAGTTAAGGAAAGAACTAACACAATTGTCTGTTGTTCACTAAAGGCATCATAGCACTAGGTATATAACTTTACATCATAATCTCAGACCCCTAATTTCTTTATCTTCATTCTAAGAAACACTTTATTCAATAAAATGACTGTTAATTAAAGGGACCAACACTTGTTTGAATATGAAAGTTCAAAAATCCATTCCCTAACCCGAAAAAATTCATTATGTAAAAAGAAAATCAGTATCTACCAAACACAATCAAAGTCATCACTACGAATGCGGATTAGAGTGAGTAGCTACCTGGCAAACATCAACAATAATGGAGTCATTTCTAGCCTTGTGGTATCTCCAAAATTCATCAGCTACTTCCTCATCTGGGCGACCATCAGAATCTTTCGTCTCAATGTAAGGTTTTTGCTTTACACGATTCAAATCTTCATGCAGCCCATCAAGGAGAAAGGCAAGGAGTTCCTGAAAAGTATAAATAAGTTAAAAGTTGAAGACTCGTTTTCTTTTCTTTTGTCATCCTCTGAAGAAGATCAATGATACATCAAACACAAAGAACAGAAGTTTCAGCTAAATCCAAATTATCCATGGTGCATCTCCATAAAGATTTAAAGCAAACACAAAACCAAAAGTAAAAATCAAAAACAATTATGTATGAAACCAAAAAATTAAGGTTTACATGTTCTCTCTGGGAAAGACAAAATACTCAAGAAAGGCAAATTGAGGTGATAACATGTGAAACAAATGAAGTAGCAAGAACTGGACAACAACAGTTATACAGCAACAACAAAACTACAGAGAAATCATGATACTTAGAGGAGAAGAAATTCTACAGATTAAGACAACAACCATGCCTTTATCCCACTAGATGGAATTAGCTGTATGGATTATATCACGCCACCTAGTTCAGCTAAAACAAAAAGGTCATAAAACCACATGATGCTCGTCAAAAACACAAGAATAATCAAGACGCGACACATAAACATTGAAGCAAAAAATATATGCTTATAACATACTTGGGAATCATGTTGGTTATAACCACTAAACTGTGGAGCAAAACGAGCAAGTTTTGCCTTAAATAAACGAGGTGCAAAAGGTGTCCGTCCAGAAGACCACAATTTCCTCAACAATTCACCAAAAGCAGTTGCAAGCTCGCCCTGCAAAGCGACAACTACAATTAAAAACTGAAATGAAAATCTTCTACATTGAAATGGAGAGAAAAGAAAGACCTACATGCATTCCTAAAGGATTCTGTCGGTTGATCTCATCACTGTAATCTTGCAAGAAATACTCGACAATAGGTGGCGTATGAACTAAACATTGAAGAGAACTATTCATAAAGCAGGTATTCCCTAAATTTTGCAATCCAGCCAAACCTCCTCTATCTTGTTTTGTTAAAAGTCTTGTGTGCTCATAACCATCCTCCGTATTTCCATAAGATGAACTCAATGATATTCCTTGGTATGTATTGGTGCTAAAACTACTTGAATAGCCATTAGATAAAGCTGGACCTCCTGCAATCGTAACAGAAGACCTTACAGGTTCCACAGGAACCAGAGCCATGCCATTTCCTGTAGAGTCCATGCCAAATCCAGAAGGCCAAAATCCATCATTTTGCACCTCAAGAAGAATCTGAAAAGATAGCCATCCAATGGCAATAACATAAGGAATCAGCAAACATTAACTTGAAAAGCACACAGAGGTTTTCAACAAACATACAAAATTCAGTTATTGACAACTGAATAAAAGAAAAACATACATGTTGATCCATCTGCAAGCCAGAACCTTCTAAGGTTTGGTTTGAAGCAACTAAAACGGTTTGCTTCTGTTTATTGAAATAGTCCAAGATCCGTGCCTATCAAATCAGCGGAAAGGTCGCACAAAATGGTCACTCTTCCAGCGTCAATGATTAAATTAGAAGAAGAATAGCGCACTAGCTATCTACAAACCTTTTCTTGATCTACTCCTTTAAGTTGACACACTACCTCGTAGAGTTCATGTAACGAAGCCTGATACAAATCAAATGAGGAAGACCTTGTTAATAGTATATAAATAGAGAATCAACTAAGGACGGTAAGACAGAAGAGCCCAACACACAAGTGTGCAATCAATCATCCCAGAATAAGAAGTTGAAGGCCATACTTAACTATAAACTCAAGATTCAGAAACAACTTAATAAAATATGACGTAATAGAAAGGCCGAATTGGTATTTGGTCCCTTATAAATGGGGGTGTTGCTCTTTTGGTCCCAAATAAAACTACGATTGCTGTTTTGGTCCCTTATCAATTTTTTATTAGCATTTTTAGTCCCTTTTTACAAAAAAGTTTAGAAGATTACGGATTAACTCATTTGATCGCTTAAAAAATTGATAAGGGACCAAAACAGCAATCGTAGTTTTATTTGGGACCAAAAGAGCAACACCCCCATTTATAAGGGACCAAAATACCAATTCAGCCTAATAGAAAAGTCCTATTCCCCGACATTTTGATCAATAAGACCATTTACAAGAGGATATGGAAACCTCCTCTTTCTAACTACTCAATGGTATATTAAAAACTCATGTTGAAAACCATATATAATTTGGTGGAGAACACCAAATCTTGTTTAAGGTTTACCCTGCACAAAGGGTGCACTTACCAATGAAACATAACCATACAAATTTACATTGGCATATATGGATAACACATTTGTGCCCCATGGTAGCTACAAGGTGGAATCGCTAACAGAAGCAATCTTACAATCTTTGACCACATTCATAAAAAAATGTTAAGCAAAAAATAAAACAGGGAAAGAATAAAATACAAGGTAATACCTTTTTGCTCAACTTCACAACAGACTCACTTTTGTCTCTAGAGTCAATCAAATTGAGACAGAGAGGGAAAATATCTACACAGAACTGCTTGCTATCTCCAGCAGTTATCATTTTCCTCACTAAAACAGGTCCCCCTTTATACCTAAGAAGACAAGTGATATAGTCATGAAACTTAAAGAATTTGAGGGAACAAAAAGCTGCTTGCTTAATATTTTTGCAATCTGTAGTAGTCCAATGCAATATTGAATCTAACACAAAACTGATGAGCTAAGAAAAAACTGAAACAATAGAGAACAAAGTGGGAAAATATGAATGCACTACAAGTAAAATTGTTTTTAACCAAAAATAATAATAATAATAATAATAATAAAGAAGATGATATGATAAATTAATTGTTATATAATTTTCAGACTCCAAACAACAACACTGTAGTCAAAGAAAATATAAGGAGATCATTGATAACCTTCACTAGCATAAAGAATTCCAGTTAGAGAAGCAACCAAACATGTTCATGTCTTTGTATTTTTCGAACTCATATCCATACCGAAAAAGGACACGAATGATATTAATTTATTCACCTAACAACTTCACCCGTGCAACCACCATCGTTGAAGAACTAAAAGACTCAAAATCAGCAGATGCAGAATAGACCAAAAAAAGAAATATCATTAGCACTAACAGTATACTTGCCAAGAAAGCTATAAAATGTTTTCCCCTATCAACGACCAACGCAACAACCTTCAGCTAAAACCAGTGAACAGACTAAATGATATATCTAAGATCTAAAGAAGGATAAGAAATGTCGAAGCATGATAGTAAATCCATTTGCACAGAATGACTGAATTATCAAAATAGCACTTTGCCAAAGGGAAAGCGCACTCATGATTAAAGGGACATCTACAACATAGACATAGTACAAGACAAGCATATGAAGGAAAAACACGAGGAAGTAGGTAAAGAGAAGAACATGAAGGAAAAAAAAACTCAGGAAGCACATGGCGCAAAGAAATATTACCATGTATAAAGCCTTTCCCACGCTTCTTCTGGCAATAACACATAATCACGACCTTCTTCTACAGTTCTAAGCAGCTGAGGGTCATTAACATCACTTTGATCGGACACTAAATCAGTGTTATCAATGGGTCCTGGCCTCTCTGCTGTGGTCGAGAACTGATCTTGAGAGGGATGTTCATCAAAAGGGAAAAAGCATTGGCCAGTGTACTTCTGCCAGCTTAGGTACCACCTTCAGAAGTTATAAACAGTTAATTTCCATACAATCTTTAGAGCTCAGATGCTAATGATGATTACAACAGTCAAAATAAAACAGCCGGTTCCCTGGAAAGCATCAAGCTAGATTTTTCCAGTGAACCGTAAATCATAAAAGATTAACGTATAAAGGCAGGCTTCAAAACTCTCTTTTGTCCCGGAAAAATAGTCCAGATTTATATCATTATTACTTATAGTTTTACCTTTAATCTTGTAACTAAATATGATCGTATTATAATCTATGGTCTAAAATAAATTAAACTAGTACTCTTCTTCCCAAGGGGAGACCTGTTTCAAAACTATTTTTTGGCCGAATAAAAGTCTGGGTTCTATACTTTCATCATTACAATTTATACTTTTAAGTACAATTTGTAATTAATCTGATTATTAAAAAAAGTTGAAAAGTAAGTAGGAGGTACCTAGTAGAGAGGAGGTAGTAGGAATTGCCTTCTCGAAGGTTAGATTCGGCTTTCTTCAACAGCTCTTGAACTATCCGGCTTTCTTCGTCGGGGGTTGGACTGCTGCTGCACGGCAATTCAATGGATCCATTCTCCAACATGCACCCGGAATCTGGAATCGTCATGATTGCTATACCAGCGCAGAAGAAAGAAATAATTATTTCAATAATAAATAAAAGAAATAAAAAGAGTAATAACGAATTGACCTGAAACTAAATCAGAAATTAGACGAACCGTAGATCAAGGGGAAGAGGGAAGAGGGAAGGGTCGAAATGCAATTTAAACTAATAATTCGGGTATATAGGTGAGAATTATCAGAAGATTAGAAGCATTTACTCGAGGGAAAATGCTTGCAATTTGAAAAGAATATATATATGAGGAAATGGAAATGAAACAAATTGGGATGATGGGGGTGAATTTAAGGAAGGAACCCTAACCCTCCGATAACGGAATGGGTTTCGATTTCAATACGTTTCTGGTATTTGCTTACTCAACAACTTTCCCTTCTCTTTCTTAGTTTATTTTCTTCTGTCAAAATAAATACTCCAGGTGAGAGAGAGATTTCCTTTATATATATATATATATGGCGTGTTTGGACAGCGTAAATAAGAGTTGAGAAATTGTCGGCTATTTTATTTTTCTGTATTTAATATTTCGTTGATTAATTAAAAGTAACTATTTGAAAGTCAGTCAAGTCGGGCACAAAGTTATTATCTTTTCCCCATGCAAATAGAATCTTTGCTATTTTATAAAATTAAAAAACAGAAACTTGGTAATTAAATTCAAAATTCTTTAAATATATATTTATATTTATTTTATAATAGGATACTAGCACTGCCCGTTTAAAATTACTAATAAATTTAAGTTTGAATTTATTTAAATTTCGACATTTTTTTTACCCAAAAACAAAAATCCTTTATTTTACTAAATAAATGACTTCGGCTTCCTTCTCTGTAATAATAATAAAAGAATACTTCCCTATCTCACCAAGTACCAAACATACCCTTGGGGGGGGGGGCAATTTTTTTCCTACAACTAGGTGTACAAGTAGGATGGTACCCATAGTAATTTTTGTATATAAAACATGTCATTAAATGATGTTTTCCAATTTTCCTCTTCTTAAATTGAGGTCATTAAATTGAGGTCATTAATGATGTTTCCCATAGTAATTTTTATTTTTGTTTTAATTTTTACTATGTATACAGATTTTTATAGTACATTTAGTTGTACTATATAAGTATTTGGGGGGGGGGGGGGGGGGGGGGGGGACACAAAGAAAGAACAGGGGCCATATGGATGAATGCATTTTCCTAATCTCCAAATTCAACAGTTAAATAGAGCTACAAGGGCCAAACTTCCAGCTTCACAAAGCTCTAACAGCCCATGGCAAAAGCTTTACAGAATTCCACTAAATCTAAATGTGAAAACCAAGTTTCAACATCTTTCAACACAACGCAGACAAAGAAACACAATCTCACTCTCTCACTCACTTTGACTCTACAAAATTCTGAGGCATAAGTATATTTACAATCTATTTATTTACACATCCAAAATAAAGGCAATGCCACTTTTAACATGAGACTTGACATTCGTGAGCTACATGTTTTCAGTTTCATCCGAGTTAGCAGACGCATCGTTGGCAGATCCACGTACCTCATCTTCACTGAACATTGCTTCCTCACTGGAATCAGAAAATGAACCACCATCTTCCTCATCACTCACTTCTTCCATCTTCCGACGTCGCCTAACATCCTTGATACCTCTTCCTTGCAAGGCCAGTCGTCTGCGCTTCCGTGCTTTTCTCTTACCCTTCGGAAACTCTTCATTGTGTGACTCATTGGTTTTGCCCCTCCGGGAAGCATCCTTTGCTGATCTGTCCCTGCTATCATCGTTTTCCTCTGATTCAGCTCCAGTATCAACCTTACGTCTTTTCCGACCTCCACTTGTCTGTTTCAAGGTTTCGCCACAAAGTCACAGTTATTTTACAAACCTTCCTGCAACATCTCAACATACATAGTACAACTCAAAAAAAAAAAAAAAGGACAAACAAAATTAAACTTGGCAATTTTTTAGGGGTAGAAAGCATGCAATTTTGCTACTACCAAGTGGATGACACCTAGCCCAACTCCGCCCTTTCATCACAAAGTACTTTTAGGTAATCAAAATTTTATACAGCTATAGGATGAAGACAACAATTTCAGGTTCTCATGAAATACACCACTCTTTCTGATGAATACGTGAATCTTATCCAATTCGGTTCATCCAGCATGCATGTTGATACAACCACCTCCATCCCATTTCTTTTGACCAGGTATCTATTTTGGACTTCCCCAATAAAATGTCTTGTCTACACACTTCAATACACTTTTATATTTAAACTTCCAAGTGTAGCCCTCATTATTAGTTATCATTCTGCCATCTTAAATATATTTCTACAATTTCCAATGCTCCAAATCTTAATTAATTAAGGGTAATTTAGGCAAGCAAATAACTCAACTAACCATTTTTGATATCTGCATAGAGTGGTTACAGGACGAAAGAATTGGGGTGGAGGCAGTATTTCTATCTTTCTTTGAGAAAGGTGAAAAAATAAAACAGTTCAGACCTCGGTTGTCAAATGTCCAGAGGTTTATATCTCAGCATATAATTTCATCACATTTATGTATGGCTCTTATTTTCCATATGGAATGACAAATTTCTTTTACTCAGGCAAGAATCCAATACAGGTGCTTTGAACACAAGATACCAAATACTACCAAATTAGATCGAAGCATACCTTGGGACCCCGATCAATTAAGCGCGCCCATTCATTTCGATTCCTAAGGCAATCAAGAACAGCTTGCGAGTGACTAGAGTATGCATATCGTTCCCCATTGTGCTTCCGCAGGTAAGGCCAGTGCTACAAGGATGTTCAATTTAAAGAGAAACATAGGTAAGCATACTGTCTTTTTTTTTTTTACAGCAAATGAGCTAATAAATAGATCCGCAAGGAAGGGAAAGGCAAATATAAACGTACAGGTAGAACAGAATTACAAAGTTCTTCATAAGTCATTCTTTTGCCTTCGCTCATAATCTCAGCAAGCAAACCTGCCACAACGAATAATGTTCGTTAATAGTAAAGAATCTTCATTTGCCATTTCAAATATAAAGAGACTAAGGACAAGCATGGAGTGCTTGGCTAATAATCTTTTAGTAGGACATAAATAAATCCAGTAGCCCAAACAAGGTGTCCAAATAAGAACATCCATGCCCAGACTGATAAACTATTCATACCAAAGGGGTTACCTGGTAAAGTGCGGTGAGTAAGACGCCCAACAACTCCTTTCTCATCATCAGAAGGAACTCTAGGAGATAGCCGAGTGGCCGAAAAAATGCTTTCGTTGCCCTCAGCTGGAGATGATAAACTGCTACTTGCAGCTGTTCTAGATGGAGGGTTAATCTTCTTTGTATTATGCAAGCCATTTGCTGATCCACTGTCAACTTCTCTCCTGCCAACCGAATCAGAGATAAATGCAGAATCTTGCCGCCTGTGATCGGCTGAAGAAGAGGCCCTCTCCATCTTATTAGCTTCATCATCCATCTCCCCATAACCAATGGAAACATCTTTGGCAAAACCCTTGGTCTTTCTTCTAAAAGCCTATATTTATAAATTTCCACAATAACAAGTAAAAGCACCATGCATATAAACCTTTGCAAAAGAAAAAGAAAAAAAAAAAAAAAGAATATTAAGTAAGCTCACCAAAACATGATCTTTTCCTCCAGAACTAGAAGTGCGCTTCATTAGCATACTTGTAGCCGTTGGTGATGCTAGCTGAGGTAAGCTTCCAGCATGGCGCATGCGTGGCACACGAGGAACTCGAGGAGAGCTGTTTAGTTCTTGATGTAACAAGAGAGCAAGCTGTGTGTGACACAAAAATCACTATCCAGATTTCCTACAGTCAAGGAAAATAAAACAAGAAAATACGACTTCTACCTCTTCGTCACTTAGCGTTGAAGGTGAGTTTGAAGATGCCGCAGCATGTGTTGGAGCATTATTCAGTTTTGATGAAGACTGAGACATGGTCTGATTTGTTTTCTCACCCTTTTGAGATAAGGATGAACCCTTAATCAACTTTTCTGTGTTTGAAGCACTCTCAGACAATGCATTAGGGACCTTTTGGATGTTCAAAGGACGGTCAGCAACCGCCTTTTCTACACTTAAAGCACTCTCAGAAGATTTATTAGCCATCTTATGAAAGTCCCACTGACTCTCGGTAGCTGCCTTTTCTATGTTTGGAGAGTACTCAAACAATGTACTAGACATCTTCTGCGTGTTCAAGGGACTCTCAGTTTGCCGTGTATTAGCCATCTCAGAGGTAGTGCACGAAGCAATAGCTGGCATTTGTGTTGGTGAAGAAGATGAACCAAGAACTGAATCCTTTGAATCAGATGATGTTCTCTTAGAATTTATGGCAGTATGTGATAACTTTTTTAACTGTGATGATTTTGGAACAGAACCAAGACCAGATTTTGAAAGCTCCTTCATCAATTTCCTCGTCTTATCATGCCTACCTTCATCCTCAACTACTTCAGTTAAAGCAACCGTAACGCTGGTTTCACGTTCCCGCCTCTGCTTACTATCTAAGTTATCATTAAGGGAAGTCGCACCAATGTTGCGATTTTCAGAAGCCAATGACTTGGGCATCAGAATTGCAGATGAAGGGATGGAGTTTGCAACAGATACTGTGACTTTACCCTCACCTGTAACCACTCTTGGACTTGGTATTGTCACAATGGATTTATTGAACTCTAAATGAGCAGTTCTACCAGACCCCCACGAAGAATTCTTAGAATCTGAAAACTCATCCGAAACAGCAGAATCACTTCTAGGTTTGCAATGGTCAAGAGGTGATTCGCTATCAATTCGTTTATGCAGATCAACAATTTCTGATCTTCTGACAGCATCTTTCACCTTGCTGTCGTGGGGCAACAAACCAGGCACATTAGTATGGTTGACAGTAAAATTCTCAGATAAATGGCAAGCAGCTATCTCCTGAGACTGGAATGCAGTTCCTGATGTACTTAACTTTGCATCGTATACCGATGACAGGTTAACGTTAACATCTCCATTACCATTAATTAATTCTTTTTTTGAATTTGCATATATCTCTGGACAACTGACAACAGTATTTAGGCTTGAATCAGGAACACTTCTGTCATCCCCAGATTTGAGTCCAGTAGGGGGCAAATCTTCTTGAACCTGCTCTGGCTGTTGCATGCCTGTCCCACTACTAGCTAACACCTCAACTTCGGAAATATTTGGTGTAAGAAGAGTAACCTAATTTGACCAAAAAAAAATTATTCAAATAACATGACCAACTATGCGATTCTTGATACAAATCCCACGATGAAATGTTATGAACCAAGAAGAAACATTCAGCATACCTCTTCTTTTGCAGGGATGGCACTGGAAGCGTTGCTTCTGGAAAACAATGACACACCAATCATGGTTTTAGAAGATTCCTCCAATTTCAGAGGAACTTGATGCCTTTCATTGTCCTTAAAACCAGATTTCAGAACATCAATAGCATGACCAACTATGCCAGGATCAAGTGATAGTTGGCGTGTAGGAAGAGGGTAACTCGAACTTCCACCTTTACCACATTGAGCTTCACCTTCGACAGCCATAGGGCCACTGTCTTCATAAAATCAGAATTGTTTTACGTCATTTGATGTTGTTGAAACTAGTAATGCAGGCTAACAAACAAAACTCAAGGATCAAAAAATGCAAGCCAAAGCAAACATAACAGATTGGCAAGTGCTTGGGTGGTTCTGGTCACACAGTCATAATAATGAAATAATCTTTAAGCAACGAATGAAAAAGAACACAACACATAAAAGAAAATATTGCTATGAAATGCTCAATTGCTTAGAATTATTATCATAGTACCTGGATTGTGCAACCGAATTTTCTTATTACAATCTCCATCTTTCTCTAATATCCTGGCCTTTTTCTTCCCACTTTTATCCTTCACGTTGACATGATCTTCCTTTTTGCGCTTCTCAAAATGCAGGTAAAAAGAAGGCTTCTGTGGGCCTCTATCTGTGATCATCTCATTCTGTTGCGTCAAGACATCTGACTTCTCACCATCCAACTTCCCGGTAAACCCGTTACTTTCCTTACCATCCTCCACCTTCTTCTCAACATCAACAGAATCCACAACAGAGGTGGCAGCAGCAGCAGGAGGTGCCCCCTGCTGTAGTACATCCATTTTTGCCAATGAGAACAAAACACCAGCACCATTATCAGCAGAAATATCCATCTGTTTATCAAATTTCTTGTTAGAATCTTCTTTCTCCAGCACCATCTCCTTCTCCTCATCCCAACATGGAAGCTCCCTATATCTAAAATTGAACTTCTTGGGGATATAGCCAGTACATTTCCACAACTGGGGTCCAAAAACAGAGGAGACACCAGAAAACAAAACCGGATCACCACCACCAGGAACCCCTTGCACATGAACCCTGTCCTCAATGGGAATATCAGTCCACAGCCTGAAAGGCCTGTGAGCAGCAGTCAAGGAGGAAGATTTATAGGATCCAGGAGGGGGCCGAGGAAGGGGATTATTATCCATCCTCCTCAAAGTCTTCGTGGGCAACTCTACAAGCAGTTGGGCAACCTCAGTTTCCTCACTACTATCATTACTATTCCGGAGGAGGTGATGGCTACCATGGTTGTTATTGTTCTTGCATTTATCGCAAACGAATGACTTGTCAGTCTTGACATACCGGGAGCAGCGGGTGTGAACCCAGACTCCACATTCATCGCAATTAACCATCTCTTCACCATCATCAAAATTGACACCACACACACAGTCCACTGTCCACGACTCCTCAACCCAATCATCCTTTTGATCAATGGATGTCGCAGGAAGCCTATGTGACCGGCTCTTCATTGAAGCCTCTTTTTTTCTTTCCTTTTTCCCAAAATCAAGCAACCACACAGTGTATAACTTTCTCAACACAAATCCTCAATAGTCGCACCTTCTTCATTCAAATAAACAATAATGGTTTTAGAAATATAGCCAACAAGATTCATGCAATTCCTAATTATTCAAGACACTCAGGTAATCAGTGAACCCTTCTTTTTCTCTTCTTAAAGGAAATTAATTTACAGGAAATCAAGATTCAAGCAATCTCTAATCATTAAAAATGCCTGAACTTCATTTTTCTTTTTCTTTCTTCTCCAAATCAAACAATACTAGAATATGAAACTATCTCCACATGAATCAAAAAAGCCCCAACATCTCTTCATGAAAATCAGAGGAAACTCTTTTAACAATTAAGCAAAAAAAGAATCATGAATCCCTTCAGAACTATTCATGGAACCCTTATTTTCTTTCCTTTTTTGTTTTCCTTCTTCCACAAAATAAAAGGCATAAAAAAAAAAAACTAGAATATGAAATACTCTGTTTGAATAAATATCCTCATCAACCACACCCCTCGTCAGTCAAATTAAAGAAGACCCTTTTACTCTGCATTGACGAAGAAGACTATATAATCCTCAGTTCTCCTAAATGTTCAGAAGTATTCACTGTACAGTCTTTTCTTGTCCTTCATTCCATCACCTCTAAAATATTTATCAAAAAAAACCATAGAACACGAACCCTGTATCTCAATACAAATCCCCAACAACAGGATGGTATTCATTCAAATTACACAAAACCCTTTAGAAATATAGCAAACCAGATTTGTGCAGTTCCTAATCATCCAAAATGCTCACAATTATTCATTGAACCCTTCTTTTTATTGTTTTCTTCTGTTTTTCCTTCTTTCTCAAAACAAATTTAAAAAAAAAAAGAGAGAGAGAGAGAGAGAGAGAGAGAGAGAAAGAAAAGAAAACCCAGAATAACAAACTATCCATCTCCATATAAACCCTTAAGAACCGCCTCTTTATGCAAATTAATGGAAATCCTCCTCGAAAAATAGTAAAACAATACTCCTGTAATCCCTAATTAACTATCCAAAATGCTCAGAATTCTCCATCTAACCCTTTTTTTCTCATTCAATCCTTCTTTCTTTATTTTTCCCCCTAAAATACGAAGCTGTCTATCTTGAAAAGAATCCCCAACACCCGCACAACAGAGCGAAACAAGACTCCCCCCAATCCCTAGTTATTCAAATTGCACAAAACTATTCACCCGTATTTTCCTCCTTTCCTTCGTCTCCAAAATTTATAAAAAAAAAAACCCTATAATACGCAACTTAACTCTCTCGATACGAATTCTCACCAACAAATAAAGATAACCCTTTCAGTAATAGAGCACAACAAGATCGATATAAATCCCTAATTTATTCGAAAATTTACAAAACGCATCCGTCATTCCCACTTTACTCATTAATGGGGTGTTCACAAGGTTTTATTAAAAAACAAAAAGTATAAGTACCTTGCCCGACAGAATTTAGGTAGCCCCGTGAAGTGGAAAAGAACTCATTTGTCCGCTCGAATAGAATTTCCGTAGCCGGTTGTTGCTCGGCCGGAACATAAAGTAATACTCAGATAGTCAGGGACGACTTCGGCGTTCGTGGCGTGATCCGATATTGAGGTGGCCTACGAACCGATTAGGCCCAATATATTTAAATGTCAATACTGGGCTTATTTTCTTAGGCTGTGGTTGAGCCCACAAAGAAAACCATGGAAGAAATGGACAGTAGTATTTGTAGTTCATTTTTTATTATTTGTAGTCTTATTTTCAAAACAATCTTTTTTAAATTGTTCTTTTATTAATTTTTAAATAATTTATCAAAATTCAACAAAATAAATATTTTTTTTATTCCAACCAAATGAATAATATCTTAATTATTTTAAAAATATTTAATCTTATAATAACCAATTATAAGAACAATTCTCACACATATAGTATTTTTTATAAAAATAAAAAGATTAAAAAAAGGAGGAAATGGGGAGGAGAATAATCAAAAAAAAATTATGAACAACTACTTGTGTTAATCAAATGAAACCCGGATCAATTACTATAACTAGTATCATCACTATCACAGCCGTCTCCATGGGCATGATCGCAACAATGGTTTTGATTTTCATCCTCGTGATTATCGTTGTCATCTTCATCAAATAGTTTATTTTTGTGGAAAATATAGCATTTCTTTGAGGGATTATTCCTGCTACTGAAGTTGCAGATAAGACAATGAATATGACAAAGACATGGTTATGATTTGGGTGAGGTTGAAAGAAGAAGATGACGGCATGAATTGACACATGGTAGTTCTGACCATCGTTAAGTAGTATTAACGGGAAGAAAAATAATTCTAAAAAATGGGCAAAATAAATAAATATATATGTGTAATAATAAACAAATTATATTATGTTATTATTATACACTAAGTAAAAATAATTGTTTCATAATTCAAATGTTATTTAATTAAACTTTTTGTGCATAAATTTTTTCAGGGTATTGTGTTGGCGATGTAGTTTGAAAAAGGATAATAAGAAATAAGAAAGAATGTTGAATTTTTTGTTTTGTTATAAGAGCATTTTGGATAGTAAATTTTGAAAAAAAAATAGCTATAAAAATGGGTTACAAATAGTAAATTTTGAATAGTAGCCCATTATAAACAACCCACTTTAAGGCAATCTCCAACCCATCTTTAAAATGAGTTGGATCTTCAAATACAAAGATGAAATAGTTTCCAATCCATCTTCAAAATCATCTTTAAAATATAGATGTGCTACAGTACATCTCTATTTTAGAGATGCACTGTACCATCTATATATTTTTTATAATTTTTTAATTCGTATCGCTCACTAAAATATTTATATTTATATTTTTTTTTCATATATATTTCTCATTCTATATATTTATTAGAGATGCATTGTACTATCTATATATTTTTTATAATTTTTTAATTCGTAAGGCTCACTAAAATATTTATATTTATTTTTTTTCATATATATATTTCTCATTCTATATATTTATTTTCATTTCCTCACATGTTATTTATTTTTATTTTGTTATTTTTATTATTTTTATTTTTTATTAAAGTATTTAAAATAATTTTTCATTTTAAAATATTAAAATATAATTTACTAATTAATATTACATTGTGAAGTGTTTTAAACAGAAAAAATAAATACGCAATACGATTACGATTAAAAACATAATCATTTCAAATTAAAATTAATAAACTACTACAACAACAAATAAAAGTTCACACAAAAAAATTATAATAATAAAAATAGACATTAATAATTTAGAATAATCTTACAAAACCCTCTAAAATTTTAAAAATCAGGCAAATAACTCCCTCCGCCACTGAGATTATTAAAAACTCAAAACTCTCTAGATTATACTGAGATTATTACTAATTAATTTTTAAATTATTTTATGTTTAATTTATTAATCTCATTTATTAGATATATATTTTAAATGTATATTAAGATTTAAGATAATTAAATATACTTATACAATAATAAAAATAATATAAAATGATTGGTGAAAGAAAATGTTTAAAATATTATTAAAATTGTAAAATATAGAGATTTGGGTTGGAGAAGAGTTAACTGAAATATAAATATTTTGATACTATAATATATATAAAATTATAAAATATAGAGATTTTGTTTGGAGATGACTAAGGCGGTTTGTTTGGCACCCTGATATGGGTTTAGTATGGGTTTTGGGGGATTTTTAAATGATTCATACCCACCATCCATGGGGTTTCCCAAACCCACCCCCGGTATCAATTCTAAACCGTTACCTTTTCTTTTTTACTTTCTCACCCTCAACTCTCCTCTGGCTTTCTTCTTTTTCCCCTCCCGTCAGATTCCTCCGCCTCCAGCCACGAGCTACCACCGGTTTCGTCTCCACCGGCGCCATTCCGATCGCGCAACCAACCGAAAATCTTCCTCTCCTCACGAAGAACAAAAACTCAAACCATATTTTCTTTGTTTCGCGCAATCTCTCTCTCCCCGACCAAGCTTTTCCCACCATGGTTTGCCGTCGATTTCTCCTTATCCGACTATACATGAGGCCGAAACCCCTTCCATCTTCTTATTCTTTTCGTTCTTCGTCGAACCTCCCTTCTCGCCGACCACCCCTCGCCAATGATTCTTGTCATGCCTTCCTTCCCACCTACTAATAGAAGAAATTCTGAAAAGAAAAAGGATAAAAGGATAGTAGAAACTGGGGAAAAAATAAGATGGGTGCTGTTGGTGAAAATGGGGAAGGAAATTGCGACCAGCGGCGGCGGCGGGAGGAGTAGCTGGGGAGGGAAAAGAAGGGGAAGGGGGAGGGGCGACTAGGATTTAGGAAAAAGAGAAGGACAAAATTGACATTAACCTAATATTATTGTTAAGGATAAAATCATCATTTTACTCTATTAAAACCTGAACCTACTTACAAACCAAACAAACTTATGTAATTATCAAAATCATACCCATCCCACTTCTATCATTCTTTTTCTGATTTCGATTCCCAATTGTTTTATCAAACGGTCCCTAAAATATTATTAAACTCATTCCAATTTTAATACGGGCACAATATTGTAGATTTTTTTTTTTCTAAGTTTGAAGGCTCACTTATTCGCACATGTAAATTATTGTTGGAATTCATTTTATTTACTAGATAATCTTTATTACTAAGTTCTTTCTCATTTATCATTTTGTCTTTTAAACATTTAAAAAATACAAATATGTATTTATATATTAGGTTATAGTCATGAAATACCGGGCGTATTTTCTTTTGGAGTGAATTTTAAAAAAGGTCATAATACTTTGATAAAGTTTAGATTTTGGTCATTGACTTTTAAAAATTCAAAAAAGGTCACTAACTTTTGTATTTGAATTTTGATTTTGGTCATTCCGTCTATATTATCCGTTAAGCCCACTAACGGACCAAAATTTTGAGGGTATTTCTGTCCAATAATACCCAAAAAACCCATGTGCTTCCTTTTAAATTTTAAAAAATGTCATCATACTTTGATAAAATTTAAGTTTTGGTCACTAACTTTTAAAAATTCAAAAAAGGTCACTAACTTTTGCATTTGAATTTTGGTTTTGGTCATTCCGTCCATATTATCCGTGAAGCCCACTAACAGACCAAAATTTTGAGGGTATTTCTATCTAATCATACCCAAAAAAACCCATGTGCTTCCTTTTTTTTACTATTTATCTTTCTTCCCCTCACCCTCTCCTTTTTTTTTTTTTTTTTTGTATTCATCTTTCTTCTCCAGCCACCCTTCTTGCCGGAAACAACAGAACCCATCACCATTCTCCCAGAAACGTCAAAAAATTGGATGGATGTAAACATTTCTGGACGTTTTTGGGAGAATGGTGATGTGTTCTGTTGTTTTCGGCAAGAAGGGTGGCAGGGTGGCTGGATAAGAAAGATGAATACAAAAAAAAAAAAAAAAAAAAGAGGAGAGGGTGAGGGGAAGAAAGATAAATAGTAAAAAAAAGGAAACACATGGGTTTTTTGGGTATGATTGGATAGAAATACCCTCAAAATTTTGGTCTGTTAGTTGGTTTCACGGATAATATGGACGGAATGACCAAAACCAAAATTCAAATGCAAAATTTAGTGATATTTTTTGAATTTTTAAAAGTTAGTGACCAAAACCTAAACTTTATCAAAGTATGATGACATTTTTTAAAATTTAAAAGGAAGCACATGAGTTTTTTGGGTATGATTAGACCAAAATACCCTCAAAATTTTGGTCCGTTAGTGGGCTTAACGGATAATATGGACCGAATGACCAAAACCAAAATTCAAATGCAAAAGTTAGTGACTTTTTTTTAATTTTTAAAAATTAGTGACAAAAACTTAAATTTTATTAAAGTATGATGACATTTTTTAAAATTCACTCTTTCTTTTAAGGAAAAACTAAATTTGAATCTAGAAACAGTTTGAAAAAGCATTACTAATAAGAGGGGCGGAAAAGGATTTTGGAATTATTATTATTGGCTATTGAGTTCACTTTGTTGTTTTTCTATTCCTCCTTCTATTCTATGAAATTTGCTACTGTACTGCTATCCTAAGTATATATAATATTTAAAAAAGAAAAAAGAAAAGAGTAAAGCAGTCGCTGCTGCTGCTGCTGCAGGGGTTGTGGTTGTGGTTTCATTCACACTGTTCTTCTACGAGGAAACGAAGAAAAAGGCTGCAAAGGGTATAATAATAATTGGAGTTGTCGAGAAATGGAGGGTGAAGAGGAGGAGAGTTCAATGGCAAGAAAGGGAATGGGAGTTATTTCCAATTCCAAATCCCAGAACAAGGAAAGGGAATCATCATCCTCATCATTACCGGTGGGTTTTAGATTTAGGCCGACCGACGAGGAGCTCATCAGTCATTACCTGAGGCTCAAAATCAACGGCCGCCATTCCGACGTTCAGGTCATCCCCGAAATCGATGTCTGCAAGTGGGAACCCTGGGATTTACCTGGTATCAGACTTAATTATTATTATTATTATTTATTCTTACTTATTGCCCACCACCATGCTTCGTATCTTCCGCCTCCCTTTTCTTTTCTGCACTAAACATATGATATACCAATATACCATGACTCTGCACTGTGCAGATGTACTACGACCAGAGTAGAAAGAAAGATGCTTTCTTGAGTAGCACCACCATCCATCAATCGCAATCTAGAAAAAGAAATAAGAGGATATGGAATTTGGAATTCTCTCTGGAGAGGAGATGCTTCTATTCCTTTGCTAACTACTTATCTTATTTGAGTATATGGAATTTCGAATTTCTCTTTCCTCGCCATCATCATCATCATCATCATCATCATCATCAGTCTCTTTCTCTCTGTAGATTGTAGATTCATTTCTTTTTAATAAATCCTATGAGCATCAGACCTTCATTTAAATTCCATCTCCTTGTCACTCTTTTTAAATATGCAAACTTTATGGTTCAATACGTAGAAGAAAAAAGCACAATTTTTGTTTCCCTTTGCTGTCTTCATTTTCGTGCGTTACTAGTTCTAAGGATCATCAGGCTTACTAACAAAGGCGGCCCTTTTGTTTTCTTCTTCTTGTACCACTAGAACAACCTTTCTTGGAGCTCATTCTCGTTTCATTGTCTCTCATTGTGGTCAGTGTTATTGTTTCATGAGCTTTCCTTCCTATTGATGGGATTCCTTTTCTTTTCCCCCTTTAACAGATCTTTCGATCATAAAAACAGATGACCTGGAGTGGTTCTTCTTTTGTCCTCGTGATAGGAAGTATCCAAATGGCCACCGCTCCAACAGGGCTACTGATTCTGGTTATTGGAAGGCAACTGGCAAGGACCGTACAATCAAGTCTCACAAATCATCTATATCTGGAGGTGGTGGAACATCTAAAACCCGCTTAATTGGCATGAAGAAGACCCTGGTTTTCTACAGGGGTCGTGCTCCGAAAGGGGAGCGCACTAACTGGATCATGCATGAATACCGTGCTACTGAGCCAGACCTCGATGGAACTGCCTCTGGTCAGGTTGAATTTTTGTTGTCTCTTGCAGTTTCAGTTTCCAGTATCCTAGTTTTCTTGTGTGCTGATCCTTTTCACACATGGGATTTCTGTGCCACTAACTGGTCAATGAGTCATTGGCATTCATCGGGCTGATATCAACAACAAGCATTTATCCCACTATGTGGCGCGGCTGTATGGATCATAAATAACTTTTTTCTGTTTATCTCTAGCACTTCTGAGTTCAATTTTCCTTCCTAATAATATATATACCTTTTTCCAGTCGTCATTTGACACAACAGTTTTGTTCCAAAAGCATATGAATTTTGTTATTATCTTTTAACGTTTTCTTTTTCCTGTGTCATGAGTTTATTGACTTGCATTTTTTGTGGTTTTTCTGGGATTTGCCCTTCTACCCTAACATGCATTTCTCATTAACTTTTGTTGCTGGTCAATTATGTTTGCATAGCTACCTAATTAGTGCATCGTATTTTCATCTTGGTGATTGAATTGCTTGTTCTGTTAAATAATACAGGCTGCCTATGTCATCTGTCGGTTATTTCATAAACCTGATGAGAAAACCGACAATTTTAAATTTGATGAAGGAAATCCAAATGGATATTCTCCTAACACGGTCAAATCGTCCCCTGATGACACAACATCCGATTTGTGTCAAGAGCCGTCAATGCTTGATATCCAGGGTGCTAGACAGCCAGAAGGGATTAGAAGGTGGCTGACTGATAAATCCGATAATATGACGACTAATAAGTTTCTGCATGTGGACACCTGCACATCTTCAGGTGTTGAAGATAACATAACAGAAGCAGTTCCCTCTGAGGTTAAAAGAATAGTCCTGCTGTTTATGACATGTTATACTTTTATTGATGATGGTGTCTCATGGTATAAGAAGCTTCAAGCTCTGACCTTTTTCTTCCTCGTTTTATTTAGGTATATCCAACCGGACATTCTTTGTGGCAGAGATCCACAGATGATATCGATGACAGTGCTTTCCTTCCATTTATATCACCTAAATGTACAGACATGACCTGCCTTGATTCACCTTTTGCTGATGACTTTGGACACAACCATGATGGGATGCACTTTCAAGATGGCACTTCTGAACAGGATGTTTCCCTGACAGAACTGTTAGGTGTCCTTCAAGATGGCCCCTCTGGCCACGCTGAACGGCTACATCGAGGTCCTTCTGAAAACTATGGTGGTGAATCATTGGGCAAGTGGAATGACGTAATCCAAGATCATGTAAACCTCAGCCTTCTCTTTCATTGGGCAAGATGCTAGTCATTGTTTTTCTTTTTGCACCGTATCCTGGTGTTGGGGTGAACAGGAACATATTCATGGATTGCTCATGAGGACAATCAGGACTCAAAATTGGCTAATATTCTTTGGATGTAATCGTGCATATTGAAACTGGATCCAACTTTTGCCTATCCAGAAACATTTTCTTTGTTACTTTCTGTTGCTTTCACTGTCCTGGCTGTGATATTCCTGTCTGGGATGTTTTCAGGTTCAAGTATCTCCAAGACCGTTGAGCCCACAAGCAACAGTTGATGATTCCAGAATGGATATTGAACCACTCGATGATCATTTTTCTAATAGAGCTGTCTCATCTTCCAATGATGATATCTTGGAACCTCCTCTCCAAAATGGTGAACAATCAAGTAGCTGTAAAGCTCCTGTTAGTCTTGGTGGGAACTATTACGGTGAAACAGGGATAAAGATTCACAAGCGTCAGCGACAAAATCGACCAAGTCCTAAAAATTTAGCTACACAAGGCACTGCAGCCAGGAGAATGCGGTTAAGTTGTGCTTTTGATTGGAGATCAGCTGATGGTAGCAGTTTTAGCAATGAAGAAGAAGACGAGTCAGTTATTACGGAGGTGAGATTTATTAATTGATCCTGGGATGTAAGTTTTATAAGTGGAAAAGCCAAAACCAAATTCATTTGAAACTTGAAAATGATTACAATTGGTGAAGTTACTCAACTTGGCTTGAGTGTTGACTGTTAAGGAAATTGAATTGGTAATAAATTTTTGTCAATGGAAAATGGAATTAAGGTAAAATATATCTCACTTTCACTAGTATGCGTCCAGGTTGATGAATTGTGTAAATCTTCAAATGAATGTGATGAGGCGGAGGTAGGAAGCAGAATTGGTGATGCAGAGGGTGGATTGAGAGACAGAGATGGAAATGGGAAAGATAGTTGGGGAAAGGGTCCATTCGTCAGATTGAGGCCATGGTCAGGTTTGTATAGCTCCAATGATTTAACTGTTTATGTTGTAGCTTTGTTGTATGTATTGGTAGTCCTGTTAATAGGTTTGTTAGGGCAATGGGAATGTCGTCTGGCTATCTGAAATTTATGAATAGGTTTGATAATGATGAACATTACTGAGTTTTGAGATAATATTGGTTTTGTACTGCAACTGCAAGTCTGCAAGTATTAAATTGTTGGTGGGTAATGTAACATAGTAAGTAGTAAGATGTGATTTGTTTTGGATCAATCTGACCGAGAGTTATTGAATTTGTTGGAGTTGAAGGATTGTATTCTGAGCCATCCCCTGGGCTGGGAACAATGTTCATCTTAAGGATGCTTGGGCAGGTTTGGGTGATATATTACACCCAATATGTGAAATCTTAGAGGTTAACTTATTTGAATCCTACAATTAAACAAAGCATGGCATCAGGCCGGTATAATCCAGCGGCCAGTCCCACGGTGGTACCACCCATTGAATCAGCCGGCGCCACTAGGCCACAACTACCACCAGGCTCTTCCACAAATACTAGATAAATAAAGAGAAGATATAAGCTGATAAGAAGAATTTAAAAGAGGTTTGGATATGTTTGACAGGGCTCCTCTCCCCCTTTCCCCCAAGCCTTCGTTTTCTCATCCTCCGCAATCTTTATTTCTTTTGCTTCTTCTTCCTCTTCTTCTTCTACTACTTCAAACAGGAGCAATATCTCATAATCCACGACACCATCCATACGCTAAATTCAATATCCATGTCTATTATTATGTATAGCTTCAAGTCATGTACATAAAACATATTTTTATTTGCAATGTTTAATTTTCTATAGGTATTGAATATATATATATATATATATATGTATTTATGCAACCCTCCCAAACCATCCATGCTCCATTTTTATCTGGTTTTGAGGCTCCAGTTCATAGTTGCATTCTCCAGAAAGTTCATCCTTTGCCACCCGCAAAACATATCAAGGATTAAAAATAAATGACAATATAATATAATAAACAAAGGTTCACAAACAAGGCCGCTACTTTCCTGGTGCCAAAAAAGTAAGGCAAGTGCAATTGGTTTCTCAATAATATTTGTAGCCCATTTTTTTATTATTTATAACTCTATTTTCAAAATAATTTTCCCAAATTATTATTTTACTAATTTTTAAATAATTTATCAAAATTCAACAAAATAAATATATATTTTTTTATCCCAACAAAATGAATACTATCTTAATCATTTTAAACATATTTAATCATATAATAACCAATTATAAGAACAATTCTCATACATATAGTATTTTTTTAGAAAAGTAAAAAGATTAAAAAATGGAGGAAATAGGGGAGGACAATAATAAAAAAAAATTTTTGGTAAAAAATTCCTGAACAACTACTTGTGTTAATCGAATGAACTCGGATTAATTACTAGAACCAATACCATCACCTGTTGGAATAGAATACACAAGCTATGCTTGTATTGTACAGTTTCCCAGATTAATATATCGATTCGTGTTTCAGTCATATCTTGTTGTGCATTAATTGTCCATTTATATTATGTAAGTAGATGATGAGGTGTCTGGTGTGACACAGTAGATCTCATCATTGGTTGAAAGACATAATATATAAATGAGGTTCGTAACCGAGACATTTTTGGACAAATTATCAGTTTAGGTTATTATGTGATTCAGATCATTGGTTTGTCTAAACTAATTGAATCATATAGATATGCCCAGGGCATATTGAACTTGACCTTTAGGAATGATTTGTCTTGTACTGATTTAATAGACAAATCGTTCCTTGTATTCTATCTCTTAATCCATAGACTCGAGTGGACATGAGGATTAGACATAGTGTACTTTGATCTGCCAATGGGTGAGGTCAATTGTGGCCAATAGTCTCGGTAGGTTGGGCGCGTGTGTTTAGTTACTTGGTGTGCTACTGCTTGTCGAAAGGAAACCATGTACCGGTGAATCCGGGGTGATGGTGCTCCCGAGATGAGCTCGAAATGTTTATTATACTAAACCCGGTCGATGGACTTATGTTCGGTATAGTAAAAAGGTCGAGTGGTACTAGTCTCGGAATTAAAGAAGTTAATTAATTAATTTATCAGTAAATTAATTTATAATTAACGAGCACTATATCTTTGATGTGGGGAGAATAATGAATATAATTTAATTAAGTTGTTCCGAAAGTAATTCTGGTGTAGGATAGTAGTGCCAAAATTAATCCGTTAGTGGTACGATTAATTTTGTAATGGGTTAATTGAATAGGTAGATTTAATTAATTAATTGGTTAATTATTCCTAAGGGTTAATTCAGTAATTAACAAAGTGGAATTATTTAATTAATTCCTAAGGGTTAATTAAGTAATTAACAAAGTGAAATTATTTAATTAATTAATTAAGTCTTAAGTTTCAATTGGAATTAGGAAATCCTAGAGATTAGGAAATCTAGTAGGATTTGGTCTATCCTATCAGATTGGTTGCCTAATTGGATTTGGAAACTAATTCATTACCTAAATCCATTAGGAAGACCAATCCTAAACTAACTTGGGGTCTCTCTTGTAACTCTATAAATAGACAATGGATTAGCTATTCAAGATACACAATTCAATATATTCATAATTCAATAATCTAGAGAGAGAAAATCCTAGAGAGAGAAAATGTTTCTCTCTCCAAGTCAGATTTTCAAGAAAGTGTGCGGCTGGTTTTTTGGTTTCTAGTGGCCGAATTTTTGGCCTTGGTTTATACCAGCTGTGCATAGCTTTCTCTTTCTCTGGGCAGTGCGTTTGCAGTACGTGCTAAGTGCGAAGGTGCTGGATTTTTCTAGCAGGTGGATTGTGGTGAGTAGCTGATCAATTGACTTCTAGTTCGTTGCTCACACAACGTGAAGTCATAGTCTTGAGGCATACAAGAGAATCACTAGGTGCACGCTTCAAAGGTACTTTTCTAAGGTTCCGCTTTAATTAGAAATTTTTGTTGCGTGGTAAATCGAGCAAGTGCAAACCCAGATCCTATGTGGCAATCCTTTCAATTGGTATCAGTGTTGGAGTAGAATACATAAGCTATGCTTGTGTTGTACAGTTTCCCAGATTAATATATCGATTCGTGTTTCAGTAATATCATGTTGTGCATTAATCGTCCATTTATATTATGTAAGTAGATGATGAGGTGTCTGGTGTGACACAGTAGATCTCATCATTGGTTGAAAGACATAATATATAAATGGGGTTCGTAACCGAGACAGCTTTGGACAAACTGTCGATCTAGGTTATTATGTGGTTCAGATAATTAGTTTGTCTAAACTAATTAAATCATATAGATATGCCCGGGGCATATTGAACTTGACTCGTAGAAATGATTTGTCTTGTACTGATTTAATAGACAAATCAATCCTTGTATTCTATCTCTAAATCTCTAGACTCGAGTGGGCATGAGGATTAGACATAGTGTACTTTGATCTGCCAATGGGTGAGGTCAAATGTGGCCAATAGTCTCGGTGGGTTGGGTGCGCGTGTTTAGTTACTTGGTGCGCTGCTGCTTGTCGAAAGGAAACCATGTACCGGTGCGTCCGGGGTGATGGTGCTCACGAGATGAGCTCGAAATGTTTATTATACCAAACCCAGCCGGTGGACTTATGTCCGGTATGTTGGTGAATGTGCCCTAATGAGGGCTATTTATGTAAATATACTTTGAGGGTATTTATGTAAATAAGATATTTGTCGCTTGATTGATTGTTTATCAAATGAGTTAATTTCATGATAGTAATATCCTTGTGCATATTTAAATTCATGAAATCGATCCGCCAAAAGAAACACTCCATGGACTAATTAGATCATGAGTGATTCTTTTGAGTAGTACTGGTACTAGGATCCTTAGACCAGAAATCACTACATGGTCTTAGGTGAATTGTAGTGTGCTTTGACATACGCCTAACGGGGCCGTAACAGGTTGCCAAGTACGGGTATGATTGGGTACACTATGAGACACGCTAAGGTATGTAGGTGAAGTGATGGGACTACAAATCTCTCTTAAGTGAGAGATGATATCTTGGCCACTTGATAGTGAACTGAAAAGTGCATGGCCATGCCCAAGGAATGATAGGATATCATTTGCTTGAAGGATTCAGTGTCACTAAGAGATCAAGTAAACGTTTAGCTACATAAGGATGATGGTTCCATGCCTTATGCTAAACTGGATATCGATGTAGAGGATCGTACGCAGTTTGCTCGGAAAGGTTGTGTTGAATCTCCATTCGACCCTCCATTCCAAATTGGGTAGTCATTATGTCTTGCTAGAGACCACTAATGACTTATGGATTAATCAATGGGTTTGAGTTATCCATTGCCAATTTGGAATGGGCCTACAGGATCGCACATAAGAAAGTTCGATGATGCAGAATAAGAATTCTTGCCTACAATAAGTATAATTGTTATACTTAAATAAATAAGATTTAATTAAATGGTTTAATTAAATATTATTGGAAAGTTCTATGGTATTAATTAATAGTTAATTAATTACCTGGGAACAATTGGGATGGGCTGATAAATCAAGGGACTTAATTGCAATTGAAGTTCTTGACCCATCAGCCTGATCCATGGGTCATGGGTTGATCCATGGGCTTGGTGTATAACCCAAATCATTAAAATGTTATTTAAGGCTGATTTGGAATTAGTAAATATTATTTAAATACTGACTTGGAATCAGTTAAATAATATTTGGTAATAATACTGATTTGGAAATTACTAAAATCAGTTAAGTTATAATTGGATAAATTACAATACTGATTTTGGAAATTAATTCTCTACAAATATCCTAGGGATATAATTGTAGAAAAAAGGATTTTTTGAATGATTCTCATCAGAAAAATACACAGATTTCCCAAATTCTCCGGGTAGGCAAGATTGGCTAGCACCAACCTGCGAAGGCTTTCGTGCTTGAGAGTAGAGGATCCTTCGAGGAAGGATTTTGGAGACAACAAAACGCCATCTTCTCAGAGGAGCCAGGCGACGTGCGCAACCGATTACGCTTCAAGGGTAAGACCCGATCCTCATAGTTTAGGATTCCGCTGTTTAATTGGATTAAACACCTAGACTATTCCCAACACGGTATAGTAAAAATGTCAAGTGGTACTAGTTTTGGAATTAAAGAAGTTAATTAATTAATTTATCAGTAAATTAATTTTAATTAACGAGCACTATACCTTTGATGTGGGGAGATTAATGAATAAAATTTAATTAAGTTGTTCCGAAAGTAATTCTGGTGTAGGATGGTAGTGCCAAAATTAATCCGTTAGTGGTACGATTAATTTTGTAATGGGTTAATTGAATAGGTAGATTTAATTAATTAATTGGTTAATTATTCCTAAGGGTTAATTCAATAATTAACAAAGTGGAATTATTTAATTAATTCCTAAGGGTTAATTAAGTAATTAACAAAGTGGAATTAATTAATTAATCAATTAAGTCTTAAGTTTCAATTGGAATTAGGAAATCCTAGAGATTAGGAAATCTAGTAGGATTTGGTTTATCCTATCAGATTGGTTGCCTAATTGGATTTGGAAACTAATTCATTACCTAAACCCATTAGGAAGACCAATCCTAAACCAACTTGGAGTCTCTCTTGTAACTCTATAAATAGACAAGGGATCAGTTATTTAAGAAATACAATTAATCCACAAGATTTCTAGAGAGAGAAAATTCTAGATAGAGAAAACTTTCTCTCTCCAAGTCGAATTTTCTTAGCAAATTTGCGGCTGGCCTCTTGATTTATTTGGCCGGAATTTTGGCCTTATTTTGCTAGCCCCGCGTGTTGCTTTCTCTCTCTCCGGGCAGTGCGTTTGCAGTACGTGCTAGGTTCGGAGGTACTGGATTTTTCTGGCAGGTGGAGTTGTGGTGATAGCTGATCAATTAACTTCTAGTTCGTTGCCCACACAACGTGAAGTTATAGTCTTGAGGCATACAAGAGAATCACCAAGTGCACGCTTCAAAGGTATTTTTCTAAGATTTCGCTTTAATAGAAATTTTTGTTGCGTGATAAATCGAGCTAGTGTAAACCCAGATCCTTCCAAAACTTTCAATCAGAGCCTGGTTTAAGGGGTTTTGGTACTTGTTCGATTTATTATATGGTTTTATTTGCAGGTGGTTTAGAATCCCGACTATTATGGTTACGTTTATATGGGTTTTAATTAAACTCCGGGACATGTCCAGATTTAATTTTATTATGAATGTTTGTAATAGTATAACCACGTGCTGGAAGCCGTGTAGGATTAGATTAAATCTGTAGTAGGAAAATTGTTTTTTGTAATCGAAGGCGTTATGGTGGGCAACTTGAATTCGTGGGTTTTGGGTTATCGTTAATTCGTAGAAACCCAGAACGAATTGCAAGAAGATCAAATAGCGTGGAAAAAATGAAGGAGGAGATGGCGGCAGGAGGCGGCGCCAGCAACCACTGCCGGCAGCAGCAGCCGCCCGCAGGCAGCAGGTGCTGCGAGCTGCTGCTAGGAGCGCGCACGGCCCGTGCCGGCGGTGTGCGCGGGTGGTGCTGCCTTCGGGCCGTGCTACAGCACGGGCGGCCGTTCGGGCTATTTTTGGCCCGTTTTTCCTCCAGTTTTTGTTTTTTGAAGTTCAAGACTCTCTCCATCGAGTGACGTGACGGGACACGAGATCAAGGCAAAGGATGGAAGCAATTAAAACCATAATAGTCAGAAAATTTATTTTTCGTATTTATTTCCCGTATTTATTGTTTTAATTTTTATGTTTTATTTTATGTTGTATTTTAGATGCATGAATTTAAAGTATGACTAGTTTTATGGTTGCATATAACTTAGGTTAGTTAATTGCGTGTTAAAACCGGAAAAACCCTCAATTTGGAAATCTAAGTGGGAGCAGGTTGGTTTAATCATCCTCATGGCCACCATTACGGGTTTATATGCGATGTGGGTGGGCTTGCGCGTTGGCATTAGGGCCTTCCTCCATTCGGATGAGTCTAGCCCCGAGATCGCTAGACTATGAACTTCTGAGTAAGATAACTATAGCGAGTTTAACTAGGAGAAATACGACACCCTATCCATCTGAGGCGCACTATCCGGAGGTAAAAAACTCAGAAGTCACGTAATGGCACACACTTAGTGTTCGATCTGCAGTATTCCTCTCGTGAGGTTACGCTGCTTACTTGTACAGCTAAAAGCACCGACTATTAGCTACATTGATCAAAAGATCATTGTTCAGATAGTGTAGTTAATGAACTTGGTTCTTCTCAAACAAATGTGGGTTAGCGTAAACGTCCACACTGTGTGGCTTGCGAGAATCCCGGTGGATGAGATGTTGGTGGATTAAGATTATTGTTTTGAGGGAAGTCAATAATTAATTAGAATTTTTTTGAAATTCTAGCATATATAACTGAAACATTGTTTGTTTATTTTCCAATTTAAATCGATATGGCATTCAATTCCTTAGCTGCTATCTTGAAAGACAACAAATTAACTGGAACAAATTATGTCGATTGGAATCGGAATTTGGATATAGTCCTGACGGCTGAGCAGTATAAGTTTGTGCTCATCGAAGCATGTCCAGAAGTGCCTGATGAGAACTCTACCCAAGAGGATAGGGATGCCTATGCCAGGTGGAGGAAAGTGGATGAGATGGCGCGGTGCTACATTTTGGCCTCTATGTCAAATGTGCTGCAACATCAGCTTCATCCCATGGTCTCCGCCTTCGACATGATGGCACACCTAAGGGAGATGTTTGCGCATCAAGGCAGGATTGCCAGGCAGTAAGCCATGAGGAAGTTAATGAACACCAAAATGGCTGGAAGCGGATCGGTGAGAGATCATGTTTTACACATGATAAGCAACATCAATGAAATAGAGGTGTTGGGAGGAGATATCGACCCAGAGAGTCAGATATATATTATCCTCCAGAGTCTACCCTCTTGTTTTGAGCAGTTTCGGGTCAACTACAATATGAATCAAAGGGTTTATTCGTTGCCCGAGCTATTGACTAATTTGGTGGCGACTGAAGCCATCTTCCACGAGAAGAAGCAAGCTTTGGTCGCAGTAAAGGGTTCGAGTTCTTCTTCTAGGCCGAAAGGCAAGAAGAACAAGAAGAAGAAGAACGGCAAGAAGAAACCTACTGCAAAGCCAGACATCGCAAAGAAAAGCAAGCCCAAGGGCAAGTGCTTTAAATGCGGTAAAGAAGGACACCGGAACATTGATTGTCCAAAGCTCAAAGGTACGATTGTTTCTGCCCAATTACTGAGATATGTTTAGCGGTGATTCCCACAGATACTTGGTGTGTGGATTCATGCGCCACTGACCATGTTTGTAATTCTTTGCAGGGGTTCCAAGTAACCCGGAAGCTTAGAGAGGGTGAACTGGATATCTACATGGGCGACACTACAAGAGTGTCAGTAGAAGCAGTGGGAGTAGTTAGGCTAAATTTCAAAATTGTAACTTAGAATTAGTAAATTGTCTTTATGTACCGAGTTTTAGAAAGAACCTAATTTCGGTTTCTAAACTCTTAAAGAACGGTTATAAGTTTTTTTTCTGATGAATCTGTACTTATTAGAAGAAATAGGAAACTTATTTATTCTGGTTCATTGGTTGACAATTTATTCGTGGTTAATTCTAACAATGAGCCATTATGCAAACCACAAAAAGGGAACAAAGCCATCTTTAAAAAATAAAACGGATATGCAACTCAAAAGGATTTCTTTTGTTGGTTTTTCCCTGCAGCAGTCAACATCACCACAAAAAAAAAAAAAAAAAAAAAGAAAAATAAAAGAAAGAAAAGAATTACACTTTACTGATGAGAAACTAAACCACATAAATGCCTGAACCTGCCAAAACCAAACTAATCCCACTATGATACTATCACTCTCCCTGCACAACACCCCACCTCATCTTCCTTCTTGAACCTCGGCATCTCTTGCTCCTCATAAAAGATTGCTCCTCCAACTCCAGGGTTCCAAATATGTTACTTCCTCCCTCTCCTGGAACCGGACTTGCCAGATTTTTTTCTGTCTCTGCTGCTTCTACAACTGATAGCAGCTGTTGTGGGAGAATGAGCAGGCCAATGACTCCCAGGAGGAACCAAAGCAGGGAACCCAACAGCAGGGATTCTACAAAATCAACACATTCATTTTTTTTAAGAATCCACACTTCCTGGTTGAGAAACAAACTACGCATCAAAGTCAACAATATTGTCAATTTATTAAGCAGTCATCAACTGTCACATTAATTGTTATGAACCAAAACCCACAAAACCCAAGTCCACTAGTGAGGCCTTACCAAAGAGACCCGTTGGTTGACATAGATGGGCCCATGACAAGATCAAGGAGGAAAAATACCACACAAGCTCTCAATGCCTTAGCCCATGAGATCTACAAACAAGAGCTTGTCCTTCAAGACAAGTACCCATTAAAGGATGTGATAGTATTGAGCATTGATCCTTAGGTTTTATTCAAGCCCATGAGGTGAAGCCCAGCCCACGAAGACATTGGAAGGCTACAAGAAAATTCTAGAAGATTCAATAAAGGAATAAGTAATCAGCCTTAATTCTTCAAAAAGAAAATAAGGCAGATTGAATAATGATTAGGTAGATTGAAGGAAGATTAAGGATGATTGAAGATTCTACCATAAATGTAGGCTAGGGTTTTATAACCTAAAGGCTCACTTCTACTCCTATAAATAGAGGAGAAGTTCAACCTTTGTAAGCATGATTTGAATAGAAGAAATTGAGTTCTCTCATTTTGAATCATCCCTCTTAGCATTTATCAAAAGCTAGGGTAGTTAGATTTTGTGGTTGCCTCCTTAGGCTCTTCCTTTCGAAGGCCTCATCCCACTACCACCATATTTTCACACTTTGAGAATAGCACTAGATTAGGGACCTTGATCCTTCATACAATACTCCACCATCATCCAAATCTGAGCCTCCATATAAGCCTTCATACAAACAAACCTCTGCCGAATTTTGATAGTTTGGAAGGATCACAACATTTGGTATCAGAGCCAAAGTGCTGCTCTTTAAGGTAAGAGTTGTTGTAACACCTTGTGGAAGGAATGATCCTTCTCCTTCTCCAAGTTGTTACAATCAACATTCTAAAATCGAAAAGGTTGCAGAAATCGGTTCTATAACCGAATTTTCTCACCTTTGAATTCGAGAAATTCTCCTATTTTAATTTTGTTCATATTGTTCATTTTAATTCTTGTTATTAATTTTTGTCATTTTTTTTTCTTGATTGTTATGATCTTTCTCCTTCCATTGGCAAAGTTTGAAGAGATCGGATCTACCATATCCGTTTCTCTCACTTTGATCCAAATATCAAATTTCTTGTGTATATCATAATTTTATTTTATTATTATTGTTCTTACTTTGACGATTGATCTTACTTATCTTGTTCAACATTTTTTTTTCTGTTATTGGAAATTTTTTTTTCCTTTTCTTTTCTACACGCCTTGAAAAGTTGAAAAAAAAAACAAAAAAAAAAAAAAAACTGAATTTGGCAAGTAATTCCATTGGTTAAGAAAAGAATAAAATGGGAAACATACTTGTGCAAATTAATTTTGGAATAAATATGAACTTTTAGTATAAATTATCATTCCTTTTTTGTGATTATCTATTTTCCTTCTTCGTGCGATTATCTTTCCATCCACACCTAGTTTAATAATAAAAAAAAAGTTAATCATTGAAAAGGGAAAATTTGTCGGTTTTAAGTCACCTAGTATGACTAAAGTTGAATTTGGTGAATTCTTTCCAAAAAAGTTAGTAACACTTTGAGATTATTTGTTATCGTACCTATTCTGTGATCGTGTTACTACCATAAAACTCCCTAATTGTGAATTGTGGTATGTCTTACTTGAATTAAACTTTTGAATAATTTTTTTGTATTTCTACTAACTTGTTCCTTTGGTTTTTGTATAACTTGTTTAAACTGTTGGAGTAGAATACATAAGCTATGCTTGTATTGTACAGTTTCCCAGTTTAATATATCGATTTGTGTTTCAGTCATATTTTGTCGTGTATGTTTATGTCCATTTATATTATGTAAGTAGATGATGAGGTGTCTGGTGTGACACAGTAGATCTCATCATTGGTTGAAAGACATAATATATAAATGAAGTTCGTAACCGAGACAGCTTTGGACAAACTGTCGGTTTAGGTTATTATGTGATTCAGATAATTAGTTTGTCTAAACTAATTGAATCATATAGATATGCCCGGGGCATGTTGAACTTGACTCTTAGGAATGATTTGTCTTGTACTGATTTAATAGACAAATCGATCCTTGTATTCTATCTCTAAATCCCTAGACTCGAGCGGGCATGAGGATTAGACATAGTGTACTTTGATCTGCCAAAGGGTGAGGTCAATTGTGGCCAATAATCTCGGTAGGTTGGGTGCACGTGTTTAGTTACTTGGTGTGCTGCTGCTTGTCGAAAGGAAACCATGTACCGGTGAGTCCGGGGTGATGGTGCTCCCGAGATGAGCTCGAAATGTTTATTATACTAAACCCGGCCGGTGGACTTATGTCCGGTATAGTAAGAAGGTCGAGTGGTACTAGTCTCGGAATATTAAGAAGTTGATGAATTAATTTATCAGTAAATTAATGAATTAACGAGCACTATATCTTTGATATGGGGAGATTATGAATATAATTTAATTAAGTTGTTCCAGAAGCAATTCTGGTGTAGGTTGGTAGTGCCATAATTAATCCGTTAGTGGTACGATTAATTATGTACTGGGTTGTTGACAAAGGTAGATTTAATTAATTTAGAAATTAATTAATCCTTGTGTCAGTTGGTTGTGAATCATCCCAGGAACTGGTTTGGGATAAGTGAATCCCTGTGTCAGTTGGGAGTGATTCATCCCAGGAACTGGATTGGGATAAGTGAATCCCTGTGACAGTTGGGAGTGTATCAGTCCAGGAACAGGATTGAAGGAAACAGAATCTGTATCAGTCCAGAAACAGGATTGAAGGAAAACAGAAACCCAGTAGGAAGACCAATCTTATTCCGACTTGGAGTCTCTCTTGTAACTCTATAAATAGACAAGGGATCAGCCATTCAGAATAACACAATAACACAATTAATCCACAGGATTTCTAGAGAGAGAAAATTCTAGAGAGAGAAAACGTTTCTCTCTCCAAGTCGAATTTTCAAGAAAGTGTGCAGCTGGTTTTTGGGTTTCTAGTGGCTGAAATTTTGGCCTTGATCTATACCAGCTGCGCGTAGCTTTCTCACTCTGCGGGCGGTGCGTTTATAGTACGTGCCAGGTGCTGCGGGGCTAGAGTTTTCTAGCAGGTGGATTGTGGTGAGTAGCTGATCAATTGACTTCTAGTTCGTTGCCCACACAACGTGAAGTCATAGTCTTGAGGCATACAAGAGAATCACCAAGTGCACGCTTCAAAGGTACTTTTCTAAGATTCCGCTTTAATAGAAATTTTTGTTGCGTGGTAAATCGAGCAAGTGCAAATCCAGATCCTACCAAAATCTTTGATAAACCACCTATGATAGGGTAGGGTTGCACTTGGAAAAAGTGTCTCCTTACAAAAGTGTAAAGGCCAAAGGCTAAAAAAAAATAAAAATAAAAAGCACATAAGTGCTCAAATAGATTTTGTGCAAAATTGTAAAGGCCAAAGGCCAAGAAAAGAGCATATAAGCACTTAAACAACTTTTGTGCGGCTCAAAGTTTAAAAGGAGTTCTTGTGCAAAGTAAAAGAAAACCCTTAGGTGAAAGTGTAAGCTAGCTTATACTCTAACCAAAGGAGAAGTTTTTCCGAAGTACCTAAGAGGTTGTTCAAAGGGTTTTCAACATTAGGCGCCATATTAGAAAAGAGATAATAATGGGAAATAACAAGGGTCATAGAGTCTTGGTATTATAACTCATTTTTCTCCTAACTTTGCAGATTGATAACCAAACAACCAAGGAAGTACAAAGAGGCTTAAGGCCAACAAATTTTCCTCAAAGCTAGGCCATAAAATCATAATACTAAGCAATCACGAAAGCACAAACATTCATAAGTGTTTTTTTTTTTAATTTTTTTCTCTCTTTTATCTTTACTCCGCACCTATTTCTTTTACCTATGTCTTACCTCAACCTTAGATTCTTTGTGCATATTTCTGAGTAGTTGAAAATTTTGAGAATATATATATTTTTTCACTTTTTACTTAAGATTTGGTGTGATCTAACCCTAAGGGAGAAGTTCTTTTCTACCCCAAACTCCTATTCCTAGACAATAATGAGTAAAGATAACCTCGAGAGGAACATTTCGCCTGCAACTGAGCATGAGAGGATGATGAGAAACATCCTCGATGAAAAGGTAAGAGAATATGATAGGAAAATTGCCGAGTTGTAAGCAGAGGTAGAGCTTCTAAGGCTACAAAGGGAGCACGATGCTGAAACTACTCCTAGAAGAAGGTGAAACTCAAGAGACACGACTAGCTCCACATCCAACTCGAGATCATCACACAAGCCCAAGGTGGTATTTCCTCAATTCAATGGTAAGATAGACCCCGAGGTCTACGCGATGTGGGAAAAGAGAATGGATGCCCTCCTCATAGCCAGTAAATATCCCGAGGAGGATTGGGTAAGTATCGCCTCCGCAGAACTCACCGACTACGCCCTGACGTGGTGGGATCACCAAGCCTACCTTAGGCGGAAGTACCATGAGGCACCCGTGGAGTCGTGGACAGAAATGAAACGTCTTCTAAGGAAAAGGTACATTTCTGAGAATTACTCCCGCACAATGCTAAGAAATCTTAACTCTCTTGTGCAAGGTACTAAAAGAGTGGCGGATTTTTACCAAGAGCTTGAGCACTTGGCCATTAGAAGTGGAATCGAGGAGAACCCGGAGATGATGATGTCTCGGTTCCTCAATGGACTCAAGCCAAGCATTGCCAAAGTGGTGGAACTACACCACTACGTCGATATTAATGAGCTAGTACACAAGGCGATCTTAGTGGAAGAACGAGAGACAAGTACTAGTCGAATTCCCTCTTCAACTTGGCGGAGTACTTCTAGCACTTCAAGCATTTCAAGGTCTCAAACTCCTACCCCCGCAAAGAGTAGTAGTGCTGCTAGTGGGTCTAAGGCTCCCACAAAGGTAATATCTAACCCTGCATTTTCCAACCCTCCCACCTCATTTTCTAAGCCTACTGTTTCACAAGGCTCTAGTAATAGTGTTACTAACCGGCCTTTTTCAAGGCAAGTCACATGTTTCAAGTGTTTAGGTAAAGGTCACATCCAGTCACAATGCCTGAACCAAAGGACCATGGTGGCACTAGATGATGGATCCATCGTAGACAAAGAGGAGGCAGAAGGGCCCGAGCTCGAGAACGAGGATGAGTTCAAAGACATGCCGGCCCTAATGGAAGACAAAGAGTATGCCACCTATGATGGTGTAGACGGTGCCTGCTTTGTATCTTTGCAAGTACGCGAGCCATCTTTACAAGATACAACCGACTTGACCACAGAAAAGACCCTGAAAGCACACGCCAAGCCAACCGATGAAGATGAGCAACGAAGCAACATTTTCCACACCAAGGGACTAGTGCGTAAGGCTGTTTGTTTGATTATCATAGATAGCGGTAGTTGGACTAACCTTGTTTCTGAGTATACAGTCAATAATCTTAGTTTAGCCACCCAACCACATCCTAAGCCTTACAAGCTTCAATGGCTTAACAACGGAGGTGAGATCTGAGTAGTTAGACAATACAGAGTGGGCTTTACAATCGGTAAGTACAAGGACTACGCCACCTGTGACGTGGTCCTGATGAATGCCGCCTACATGATCCTAGGAAGGCCGTGGGAATACGATCACAAGACAACCCACGACAGACTCACCAATAGGTACTTTTTCACTTTCAACAACTCTAAAATTATCTTAAATCCCTTGTCCCGTGTGCAGGTTGCTCAAGCCAATAGGGAGATGCATGTGAAAGATTTTGGTAGGATCTGGGTTTGTACCTGCTCGATTTACCACGCAACAAAAATTCTAATAAAAGCAGAACCATAGAATAATACCTTTGAAGCGTGCACCTGGTGAATCTCTTGTATGCCTCAAAGACTATGATCTCTTGTTGTGTGGGCAACAATCTAGAAGTCAATTGATCAGCAACTCACCACAATCCACCTGCTGAAAAAATTCAGCACCTCCGCACCTAGCACGTACTGTAAACGCACTGCCCGGAGAGAGAGAAAGCAACACACGGGGCTAGTATTTTGGACCAATATTTTCGGCCACTTGATGAAGAAAACCAGCCGCCTATTTGCTCAAAAATTCGTTCTTGAGAGAGAGAGAGAATTTTCTCTCTCTAGAATTTTATCTCTCTAGATTCTTGAATTATGAATCTCTTGAATTGTGATTTCTGAATGGCTGATCCCTTGTCTATTTATAGAGTTACAAGAGAGACTCCAAGTTGGAATAGGATTGGTCTTTCCTACTGGGTTTCTGTTTCCCTTCAATCCTGTTTCTAGATTGATACAGATTCTGTTTCCTTCAATCCTGTTCCTGGACTGAAACACTCCCAACTGTCACAGGGATTCACTTATCCCAATCCAGTTCCTGGGATGAATCACTCCCAACTGACACAGGGATTCACTTATCCCAATCCAGTTCCTGGGATGATTCACAACCAACTGACACAAGGATTAATTAATTTTTCAACTAATTAAATCTACCTTTGTCAACAACCCAGTACATAATTAATCGTACCACTAACGGATTAATTATGGCACTACCAACCTACACCAGAATTGCTTCCGGAACAACTTAATTAAATTATATTCATAATCTCCCCACATCAAAGATATAGTGCTCGTTAATTCATTAATTTACTGATAAATTAATTCATCAACTTCTTAATATTCCGAGACTAGTACCACTCGACCTTTTTACTATACCGGACATAAGTCCACTGGCCAGGTTTAGTATAATAAACATTTCGAGCTCATCTCGGGAGCACCATCACCCCGGACGCACCGGTACATGGTTTCCTTTCGACAAGCAGCAGCACACCAAGTAACTAAACACGCGCACCCAACCCACCGAGACTATTGGCCACATTTGACCTCACCCATTGGCAGATCAAAGTACACTATGTCTAATCCTCATGCCCGCTCGAGTCTAGGGATTTAGAGATAGAATACAAGGATCGATTTGTCTATTAAATCTGTACAAGACAAATCATTCCTAAGAGTCAAGTTCAATATGCCCCGGGCACATCTATATGATTCAATTAGTTTAGACAAACTAATTATCTGAATCACATAATAACCTAGACCGACAGTTTATCCAAAGCTGTCTCGGTTACGAACCTCATTTATATATTATGTCTTTCAACCAATGATGAGATCTACTGTGTCGCACCAGACACCTCATCATCTACTTACATAATATAAATGGATATGCACAACTAAATATAATTGAAACACAAATCGATATATTAATCTGGGAAATTATACAACACAAGCATAGCTTATGTATTCAAATCCAACAGCATGAAGCACAGCTAAGGAGACAAAAGGGTAAGGAAAAAGTGAAGGTGACCCCCAAGGAGAATTCGGCCAATACCCTCCAAGAAGTGGCCGAACAACCCAGATCGAAGGTCCTACAACCCAAGCTACAGATCAAGTCAAAGGGCCAAAGTCTTTTCGCATCCACCCGAGATGTCGAACGAGCAATTAGTAGTATGAAAAGTCTCATCCTTATCCAATATTGTGAACATACCTTAGAGACTAGCCCTGCTACTAACGAGTTACCTGTGAGTGTTCAGAGCCTCCTAGATGAGTTTGCAGATGTCTTTCTCGAGGAGTTACCGAAGGGAATGCCCTCGATTAGAGGAATCGAACACCAGCTTGACTTTATCCCCAGATCGGTAATTCCCAACAGACCTGCTTACCGAGCCAACCCTGAGGAGATAAAGGAGTTACAGAAGCAAGTTGAGAAACTACTCGAGATGGGATATGTTCGAGAGAGTCTCAGTCCATGCGTCGTACCCGTCATCCTAGTGCCCAAAAAGGATGAAACCCTGCGGATGTGTGTTGACTGCCGAGCTGTCAACAATATCACCATAAGGTACCGTCACCCTATTCCTCGCTTAGATGACATGCTTGCTGAATTACATGGTGCTGTTATTTTCTCAAAAATTGATTTAAAAAGTGGCTATCATCAAATCCGAATTAAAGAGGGAGATGAGTGGAAAACTACTTTTAAAACCAAATTTGGTCTTTATGAGTGGTTAGTAATGCCGTTCGGATTAACCAATGCCCATAGTACTTTTATGCGATTAATGAATCATGTTCTAAGATAGTACATAGGAAAATTTGTGGTCATTTACTTTGATGATATCCTGATTTTTAGTAGTACATTTGAATCGCATATCTCTCATTTAAAGCAAGTACTACTAACCCTTCGAGAGGCTCAGCTTTATGCTAACCTCAAGAAGTGCACCTTTTGTGTACCAGAAGTGGTGTTTCTTGGATTTGTTGTAGGTGCACAAGGTGTTAAGGTCGAGGAAGCAAAGGTGAAGGCTATACTCGAGTGGCCAACACCAACCAACACCTCAGAAGTGAGGTCATTCCACGGACTAGCCAGTTTCTACCGGAGGTTCATTCAAGACTTCTCCACCAAGGCTGCCCCATTAAATGAGTTAGTGAAAAGGACGTCAGATTCGAATGGGGTCAGTGACAGCAAGAGGCGTTTGACCAGTTGAAAAGGGAGTTGACCTCTTCCCAGACTCTCGCATTACCTTGTTTCGATGATACTTTTGAACTTGAGTGTGATGCTTCGGGTATTGGGGTAGGGGCGGTATTGATGCAAAACAAACGTCCTATTGCATATTTTAGTGAGAAATTGAGTGGTGCATGCTTGAATTATTCAACTTATGATAAAGAACTATATGCTGTAGTTAGGGCTCTTGAAACATGGCAACATTACTTGTTACCTAACGAATTCATTATTCACACTGATCACGAGTCCTTGAAATATCTTAAGTCACAAAATAAGTTGAACAAGCGGCATGCTAAATGGGTTTCTTTCATTGAGACTTTCCCTTATGTGTTGAAATATAAGAAGGGAAAAGATAATATAATTGCTGATGCTCTGTCTCGTAGGCACTCACTTTTGACTTCTATGCACACTAGACTATTGGGATTTGAGCACATAAAGAGTCTTTATTTTACTGATTCCGATTTCTCTAACCTTTTTGCAGCTTGTGACTTAGTGGCATTTAAGAGATTCTACAAGGCAGATGGTTTCATATTCAAAGACAACAGACTCTGCATTCCCAAGTCATCCTTGCGTGAGCTGCTAACTAGAGAGGCCCATGGAGGAGGCCTGATGGGACACTTTGGCATGACCAAGACTCTTGACATGTTGCAAGAGCACTTTTATTGGCCCAACATAAAGAAGGACGTAGGAAGGATCTGTAGCAGATGTTTAGCATGCAAAAATGCCAAGTCCAAGGCCCAGCCCAACGGTCTTCTCATGTCTTTGCCAGTCCCAACAACACCTTGGGTTGACTTGTCTATGGATTTTATCCTAGGCCTCCCAAGGTCACAAAGAGGTAATGACTCCATCTTCGTAGTTGTAGATAGATTTTCTAAAATGAGTCATTTCATCCCTTGCAGGAAAACAGATGACGCGAAGGAAGTAGCTAAACTCTTCTTTAACGAAGTAGTAAGGCTACATGGCATTCCCCGCAGCATAGTTAGTGATCGGGATGTCAAGTTCCTCAGTTATTTTTGGAAGACCCTGTGGGGAAAGTTGGGCACAAAGTTACTCTTCTCAACCACCAGTCATCCACAGACAGATGGTCAGACTGAGGTAACTAATCAAACTCTTGGTTCTTTACTTTGGGCATTGATTAGTAAAAACTTAACCCGTTGGGAAGAGACTCTTCCTTTTTGTGAGTTTGCTTATAACAGGTTTACGCACTCAGCCACAAACTACTCTCCTTTTGAGATAGTCTATGGTTTCCAGCCCTTGACCCCGTTGGATCTTTCCCCATACCTATCAAAGAGGTTATGAGCTTAGATGGTGAAAAGAGGGCCAAGATGGTGCAAGAGATCCACGAACAAGCCAGACTCAACATCCTCAAACATCAAGATCACACTTCACGGATGGTTAACAAAGGGAGACGCAAGGTGACTTATGAGCCCGGAGATTTGGTGTGGCCACACCTCAGAAAAGAGCGGTTTCCACAAGCCCACAAGACCAAGCTCCACCCTAAAGGAGATGGTCCATTCCAAGTGGTCAAGAAAGTTAACGACAATGCATAAGAGTCGGACCACCGAGGAGAGTTAGGTGTCCACGACACCTTCAATGTAGTGGACTTGACGCCGTTCGAGTTTGATGATGAGTTGGAATTGAGGACGATTCCTTTTCAAGAAGGGGGGATGTTATGAACCAAAACCCACAAAACCCAAGTCCACTAGTGAGGCCTTACCAAAGAGACCCGTTGGTTGACATAGATGGGCCCATGACAAGATCAAGGAGGAAAAATGCCATACAAGCTCTCAATGCCTTAGCCCATGAGATCTACAAACAAGAGCTTGTCCTTCAAGACAAGTACCCATTAAAGGATGTGTAGTATTGAGCATTGATCCTTAGCCTTTATTCAAACCCAAGAGGTGAAGCCCAGCCCACGAAGACATTGGAAGGCTACAAGAAAATTCTAGAAGATTCAATAAAGGAATAAGTAATCAGCCTTAATTCTTCAAAAAGAAAACAAGGCAGATTGAAGAATGATTAGGTAGATTGAAGGAAGATTAAGGATGATTGAAGATTCTATCATAAATGTAGGCTAGGGTTTTGTAACCTAAAGGCTCACTTCTACTCCTATAAATAGAGGAGAAGTTCAACCTTTGTAAGCATGATTTGAATAGAAGAAATTGAGTTCTCTCATTTTGAATCATCCCTCTTAGCATTTATCAAAAGCTAGGGTAGTTAACTTTTGTGGTTGCCTCCTTAGGCTCTTCCTTTCGAAGGCCTCATCCCACTACCACCATATTTTCACACTTTGAGAATAGCACTAGATTAGGGACCTTGATCCTTCATACAATACTCCGCCATCATCCAAATCCGAGCCTCCATATAAGCCTTCATACAAACAAACCTCTGCCAGATTTTGATAGTTTGGAAGGATCACAACATTTGGTATCAAAGCCAAAGTGCTGCTCTTTAAGGTAAGAGTTGTTGTAACACCTTGTGGAAGGAATGATCCTTCTCCTTCTCCAAGTTGTTACAATCAACATTCTAAAATCGAAAAGGTTGAAGAAATCGGTTCTATAGCTGGATTTTCTCACCTTTGAATTCGAGAAATTCTCCTGTTTTAATTTTGTTCATATTGTTCATTTTAATTCTTGTTATTAATTTTTGTCATTTTTTTTTTCTTGTTCATAATTGTTATGATCTTTCTCCTTTCATTGGCAAAGTTTGAAGAGATCGGATCTACCATATCTGTTTCTCTCACTTTGATCCAAATATCAAATTTTTTGTGTATATCATAATTTTATTTTATTATTATTGTTCTTACTTTTTCGATTGATCTTACTTATCTTGTTCAACATTTTTTTTTTCTGTTATTGGAATTTTTTTTCCTTTTCTTTTCTACACGCCTTGAAAAGTTAAAAAAAAAAAAAAAACTGAATTTGGCAAGTAATTCCATTGGTTAAGAAAAGAATAAAATGGGAAACATACTTGTGCAAATTAATTTTGGAATAAATATGAACTTTTAGTATAAATTATCATTCTTTTTTTTTGTGATTATCTATTTTCCTTCTTCGTGTGATTATCTTTCCATCCACACCTAGTTTAATAAAAAAAAAAAGTTAATCATTGAAAAGGGAAAATTTGTCGGGTTTAAGTCACCTAGTATGACTAAAGTTGAATTTGGTGAATTCTTTCCAAAAAAGTTAGTAACACTTTGAGATTATTTGTTATCGTTCCTATTCTGTGATCGTGTTACTACCATAAAAATCCTAATTGTGGTATGTCTTACTTGAATTAAACTTTTGAATAATTTTTTTGTATTTCTACTAACTTTTTCCTTTGGTTTTTGTATAACTTGTTTAAACCACCTATGATAGGGTAGGGTTGCACTTGGAAAAAGTGTCTCCTTACAAAAGTGTAAAGGCCAAAGGCTAAAAAAAAAAAAAAAAAAAAAAGCACATAAGCGCTCAAATAGATTTTGTGCAAAATTGTAAAGGCCAAATGCCAAGAAAAGAGCATCTAAACACTTAAACAACTTTTGTGCGGCTCAAAGTTTAAAAGGAGTTCTTGTGCAAAGTAAAAGAAAACACTTAGGTGAAAGTGTAAGCTAGCTTATACTCTAACCAAAGGAGAAGTTTTTCCGAAGTACCTAAGAGGTTGTTCAAAGGGTTTTTAACATTAGGCGCCATATTAGAAAAGAGATAATAATGGGAAATAACAAGGGTCATAGAGTCTTGGTATTATAACTCATTTTTCTCCTAACTTTGCAGATTGATAACCAAACAACCAAGGAAGTACAAAGAGGCTTAAGGCCAACAAATTTTCCACAAAGATAGGCCATAAAATCATAATACTAAGCACTCACGAAAGCACAAGCATTCATAAGTGTTTTTTTTTTTAAAATTTTTTTCTCTCTTTTATCTTTACTCTGCACCTATTTCTTTTACCTATGTCTTACCTCAACCTTAGATTCTTTGTGCATATTTCTGAGTAGTTGAAAATTTTGAGAATATATATATATTTTTTCACTTTTTACTTAAGATTTGGTGTGATCTAACCCTAAGGGAGAAGTTCTTTTCTACCCCAAACTCCTATTCCTAGACAGCAATGAGTAAAGATAACCTCGAGAGGAATAATCCGCCTGCAACTGAGCATGAGAGGATGATGAGAAACATCCTCGATGAATAGGTAAGAGAATATGATAGGAAAATTGCCGAGTTGCAAGCAGAGGTAGAGCTTCTAAGGCTACAAAGGGAGCACGATGCTGAAACTACTCCTAGAAGAGGGCGAGACTCAAGAGACATGACTAGCTCCACATCCAACTCCAGATCATCACACAACCCCAAGGTGGTATTTCCTCAATTCAATGGTAAGATAGACCCTGAGGTGTACGCGATGTGGGAGAAGAGAATGGATGGCCTCCTCATAACCAGTAAATATCCCGAGGAGGATTGGGTAAGTATCGCCTCCGTAGAACTCACCGACTACGCCCTGACGTGGTGGGATCACCAAGCCTACCTTAGGCGGAAGTACCACGAGGCACCCGTGAAGTCGTGGACAGAATTGAAACGCCTTCTAAGGAAAAGGTACATTCCTGAGAATTACTCCCGCACAATACTAAGAAATCTTAACTCTCTTGTGCAAGGTACTAAAAGAGTGGCGGATTTTTACCAAGAGCTTGAGCACTTGGCTATTAGAAGTGGAATCGAGGAGGACCCGGAGATGATGATGTCTCGGTTCCTCAATGGACTCAAGCTAAGCATTGCCAAAGTGGTGGAACTACACCACTACGTCGATATTGATGAGCTAGTACATAAGGTAGGGGTGTAAATGAACTGAGCCGCTCGTGAGCTATTCGCGAGCCGGCTCGGTCAAAGCTTGGCTTGAGTTCGGAGTTGACCGAGCTCGAGCTGAGTTCGAGCCTGTAATATATAGGCTCGTTAGGCTCGACGGGCCTAACGAGCTTATATATTATATATATATATTTATTTTATAATATTTTAATATTTTTAAAATTTTTCGTTTTGTAGGCAAGTTCCTATCCTTTAACCCTAATCCTAATTCATTTCTCCCCCAAAAATCGGATAAGTGGGGCAATTTTTTGCCCCACAATCGCACATTTCATCCAATGTTTGGCTTAAAAATTGGAAAGTAGGTCCGATTTTTTCACATTCGTATGTTTATATAATTGTCTTCACATGAATGGATGTAGATGTTTCTGGACGTGGTGCTAGTTATTTTTGATGTGGTGCTAGTGTTGAAGTAGAATACATAAGCTATGCTTGTATTGTACAGTTTCCCAGTTTAATATATCGATTTGTGTTTCAGTCATATCTTGTTGTGCATTAATTGTCCATTTATATTATGTAAGTAGATGATGAGGTGTCTGGTGCGACACAGTAGATCTCATCATTGGTTGAAAGACATAATATATAAATGAGGTTCGTAACCGAGACAGCTTTGGACAAACTGTCGGTCTAGGTTATTATGTGATTAAGATAATTAGTTTGTCTAAACTAATTGAATCATATAGATATGCCCGGGGCATATTGAACTTGACTCTTAGGAATGATTTGTCTTGTACTGATTTAATAGACAAATCGATCCTTGTATTCTATCTCTAAATCCCTAGACTCGAGTAGGCATGAGGATTAGACATAGTGTACTTTGATCTGCCAATGGGTGAGGTCAAATGTGGCCAATAGTCTCGGTGGGTTGGGTGCGCGTGTTTAGTTACTTGGTGTGCTGCTGCTTGTCGAAAGGAAACCATGTACCGGTGAGTCCGGGGTGATGGTGCTCCCGAGATGAGCTCAAAATGTTTATTATACTAAACCCGGCCGGTGGACTTATGTCCGGTATAGTAAAAAGGTCGAGTGGTACTAGTCTCGGAATTAAAGAAGTTGATGAATTAATTTATCAGTAAATTAATGAATTAACGAGCACTATATCTTTGATGTGGGGAGATTATGAATATAATTTAATTAAGTTGTTCCGGAAGCAATTCTGGTGTAGGTTGGTAGTGCCATAATTAATCCGTTAGTGGTACGATTAATTATGTACTGGGTTATTGACAAAGGTAGATTTAATTAATTGAGAAATTAATTAATCCTTGTGTCAGTTGGTTGTGAATCATCCCAGGAACTGGTTTGGGATAAGTGAATCCCTGTGTCAGTTGGGAGTGATTCATCCCAGGAACTGGATTGGGATAAGTGAATCCCTGTGACAGTTGGGAGTGTATCAGTCCAGGAACAGGATTGAAAGAAACAGAATCTGTATCAGTCCAGAAACAGGATTGAAGGAAAACAGAAACCCAGTAGGAAGACCAATCCTAAACCAACTAGTTATTTTTCTCAAAGACAACCCACCACGTCAAAGACAACTAGAACCACGTCCATAAACGTCAACATCCATTCATGTGAATTTAAACTAATTTTTTTTTCACAAAGACAGTCCACCACGTCTCATAACACTAGCACCACGTAAAAAATAACTAGCACCACGTCCAGAAACGTCTACATCCATTCATGTGAATTTAATCTATTTTTTTCTCAAAGACAACCCACAACGTCAAAGACAACTAGAACTACGTCCATAAACATCAACATCCATTCATGTAAATTTAAACTAATTTTTTTTTTTCACAAAGACAGTCCACCACGTCTCATAACACTAGCACCACGTCAAAAATAACTAGCACCACGTCCAGAAACGTCTACATCCATTCATGTGAATTTAAGCTATTTTTTTCTCAAAGACAACCCACCGCGTCAAAGACAACTAGAACCACGTCCATAAACATCAACATCCATTCATGTGAATTTAAACTAATTTTTTTTCACAAAGACAGTCCACCACGTCAAAAATAACTAGCACCACGTCCAGAAATGTCTACATCCATTCATGTGAATTTAAGCTATTTTTTTTTTCAAAGACAACCCACCACGTCAAAGACAACTAGAACCACGTCCATAAACGTCAACATCCATTCATGTGAATTTAAACTAATTTTTTTTTTCACAAAGACAGTCCACTACGTCTCATAACACTAGCACCACGTCAAAAATAACTAGCACCACGTCCAGAAACGTCTACATCCATTCATGTGAATTTAAGCTTTTTTTTTTCTCAAAGACAACCCACCACGTCAAAGACAACTAGAACCACGTCCATAAACGTCAACATCCATTCATGTGAATTTAAACTAATTTTTTTTTCACAAAGACAGTCCACCACGTCTCATAACACTAGCACCACGTCAAAAATAACTAGCACCACGTCCAGAAATGTTTACATCCATTCATGTGAATTTAAGCTATTTTTTTCTCAAAGACAACCCACCACGTCAAAGACAACTAGAACCACGTCCATAAACGTCAACATCCATTCATGTGAATTTAAACTAATTTTTTTTTCCACAAAGACAGTTCACCATGTCTCATAACACTAGCACCACGTCAAAAATAACTAGCACCATGTCCAGAAACGTCTACATCCATTCATGTGAATTTAAGCTATTTTTTTTCAAAGACAACCCACCACGTCAAAGACAACTAGAACCACGTCCATAAACGTCAACATCCATTCATGTGAATTTAAACTAATTTTTTTTTTCACAAAGACAGTCCACCACGTCTCATAACACTAGCACCACGTCAAAAATAACTAGCACCACGTCCAGAAACGTCTACATCCATTCATGTGAATTTAAGCTATTTTTTTTTTCTCAAAGACAACCCACCACGTCAAAGACAACTAGAACCACGTCCATAAACGTCAACATCCATTCATGTGAATTTAAACTAATTTTTTTTTCACAAAGATAGTCCACCACATCTCATAACACTAGCACCACGTCAAAAATAACTAGCACCACGTCCAGAAACGTCTACATCCATTCATGTGAATTTAAGCTATTTTTTCTCAAAGACAACCCACCACATCAAAGACAACTAGAACCACGTCCATAAACGTCAACATCCATTCATGTGAATTTAAACTAATTTTTTTTTTCACAAAGACAGTCCACCACGTCTCATAACACTAGCACCACGTCAAAAATAACTAGCACCACGTCCAGAAACATCTACATCCATTCATGTGAAGACAATTATATAAACATATGAATGTGAAAAAATCAGACCTACTTTCCAATTTTTAAGCCAAACATCGGATAAATGTGCGATTGTGGGGCAAAAAATCGCCCCACTTATCCGATTTTTGGGGGAAAAATTGCCCCACTTATCCGATTTTTCTCCCAAAAATTGAATAAGTGAGGCGATTTTTTGCCCCATTTTCACACATTTCGTCCGATTTTTGGATTAAAAATTCCATTTTGGGTCCGATTTTTTGTTCTGCTATCGCAAATTACAGGCGATTTTTCATGCAAACTTCACATTTCCTGTTAAGGGCATTTTAGGCATTTTATCAATTTTTTTGTGCTACAAATAGTAAGATCCTAAATTTTTGGATAAATTTAATGAGCAATTTGTCAAACTCAAAATCGAGCTTGGCTCGCGAGCCTAGCTCGCGAGCTCGAGCTTCACAATTCTTAAACGAGCTCGAGCTCGAGCTCCAAAAAATGAGCTCGAACGAGCTCGAGCTCCCCTTCATATTTAGGCGAGTCGAGCCTGAACATAGGCAAGTTCGAGCTCGGCTTAGCTCGTTTACATCCCTAACATAAGGCGATCTTAGTGGAAGAAGGAGAGACAAGTACTAGTCGAATTCCCTCTTCAACTTGGTGGAGTACTTCTAGCACTTCAAGGTCTCAAACTCCTACCCCCGCAAAGAGTAGTAGTGCTGCTAGTGGGTCTAAGTGAAAGATTTTGGTAGGATCTGGGTTTGCACTTGCTCGATTTACCACGCAACAAAAATTTCTATTAAAGCGGAATCTTAGAAAAATACCTTTGAAGCGTGCACTTGGTGATTCTCTTGTATGCCTCAAGACTATGACTTCACGTTGTGTGGGCAACGAACTAGAAGTCAATTGATCAGCTACTCACCACAATCCACCTGCTAGAAAACTCTAGCCCCGCAGCACCTGACACGTACTATAAACGCACCGCCCGCAGAGAGAGAAAGCTACGCGCAGCTGGTATAGACCAAGGCCAAAATTTCAGCCACTAGAAACCCAAAAACCAGCTGCACACTTTCTTGAAAATTCGACTTGGAGAGAGAAACGTTTTCTCTCTCTAGAATTTTCTCTCTCTAGAAATCCTGTGGATTAATTGTGTAATTGTTGTATTCTGAATGACTGATCCCTTGTCTATTTATAGAGTTACAAGAGAGACTCCAAGTTGGTTTAGGATTGGTCTTCCTACTGGGTTTCTGTTTTCCTTCAATCCTGTTCCTGGACTGATACAGATTCTGTTTCCTTCAATCCTGTTCCTGGACTGATACACTCCCAACTGTCACAGGGATTCACTTATCCCAATCCAGTTGCTGGGATGAATCACTCCCATCTGACACAGGGATTCACTTATCCCAAACCAGTTCCTGGGATGATTCACAACCAACTGACATAAGGATTAATTAATTTCTCAATTAATTAAATCTACCTTTGTCAACAACCCAGTACATAATTAATCGTACCACTAACGGATTAATTATGGCACTACCACCCTACACCAGAATTGCTTCCGGAACAACTTAATTAAATTATATTCATAATCTCCCCACATCAAAGATATAGTGCTCGTTAATTCATTAATTTACTGATAAATTAATTCATCAACTTCTTAATATTCCGAGACTAGTACCACTCGACCTTTTTACTATACCGGACATAAGTCCACCGGCCGGGTTTAGTATAATAAACATTTCGAGCTCATCTCGGGAGCACCATCACCCCGGACGCACCGGTACATGGTTTCCTTTCGACAAGCAGCAACACACCAAGTAACTAAACACGCGCACCCAACCTACCGAGATTATTGGCCACAATTGACCTCACCCTTTGGCAGATCAAAGTACACTATGTCTAATCCTCATGCCCGCTCGAGTCTAGGGATTTAGAGATAGAATACAAGGATCGATTTGTCTATTAAATCAGTACAAGACAAATCATTCCTAAGAGTCAAGTTCAATATGCCCCGGGCATATCTATATGATTCAATTAGTTTAGACAAACTAATTATCCGAATCACATAATAACCTAAACCGACAGTTTGTCCAAAGCTGTCTCGGTTACGAACCTCATTTATATATTATGTCTTTCAACCAATGATGAGATCTACTGTGTCACACCAGACACCTCATCATCTACTTACATAATATAAATTGACGATTAATGCACAACCAGATATGACTGAAACACAAATCGATATATTAAAATGGGAAACTGTACAATACAAGCATAGCTTATGTATTCTACTCCAACACTAAGGCTCCCACAAAGGTAATATCTAACCCTTGCATTTTCCAACCCTCCCACCTCATTTTCTAAGCCTACTGTTTCACAAGGCTCTAGTAATAGTGCTACTAACCGACCTTTTTCAAGGCAAGTCACATGTTTCAAGTGTTTAGGCAATGGTCACATCCAGTCACAATGTCCGAACCAAAGGACCATGGTGGCACTAGATGATGAATCCATCGTGGACAAAGACGAGGCAGAAGGGCCCGGGCTCGAGAACGAGGATGAGTTCAAAGACATGCCGGCCCTAATGGAAGAGGAAGAGTATGCCTCCTATGATGGTGTAGATGGTGCCTGCTTTGTATCTTTGCAAGTACGCGAGCCATCCTTACAAGATACAACCGGCTTGGCCACAGAGAAGACCCTGAAAGCACACGCCAAGCGCAACAAAGCAACATTTTCCACACCAAGGGACTAGTGGGTAAGGCTGTTTGTTTGATTTTGTTGGGAACTAGGCATGCATAATTTCCTAAATTATGCTACAGAATAGCCTAATTATATGGAATCAGGTCTTACCCTCGACGCGTAATCAGTTGCGCTCGTCGCCTGGATCCCTTGGGAAGATTGCGTTCACCACCAAACAATTCACACGAATTGCCTCTACGTTCTTGCACTGGAGTCTCTCAGAACCAGTGCTAGCCAAAAAATGCCTGTCAAGAGAAAACGTTTTTCTCTGGAAGAATGTTTGGAAGAATGATCAGCAGGAAGAGTCAGAGAGAGATTTTTTAAAAATTTTTCAACACATGTTTTTTTTTAAAACTGAATTTTGTTAAAATCTCCCAGCTCACAGATACTTCTCTGATTTGAGAAGTATCTGTTAATAGTTAATAATAATTAATTATTTACTGAGTTGGGTTTAACCAACACCATGGATCAACCCATTGATCCATGGGTCAGGCTGATAGGTCAAGAACCTTAATTCACAATTAGGTCCCTTGATTTGTCAACCCAACTCAATTCTTCCTAGGTAATTAATTAACTCTTAATTAATACCATAATACTCTTCAATAATATTTAATTAAACTATTTAATTAAATATTATCAATTTAAGTATAACTCTTATACTTAAAACAGGCAATTTAATTAATTCTGAATCATCGAACTCACTTTTGTGCGATCCTGTAGGCCCATTCCAAATTGACAATGAATAAATTAATCTCATTAATTAATCCATAAATCATTAGTGGTCTCTAGCAAGACATAATGATTACACAATTCATAACGGAGGGTCGAATGGTGATTCAACACAACCTTCCGAGTATACTACGTAATGTCCTATACACTGATATCCAGTTTAGCATAAGGTATGGAACCAATCATCCTTATATAGCTAAACGTTTTACTTGATCTCTTAGTGACACTGAACTTAATCAAGCAAATGATAAACCTTATCATTTCTTGGGCATGGCCATGCACTTCTCAGTTCACTATCAAGCGGCCAAGATATCATCTCTCATTTAAGAGAGACTTGTAGTCCCATCACTTCACCTACATACCTTAGCGTGACTCATAGTATATCCAATCATACCCGTACTTGGCAACCTGTTACGGTCCCGTTAGGCATATGTCAAAGCACGCTCTAATTCACCTAAGACTATGCAGTAATTTCTAGTCTAAGGATTCTCGTACGAGTACTACTCAAAAGAATCACTCATGATCTAAAAGTCCATGGAGTGTTTCTTTTTGGCGGATCGATTTTATGAAATTCAATATGCACAAGAATATAATTTCATGAAATTAACTCATTAGATAAATAATCAATCAAACGACAAATGTCTTATTTACATAAATAACCCTCAAAGTTTATTTACATAAATAGCCCTTAAAAGGCCACGTACACCAACAATCTCCCACTGGCCCATTGAAGGGCTATGTCCTAAACTATTTAAGACCAAGCTCTATTACATGTCTATCAAACTTTGACTGCGGTAGAGCTTTTGTGAGAGGATCTGCTACATTGTCGTCTGACCCTATTTTGCACAATTTCACATATCCTCGATCAATGATCTCTCGGATAAGGTGAAACCTTCTGAGTATATGTTTGGTTTTCTGGTGTGACCGAGGCTCCTTAGCTTATGCGATGGCCCCGTTATTGTCACAGAAAAGTTCTATCGGATCTTGGATACTTGGTATCACTCTGATGTCTGACACGAACTTTCTCAACCAAACAGCTTCCTTTGCAGCTTCTGATGCAGCAATGTACTCAGACTCTGTTGTAGAATCGGCTGTTGTATCTTGCTTTGAGCTTTTCCAACTTATTGCACCGCCATTCAGACTAAACACGTAGCCTGATTGTGACTTCATGTCATCTTGATCTGTTTAGAAAGCAGCATCAGCGTAACCTTGTACAATGAGCTGTTCTTGTCCTCCATACACTAGCATTAATCCTTTAGTTCTTCGTAAGTACTTTAGGATTGCTTTGACTGCAGTCCAATGATCCATTCCAGGATCTTGTTGGTATCTGTTAGTCATGCTCAGTGCATGTGCGACATCCGGGCAGGTACACAACATGGCATACATGATAGATCCTATTGCCGAAGCATATGGAACTCTACTCATTGTATCTCTCTCATCTCTTGTTGAAGGACCTTGGTTCTTCTTCAAGAGAAGGCCATGTCTGAATGGTACCATACCATTCTTAGAGTTAGACATATTGAACCTCTTCAATATTTTGTCTATGTACCCTTCTTGACTTAGTCCTAGAAGCCTCTTTGATCTATCTCTATAGATTTTGATACCCAGTATCATTTCGGCTTCTCCTAAGTCTTTAATAGAAAATACACTCCCCAACCATTGTTTGATATCTTTCAATATGGGAATGTCATTTCCTATGAGTAGGATGTCGTCCACATATAGGACAAGGAAAACTATCTTGCTCCCACTAACCTTCTTGTAAACACAAGGCTCATCTTCGTTCTTTATGAAGCCGTAACCTTTTACTGCCTCGTCAAAACGAAGATTCCAACTCCGAGATGCTTGCTTTAGTCCGTAGATAGACCTCTGAAGCTTGCATACATGATTTGGATGCTCTTGATCGATGTATCCCTCGGGTTGTTTCATGTAAACATCCTCGAGTAGGTTTTTATTTAGGAAAGCCGTTTTAACATCCATCTGCCATATCTCATAGTCATAATATGCAGCTATGACGAGCATAGTCCGAATGGACATGAGCATCACGACAGGGGAGAAGGTTTCATCATAGTCTATACCATGAGTCTGTCTGAAACCTTTAGCCACTAGTCGTGCCTTGAAGATCCCGCCAGGTTTTAACTTGAAAATCCACTTGCAATCGACAACCTTTGCCTGAACAGGAGGATCAATCAAAGTCCATACTTTATTGTCCCTCATGGATTGCATTTCAGATTCCATTGCTTGTAGCCATTTATCTGAATTTGGACTTTCTAAAACCTGTCTATAGGTCACAGGCTCATTAGAGTCCACCAAGATCATTTCTTGATCGCCAGTCACGAGAAATCCGTATCTCTCGGGTTCATGACGAGATCTACTAGACCTTCTAGGTTCTTGTGTTGTTGACTCAGGCTGCTCATCTTCATGAGTTCCCATGTCAACTTCCATCTGAGTTTCTGTAGATCGTTCTACATTCTCTTGTGGTTCTTGAACCTCTTCAAAATTTATTCTACTCCCACTGTCTTTCTTGTAGAGAAAATCTTTCTCTAAGAAAGTGGCTCCTCGAGCAACAAACACTTTGTTCTCAGTTGGATTGTATAATTGATATCCTTTTGTTTCCTTAGGATATCCCACAAACAGGCATTTGTCAGTTTTAGGTTCAAGCTTACTACTTTGTAAACGCTTTACATGAGCTTGACAACCCCAAACTCGTAGATAGGACATATAGGGTTTTTGACCCGTCCACATCTCATATGGAGTCTTATCTACTGCCTTAGATGGAATACGATTTAGTAAGTAGGCTGCTGAAAGGAGGGCATAACCCCAAAAGGACATAGGGAGAGTCGCTTGGCCCATCATAGATCGAACCATATCTAATAAGGTCCGATTCCTCTTCTCGGATACACCATTCCATTGAGGTGTTCCTGTGGAGTCAGCTGTGAAACAATTCCACACTGTTTTAGATAGCCATCGAACTCATCACTAAGGTATTCACCCCCCCGATCAGAGCGAATAGCCTTAATCCTTCTATTTAACTGATTTTCTACTTCGTTTTTAAACTCTTTGAACTTTTCAAAAGTTTCACTTTTATACCTCATTAAGTAGACATAACCATATCTACTATTGTCATCGGTAAAAGTCACGAAGTATTCAAATCCACCTCTGGCTTGTGTGCTCATTGGTCCACATACTGAAGGAAAACTGAACAATCCCGGGCTAAATCGAAAACCTCACTTTCGTGCTATGCATTCCAGAATCGGAAGCTTTCGACCAAGCTCAGGCTCAAATTAGTTTACCCATGAACGGATCTAGGCTTATACTTATTTAATTTATTAATCGGGACACAAAAAATTAAATCTTTAATTAAAGCGGAACTTAAAGATTATACCTTTTTGTAGCGAAGTCCCTCGATTAAAGAATACCAAATAAAATCTGCTGCGATTTCCAAAAGAAATCCAATCGATTCTCCGTAGAAACTTCGAATATTGCGTGGGCAATAATCTATCGAAGTCTACTCGCTTAGCCCACAAGGAAATCACAAGAATCGAATTCAATTTTGTTCCAAAATTTGACCGAAATTAAGCCTATTGCTGTATCGAAATTACTTCTGCCCCAAGATTTTAAAAACTGCTTCTTTGTTTTAGAAAACCCACTTCGGTCCGCTAAGAATACAGCTCCCTCGTCGTGATCTGGACAAGCAGGCTGGTGGATCACCGATCAAATATTGAAGGAGATCGACACCTACCGCTTGAATCAAACGCACGAGATTACTGGAAACTAGCACCGAGAAAATCTGTAAATATTGAGCAGCTTGCTGACTGCTGGGTGGAAAAACAAACCGAAAGAGACAGCCGCAATTTCCTGGGCGAAAACCCAAAAGGGACAGCAGTAATTTCCTGGGCGAAAATCCCAAAAGGAACAGCAGCAATCTGGCGGAATAATAATAAACCCACTCGAAGGTTCGGTCTTTGAACGAATTCAATTCAAGGAGCAAAAAATCTGATTCATTTTTTGTGAAAGAATTCCTGAAAAAAATTCTCTCACTAGAATCTTTTTGCTCAAAAAAGAGGCAAGACAAAATTGTCTTCCAAAATTTCCTTAGGGTTTCTTGGGCATCAAGTCTTCTATTTATTGGAGCTCGATTGGAGACCTAATGGGCTCTCGAGTTAGGCCTTAAAATTTGACTTTCGTTGACCGCTAAGTCTTCCCGACTAATCAACTCCAATCGACCCTTTTAAATTAATTTATTTAACCCACTTTGTTAATTTAATTTAATCGAACCCTTAGAATTAATTAATTCAAAATAGAATTAATTTCTAAATTCACTTCGTCGATCAAATTTAATTAAACCCTTCGGATTAATTAATTTACCTTGTCAATTAGTCAAACGCATAATCGGTCGTACCACTAACGGACCAATTATGGAACTACCGCTCGAAAACGACTTTACATCGCGCCATTATTATTTCTTCTTGAAAGATTTTGGTAGGATCTGGGTTTGCACTTGCTCGATTTACCACGCAACAAAAATTTCTATTAAAGCGGAATCTTAGAAAAGTACCTTTGAAGCGTGCACTTGGTGATTCTCTTGTATGCCTCAAGACTATGACTTCACGTTGTGTGGGCAACGAACTAGAAGTCAATTGATCAGCTACTCACCACAATCCACCTGCTAGAAAACTCTAGCCCCGCAGCACCTGGCACGTACTAAAAAACGCACCGCCCACAGAGAGAGAAAGCTACGCGCAGCTGGTATAGACCAAGGCCAAAATTTCAGCCACTAGAAACCCAAAAACCAGCTGCACACTTTCTTGAAAATTTGACTTGGAGAGAGAAACGTTTTCTCTCTCTAGAATTTTCTCTCTCTAGAAATCCTGTGGATTAATTGTGTAATTGTTGTATTCTGAATGACTGATCCCTTGTCTATTTATAGAGTTACAAGAGAGACTCCAAGTTGGTTTAGGATTGGTCTTCCTACTGGGTTTCTGTTTTCCTTCAATCCTGTTCCTGGACTGATACAGATTCTGTTTCCTTCAATCCTGTTCCTGGACTGATACACTCCCAACTGTCACAGGGATTCACTTATCCCAATCCAGTTCCTGGGATGAATCACTCCCAACTGACACAGGGATTCACTTATCCCAAACTAGTTCCTGGGATGATTCACAACCAACTGACACAAGGATTAATTAATTTCTCAATTAATTAAATCTACCTTTGTCATTAACCCAGTACATAATTAATCGTACCACTAACGGATTAATTATGGCACTACCACCCTACACCAGAATTGCTTCCGGAACAACTTAATTAAATTATATTCATAATCTCCCCACATCAAAGATATAGTGCTCGTTAATTCATTAATTTACTGATAAATTAATTCATCAACTTCTTAATATTCCGAGACTAGTACCACTCGACCTTTTTACTATACCGGACATAAGTCCACCGGCCGGGTTTAGTATAATAAACATTTCGAGCTCATCTCGGGAGCACCATCACCCCGGACGCACCGGTACATGGTTTCCTTTCGACAAGCAGCAGCACACCAAGTAACTAAACACGCGCACCCAACCTACCGAGATTATTGGCCACAATTGAGCTCACCCTTTGGCAGATCAAAGTACACTATGTCTAATCCTCATGCCCGCTCGAGTCTAGGGATTTAGAGATAGAATACAAGGATTGATTTGTCTATTAAATCAGTACAAGACAAATCATTCCTAAGAGTCAAGTTCAATATGCCCCGGGCATATCTATATGATTCAATTAGTTTAGACAAACTAATTATCTGAATCACATAATAACCTAGACTGACAGTTTGTCCAAAGCTGTCTCGGTTACGAACCTCATTTATATATTATGTCTTTCAACCAATGATGAGATCTACTGTGTCGCACCAGACACCTCATCATCTACTCACATAATATAAATGGACGATTAATGCACAACAAGATATGATTGAAACACAAATCGATATATTAAACTGGGAAACTGTACAATACAAGCATAGCTTATGTATTCTACTCCAACAATCTCCCACTAATACTTAAGCTGTGCTTTGAGTATACAACTACATACAATCCTACCCAATCTACTGCTATCTATCTAGAAAAACTGTCAAGGCTCTCATAAGCATCTGATCCCCTTGCCCTTCACGTGAGCCTCAAAGACTTTAGAAGTCAATGTTTTCGTGAACGGATCTGCAAGGTTTTCATCTGATGCTATCTTAGCCACGACCACATCTACCCTCTTTACGATGTCTCGTATCAGGTGGTACTTGCGCTGTATATGTTTACTCGCCTTGTGGGCTCGTGGTTCCTTCGAGTTTTCTACTGCACCATTGTTATCACAATAAACCGTGATAGACTTCGGCAAACCAGGAATCACATCTAAGTCCACTAGGAAGTTCTTGAGCCATACTGCTTCTTTCGCTGCCTCTGATGCGGCAACATGCTCAGCCTCCATGGTAGAGTCCGTCACGCATTTCTGCTTGACACTCCGCCAAACTATGGCTCCACCTCCTAGAGTAAACACATATCCTGAGGTAGACTTGCTCTTGTCCCTGTCGCCTTGGAAATCTGAATCTGTGTAACCTCGGGGTACCAGCTCAGGTGCCTGATAGACCAGAACTTGGTCCATCGTTCTGCGCAAATACTTGAGAATGCATTTTACTGCCTCTCAATGAACTTTCCCGGGGTTACTCTGATATCTGCTGACCATGCCAACGGCATAACAGATATCAGGCCTCGTACACAACATGGCATACATGAGACTTCCTACTGCCGAAGCATATGGAACTGTCTTCATGGTCTCTATCTCCTCAACAGTCTTAGGAGACTGTTCCTTAGATAGAAACACTCCATGCCTAAAAGGTAGAAAATCTTTCTTGGAGTTCTGCATGTTAAAACGGGCCAGAATCGTGTCTATGTACGAAGCTTGGGAGAGCGTTAACGAACATTTCCTACGATCTCGAATAATCTTGATCCCAAGGATATGTCCCGCTTCTCCTAAGTCCTTCATATCAAATTGCTTGGACAGCCATGCCTTTACGTCTGATAACACTTTCTTGTTGTTGCCAATCAATAGAATGTCATCTATGTAAAGCACAAGAAACACCACTGAGTTTCCATCACGTCTGCGATATACACATTGCTCATCCGGACACTGAGTAAATCCAAAGGACTGGATTACCTCATCAAACCGGATAATCCAAGATCTGGATGCCTGCTTAAGTCCATAAATGGACTTCTTAAGCCCGCAAACCTTATGCTCTTGGCCTTTTTCAATGAATCCCTCTGGTTGCTGCATAAAGATGGTTTCCTCAAGACTTCCGTTTAGGAAAGCTGTCTTGACATCCATCTGCCAAATCTCATAATCCATATGAGCAGCTATGGCCAAGAGAATCTGGATCGACTTAATCATGGCTACCGGGGAGAAGGTTTCCTCATAATCGATTCCCTCTTTCTGAGTATACCCCTTCGCCACCAGCCTAGCTTTAAAGGTTTCCACCTTCCTGTCAGGTCCTCTCTTACGTTTGTAGACCCACTTGCATCCAACGGGCTTAAACCCATCAGGCAGGTCCACAAGCTCCCAGACTTGATTGTGGTCCATTGACCCTATCTCGGATATCATTGCCTTACGCCAAGATTCTGCATCTTTATCTCGAAGCGCCTCATTATAGTTAACTGGGTCAAGTTCAGGCACACCTGGGACCAGGTCTGAAGCCTCTCCCATGCCAATGAACATGTCTGGCTGTCTCACAACCCTCCCACTACGACGAGGCACCGCCTGTGTAGGCGCATCATCTGTGATCTCATGTGCAGTGTGTGGTGTATCTACTTGCACTGGTGCATCAAGATTAGTAGTTTGTCATCTAAGCTCTTCTAGTACTATCTTACTCTTGGGCTTGTGATCTAAGACATAGTCATCTTCTAAAAATCTAGCGTTGGTGCTTACCACCACCTTCTGATCTTTAGGACTATAGAATAGACCACCTTTCGTTCCCCTAGGATATCCTACAAACAGCATTAATTCTGTTCTTGCATATAACTTAGCCGTATCTGCCTTAAGCACATGTGCTGGGCAGCCCCAAATTCTGAGATGTCTTAGACTGGGCCTCCGCCCGTTCCACAACTCTACTGGGGTTGAAGGCACGGTTTTAGATGGTACAAGATTAAGAATATACATTGCCGTTTCCAAGGCATATCCCCAGAATGAACTTGGCAAATCACTATAGCTCATCATGGACCTAACCATTTCCATAAGAGTTCGGTTCCTCCTTTCTGCTACACCATTCTGCTGTGGCGTGCCAGGTGCAGATAACTGAGACTGAATTCCTACCTCAGTGAGGTAATCTCGAAATTCATGGGACATGTACTCCCCACCACGATCTGAACGCAGTGTCTTGATACTCTTACCATGATGCTTCTCCACATCTGCCCGAAACTCTTTGAACTTGTCAAAACATTCAGACTTGTGGCACATTAGGTAAATGTATCCGTACCTAGAGTAGTCATCCGTGAATGTCACGAAATACTCATATCCCCCTCGTGCCTGGACCGTCATAGGTCCACACAAGTCAGAATGAATCAACTCTAATACTTCTTTAGCTCTATAGCCTTTTGTTTTAAAAGGTCTCTTGGTCATCTTACCTTCCAAGCAAGATTCGTAGGTTGCATAACTGTCAATATCTAATGAACCCAAAGGTCCATCATTGACCAACCTCTGAATCCTACTAAGGTTTATATGACCTAGCCTTAGATGCCAAAGATAGGTTTGATTCATTTCAGAAGGTCTCTTCCTCTTATTAATGTTAGATACTGAGCTATCTATTTCTATGTTTTGCGCAACAGGGGAGTTAGAGTTAACCACAAACAAATTGTCCGCCAATGAACCAGAACAAACAAGTTTGCCATTTCTTCTAATAAAAACAGACTCATCAGAAAAAATAAACTTGTAACCGTTCTTCAAGAGTTTAGAAACCGAAATCAGGTTCTTTCTAAAACTCGGTACATAAAGACAGTTTACTAACTCTAGGTTACAATTCTCGAAATTTAACCTAACTACTCCCACTGCTTCTACTGACACTCTTGTAGTGTCGCCCAAGTAGATATCCAATTCGCCTGCTCTAAGCTTCTAGGTTACTTGGAACCCTTGCAAAGAATTACAAACATAGTCAGTGGCACCTGAATCCACACACCAAGTATCTGTGGGAATCGCCGCTAAAACATGTCTCAGTAATTAAGGCATAATTTATCGTACTTATAAGCTTTGGACAATCCGCTTTCCAATGTCCCGTCTTATTGCACTTGAAGCACTTGTCTTTCGACTTCTTCTTTGCAATATCTGGCTTAGGCACAATTTGTGCCTTTTTAGCTACTCCCTCAAGCTTTCTCTTCTTCTTTCCAGTCTCAGGCTCAGAAGAAGATTCTAAAGCTTCGACTGCGACTAAAGCTCGCTTCTTCTCTTGAAGAAGACTTTTAGCCGCCATCAACTCTGCCAAGAGCTCGGATGAACTCCACAACATCTTACTTATGTTGTAGTTCAACCGAATCCGCTCATAGCTTTTAGTCTCCATCAACTCTGCCAAGAGCTCATATGAACTCCACAACATCTTACTTATGTTGTAGTTCAACCGAATCCGCTCATAGCTTTGAGGCAAGCTCTGGAGGACAATATCGGCTTTGGTTTCACCAACGATTTCGCCTCCTCCTACCTCAACCTTGTTGATGTTACTAATCATGTCAATGACACAATCTCTCACAGGAGCGCTCTCAGCCCTAAGGACAATGTCCAAGTTACGACTTCCATCGACATTATTAGTTCCAGTTAAATTGTTGTTTTTCAAAATAGCAGCTAAAGGATTGAATGTCATATCGATTTAAACTGGAAAGTAAACAAACAGTGCTTCAGTTATATATGCTAGAATTTTCAAAAACATGAAAATTCAATTAATTATTGATTCCCTCAAAACAATAATATTAATCCACCGGGATTCTCGCAAGCCACGCAGTGTGGACGTTTACGCTAACCCACATTCGTTTGAGAAGAACCAAGTTCATTAACCACACTATCTGACCAACGATCTTTTGATCAATGTAGCTAATAGTCGGTGCTTTCAGCCGTACAAGTAAGCAGCGTAACCTCGCGGGAGGAATACTGCAGATCGTACACTAAGTGTATGCCATTACGTGACTTCTGAGTTTGTTACCTCAGGATAGTGCGCCTCAGATGGAGAGGGTGTCGCATTTCTCCTAGTTAAACTCGCTCTAGTCATCTTACTCAGAAGCTCATAGTCTAGCGATCTCGGGGCTGGACTCATCCGAATGGAGGAAGGCCCTAATGCCAACGCGCAAGCCCACCCACATCGCATATGAACCCGTAATGGTGGCCATGGGGATATAACACAACCCGCTCCCACTTAGATTTCCAATTTGAGGGTTTTTCCGGTTTTAACATGCAATTAACTAACCTAAGTTATATGCAACCATAAAACCAGACATGCTTTAATTCATGCATCTAAAATACAGCATAAAAATAAAGCATAAAAATTAAAACAATAAATACGGGAAATAAATTCGAAAAAATAAATTCCCCGACTATTATGGTTTTAATTGCTTCCATCTTCTGCCTTGTTCTCGTGTCCCGTCACGTCACACGATGGAGAGAGTCTTGAATTTCAAAAAACGAAAGCTGGAGGAAAAACGGGCCAAAAACAGCCCAAACAGCCCGAACGGGCCGCACGGGTCGCAGCACGGCCCGAGGGCCGCGCTGCCCGCGCGCACAGGCCGCACGGGCCGTGCGCGTGGCCCAGCGCGCGCGGCCACTGCGTGCAGCGACTGCTGCGCGCTGCTGCTGCCTGCTGCTGCCGTTTTTGGCCTGCCGGCCGGCGATTTTGCTGCCGGCAAACGTTGCCGGCGTCGTCTCCTGCCGCCAACTCCTCCTTCGCTTTTTCCCACGCTATTTGGTCTTCTTGCAATTCGTTCTGGGTTTTTCTGGGTTTCTTCAAATTCATGATAACCCAAAACCCACGAATCCAAGTCGCCCACCATAACGCCTTCGATTACATAAAAAATATTTTTCCTACTACAAGGCATTCTAGGAAAATTAAATAATCGAAATTACATAGAAAAAATCCTACTACAGATTTAATCTAATCCTACACGGCTTCCAGCACGTGGTTATACTATTACAAACATTCATAATAAAATTAAATCCGGACATGTCCCGGAGTTTAATTAAAACCCATACAAACGTAACCATAATAGTCGGGATTCTAAACCACCTGCAAATAAAACCATGTAATAAATCGAACAAGCACAGAACCCCCTAAACCAGGCTCTGATACCAATTGAAAGATTTTGGTAGGATCTGGGTTTGCACTTGCTCGATTTACCACGCAACAAAAATTTCTATTAAAGCGGAATCTTAGAAAAGTTCCTTTGAAGCGTGCACTTGGTGATTCTCTTGTATGCCTCAAGACTATGACTGCACGTTGTGTGGGCAACGAACTAGAAGTCAATTGATCAGCTACTCACCACAATCCACCTGCTAGAAAACTCTAGCCCCGCAGCACCTGGCACGTACTAAAAAACGCACCGCCCGCAGAGAGAGAAAGCTACGCGCAGCTGGTATAGACCAAGGCCAAAATTTCAGCCACTAGAAACCCAAAAACCAGCTGCACACTTTCTTGAAAATTCGACTTGGAGAGAGAAACGTTTTCTCTCTCTAGAAATCCTGTGGATTAATTGTGTAATTGTTGTATTCTGAATGACTGATCCCTTGTCTATTTATAGAGTTACAAGAGAGACTCCAAGTTGGTTTAGGATTGGTCTTCCTACTGGGTTTCTGTTTTCCTTCAATCCTGTTCCTGGACTGATACAGATTCTGTTTCCTTCAATCCTGTTCCTGGACTGATACACTCCCAACTGTCACAGGGATTCACTTATCCCAATCCAGTTCCTGGGATGAATCACTCCCAACTGACACAGGGATTCACTTATCCCAAACTAGTTCCTGGGATGATTCACAACCAACTGACACAAGGATTAATTAATTTCTCAATTAATTAAATCTACCTTTGTCATTAACCCAGTACATAATTAATCGTACCACTAACGGATTAATTATGGCACTACCACCCTACACCAGAATTGCTTCCGGAACAACTTAATTAAATTATATTCATAATCTCCCCACATCAAAGATATAGTGCTCGTTAATTCATTAATTTACTGATAAATTAATTCATCAACTTCTTAATATTCCGAGACTAGTACCACTCGACCTTTTTACTATACCGGACATAAGTCCACCGGCCGGGTTTAGTATAATAAACATTTCGAGCTCATCTCGGGAGCACCATCACCCCGGACGCACCGGTACATGGTTTCCTTTCGACAAGCAGCAGCACACCAAGTAACTAAACACGCGCACCCAACCTACCGAGATTATTGGCCACAATTGAGCTCACCCTTTGGCAGATCAAAGTACACTATGTCTAATCCTCATGCCCGCTCGAGTCTAGGGATTTAGAGATAGAATACAAGGATTGATTTGTCTATTAAATCAGTACAAGACAAATCATTCCTAAGAGTCAAGTTCAATATGCCCCGGGCATATCTATATGATTCAATTAGTTTAGACAAACTAATTATCTGAATCACATAATAACCTAGACTGACAGTTTGTCCAAAGCTGTCTCGGTTACGAATCTCATTTATATATTATGTCTTTCAACCAATGATGAGATCTACTGTGTCGCACCAGACACCTCATCATCTACTCACATAATATAAATGGACGATTAATGCACAACAAGATATGATTGAAACACAAATCGATATATTAAACTGGGAAACTGTACAATACAAGCATAGCTTATGTATTCTACTCCAACACTTCTATCTCCCCACATTAAAGATCTAGTGCTCGTCGATTTATCAATTTACTGATAAATTAATTCACCGACTTCTTGGTTTCCGAGATTAGTACCACTCGACCTTTTATTATACCGAACATAAAGTTCACTGGCTAGGTTTAGTATAATAACCTTACAAGCTCATCTCGGGAGCACCATCAACCCGGCGAACCGGTACGTGGATTCCTCCGACCAGCAACGGCACGCAAGAAGCTAAACACCGCATACCCAACTTACCGAGGTATTGGCCTCAATTGACCTCACTCTTTGGCAAATCAAAGCATACGACACCCAACCCTCACGCCCGTCCCAATCTCGGGATTGAGAGACGAAATACTAGGACCGAATTGACTACGCCGATCAGTACAAGTCAATTCTATCCAAACTGGTCGTGCTCAATATGCCCCGGGCATATCTGTGTGATTTAAACTAGTCTAGATAAACCAATTTCCAAACCACACAATAACCAATACCGATAGTATGTTCAGACTATCTCGGTTACAAGCATACTTTTTATATATCAATACTTTAACCAATAACGGTATCTACTGTGTTTGTCGACACCCCGTTATCTAGTTCTATGATATAAAGGAATGGATTTATACTGAAAAAAATGATATGTCATCTGTGGATATTAATTTTTGATACAAGCCATAGCTTTTCTGTATTCAAAACTAACAATCTCCTACTAATACTCAAAGCTATGCTAAGAAGTACAAAAACTGTCCAACCCGCTATTACACTGCTGTCATAATGAAATCTCCAGAACACCTTTAAGCTCACTCACATGGCTCTCTCAAGAATCTGACTCCCATGCCCTTCACATGCCTCTCAAAAACCTTTGGGGTCAATGGCTTGGTGAAAGGATCTGCAAGGTTGTCCTCTGAAGCTATCTTGGCCACGATCACGTCTCCCCTCTTTACGATCTCTCGTATCAGGTGGTACTTGCGCTCTATGTGTTTACTCGCCTTATGGGCTCGTGGTTCCCTTGAGTTAGCAACTGCACCATTGTTATCACAATAAACTGTGATAGACCTAGGCAACTCTGGAACCACATCTAAGACCATCAGGAAGCTCCTGAGCCATACAGCCTCTTTCACTGCCTCTGAAGCGGCAACGTACTCGGCCTTCATGGTAGAGTCCGCCACGCATTTCTGCTTGACACTCTTCCATACTATGGCTCCACCTCCTAGAGTAAACACAAACCCAGAGGTAGACTTACTCTTGTCCATATCTCCTTGAAAGTCCGAATCTGTGTAACCCAATGGTACAAGCTCCTGCGCTCTATAAACTAGGACATAATCTCTCGTCCTGCGCAAGTACTTGAGAATGTATTTTACTGCCTCCCAGTGAGCCTTCCCAGGGTTACTCTGATATCTGCTAACCATGCCAACGGCAAAGCAAATATCAGGCCTCGTGCACAACATAGCATACATGAGGCTACCCACTGCAGAAGCATAGGGTACCGCCTTCATGGCATCTATCTCCTTAGCAGTCTTAGGACACTGCTCCTTAGACAAATGCACTCCATGCCTAAAAGGTAGTGAACCCTTCTTGGAGTTCTGCATGTTAAAACGGGCCAGAATCGTGTCTATGTAGGATGCCTGTGAGAGAGTCAGAGAACGTCTCCTACGATCTCGAATAATCTTGATCCCAAGGATATGTCTAGCCTCTCCCAAATCCTTCATATCGAATTGCCTGGACAGCCATGCCTTTACGTCTGACAACACCTTTTTACTGTTGCCAATAAGAAGAATGTCATCTACATAAAGTACGAGGAACACCACTATCTCACCATCACGCCTGCAATAAACACACTGCTCATCCGGAGACTGAGTGAATCCATAGGACTGGATAACCTCATCAAAACGAATGTTCTAAGATCTGGATGCTTGCTTAAGTCTATAAATGGACCTCCTAAGCCTGCATACCTTGTGCTCTTGGCCCTTAACAATGAAGCCCTCTGGTTGCTGCATAAAGATGGTCTCCTCAAGACTTCCATTAAGGAAAGCTGTCTTGACGTCCATCTGCCATATCTCATAATCCATATGAGCAGCTATGGCCAAGAGAATCCGGATCAACTTACGCATAGCTACCGGGGAAAAGGTCTCCTCATAATCGATCCCTTCTTTCTGAGTATACCCTTTCGCCACAAGCCTAGCCTTGAAGGTCTCAACCCTCCCGTCAGATCCTCTCTTTCACTTGTAGACCCATTTGCACCCAATAGGCCTAAACCCATCAGGAAGGTCTACCAGCTCCCAGACTTGATTTGAGTCCATAGAACCCATCTCAGCAATCATCGCTCTCTGCCAAGAATCTGCATCTTTATCCTGGAGAGCCTCATTGTAGTTAACTGGGTCTGGTTCATGAGCACCAGGGATAAAATCCGAAGACTCACCCAAAACCATGTACCTCTCGGGCTGTCTCACAGCCCTCCCACTACGACGAGGCGCAGCCTTTGTAAGAGCATCATCTGTGATAGTGCGTGCAGTTTCCTGTGGTGTGTCTTCCTGTACGTGTGTATCTGGAATAGTGGACTGATTTCTAAGCTCTTCCAATACTACCTTGCTGCTTGACTTGTGATCTAAAATATAGTCCTCCTCAAGAAATCTGGAATTGGTGCTGACCACCACCTTCTGATCCTGAGGACTATAAAATAAACCACCTCTCGTTCCTTTGGGGTAGCCTATAAACAGCATAACCTTAGATCTCGCCTCTAACTTGCCTGCATCTGCCTCGAGCACATGTGCTGGACAACCCCAAATCCTGAGATGTCTCAGAGTAGGCTTACGCCCACCCCACAACTCTACTGGGGTCGTAGGCACAGACTTAGATGGCACAAGGTTGAGGATAAAACATGCTGTGTCTAAGGCATAACCCCAAAACGAGGTAGGCAACTCACTGTAACTCATCATCGATCTAACCATCTCCATAAGAGTCCTGTTCCTCCTCTCTGCTACACCATTCTGTTGGGGTGTGCCAGGTGCAGACAACTGGGTCTGAATACCCTCCTCTGACAAATAGGTCCTAAATTCAGTAGAGAGGTATTCGCCACCGCGATCAGACCGCAGTGACTTGATACTCTTACCCAGATGGTTCTCCACCTCTGCCTTGAATTCTCTGAACTTGCCAAAGCATTCAGACTTGTGGCGCATCAGGTATATGTATCCATATCTGGAGTAATCATCCGTGAAAGTCACGAAATACTAATAACCACCTCTAGCCTGAACTGACATAGGCCCACACACGTCAGAATGAATCAACTCTAAAACCCCTTTGGCCCTATACCCCTTCGCCTTAAAAGGCCTCTTGGTCATTTTACCCTCCAAGCAGGACTCACAGGTTGAAAAGCTGTCAATATCTAGTAAGTCCAAAGACCCACTCTTGACCAACCTTTGAATCCTACTAAGGTTGATATGACCTAGTCTCAGGTGCCAAAGATAAGTCTGATTCAAAGGGGAAGATTCCTTTCTCTTATTATGATTTAGTGATAAGTTACTAGTTTCTGTGTTTTGCATAACTGGGGAGTAAGTCTTGATTAAAAACAGATTGTCAACCAATGTACCGGAACATATAAGTTTCTGGCATTTTCTTATAAAAACTGAACCATCAGAAAATACACACTTATAACCATCCAAAACAAGTTTCGAAACTGAAAGCAAGTTCTTTCGAAAACTAGGTACATAAAGACAATCCTTCAAATATAAAACAGAGTCTGAAAAGTAAAGACTAATAACTCCCACTGCAGCCACAGAAACTCTGGTAGTATCCCCAAGGTAGACCTGCAACTCTCCCTCTCTAAGCAACCGGGTCACTTGGAACCCCTGCAAAGAATTACAAACGTGATCAGTGGCTCCCGAATCCACACACCAAGTATCCGTGGGAATCGCCGCTAAACACGTCTCAGTAACTAGAGAGAATTTACACATACCTCGAGGCTTTGGGCAGTCCTTCTTCCAATGTCCTGCTTTGCCACATCTGAAGCACTTTCCTCTCGGCTTCTGCTTCTTGGCAATGCCTGCCTTGGGTCCATGACTAGCTCCTGCTTTCTGGCCTCTCTTCCTCTTTTGCTTCCTAGCTTTGGGCCCAGCAGAGGAACCTGAGGGACCAACAGTAGCCAAGGCTTGCTTGTTCTCAGCGAAGAGGCTCTCAGCAGACACCAATGCAGTCATGAGCTCAGAAAGTGAATATGAGAGATTCCCCATATTATAGTTCAATCGAAACTGCTCAAAACTGGGAGGCAAGCTCTGAAGGATGATATCGACCTGGGTTTCCCCATCAATCTCACCTCCCAATACCTCGATCTCATTGATGCAACCAATCATGTCCAGTACGTGATCTCTCACTGAAGTGCCCTCAGCCATCTTAGCATTTATGAGTTTCCTCATAGCTGACTGCTTGACTGCCCTGCCCTGATGTCCAAACATCTCCCTGAGGTTGAGCATCATATCGTAGGCTGAGGTCATCAACTGATGCTGGTGCTGCAGTACACTTGACATGGAAGCCAAGATGTAGCACCTGGTCATCTCATCAGCTTTCTGCCACCTCGTATATGGCTCTCGCTGCTCAGGTGTGGCATCCTCACTGGGCTTAGGGGGGCACTCCTCAGTGAGCACGTACTTATAACCCTCGGCGGTTAGGACAATGTCCAGGTTTCGTTTCCAATCAATGTAATTAGGACCGGTGAGTTTGTTTTGGTTCAGAATGACAGCTAGCGGGTTGAACGACATATCAACTGAAAATAATGAAAAAACATGTCTCAGTATACTTTTCGAAAATATTGAAAAATCCTCAGAAAAGAAATATAATCTTCTACCGACATCTCTCCCACCGGGATTAACGCAGGTCACGATGGGTGAACGTCTACGCCAACCCACATTCGTTCGAGAAGGACCAAAGTCCATTAATCTCATTATCTGACCAACGATCTTATGATCAATGAAATTAATAGTCGATAATTTTAGCCGTACATGTAAATAGCGTTACCTCGATAGGAGGGATACTATAAACAGTACACTAAGTGTATGCCATTACGTGACTTCTAAGTTTGTTACTTAGGGTACTAATGCGCCTCGGATGGCGAGGGTGTCGCAACTTTTCCCAATTAAACGCACTATAGTCATCCCTTTAGAAATTCATTCCAGCGATATCTGTGATTGAAAACTCATCCGATAGGGAAGCCGTTTAACCACATCGCCAATGAACCCGTAATGGAGGCCATGGGGCTATTTACCAACCCGCTCCCACTTAGATTTTTAAAATAATTTCAATTCACCCTAGTTTTCTCGGTTTTCCATTTCGGTTTTCTACGTAATTAGGAATCACCCAAAAATTACGATAAACCAAAATCCGGGTTTTCTCGGTTTTCTACGTAATTAGGAATCACCCAAAATTACGATAAACCAAAACCCCATGTAATTAGGAATCACCCAAAATTACGATTAAACCAAAACTTGCGAATATAATTAAGTTTGAGGATTTTTACGTTTTAACATGCAATATCTTAACTATGGATATTCGCACCCATAAAACCGTTGGAGTTTTAATATGCGAATAATCTACCTTAGTTAATTGCACATTACCTTTTGAAAAAACTTTTGGTTTGAATTTCGTTCATGCAAAATAAAACGAAAATCACACAATCAATGAAAAAATCATAAATACGGGAAATTAAATAAAATAAAATTTCCCGACTATTATGGCCTTCTCTATCGTTGATTCCTTGACGCCTCGGTGACACTTCCCGTCGTGTCGCTCCCACTCGTTATTTGGATTCCTCTTGATTCGCCCGGGTTTTCTCAGTTTATTTTGTAATTAGGAATCACCCAAAATTACAATAAACCAAAACCCGCGAATATAAGTTACTCAAAATAACGTCTTCGTCATAGTACAAAAATTCCTATATACAAAGGCGTTTTTCTAGGAATTTAAAGACGACATGATTAGATCAAATCCTACTACAAGATTTTCTAATCCTACACGGCTTCCAGCTCGTGGTTATTACTATTACAGAAATTTCCATTCAAAAATAAAACGAGCCCGGACATGTCCCGGGGTTTATGAATGAAAATTAAATTTCTACCATAATAGCCGGGAAACCAATAACCACCTGTTTATACATTTCGACAAAAATAATAATGCCAAAATAAAGCCGTGTAATAAATCAAACAAGTATAAGACCGAAACCAACGCTCTGATACCAATTTGAAGGAAAACTGAACAAGCCCGGGCTAAATCGAAAACCTCACTTTCGTGCTATGCATTCCAGAATCGGAAGCTTTCGACCAAGCTCAGGCTCAAATTAGTTTACCCATGAACGGATCTAGGCTTATACTTATTTAATTTATTAATCGGGACACAAAAAATTAAATCTTTAATTAAAGCGGAACTTAAAGATTATACCTTTTTGTAGCGAAGTCCCTCGATTAAAGAATACCAAATAAAATCTGCTGCGATTTCCAAAAGAAATCCAATCGATTCTCCGTAGAAACTTCGAATATTGCGTGGGCAATAATCTATCGAAGTCTACTCGCTTAGCCCACAAGGAAATCACAAGAATCGAATTCAATTTTGTTCCAAAATCTGACCGAAATTAAGCCTATTGCTGTATCGAAATTACTTCTGCCCCAAGATTTTAAAAACTGCTTCTTTGTTTTAGAAAACCCACTTCGGTCCGCTAAGAATACAGCTCCCTCGTCGTGATCTGGACAAGCAGGCTGGTGGATCACCGATCAAATATTGAAGGAGATCGACACCTACCGCTTGAATCAAACGCACGAGATTACTGGAAACTAGCACCGAGAAAATCTGTAAATATTGAGCAGCTTGCTGACTGCTGGGTGGAAAAACAAACCGAAAGAGACAGCCGCAATTTCCTGGGCGAAAACCCAAAAGGGACAGCAGTAATTTCCTGGGCGAAAAACCCAAAAGGAACAGCAGCAATCTGGCGGAATAATAATAAACCCACTCGAAGGTTCGGTCTTTGAACGAATTCAATTCAAGGAGCAAAAAATCTGATTCATTTTTTGTGAAAGAATTCCTGAAAAAAATTCTCTCACTAGAATCTTTTTGCTCAAAAAAGAGGCAAGACAAAATTGTCTTCCAAAATTTCCTTAGGGTTTCTTGGGCATCAAGTCTTCTATTTATAGGAGCTCGATTGGAGACCTAATGGGCTCTCGAGTTAGGCCTTAAAATTTGACTTTCGTTGACCGCTAAGTCTTCCCGACTAATCAACTCCAATCGACCCTTTTAAATTAATTTATTTAACCCACTTTGTTAATTTAATTTAATCGAACCCTTAGAATTAATTAATTCAAAATAAAATTAATTTCTAAATTCACTTCGTCGATCAAATTTAATTAAACCCTTCGGATTAATTAATTTACCTTGTCAATTAGTCAAACGCATAATCGGTCGTACCACTAACGGACCAATTATGGAACTACCGCTCGAAAACGACTTTACATCGCGCCATTATTATTTCTTCTATCTCCCCACATTAAAGATCTAGTGCTCGTCGATTTATCAATTTACTGATAAATTAATTCACCGACTTCTTGGTTTCCGAGATTAGTACCACTCGACCTTTTATTATACCGAACATAAAGTTCACTGGCCAGGTTTAGTATAATAACCTTACAAGCTCATCTCGGGAGCACCATCAACCCGGTGAACCGGTACGTGGATTCCTCCGACCAGCAACGGCACGCAAGAAGCTAAACACCGCATACCCAACTTACCGAGGTATTGGCCTCAATTGACCTCACTCTTTGGCAAATCAAAGCATACGACACCCAACCTTCACGCCCGTCCCAATCTCGGGATTGAGAGACGGAATACTAGGACCGAATTGAATACGCCGATCAGTACAAGTCAATTCTATCCAAACTGGTCGTGCTCAATATGCCCCGGGCATATCTGTGTGATTTAAACTACTCTAGATAAACCAATTTCCAAGCCACACAATAACCTATACCGATAGTATGTTCAGACTATCTCGGTTATGAGCATACTTTTTATATATCAATACTTTAACCAATAACGGTATCTACTGTGTTTGTCGACACCCCGTTATCTAGTTCTATGATATAAAGGAACAGATTTATACTGAAACAAAATGATATGTCATCTGTGGATATTAGTTTTTGATACAAGCCATAGCTTTTCTGTATTCAAAACTAACACATACATCTGTATGTATTAGAGCCAATAGCTCACTAGTCATCTCGCCTTTCTTGCTGAAAGGACTCTTCGTCATTTTGCCTTGCAAACAGGGTTCACATGTGTCATATGATTCGAAATCAAATGACCCAAGCACTCTATCCTTATGAAGTCTCTGACCTCGCTTCTCATTTGCATGGCCTAAACGACAATGCCACAGATATGTTGGACTTAAATCAGATTGAACTAATTTGGCTTTCTTTTCAATGTTATAAACCGGTTTCTCTTGGGTCAAATCTGTTAGTTTTGAATACAGAAAAGCTATGGCTTGTATCAAAAATTAATATTCACAGTTGACATATCATTTTGTTTCAGTATAAATTTGTTCCTTTATATCATAGAACTAGATAACAGGGTGTGGACAGACACAGTAGATACCTTTATTGGTTAAAGTATTGATATATAAAAGTATGCTCATAACCGAGATAGTCTGAACATACTATCGGTATAGGTTATTGTGTGGTTTGGAAATTAGTTTATCTAAACTAGTTTAAATCACACGGATATGCCCGGGGCATATTGAGCACGACCAGTTTGGATAGAATTGACTTATACTGATCGGCGTAGTCAATTCGGTCCTAGTATTCCGTCTCTCAATCCCGAGATTGGGACGGGCGTGAGGGTTGGATATCATGTGCTTTGATTTGCCAAAGAGTGAGGTCAATTGAGGCCAATACCTCGGTAGGTTGGGTATGTGGTGTTTAGCTTCTTACGTGCCGTTGCTAGTCGGAGGAATCCACGTACCGGTTCGCCGGGTTGATGGTGCTCCCGAGATGAGCTCGTGAGGTTATTATACTAAACCCGGCCGGTGAACTTTATGTTCAGTATAATAAAAGGACGAGTGGTACTAATCTCGAAAACCAAGAAGTCGGTGAATTAATTTGTCAGTAAATTTATAAATTGACGAGCGCTAGATCTTTAATGTGGGGAGATAGAATAAAATATAATGGCGCGAAGTAAAGTCATTTTCGAGCGGTAGTTCCATAATTGGTCCGTTAGTGGTACGACCGATTATGCATTTGACTAATCGACAAGGTAAATTAATTAATCCAAAAGGTTTAATTAATATTTAATCGACAAAGTGAATTTAGAAATTAATTCGATTTTGAATTAATTAATTCTAAGGGTTCTATTAAATTAAATTAACAAAGTGGATTAAATAAATTAATTTAAATGGGTCGATTGGAGTTGATTAGTCGGGAAGACTTAGCGGTCAACGAAAGTCAAATTTTAAGGCCTAACTCGAGAGCCCATTAGGTCTTCTTAGAAGCTCCATATAAATACAACTTATTGGGCAAGAAATCAATTAAGAAACTTGGCAGCCAAGAAAAGGCTAGAGTGAGAAAGTTTAGCTTAGAGTGAGAACTTCGTCTTCCTTATCGAAGTTTCTTCTCGAAGTCAGCTAAGACAACTTTCTTCTTCAGAGAAACTTAGTAACCAAGCTTCCCGGATTTCCTTATTGAGTTGCCGGCCGATTGTCCGTTATTTTTGTGCCGCTGTCCAGTGCAGCAGGAAACCCGCGACACTACTGCAGCGAAGGAAAAACCCGACACTGGTTTTCTTTGGTGCCCTGAGCCGGCCTGGTCTTCACGTTGATCTTTCGATGGAGTGATCCGTGAAGCCGGGCTGTACAGATCGGGACCAGAGAGATCAGTCCGTTGGTCGGTTTTCTTCAGGCGGTCCGGCGACTTGCGCTGCACTCTTCAAAATCTGGGCAGCAGCAGTTTTTCTTTAAAAAGATTCAATTTTTGAGTTTTCTTCAGGAGCAAGTTTCTTGGGCTTTGATTAATTTGCCGTGGGTAACTCCGTAGACAATAGCCCACACTATTTCGGAGTTCGTATTGGAGATATTCTTCGGATTTCTTGTGGAAGTTGCGTCAAAGAATTGGTTTTTCTTTAAGCAAGGGACTTCGCTTCAAAAGGTAGTATCTTTAAATTCCGCTTTAATTAAAGATCGAATCTTTTGTGTCCCGATTAATAAATTAAATAAGTATAAGCCTAGATCCATTCATGGGTAAACTAATTTGAGCCTGAGCTTGGTCGAAAGTTTCCGATTCTGGAATGCATTGCACGAAAGTGAGGTTTTCGATTTAGCCCGGGCTTGTTCAGTTTTCCTTCAAAATCCAAGATATATAGGCCATTGCACAAATTTGCAACTCCGTATAAAACATCTTTTTGATATAAAGACAACGATTTATTACCAATAATAAAACAAAATCCTTCAATATCCAAGCAAGAAATTGAAATAATATTCCTACTCATAGTAGGTACATAATAACAATTCTCTAAAACAATGTTTAAACCGGAAGGCAAATACAAAGTGTAATCTCCAACTTCAACAGCTGCAACTCTTGCCCCGTTGCCCACTCGGAGATCTATTTCGCCTTTCTTTGTCATCCTTCTATTTCTCAGTCCCTGCACATTAGTACAAATGTGAGCCCCACATCCGGTATCTAATACCCATGAGGTGGACATAGAAAGATTAATTTCAATAACAAAGATACCTGAAGCCGAAGGATTCTGTTTCTTCTCTTCAAGAAACAGCTTGCAGTTTCTTCTCCAATGCCCCTTCTGATTGCAATAGAAACATACAGCGTCCTTCTGAGCATTTTTCTTAGCAGGAGGAGTTTGAGGCTGAGCCTTAGGAGCAGTCTTACTGCGAGGCTTCTTGTTTTCAGCAACTTTTGCCTTGCCTTTAAACTTTCTCTTGTTGCCCTTACCTTTTTCTACAATAAGTACTGGCGTTGCCTTCCGAAGGGTTTGCTCAGTATTTTTAAGCATTCCATGGAGCTCAGGAATCGTCCTCTCCATGTTATGCATGTTGTAGTTCACCACAAAGTCATTGTAATCATCAGGCAGTGAAGCCAAGATGATGTCAATGGCTAACTCTCTAGCAAGAGGTGCATTTAATCTCTCTAGGGTATCAATATACCCCTTCATCTTGATCAAATGCATGCTTACTGACGTACCCTTCGCCATCTTGCACGAGATTAATGCTTTTATCGTAACGAACCTTTTGTTACGGGCTTGTTCACGGAACATTTCCATTAGTGACACATAAATTTGTAACACTTCCGAATTCATGAATTGTTTCTGAAGCTCGCCTGACATAGTCGCGAGCATCAAACATGTCACATCATCGGAATTGCTTTTCAGCTTTTCCCATGCTCGTTGAACAGTAGCCATAGCATTTATAGGTGGTTCATGTAAAGCAGCGTCTAAGATATTTAGCTTCCTTTCTTGTTTGAGAACAATTCTCAAGTTTCTTTCCCAATCTAAAAAGTTTTGACCAACAAGTTTTTCTTTGTCCAAAATGCTTCTTAGAGTGAGATTAGATGTATTAGTGCTAGTAGATGCCATTTCTACAAAAGAAAGATGCAAAACATTAGAATGAGTTTTAAAATATTTTCCACAATAGCCAAAATTGAAATCCCAAACAATTTTGTGTTGGTGCTAGATTGTGGGCCGAAAATCCACAAAGAGTCAACCCCAGTCTTGCTTTGGCAAGTATCGTAGGGATTGGGCTCTTTTGGTAGGCAACGTTCAAATCACATCCCTATGTAATTTAACGATTTCCAATTACATCACTATGCAACTTTTCGGTGATAGGATGAACATTCCAAATGTTTGACACCATCCTATCTTTGCAAAATTAATCCCTAGTCAACTTATCGGGTTAAGCTAGGATTAATTTTCCCAAGTTAAAACATCCCTCAAGGCATCACATCAATCGATACCCACACAGTTTTTCCATAACAAGTGGTAGTGATAAAGTTGAGCATCTAATACCCAAACAGTTTTTCCACTCATTAATGGTAGTGATAAAGTTGGGCACCTATTATGTGACAACTCGCCGCACGAAGAAAACCTGAGGCCCTTGGGCTCTCCAAGTCCACAGACGTTCGACGCTCTGGCGGGCCCCCAAGTATGGAAGCAAAATCAATTCGGGTTTTTGGGATTTTAGTTTGATCAGCTTAACATGCATTGTCGTTTTCATTCATTCACAAAACATTAAATAAAATTGCGGAAATGCGATGAATTGGGCTCTAATCTATTATAGGGCCTTTTAAAAAAAACTTCTTTTGGGCCTCCATTTTGGGCTTCCGTTCCTGGGCTCCACCATGGACTCCTCCGGAACCTCCTTTTGGGCCTAACTATTACATAATTATTTAATAGGCACGCAGGCCCAATATTAAAATGGCTCGCAGGCCCAAAATTTTAAATAATAAATTTTAAGCCCAATTCATGCATATAAAAACACACAAATACATATGCTTCATACAAGCCAATTTTAATTAAGCCGAATCATTTAATTAGGGATTGTGTAACTCGTACACTATTAAAATTGATCGTGTCATGATCAATTTTAATCAATCCCATGTTTATTCATTTTAATCGAATGATGCATGGACATACCAATAATGCGTGCAATTATTTAAACATTTTAAATAAATAACACATTATTTTGGAAAAATGAATAAATAAATCAAACCATAATAATTAATTAACTAATCTTATTAATTAATTAATTATTTATTTATTCATCTAATTATCTAATTTTATTAAGATAATCTTTAAAATTTTAAAATTTAAATATTTCTAATTATCCTAATCTCATTAAGATAATTATTCAAAATTCTAAATTTTAAAATTCTATAGGATAGGAATTAAATTCAAATCTAATCCTATCTTAACTATTTGATAAGATTTTATTTTTTATCTTAATAATTAAATCTTATCAATTAAAATCTGATAATATCTTTTAATTTATCCTAAATCATAAATTAAAATTTTATCAAATTTTAAAATTCAGAAAAATTAAGTTTTCTGAAAAATTTTGAGGCAAATTCGTAATTTCACAATATTCTCGGGCTAGGATTTTAAAGTTTAAAACCTGCTGGGGTTGTTTTGCAAAATTTTAAAACACTTTTAAACGCTGGCATTTTTGGGATTATGGAGTTCGGTGGGGGAAAATTGGTCTTTTCACCCAATTAGGGCACCAGCCTCCCGCCACCTCCTTCCTTTCTTCCCCGAATCGCGCAGCCGGCGTCAGCCTTCCTTTCCGGCGAACTCTTCGCCTATTCCGGCGCTGCGGCGTCGGACGTCGCCTCTTCTCCCGGTCTAACCCCGATTGAATCGAAGTCGACCTCGGCAACTCATCGAACGACGAAGGAAAACGAAACCCGCGACCGGCCTTCGAAAACTCCGTCGGCGCGAGGAACCCGACGAAAACAATTTTCGTCGTTTTCCCATGGCGCGAGGGACATTTCCCCGGCCTCGACGAAGCAGCCAGCGCGAGGAACATTTCTCCGGCATCCAAACCATCAAGCGGCTTTCAAAACCCCAAAACGGAAAAAAAAAAATCCCTGCGAAGCGGGTTTTGCAAACCCAGAAAATCTTTTCCATAATCTTCACAATCAAAACGTTTTTGACACCCCAAATCAACACGAAATGGTTCCCCATGAAGAAAAGAACAAAACCCATAAAAATTCAGGCAAAAAAAAACCAATTTTGAAGTGGCGCGATTTCCCGACGACCTTCCGGCCGGCCGGAACAATTCCGGCGAGTCCATTCCCAGAAACCGGCGCTAGTTTTGCATTTCTTCAAAACCAAATTTTTTTTTAATAAAAAAATTCCTTAGACCCGATTTCTTCAACTCCGGTCACGATCTGGACAACCGGGATTGTGGATCACCAACCCAAGGAAGAGATCAACACACACCCAGCTGGATCAAGCACCCTAGAGTGAACAGTGAATCCGGTGAACAGTGTCCGGTGAACAGTTTCGGTGAACAGTACCGATGAACAGTGTCCGGTGAACAGTATCTGATGAACAGTGTCCGGTGAACAGTACCGATGAACAGTGTCCGGTGGGCTATCTAAAAATTTGATCTTTGGACTTAATCTAAATCGAGAAGTGAGATTCCAAGTTCGTTTTTGAAAGAAACCCAAGAAGGAAGAAGAGTCTCTCTCTAGAACTTTCTCACTCAAGGAAGACAAAGTTGTCTTGCAAGATTTTCTTAAGTTTCTTAGGCCTTAAGCTTTCTATTTATAAGGAGTTCTAATGGAGACCTAATGGGCTCTCGAGTTAGGCCTTTAAATTTGAATTTTGTTGACCGGTAAGTCTTCCCGACTAATCAACTCCAATCGACCCATTTAAATTAATTTATTTAACCCACTTTGTTAATTTAATTTAATTGAACCCTTAGAATTTATTAATTCAAATAGAATTAATTTCGAAATTCACTTTGTCGATTAAATATTAATTAAACCTTTTGGATTAATTAATTTACCTTGTCGATTAGTCAAATACATAATCGGTCGTGCCACTATCGGTCCAATTATGGAACTACCGCTTGAAAACGACTTTACATCGCGCCATTATATTTTATTCTATCTCCCCACATTAAAGATCTAGCGCTCATCGGTATATCAATTGAATGACAAATTAACCGACTTCTTGGTTTTTGAGATTAGTACCACTCGTCCTTTTATTATACCGAACATAAAGTTCACCGGCCGGGTTTAGTATAATAACCTTACGAGCTCATCTCAGGAGCACCATCAACCCGGTGAACTGGTACGTGGATTCCTCCGACTAGCAACGACACGTAAGAAGCTAAACACCGCATACCAAACTTACCGAGGTATTGGCCTCAATTAACCTCACTCTTTGGCAAATCAAAGCATACGATATCCAGCCCTCACGCCCGTCCCAATCTCGGGATTGAGAGACTGAATACTAGGACCGAATTGACTACGCCGATCAGTATAAGTCAATTATATCCAAACTGGTCGTGCTCAATATGCCCCGGGCATATCTGTGTGATTTAAACTAGTTTAGATAAACTAATTTCCAAACCACACAATAACCTATACCGATAGTATGTTCAGACTATCTCGGTTACGAGCATACTTTTTATATATCAATACTTTAACCAATAAGGGTATCTACTGTGTCTGTCCACACCCCGTTATCTAGTTCTATGATATAAAGGAACAAATTTATACTGAAACAAAATGATATGTCAACTGTGGATATTAGTTTTTGATACAAGCCATAGCTTTTCTGTATTCAAAACTAACAATCTCCCACTAATACTCAAAGCTATGCTAAGAAGTACAAAAACTGTCCAACCCGCTATTACACTACTGTCATAATGAAATCTCCAGAACACCTTTAAGCTCACTCACATGGCTCTCTCAAGAATCTGACTCCCATGCCCTCCACATGTCTCTCAAAGACCTTTGGGGTCAATGGCTTGGTGAAAGGATCTGCAAGGTTGTCATCTGAAGCTATCTTGGCCACGATCACGTCTCCCCTCTTTACGATCTCTCGTATCAGGTGGTACTTGCGCTCTATGTGTTTACTCGCCTTATGGGCTCGTGGTTCCCTTGAGTTAGCAACTGCACCATTGTTATCACAATAAACTGTGATAGACCTAGGCAATTCAGGAACCACATCCAAGTCCATCAGGAAGCTCCTGAGCCATACAGCCTCTTTCGCTGCCTCTGAAGCGGCAATGTACTCGGCCTCCATGGTAGAGTCTGTTGGAGTAGAATACATAAGCTATGCTTGTATTGTACAGTTTCCCAGTTTAATATATCGATTTGTGTTTCAATTATATTTGGTTGTGCATTTTTACATCCATTTATATTATGTAAGTAGATGATGAGGTGTCTGGTGCGACACAGTAGATCTCATCATTGGTTGAAAGACATAATATATAAATGAGGTTCGTAACCGAGACAGCTTTGGACAAACTGTCGGTCTAGGTTATTATGTGATTCAGATAATTAGTTTGTCTAAACTAATTGAATCATATAGATATGCCCGGGGCATATTGAACTTGACTCTTAGGAATGATTTGTCTTGTACTGATTTAATAGACAAATCGATCCTTGTATTCTATCTCTAAATCCCTAGACTCGAGTGGGCATGAGGATTAGACATAGTGTACTTTGATCTGCCAATGGGTGAGGTCAAATGTGGCCAATAGTCTCGGTGGGTTGGGTGCGCGTGTTTAGTTACTTGGTGTGCTACTGCTGGTCGAAAGGAAACCATGTACCGGTGCGTCCGGGGTGATGGTGCTCCCGAGATGAGCTCGAAATGTTTATTATACTAAACCTGGCCAGTGGACTTATGTCCGGTATAGTAAAAAGGTCGAGTGGTACTAGTCTCGGAATATTAAGAAGTTGATGAATTAATTTATCAGTAAATTAATGAATTAACGAGCACTATATCTTTGATGTGGGGAGATTATGAATATAATTTAATTAAGTTGTTCCGGAAGCAATTCTGGTGTAGGTTGGTAGTGCCATAATTAATCCGTTAGTGGTACGATTAATTATGTACTGGGTTGTTGACAAAGGTAGATTTAATTAATTGAGAAATTAATTAATCCTTGTGTCAGTTGGTTGTGAATCATCCCAGGAACTGGTTTGGGATAAGTGAATCCCTGTGTCAGTTGGGAGTGATTCATCCCAGGAACTGGATTGGGATAAGTGAATCCCTGTGACAGTTGGGAGTGTATCAGTCCAGGAACAGGATTGAAGGAAACAGAATCTGTATCAGTCCAGAAACAGGATTAAAGGAAAACAGAAACCCAGTAGGAAGACCAATCCTAAACCAACTTGGAGTCTCTCTTGTAACTCTATAAATAGACAAGGGATCAGTCATTCAGAATACAACAATTACACAATTAATCCACAGGATTTCTAGAGAGAGAAAACGTTTCTCTCTCCAAGTCGAATTTTCAAGAAAGTGTGCAGCTGGTTTTTGGATTTCTAGTGGCTGAAATTTTGGCCTTGGTCTATACCAGCTGCGCGTAGCTTTCTCTCTCTGCGGGCGGTGCGTTTATAGTACGTGCCAGGTGCTGCGGGGCTAGAGTTTTCTAGCAGGTGGATTGTGGAGAGTAGCTGATCAATTGACTTCTAGTTCGTTGCCCACACAACGTGAAGTCATAGTCTTGAGGCATACAAGAGAATCACCAAGTGCACGCTTCAAAGGTACTTTTCTAAGATTCCGCTTTAATAGAAATTTTTTGTTGCGTGGTAAATCGAGCAAGTGCAAACCCAGATCCTACCAAAATCTTTCAATTGGTATCAGAGCCAGGTTTAGGGGGTTCTGTGCTTTTTCGATTTATTACATGGTTTTATTTGCAGGTGCTTTAGAATTCCGACTATTATGGTTACGTTTGTATGGGTTTTAATTAAACTCTGGGACATGTCCGGATTTAATTTTATTATGAATGTTTGTAATAGTATAACCACGTGCTGGAAGCCGTGTTGGATTAGATCAAATCTGTAGTAGGATTTTTTTATGTAATTTCGATTATTTAATTTTCCTAGAATGCCTTGTAGTAGGAAAATTTTTTTTTGTAATCGAAGGCGTTATGGTGGGCGACTTGGATTCGTGGGTTTTGGGTTATCATGAATTTGAAAAACCCAGGAAAACCCAGAACGAATTGCAAGAAGACCAAATAGCGTGGGAAAAAGCGAAGGAGGAGTTGGCGGCAGGAGGCGACGCCGGCGATGACCGCCGGCAGCAAGTCGCGCCGGCCGGGTGGCCAGCAGCAGCTGCTGCCGCACCAAGGGCGCAGCAGCAGCAGCTGCCGCGCCCAGGGCGCAGCAGCCGCGCGCACGGCCCGTGCGGCCGTGCGGGCGCGCGGGCGCGCAGGCTCGCAGGGCCGCGCGCGGGCACGGGCGCAGCGCCGCTTGCGCAGGGCCCGTGCGGGCCATGCGCGCAGGCAGTGCGGCCCTCGGGCCGTGCTGTGGCCCGGGCGGCCCGTTCGGGCTGTTCGGGCTATTTTTGGCCATTTTTCCTCCAGTTTTCGTTTTTTTGAAATTCAAGACTCTCTCCATCGAGTGACGTGACGGGACACGAGATCAAGGCAGAAGATGGAAGCAATTAAAACCATAATAGTCGGGGAATTTATTTTTTTCGAATTATTTCCCGTATTTATTGTTTTAATTTTTATGCTTTATTTTTATGCTGTATTTTAGATGCATGAATTAAAGCATGTCTGGTTTTATGGTTGCATATAACTTAGGTTAGTTAATTGCATGTTAAAACCGGAAAAACCCTCATTTTGGAAATCTAAGTGGGAGCGGGTTGTGTTATATCCCCATGGCCACCATTACGGGTTCATATTCGATGTGGGTGGGCTTGCGCGTTGGCATTAGGGCCTTCCTCCATTCGGATGAGTCCAGCCCCGAGATCGCTAGACTATGAGCTTCTGAGTAAGATGACTAGAGCGAGTTTAACTAGGAGAAATGCGACACCCTCTCCATCTGAGGCGCACTATCCTGAGGTAACAAACTCAGAAGTCACGTAATGGCATACACTTAGTGTACGATCTGTAGTATTCCTCCCGCGAGGTTACGCTGCTTACTTGTACGGCTGAAAGCACCGACTATTAGCTACATTGATCAAAAGATCGTTGGTCAGATAGTGTAGTTAATGAACTTGGTTCTTCTCAAACAAATGTGGGTTAGCGTAAACGTCCACACTGCGTGGCTTGCGAGAATCCCGGTGGATGAGATGTTGGTGGATTAATATTATTGTTTTGAGGGAATTAATAATTAATTGAATTTTCATGTTTTACGAAAATTCTAGCATATATGACTGAAACACTGTTTGTTTAACTTTCCAGTTTAAATCGATATGGCATTCAATCCTTTAGCTGCTATTTTGAAAAACAACAATTTAACTGAAACTAATAATGTCGATGGAAGTCGTAACTTGGACATTGTCCTTAGGGCTGAGAGCGCTCCTGTGAGAGATCGTGTCATTGACATGATTAGTAACATCAACAAGGTTGAGGTAGGAGGAGGCGAAATCGTTGTTGAAACCAAAGCCAATATTGTCCTCCAGAGCTTGCCTCAAAGCTATGAGCGGATTCGGTTGAACTACAACATAAGTAAGATGTTGTGGAGTTCATCCGAGCTCTTGGCAGAGTTGATGGCGCCTCAAAGCTATGAGCAGATTCGGTTGAACTACAACATAAGTAAGATGTTGTGGAGTTCATCCGAGCTCTTGGCAGAGTTGATGGCGCCTCAAAGCTATGAGCGGATTCGGTTGAACTACAACATAAGTAAGATGTTGTGGAGTTCATCCGAGCTCTTGGCAGAGTTGATGGCGGCTAAAAGTCTTCTTCAAGAGAAGAAGCGAGCTTTAGTCGCAGTCGAAGCTTTAGAATCTTCTTCTAAGCCTGAGGCTGGAAAGAAGAAGAGAAAGCTCGTGGGAGTAGCTAAAAAGGCACAAATTGTGCCTAAGCCAGATATTGCAAAGAAGAAGTCGAAAGACAAGTGCTTCAAGTGCAATAAGACGGGATATTGGAAAGCGGATTATCCAAAGCTTATAAGTACGATAAATTATGCCTTAATTACTGAGACATGTTTAGCGGCGATTCCCACAGATACTTGGTGTGTGGATTCAGGTGCTACTGACCATGTTTGTAATTCTTTGCAAGGGTTCCAAGTAACCCAGAAGCTTAGAGAAGGCGAATTGGATATCTACTTGGGCGACACTACAAGAGTGTCAGTAGAAGCAGTGGGAGTAGTTAGGTTAAATTTCGAGAATTGTAACCTAGAGTTAGTAAACTGTCTTTATGTACCGAGTTTTAGAAAGAACCTGATTTCGGTTTCTAAACTCTTGAAGAACGGTTACAAGTTTATTTTTTCTGATGAGTCTGTTTTTATTAGAAGAAATGGCAAACTTGTTTGTTCTGGTTCATTGGTGGACAATTTATTTGTGGTTAATTCTAACTCCCCTGTTGCGCAAAACATAGAAATAGATAGCTCAGTATCTAACATTAATAAGAGGAAGAGACCTTCTGAAATGAATCAAACCTATCTTTGGCATCTAAGGCTAGGTCATATAAACCTTAGTAGGATTCAGAGGTTGGTCAATGATGGACCTTTGGGTTCATTAGATATTGACAGTTATGCAACCTGCGAATCTTGCTTGGAAGGTAAGATGACCAAGAGACCTTTTAAAGCAAAAGGCTATAGAGCTAGAGAAGTATTAGAGTTGATTCATTCTGACTTGTGTGGACCTATGACGGTCCAGGCACGAGGGGGATATGAGTATTTCGTGACATTGACGGATGACTACTCTAGGTACGGATACATTTACCTAATGTGCCACAAGTCTGAATGTTTTGACAAGTTCAAAGAGTTTCGGGCAGATGTGGAGAAGCATCATGGTAAAAGTATCAAGACACTGCGTTCAGATCGTGGTGGGGAGTACATGTCCCATGAATTTCGAGATTACCTCACTGAGGTAGGAATTCAGTCTCAGTTATCTGCACCTAGCACGCCACAGCAGAATGGTGTAGCAGAAAGGAGGAACCGAACTCTTATGGAAATGGTTAGGTCCATGATGAGCTATAGTGATTTGCCAAGTTCGTTCTGGGGATATGCCTTGGAAACGGCAATGTATATTCTTAATCTTGTACCATCTAAAACCGTGCCTTCAACCCCAGTAGAGTTGTTGAACGGGCGGAAGCCCAGTCTAAGACATCTCAGAATTTGGGGCTGCCCAGCACATGTGCTTAAGGCAGATACGGCTAAGTTAGATGCAAGAACAAAATTAATGCTGTTTGTAGGATATCCTAGGGGAACGAAAGGTGGTCTATTCTATAGTCCTAAAGATCAGAAGGTGGTGGTAAGTACTAACGCTAGATTTTTAGAAGAGGACTATGTCTTAGACCACAAGCCCAAGAGTAAGATAGTACTAGAAGAGCTTAGATGACAAACTACTAATCCTGATGCACCAGTGCAAGTAGATACACCACACACTGCACATGAGATCACAGATGATGCACCTACACAGGCGGTGCCTCGTCGTAGTGGGAGGGTTGTGAGACAGCCAGACAGGTTCATTGGCATAGGAGAGGCTTCAGACCTGGTCCCAGGTGTGCCTGAACCTGACCCAGTTAACTATAATGAGGCGCTACGAGATAAAGATGCAGAATCTTGGCGTAAGGCAATGATATCCGAGATGGGGTCAATGGACCACAATCAAGTCTGGGAGCTTGTGGACCTGCCTGATGGGTTTAAGCCCATTGGATGCAAGTGGGTCTACAAACGTAAGAGAGGACCTGACGGGAAGGTGGAAACCTTTAAAGCTAGGCTGGTGGCGAAGGGGTATACTCAGAAAGAGGGAATCGACTATGAGGAAACCTTCTCCCCGGTAGCCATGCTTAAGTCGATCCAGATTCTCTTGGCCATAGCTGCTCATATGGATTATGAGATTTGGCAGATGGATGTCAAGACAGCTTTCCTAAACGGAAGTCTTGAAGAAACCATCTTTATGCAGCAACCAGAGGGATTCATTGAAAAAGGCCAAGAGCATAAGGTTTGCAGGCTTAAGAGGTCTATTTATGGACTTAAGCAGGCATCCAGATATTGGAACATCCGGTTTGTTGAAGTAATCCAGTCCTTTGGATTTACTCAGTGTCCGGATGAGCAATGTGTATATCGCAGGCGTGATGGAAACTCAGTGGTGTTTCTTGTGCTTTACGTAGATGACATTCTATTGATTGGCAACAACAAGAAAGTGTTATCAGACGTAAAGGCATGGCTGTCCAAGCAATTTGATATGAAGGACTTAGGAGAAGCGGGACATATCCTTGGGATCAAGATTATTCGAGATCGTAGGAAACGTTCACTAACGCTATCCCAAGCTTCATACATAGACACGATTCTGGCCCGTTTTAACATGCAGAACTCCAAGAAAGGTTTTCTACCTTTCAGGCATGAAGTGTTTCTATCTAAGGAACAGTCTCCTAAGACTGTTGAGGAGATAGAGACCATGAAAACAGTTCCATATGCTTCGGCAGTAGGAAGTCTCATGTACGCCATGTTGTGTACGAGGCCTGATATTTGTCATGCCGTTGGCATGGTGAGCAGATATCAGAGTAACCCCGGGAAAGCTCATTGGGAGGCAGTAAAATGCATTCTCAAGTATTTGCGCAGAACGAGGGACCTAGTTCTGGTCTATCAGGGGTCTGAGCTGGTACCCCGAGGTTATACAGATTCAGATTTCCAAGGCGACAAGGACAAGAGCAAGTCTACCTCAGGGTATGTGTTTACTCTAGGAGGTGGAGCCATAGTTTGGCGGAGTGTCAAGCAGAAATGCGTGGCGGACTCTACCATGGAGGCTGAGTATGTTGCCGCATCAGAGGCAGCGAAAGAAGCAGTATGGCTCAAGAACTTCCTAGTGGACTTAGATGTGATTCCTGGTTTGCCGAAGTCTATCACGGTTTATTGTGATAACAATGGTGCAGTAGCAAACTCGAAGGAACCACGAGCCCACAAGGCGAGTAAACATATACAGCGCAAGTACCACCTGATACGAGACATCGTGAAGAGGGAAGACGTGGTCATGGCTAAGATAGCATCAGAGGATAACCTTGCAGATCCGTTCACGAAAACATTGACCTCTAAAGTCTTTGAGGCTCACGTGGAGGGCATGGGGATCAGATATCTAGGAGACCCATGATAGTTTTTCTAGATAGATAGCAGCAGAATGGGTAGGATTGTATGTAGTTGTATACTTAAAGCACAGCTTAAGTATTAGTGGGAGATTGTTGGAGTAGAATACATAAGCTATGCTTGTATTGTACAGTTTCCCAGTTTAATATATCGATTTGTGTTTCAATTATATTTGGTTGTGCATTTTTACATCAATTTATATTATGTAAGTAGATGATGAGGTGTCTGGTGCGACACAGTAGATCTCATCATTGGTTGAAAGACATAATATATAAATGAGGTTCGTAACCGAGACAGCTTTGGACAAACTGTCAGTCTAGGTTATTATGTGATTCAGATAATTAGTTTGTCTAAACTAATTGAATCATATAGATATGCCCGGGGCATATTGAACTTGACTCTTAGAAATGATTTGTCTTGTACTGATTTAATAGACAAATCGATCCTTGTATTCTATCTCTAAATCCCTAGACTCGAGTGGGCATGAGGATTAGACATAGTGTACTTTGATCTGCCAATGGGTGAGGTCAAATGTGGCCAATAGTCTCGGTGGGTTGGGTGCGCGTGTTTAGTTACTTGGTGTGCTACTGCTGGTCGAAAGGAAACCATGTACCGGTGCGTCCGGGGTGATGGTGCTCCCGAGATGAGCTCGAAATGTTTATTATACTAAACCTGGCCAGTGGACTTATGTCCGGTATAGTAAAAAGGTCGAGTGGTACTAGTCTCGGAATATTAAGAAGTTGATGAATTAATTTATCAGTAAATTAATGAATTAACGAGCACTATATCTTTGATGTGGGGAGATTATGAATATAATTTAATTAAGTTGTTCCGGAAGCAATTCTGGTGTAGGTTGGTAGTGCCATAATTAATCCGTTAGTGGTACGATTAATTATGTACTGGGTTGTTGACAAAGGTAGATTTAATTAATTGAGAAATTAATTAATCCTTGTGTCAGTTGGTTGTGAATCATCCCAGGAACTGGTTTGGGATAAGTGAATCCCTGTGTCAGTTGGGAGTGATTCATCCCAGGAACTGGATTGGGATAAGTGAATCCCTGTGACAGTTGGGAGTGTATCAGTCCAGGAACAGGATTGAAGGAAACAGAATCTGTATCAGTCCAGAAACAGGATTGAAGGAAAACAGAAACCCAGTAGGAAGACCAATCCTAAACCAACTTGGAGTCTCTCTTGTAACTCTATAAATAGACAAGGGATCAGTCATTCAAAATACAACAATTACACAATTAATCCACAGGATTTCTAGGGAGAGAAAATTCTAGAGAGAGAAAACGTTTCTCTCTTCAAGTCGAATTTTCAAGAAAGTGTGCAGCTGGTTTTTGGGTTTCTAGTGGCTGAAATTTTGGCCTTGGTCTATACCAGCTGCGCGTAGCTTTCTCTCTCTGCGGGCGGTGCGTTTATAGTACGTGCCAGGTGCTGCGGGGCTAGAGTTTTCTAGCAGGTGGATTGTGGTGAGTAGCTGATCAATTGACTTCTAGTTCGTTGCCCACACAACGTGAAGTCATAGTCTTGAGGCATACAAGAGAATCACCAAGTGCACGCTTCAAAGGTACTTTTCTAAGATTCTGCTTTAATAGAAATTTTTTGTTGCGTGGTAAATCGAGCAAGTGCAAACCCAGATCCTACCAAAATCTTTCAGAGTCCGCCACGCATTTCTGCTTGACACTCTTCCATACTATGGCTCCACCTACTTGAGTAAACACAAACCCATAGGTAGACTTACTCTTGTCCAAATCACCGTGAAAGTCCGAATCTCTGTAACCCAATGGTACAAGCTCCTGCGCTCTATAAACTAGGACATAATCTCTCGTCCTGCGCAAGTACTTGAGAATGCATTTTACTGCCTCCCAGTGAGCCTTCCCAGGGTTACTCTGATATCTGCTAACCATGCCAACGGCAAAGCAAATATCAGGCCTCGTGCACAACATAGCATACATGAGGCTACCCACTGTAGAAGCATAGGGTACCGCCTTCATGGCATCTATCTCCTCAGCAGTCTTAGGACACTGCTCCTTTGACAAATGCACTCCATGCCTGAAAGGTAGTGAACCCTTCTTGGAGTTTTGCATGTTAAAACATGCCAGAATCGTGTCTATGGAGGATGCCTGAGAGAGAGTTAGAGAACGTCTCTTACGATATCGAATAATCTTAATCCCAAAGATATGTCCAGCCTCTCCCAAATCCTTCATATCGAATTGCCTGGGCAACCATGCCTTTACGTCTGACAACACCTTCTTACTGTTGCCAATAAGAAGAATGTCATCTATGTAAAGTACGAGGAACACCACCATATCACCATCACACCTGCGATAAACACACTGCTCTTCCAGAGACTGGGTGAATCCATAGGGCTGGATAACCTCATCAAAACGGATGTTCCAAGATCTAGATGCTTGCTTAAGTCCATAAAAGGACCTCCTAAGCCTGCATACCTTGTGCTCTTGGCCCTTAACAATGAAGCCCTCTGGTTGCTGCATAAAGATGGTCTCCTCAAGACTTCCATTAAGGAAAGCTGTCTTGACGTCCATCTGCCAAATCTCATAATCCATATGAGCAGCTATGGCCAAGAGAATGAGGATTGACTTAAGCATAGCTACCGGGGAAAAGGTCTCCTCATAATCGATCCCTTCTTTCTGAGTATACCCCTTCGCCACAAGCCTAGCCTTGAAGGTCTCAACCCTCCCGTCAGATCCTCTCTTTCGCTTGTAAACTCATTTGCACCCAATAGGCATAAACCCATCAGGAAGGTCTACCAGCTCCCAGACTTGATTTGAGTCCATAGAACCCATCTCAGCAATCATCGCTCTCTGCCAAGAATCTGCATATTTATCCTGGAGAGCCTCATTGTAGTTAACTGGGTCTGGTTCATGAGCACCAGGGATAAAGTCCGAAGACTCACCAAAACCCATGTACCTCTCGGGCTGTCTCACAACCCTCCCACTACGACGAGGCGCAGCCTGTGCAAGAGCATCATCTGTGATAGTGTGTGCAGTCTCTTGTGGTGTGTCTTCCTATACGTGTGCATCTGGAATAGTGGACTGACTTCTAAGCTCTGACAAATACTACCTTGCTGCTTGACTTGTGATCTAAAATTTAGTCCTCCTCAAGAAAACTGGCATTGGTGCTGATCACCACCTTCTGATCCTGAGGACTATAAAATAAACCACCTCTCGTTCCTTTGGGGTAGCCTATAAACAGCATAACCTTGGATCTCGCCTCTAACTTGCCTGCATCAGACTCGAGCACATGTGCTGGACTCCCCCAAATCCTGAGATAACTCAGACTAGGCTTTCGCCCATTCCACAACTCTACTGGGGTCGTAGGCATAGACTTAGATGGCACAAGGTTGAGGATAAAACATGCTGTCTCTAAGGCATAACCCCAAAATGAGATAGGAAACTCACTGTAACTCATCATCGATCTAACCATCTCCATAAGAGTCCTGTTCCTCATCTCTGCTACACCATTCTGCTGGGGTGTGCCAGGTGCAGACAACTGGGTCTGAATACCCTCCTCTGACAAATAGGATCTAAATTCACTAGAGAGGTATTCGTCACCGTGATCAGACTGCAGTGACTTGATACTCTTACCCAGATGATTCTCCACCTCTGCCTTGAATTCTCTAAACTTGCCAAAGCATTCAAACTTGTGGCGCATCAGGTATATGTATCCATATCTATTGTAATCATCCGTGAAAGTCACGAAATACTCATAACCACCTCTAGCCTGAACTGACATAGGCCCACACACGTCAGAATGAATCAGCTCTAAAACCTCCTTGGCCCTATACCCCTTTGCCTTGAAAGGCCTCTTGGTCATTTTACCCTCCAAGCAGGACTCACAGGTCGAATAGCTGTCAATATCTAGTAAGTCCAATGACCCACTCTTGACCAACCTTTGAATCCTACTAAGGTTGATGTGACCGAGTCTCAGGTGCCAAAGATAAGTCTGATTCAAAGGGGAAGATTCTTTTCTCTTATTATGATTCGATGATGAGCTACTAGTTTCTGTGTTTTGCATTACTGGGGAGTGTGTCTTAATTAAAAACAAATTGTCAACCACTGTACCGGAACATATAAGTTTCTGGCCTTTTCTAATAAAAATAGATCCATCAGAAAATGCACACTTATAACCATCCAAAACAAGTCTCGAAACTGAAAGCAAGTTGTTTTGAAAACTAGGTACAAAAAAAACAATCCTTTAAATGTAAAATAGAGTCTGAAAAATAAAGACAAATAACTCCCACTGCAGCCACAGAAACTCTGGTAGTATCCCCAAGGTAGACCTGCAACTCTCCCTCTCTAAGCAGCCGGGTCACTTGGAACCCCTGCAAAGAATTACAAACGTGATCCGTGGCTCCTGAATCCACACACCAAGTATATGTGGGAATCGCTGTTAGTTTTGAATACAGAAAAGCTATGGCTTGTATCAAAAACTAATATCCACAGATGACATATCATTTTGTTTCAGTATAAATCTGTTCCTTTATATCATAGAACTAGATAACGGGGTGTCGACAAACACAGTAGATACCGTTATTGGTTAAAGTATTGATATATAAAAAGTATGCTCGTAACCGAGATAGTCTGAACATACTATCGGTATAGGTTATTGTGTGGTTTGGAAATTGGTTTATCTAGACTAGTTTAAATCACACAGATATGCCCGGGGCATATTTAGCACGACCAGTTTGGATAGAATTGACTTGTACTGATCGGCGTAGTCAATTCGGTCCTAGTATTCTGTCTCTCAATCCCGAGATTGGGATGGGCGTGAGGGTTGGGTGTCGTGTGCTTTGATTTGCCAAAGAGTGAGGTCAATTGAGGCCAATACCTCGGTAAGTTGGGTATGCGGTATTTAGCTTCTTGCGTGCCGTTGCTAGTCAGAGGAATCCACGTACCGGTTCGCCGGGTTGATGGTGCTCCCGAGATGAGCTCGTAAGGTTATTATACTAAACCTGGTCAGTGAACTTTTTGTTCGGTATAATAAAAGGTCGAGTGGTACTAATCTCGGAAACCAAGAAGTCGGTGAATTAATTTGTCAGTAAATTGATAAATCGACGAGCACTAGATCTTTAATGTGGGGAGATATAAGAAATAATAATGGCACGATGTAAATTCATTTTTGAGCGGTAGTTCCATAATTGGTCCGATAGTGGTACGACCGATTATGCGTTTGACTAATCGACAAGGTAAATTAATTAATCCGAAGGGTTTAATTAATATTTAATCGACGAAGTGAATTTAGAAATTAATTCGATTTTGAATTAATTAATTCTAAGGGTTTGATTAAATTAAATTAACAAAGTGGATTAAATAAATTAATTTAAATGGGTCGATTGGAGTTGATTAGTCGGGAAGACTTAGCGGTCAACGAAAGTCAAATTTTAAGGCCTAACTCGAGAGCCCATTAGGTCTCCATTCGAGCTCCTATAAATAGAAGACTTGAAGCCCAAGAAAACCTAAGGAGGTCTTGCAAGACATTTTGTTCTTGCCCTTTTGAGAAAAAAAGTTCTAGAGAGAGTTTTTTTCTCCCCGAAGTTTTCTCTTTCGAAGTCGAACTAGATTTTTCTCTACCTGAATTGTCTTCATTCCATAGACCGAATTAATTTAGTTAGCTGCCCAAAAATTCGCCAGACTACTGCTGGGTTTCGCCGAAGCTGCTGGAGACCGAAAATGCTGCAGACCAAAAAGTGGGTTTTTTTTTTTTTTTTTTTCATTGCGGCTACTTTTTGGATAATTGCGTGCGGTTGATTCGAGGGACTTTGGGTTGATCTTTTTCATTTTGAAAAGTGATCCGCAAGTGTCCCTTGTCCAGATCCCGGCGTGAAGAATCCAGAACATGTAGTATAAATTTCGTTGTTGGTTTATTCGCTGTTGGATTGTTGTAGAAGAAACAGCAACAGAATTTTTCGGTAGCCAGCAGTTTATTACTTCGGCTGCAGTAGGTGAATTTCACTCAGTTCGGTCAAATTATGGGAGTAATAAATTGAAGCAATTCTTGTGATTTCCTTGTGGGCTGAATAGAAACTTCGATAGATTATTGCCCACGCAATATTCGAAGTCTTCTCGGAGAATCGATTGGATTTCTTGTGGAAATCGCAGCTAAGAAAAAAAAAAGGGGTTTTCTTTAAACGAGGGACTTCGCTACAAAAGGTACAATCTTTAAGTTCCGCTTTAATTAAAGATTTAATTTTTTGTGTCCCGATTAATAAATTAAATAAGTAAAAGCCTAGATCCGTTCATGGGTAAACTAATTTGAGCCTGAGCTTGGTCGAAAGCTTCCGATTCTGGAATGCATAGCACGAATGTGAGGTTTTCGATTTAGCCCGGGCTTGTTAAGTTTTCCTTCAAATTGGTATCAGAGCGTTGGTTTCGGTCTTATACTTGTTTGATTTATTACACGACTTTATTTTGGCATTATTATTTTTGTCGAAATGTATAAACAGGTGGTTATTGGTTTCCCGGCTATTATGGTAGAAATTTAATTTTCATTCATAAACCCCGGGACATGTCCGGGCTTGTTTTATTTTTGAATGGAAATTTCTGTAATAGTAATAACCATGAGCTGGAAGCCGTGTAGGATTAGAAAAATCTTGTAGTAGGATTTGATCTAATCATGTCGTCTTTAAATTTCTAGAAAAACGCCTTTGTATATAGGAATTTTTGTACTATGACGAAGACGTTATTTTGGGTAACTTATATTCGCGGGTTTTGGTTTATTATAATTTTGGGTGATTCCTAATTACGGAATAAACCGAGAAAACCCGGGCGAATCGAGAGGAATCCAAATAAGGAGTGGGAGCGACACGACGGGAAGTGTCACCGAGGTGTCAAGGAATCAACGATAGAGAAGGCCATAATAGTCGGGAAATTTTATTTTATTTAATTTCCCGTATTTATGATTTTTTTGTTGATTGTGTGATTTTCGTTTTATTTTGCATGAACGAAATTCAAACCAAAAGTTTTTTTCAAAAAGGTAATGTGCAATTAACTAAGGTAGATTATTCGCATATTAAAACTCCAACGGTTTTATGGGTGCGAATATCCATAGTTAAGATATTGCATGTTAAAACGTAAAAATCCTCAAACTTAATTACATTCGCAAGTTTGGTTTAATCGTAATTTTGGGTGATTCCTAATTACGTGGGGTTTTGGTTTATCGTAATTTTGGGTGATTCCTAATTACGTAGAAAACCGAGAAAACCCGGATTTTGGTTTATCGTAATTTTTGGGTGATTCCTAATTACGTAGAAAACCGAAATGGAAAACCGAGAAAACTAGGGCGAATTGAAATTATTTTAAAAATCTAAGTGGGAGCGGGTTGGTTAATAGTCCCATGGCCTCCATTACGAGTTCATTGGTGATGTGGTTAAACGGCTCCCCATCGGATGAGTTTTCAATCACAGATATCGCTGGAATGAATTTTTAAAGGGATGACTATGGTGCGTTTAATTGGGAAAAGTTGCGACACCCTCGCTAACCGAGGCGCATTAGTACCCTAAGTAACAAACTTAGAAGTCACGTAATGGCATACACTTAGTGTACTGTTTATAGTATCCCTCCCACGAGGTAACGCTATTTACGTGTACGGCTAAAATTATCGACTATTAATTTCATTGATCATAAGATCGTTGGTCAGATAATGAGATTAATGGACTTCGGTCCTTCTCGAACGAATGTGAGTTGGCGTAGATGTTCACCCAACGTGACCTGCGTTAATCCCAGTGGGAGAGATGTCGGTAGAAGATTATATTTCTTTTCTGAGGATTTTTCAATATTTTCGAAAAGTATACTGAGACATGCTTTTTCATTATTTTCAGTTGATATGTCGTTCAACCCGTTAGCTGTCATTCTGAACCAAAACAAACTCACCGGTCCTAATTACATTGATTGGAAATGAAACCTGGACATTGTCCTAACCGCTGAGGGTTATAAGTACGTGCTCATTGAGGAGTGCCCCCTAAGCCCAGTGAGGATGCCACACCTGAGCAGCGAGAGCCATATACGAGGTGGCAGAAAGCTGATGAGATGACCAGGTGCTACATCTTGGCTTCCATGTCGAGTGTACTATAGCAGCAGCATCAGTTGATGACCTCAGCTTACGATATGATGCTCAACCTCAGGGAGATGTTTGGACATCAGGGCAGGGCAGCCAGGCAGTCAGCTATGAGGAAACTCATGAATGCCAGGATGGCTGAGGGCACTTCAGAGAGAGATCACGTGCTGGAGATGATTGGTTGCATCAATGAGATCGAGGTATTGGGAGGTGATATTGATGGGGAAACCCAGGTCGATATCATCCTTCAGAGCTTGCCTCCCAGTTTTGAGCAGTTTCGATTGAACTATAATATGGGGAATCTCTCATATTCACTTTCTGAGCTCATGACTGCATTGGTGTCTGCTGAGAGCCTCTTCGCAAAGAAGAAGCAAGCCTTGGCTACTGTTGGTCCCTCAGGTTCCTCTATTGGGCCCAAAGCCAGGAAGCAAAAGAGGAAGAGAGGCCAGAAAATAGGAACCAGTCATCGACCCAAGGCAGGCATTGCCAAGAAGCAGAAGTCGAGTGGCAAATGCTTTAGATGTGGCAAAGCGGGACATTGGAAGAAGGACTACCCAAAGCCTCGAGGTATGTGTAAATTCTCCCTAGTCACGGAGACGTGTTTAGCGGCGATTCCCACGGATACTTGGTGTGTGGATTCAGGAGCCACTGATCACGTTTGTAATTCTTTGTAGGGGTTCCAAGTGACCCGGCTGCTTAGAGAGGGAGAGTTGCAGGTCTACCTTGGGGATACTACCAGAGTTTCTGTGGCTGCAGTGGGAGTGATTAGTCTTTATTTTTCAGACTCTATTTTACTTTTAAAGGATTGTCTTTATGTACCTAGTTTTCGAAAGAACTTGCTTTCAGTTTTGAAACTTGTTTTGGATGGTTATAAGTGTGTATTTTTTGACGGTTCAGTTTTTATAAGAAAATACCAGAAACTTATATGTTCCGGTACATTGGTTGACAATTTGTTTTTAATCAAGACTTACTCCCCAGTTATGCAAAACACAGAAACTAGTAACTCATCACCGAATCATAATAAGAGAAAGGAATCTTCCCTTTTGAATCAGACTTTTCTTTGGCACCTGAGACTAGGTCATATCAACCTTAGTAGGATTCAAAGGTTGGTCAAGAGTGGGTCTTTGGACTTACTAGATATTGACAGCTATTCGACCTGTGAGTCCTGCTTGGAGGGTAAAATGACCAAGAGGCCTTTTAAGGAAAAGGGGTATAGGGCCAAGGAGGTTTTAGAGTTGATTCATTCTGACGTGTGTGGACCTATGTCAGTTCAGGCTAGAGGTGGTGAATACCTCTCTAGTGAATTTAGGACCTATTTGTCAGAGGAGGGTATTCAGACCCAGTTGTCTGCACCAGGCACACCCCAGTAGAATGGTGTGGCAGAGAGGAGGAACAAATCTCTTATGAAGATGGTTAGATCGATGATGAGTTACAGTGAGTTGCCTACCTCATTTTGGGGTTATGCCTTGGATACAGCGTGTTTTATCCTCAACCTTGTGCCATCTAAGTCTGTGCCTACGACCCCAGTAGAGTTGTGGAGTGAGCGCAAGTCTAGTCTGAGACATCTTAGGATTTGGGGTTGTCCAGCACATGTGCTCGAGGCAGATGCAGGAAAGTTAGAGGCGAGATCTAAGGTTATGCTGTTTGTAGGCTACCCCAAAGGAACGAGAGGTGGTTTATATTATAGTCCTCAGGATCAGAAGGTGGTGGTCAGCACCAATGCCAGATTTCTTGAGGAGGACTATATTTTAGATCACAAGTCAAGCAGCAAGGTAGTATTGGAAGAGCTTAGAAGTCAGTCCAGTATTCCAGATGCACACGTACAGGAAGACACACCACAGGAAACTGCACGCACTATCACAGATGATGGTCTTACACAGGCTGCGCCTCGTCGTAGTGGGAGGGCTGTGAGACAGCCCGAGAGGTACATGGGTTTGGGTGAGTCTTCGGACTTTATCCCTGGTGCTCATGAACCAGACCCAGTTAACTACAATGAGGCTCTCCAGGATAAAGATGCAGATTCTTGGCAGAGAGCGATGATTGCTGAGATGGGTTCTATGGACTCAAATCAAGTCTGGGAGCTGGTAGACCTTCCTGATGGGTTTAGGCCTATTGGGTGCAAATGGGTCTACAAGCGAAAGAGAGGATCTGACGGGAGGGTTGAGACCTTCAAGGCTAGGCTTGTGGCGAAGGGGTATACTCAGAAAGGAGGGATCGATTATGAGGAGACCTTTTCCCCGGTAGCTATGCTTAAGTCGATCCGGATTCTCTTGGCCATAGCTGCTCATATGGATTATGAGATATGGCAGATGGACGTCAAGACAGCTTTCCTTAATGGAAGTCTTGAGGAGACCATCTTTATGCAGCAACCAGAGGGCTTCATTGTTAAGGGCCAAGAACACAAGGTATGCAGGCTTAGGAGGTCCATTTATAGACTTAAGCAAGCATCCAGATCTTGGAACATTCGTTTTGATGAGGTTATCCAGTCCTATGGATTCACTCAGTCTCCGGATGAGCAGTGTGTTTATTGCAGGCGTGATGGTGAGATAGTGGTGTTCCTCGTACTTTATGTAGATGACATTCTTCTTATTGGCAACAGTAAGAAGGTGTTGTCAGACGTAAAGGCATGGCTGTCCAGGCAATTCGATATGAAGGATTTGGGAGAGGCTGGACATATCCTTGGGATCAAGATTATTCGAGATCGTAGGAGACGTTCTCTGACTCTCTCACAGACATCCTACATAGACACGATTCTGGCCCGTTTTAACATGCAGAACTCCAAGAAGGGTTCACTACCCTTCAGGCATAGAGTGCATTTGTCTAAGGAGCAGTGTCCTAAGACTGCTGAGGAGATAGATGCCATGAAGGCGGTACCCTATGCTTCTGCAGTGGGTAGCCTCATGTATGCTATGTTGTGCACGAGGCCTGATATTTGCTTTGCCGTAGGCATGGTTAGCAGATATCAGAGTAACCCTGGGAAGGCTCACTGGGAGACAGTAAAATGCATTCTCAAGTACTTGCGCAGGACGAGAGATTATATCCTTGTTTATAGAGGGCAGGAGCTTGTACCATTGGGTTACACAGATTTGGACTTTCAAGGAGATATGGACAAGAGTAAGTCTACCTCTGGGTTTGTGTTTACTCTGGGAGGTGGAGCCATAGTATGGAAGAGTGTCAAGCAGAAATGCGTGGCGGACTCTACCATGGAGGCCGAGTACGTTGCCGCTTCAGAGACAGCGAAAGAGGTTGTATGGCTCAGGAGCTTCCTGATGGACTTATATGTGGTTCCAGAGTTGCCTAGGTCTATCACAGTTTATTGTGATAACAATGGTGCAGTTGCTAACTCAAGGGAACCACGAGCCCATAAGGTGAGTAAACACATAGAGCGCAAGTACCACCTGATACGAGAGATCGTAAAGAGGGGAGATGTGATCGTGGCCAAGATAGCTTCAGAGGACAACCTTGCAGATCCTTTCACCAAGCCATTGACCCCAAAGGTTTTTGAGAGGCATGTGGAGGGCATGAGAGTCAGATTCTTGAGAGAGCCATGTGAGTGAGCTTAAAGGTGTTCTGGAGATTTTATTATGACAGCAGTGTAATAGCGGGTTGGACAGTTTTTGTACTTCTTAGCATAGCTTTGAGTATTAGTGGGAGATTGTTAGTTTTGAATACAGAAAAGCTATGGCTTGTATCAAAAACTAATATCCACAGATGACATATCATTTTGTTTCAGTATAAATATGTTCCTTTATATCATAGAACTAGATAACGGTGTGTCAACAAACACAGTAGATACCGTTATTGGTTAAAGTATTGATATATAAAAAGTATGCTCGTAACCGAGATAGTCTGAACATACTATCGGTATAGGTTATTGTGTGGTTTGGAAATTGGTTTATCTAGACTAGTTTAAATCACACAGATATGCCCGGGGCATATTGAGCAAGACCAGTTTGGATAGAATTGACTTGTACTGATCGGCGTAGTCAATTCGATCCTAGTATTCCGTCTCTCAATCCCGAGATTGGGACAGGCGTGAGGGTTGGATATCGTGTGCTTTGATTTGCCAAAGAGTGAGGTCAATTGAGGCCAATACCTCGGTAAGTTGGGTATGCGGTGTTTAGCTTCTTGCGTGTCGTTGCTAGTCGGAGGAATCCACGTACCGGTTCGCCGGGTTGATGGTGCTCCTGAGATGAGCTCGTAAGTTTATTATACTAAACCTGGCCAGTGAACTTTATGTTCGGTATAATAAAAGGTCGAGTGGTACTAATCTCGGAAACCAAGAAGTCGGTGAATTAATTTGTCAGTAAATTGATAAATCGACGAGCACTAGATCTTTAATGTGGGGAGATAGAAGAAATAATAATGGCGCGATGTAAAGTCGTTTTCGAGCGGTAGTTCCATAATTGGTCCGTTAGTGGTACGACCGATTATGCGTTTGACTAATCGACAAGGTAAATTAATTAATCCGAAGGGTTTAATTAATATTTGATCGACGGAGTGAATTTAGAAATTAATTCTATTTTGAATTAATTAATTCTAAGGGTTCGATTAAATTAAATTAACAAAGTGGATTAAATAAATTAATTTAAAAGGTTCGATTGGAGTTGATTAGTCGGGAAGACTTAGCGGTCAACAAAAGTCAAATTTTAAGGCCTAACTCGAGAGCCCATTAGGTCTCCTTAGAAGCTCCTATAAATACAACATAATAGGCAAGAAAACCCTAAGAAGAAACTTGGCAGCCAAGTTAGGCTAGAAAGAGAAAGTTTGGTCTAGAGAGAAAACGGTGTCTTCATCGTCAAGTTTTCTCTCGAAGTCGATCAAGAAAGCTTTCTTCTTTGTCAAGGAACTCAGCCCATGAATTAATAGAGTAGCCCAGACCATTTTTCACTCAGCCCGGACCATTTTTCAGCCCAGTTCGCTGCTGTTCAGTCGTGCAGAACCGCCGCTGCGGGTTTCATTTGGTTCAGCTGTTCCGGCGATCAGTCTTCAAGGTTGCGTGCAGAACCGCCGCTGCAGCGTTGATCTCTGACCAGTCCAGGTGATCCGCTGCAGATCGGTGTCCAGATCGCGGCGATCTTTGGCGGCTGATCGAAGGGGCTGGCTCGGGTTTTAGGTAGCGGAAACTGGGTAGCAGCGGACTGTTGTGGGCAGTTTCATTTTGAGTAGGAAAAATTTTGGGCAGCTTAATTTTTGTTAAAAAAAATTCTAAGCAGCTTAATTTTCACAAAAAAATTCTGGGCAGCTTAATTTTGAGTTTCTTGATAAGCAAGTTTCTTGGGTTTTCAGTCGTATCGCCGAGGGTAGCTCCGTAGACGATAGCCCACACTATCTCGGAGCTTGTATTGGAGAATTCTTCAGATTTCTTGTGGATTTCGCAGCAGATTTTATTTGGTTTTCTTTAATCGAGGGACTTCGCTACAAAAGGTATAATCTTTAAGTTCCGCTTTAATTAAAGATTTAATTTTTGTGTCCCGATTAATAAATTAAATAAGTATAAGCCTAGATCCGTTCATGGGTAAACTAATTTGAGTCTGAGCTTGGTCGAAAGCTTCCGATTCTGGAATGCATAGCACGAAAGTGAGGTTTTCGATTTAGCCCGGGCTTGTTCAGTTTTCCTTCAAGAGATGCAAGCATCCAGATCTTGGAACATCCATTTTGACGAGATTATCCAGTCCTATGGATTCACTCGGTGTCCGGATGAGCAGTGTGTTTATAGCAGGCGTGATGGTGATTATCCAGTCCTTGGCTTGGCGAGTGCTTTCAGGGTCTTTTCTGTGGTCAAGCCGGTTGTATCTTGTAAGGATGGCTCGCGTACTTGCAAAGATACAAAGCAGGCACCGTCTACACCATCATAGGTGGCATACTCTTCGTCTTCCATTAGGGCCGGCATGTCTTTGAACTCATCCTCGTTCTCGAGCCCGGGCCTTTCTGCCTCATCTTTGTCCACGATGGATCCATCATCTAGTGCCACCATGGTCCTTTGGTTCGGGCATTGTGACTGGATGTGACCTTTGCCTAAACACTTGAAACATGTGACTTGCCTTGAAAAAGGCCGGTTAGTAGCACTATTACTAGAGCCTTGTGAAACAGTAGGCTTAGAAAATGAGGTGGGAGGGTTGGAAAATGCAGGGTTAGATATTACCTTTGTGGGAGCCTTAGACCCACTAGCAGCACTACTACTCTTTGCGGGGGTAGGAGTTTGAGACCTTGAAATGCTTGAAGTGCTAGAAGTACTCTGCCAAGTTGAAGAGGGAATTCGACTAGTACTTGTCTCTCGTTCTTCCACTAAGATCGCCTTGTGTACGAGCTCATCAATATCGACGTAGTGGTGTAGTTCCACCACTTTGGCAATGCTTGGCTTGAGTCCATTAAGGAACCGAGACATCATCATCTCCGGGTCCTCCTCGATTCCACTTCTAATGGCCAAGTGCTTAAGCTCTTGGTAAAAATCCGCCACTCTTTTAGTACCTTGCACAAGAGAGTTAAGATTTCTTAGCATTGTGCGAGAGTAATTCTCAGGAATGTACCTTTTCCTTAGAAGGCGTTTCATTTCTGTCCACGACTCCACGGGTGCCTCGTGGTACTTCCGCCTAAGGTAGGCTTGGTGATCCCACCACGTCAGGGCGTAGTCGGTGAGTTCTGCGGAGGCGATACTTACCCAATCCTCCTCAGGATATTTACTGGCTATGAGGAGGGCATCCATTCTCTTTTCCCACATCGCGTAGACCTCGGGGTCTATCTTACCATTGAATTGAGGAAATACCACCTTGGGCTTGTGTGATGATCTCGAGTTGGATGTGGAGCTAGTCGTGTCTCTTGAGTCTCGCCCTCTTCTAGGAGTAGTTTCAGCATCGTGCTCCCTTTGTAGCCTTAGAAGCTCTACCTCTGCTTGCAACTCGGCAATTTTCCTATCATATTCTCTTACCTTTTCATCGAGGATGTTTCTCATCATCCTCTCATGCTCAGTTGCAGGCAGAATATTCCTCTCGAGGTTATCTTTACTCATTGCTGTCTAGGAATAGGAGTTTGGGGTAGAAAAGAACTTCTCCCTTAGGGTTAGATCACACCAAATCTTAAGTAAAAAGTGAAAAAAAAATAATAATATTCTCAAAATTTTCAATTACTCAGAAATATGCACAAAGAATCTCAGGTTGAGGTAAGACATAGGTAAAAGAAATAGGTGCAGTGTAAAGATAAAAGAGAGAAAAAAAAATTAAAAAAAACAACACTTATGAATGTTTGTGCTTTCGTGAGTGCTTAGTGTTATGATTTTATGGCCTAGCTTTGAGAAAATTTGTTGGCCTTAAGCCTCTTTGTACTTCCTTGGTTGTTTGGTTATCAATCTGCAAAGTTAGGAGAAAAATGAGTTATAATACCAAGACTCTATGACCCTTGTTATTTCCCATTATTATCTCTTTTCTAATATGGCGCCTAATGTTGAAAAACCTTTGAACAACCTCTTAGGTACTTCGGAAAAACTTCTCCTTTGGTTAGAGTATAAGCTAGCTTACACTTTCACCTAAGGGTTTTCTTTTACTTTGCACAAGAACTCCTTTTAAACTTTGAGCCGCACAAAAGTTGTTTAAGTGCTTATATGCTCTTTTCTTGGCCTTTGGCCTTTACAATTTTGCACAAAATCTATTTGAGCGCTTATGTGCTTTTTTTTTTTTTTTTTTTTTTTTTTTTTTTTATAGCCTTTGGCCTTTACACTTTTGTAAGGAGACACTTTTTCCAAGTGCAACCCTACCCTATCATAGGTGGTTTAAACAAGTTATACAAAAACCAAAGGAAAAAGTTAATAGAAATACAAAAAAAATTATTCAAAAGTTTAATTCAAGTAAGACATACCACAATTAGGGAGTTTTATGGTAGTAACACGATCACAGAATAGGTACGATAACAAATAATCTCAAAGTGTTACTAACTTTTTTTTGGAAAGAATTCACCAAATTCAACTTTAGTCATACTAGGTGACTTAAAACCGACAAATTTTCCCTTTTCAATGATTAACTTTTTTTTTTTATTTAACTAGGTGTGGATGGAAAGATAATCACACGAAGAAGGAAAATAGATAATCACAAAAAAAATGAATGATAATTTATACTAAAAGTTCAGATTTATTCCAAAATTAATTTGCACAAGTATGTTTCTCATTTTATTCTTTGTAATCAATGCTCAATACTATCACATCCTTTAATGGGTACTTGTTTTGAAGGACAAGCTCTTGTTTGTAGATCTCATGGGCTAAGGCATTGAGAGCTTGTGTGGCATTTTTCCTCCTTGATCTGGTCATGGGCCCATCTATGTCAACCAACGGGTCTCTTTGGTAAGGCCTCACTAGTGGACTTGGGTTTTGTGGGTTTTGGTTCATAACATTGCTGCAATCTGGGATGAAGAACCGCAGCTGCCCAGAAAATTAACCCAGCAAAAAAAATGCTGCAATCTGGGATGAAGAACCGTGGGTGCCCAGAAAATAAACCCAGCAAAAATGTTGCTGACCTGTCCTTGCTTTGTGCGCTGCTGCCACTAATGAGAGAAAACTCACAAAGCAACTAGTGTCCAGCCCCTTTCCCCGTCGTGATCTAGACAAGAAGAACCAGTGGATCACCAATCCGAAGAAAGAGATCAACACTAGTCTGCTCGAATCAAACGCACGGAGCAGTGGCTGAAAACTGGTTGCTCAAAACTGCACCGATCACTGCTGTCCTGATCATGAAGAACCGCTGCTGTCCAGAAAAATAGCCCAGCAAAAATTGCTACAATCTGGAATGAAGAACTGCAGCTGCCCAGAAAATTAACCCAGCAAAAAAAAATGCTGCAATCTGGGATGAAGAACCGTGGGTGCCCAGAAAATAAACCCAGCAAAAACGTTGCTAACCTGTCCTTGCTTTGTGCGCTGCTACCCAGAAAAATTCCAGTGAAAATCGCTGCTGTCTATGAAATATTCCAGCGAAAATCACTGCTGTCCAGGAAATAAAACAGCAAGAATCTGGCGAGCTTAGATAAATAATCAACAAAGGTTTGATCTTTGAGATGAATCCAATTCAAGCAAGTGAGAAATCTGGTTTATTTTTGAGAGAAAATTCTTGAAGAAAAATTCTCTCTAAAACCTTCTCACTCAAGAAAGCAAGAAAAAATTGTCTTGCAAGACTTCCTTAGGATTTTCTTGGGCATCAAGTCTTCTATTTATAGGAGCTCGATTGGAGACCTAATGGGCTCTCGAATTAGGTCTTTTAATTTGACTTTTGTTGACCGCTAAGTCTTCCCTACTAATCAACTCCAATCGACCCATTTAAATTAATTTATTTAACCCACTTTGTTAATTTAATTTAATCGAACCCTTAGAATTAATTAATTCAAAATAGAATTAATTTTTAAATTCACTTTGTCGATTAAATATTAATTAAACCTTTTGGATTAATTAATTTACCTTGTCGATTAGTCAAATGCATAATCGGTCGTGCCACTATCGGACCAATTATGGAACTACCGCTCGAAAACGACTTGACATCACGCCGTTATATTTTATTCTATCTCCCCACATTAAAGATCTAGCGCTCGTCGGTTTATCAATTTACTGATAAATTAATTCACCGACTTCTTGGTTTCCGAGATTAGTACCACTCGTCCTTTTATTATACCGAACATAAAGTTCACCGGCCGGGTTTAGTATAATAACCTTACGAGCTCATCTCGGGAGCACCATCAACCGGCGAACCGGTACGTGGATTCCTCCGACTAGCAACGGCACGTAAGAAGCTAAACACCGCATTCTCAACCTACCGAGGTATAGGCCTCAATCGACCGCACTCTTTGGCAAATCAAAGCACACGATATCCAACCCTCACGCTCGTCCCAATCTCGGGATTGAGAGACAGAATACTAGGACCGAATTAACTACGTCGATCAGTATAAGTCAATTTTATCCAAACTGGTCGTGCTCAATATGCCCCGGGCATATCCGTGTGATTTAAACTAGTTTAGATAAACTAATTTCCAAACCACACAATAACCTATACCGATAGTATGTTCAGACTATCTCGGTTACGAGCATACTTTTTATATATCAATACTTTAACCAATAACAGTATCTACTGTGTCTGTCCACACCCCGTTATCTAGTTCTATGATATAAAGGAACAAATTTATACTGAAACAAAATGATATGTCAAATGTGAATATTAGTTTTTGATACAAGCCATAGCTTTTCTGTATTCAAAACTAACATTGCGGACTCGACGTGCTGATCCAGTAGCAACCTCACGTTGATCTCTTCCTCTTGGTCGGTGATCCGTGAGGCCTACTGTACAGATCGTGGCTGGGTCTTCACAGTTTAAACTGCTGGCCGTCCGATCGAGTAAGAAGAAAACCGGCGGCTGGACTGTTATTTTGCTCTGGGCAGTTTTATTTTGAGTTTCTTGAGAAGCAAGTTTCTTGGGATTTCTTCGATTTGCCGTGGGTAACTCTGTAGACAATAGCCCACACTATTTTGGGGTTAGTATCGGAGTCATTCTTCGGATTTCTTGTGGAAATTGCGCAAAAGATTGGATTTTTCTTTAAGCAAGGGACTTCGCTTCAAAAGGTAGAATCTTTAAATTCTGCTTTTATTAAAGATTTAATTTTTTGTATCCCGATTAATAAATTAAATAAGTATAAGCCTAGATCCGTTCATGGGTAAACTAATTTGAGCCTGAGCTTGGTCGAAAGCTTCCGATTCTGGAATGCATTGCACGAAAGTGAGGTTTTCGATTTAGCCCGGGCTTGTTCAGTTTTCCTTCAATGTTCGGTATAATAAAATGACGAGTGGTATTAATCTCGGAAACCAAGAAGTCGGTGAATTAATTTGTCAGTAAATTGATAAACCGACGAGCGCTAGATCTTTAATGTGGGGAGATAGAATAAAACATAATGCCGCGATGTAAAGTCATTTTCGAGCTGTAGTTCCATAATTGGTCCGTTAGTGGTACGACTGATTATGCATTTGACTAATCGACAAGGTAAATTAATTAATCCAAAAGGTTTAATTAATATTTAATCGACAAAGTGAATTTATAAATTAATTCTAAGGGTTCGATTAAATTAAATTAACGAAGTGGATTCAATAAATTAATTTAAATGGGTCAATTGGAGTTGATTAGTCGGGAAGACTTAGCGGTCAACGAAAGTCAAATTTTAAAGCCTAACTCGAGAGCCCATTAGGTCTCCAATCGAGCTCCAATAAATAGAAGACTTGAAGCCCAAGAAATCCTAACGAAATTTGCAAGACTTGTCTTGCCCCTTTCTTGAGCAAGAAGGTTCTAGAGAGAGAATTTTTCTTCAAGAATTCTTTCTCAAAAATGAACTAGATTTCTTGCTTTTCGAATTAGATTCATCCAAAGACCGAATCTTTCAGTTGTTGTTCTATAGATTTCGCCGGATTTCTGCTTGGTTTTCAATTAAACTGCTGCTATTTTTTCGAGGGTTTTCTCCCAGCGGGTTTTCTCCCAGCGTTGTTGTCCGATCTTCGTGGGTTCTTCCCAGCGCTAGTCTGCAGTGATTCCGTGCGTTTGATTCGAGGAAGCTGATGTTGATCTCTTTCATTGATCGGTGATCCATCATCCTCCCTTGTCTAGATCACGACGGGAGTTAAGCTGCATTCTAGTAGTCCGAGAATGGGTTTTCTAAATACAGCAGCAGCAGCAGTTTTAATATAGCAGGAGGTGAAATTGCTTTGTACTTTTCGGTCAGATTTTGGACAAAATTGAATCTAATTGGTGTGATTTCCTTGTGGGCTAAGCAAGTAGACTTCGATAGATTATTGCCCATGCAATATTCGAAGTTTCTACGGAGATATCAATTGGATTTCTATTGGAATCACAACAAAGAATTGGTTTTTCTCTAAGCAAGGGACTTCGCTACAAAAGGTATAATCCTTAAATTCCGCTTTTATTAAAGATCGAATCTTTTGTGTCCCGATTAATAAATTAAATAAGTATAAGCCTAGATCCGTTCATGGGTAAACTAATTTGAGCCTGAGCTTGGTCGAAAACTTCCGATTCTGGAATGCATTGCACGAGAGTGAGGTTTTCGATTTAGCCCGGGCTTGTTCAGTTTTCCTTCAAATTGGTATCAGAGCGTTGGTTTTCGGTCTTATACTTGTTTGATTTATTACACGGCTTTATTTTGGCATTATTATTTTTGTCGAAATGTTTAAACAGGTGGTTATTGATTTCCCGGCTATTATGGTAGAAATTTAATTTTCATTCATAAACCCCGGGACATGTCCGGGCTTGTTTTATTTTTGAATGGAAATTTCTGTAATAGTAATAACCACGAGCTGGAAGCCGTGTAGGAATAGAAAAATCTTGTAGTAGGATTTGATTTAATCATGTCGTCTTTAAATTCCTAGAAAAACGCCTTTGTATATAGGAATTTATGTACTATGACGAAGACGTTATTTTGGGTAACTTATATTCGCGGGTTTTGGTTTCTCGTAATTTTGGGTGATTCCTAATTACGTAGAAAACTGAGAAAACCCGGGCGAATTGAGAAGAATCCAAATAACGAGTGGAAGCGACACGATGGGACGTGTCACCAAGGCGTCAAGGAATCAACGATAGAGAATGCCATAATAGTCGGGAAATGTTATTTGTTTAATTTCCCGTATTTATGTCTTTTCGTTGATTGTGTGTTTTTTTGTTTTATTTTGCATGAAAGAAAACCAAACCAAAATGTTTTAAAAGGTAATGTGCAATTAACTTAGGTAGATTATTCGCATATTAAAACTCCAACGGTTTTATGGGTGCGAATATCCATAGTTAAGATATTGCATGTTAAAACGTAAAAAATCCTCAAACTTAACTAATTATATTCGCGGGTTTTGGTTTAATCGTAATTTTGGGTGATTCCTAATTACGTAGAAAACTGAGAAAACCCGGGCGAATCGAACTTAAAAATCTAAGTGGGAGTGGGTTGGTTAATATCCCCATGGCCTCCATTACGGGTTCATTGGTGATGTGGTTAAACTTGCGTGCTGGCTTAGACCTTCCTCCCTATCGGATGAGTTTTCAACCACGGATATCACCGGAATGAATTTCTAAAGGGATGACTATAGTGAGTTTAATAGGAGAAAGTTTCGACACCCTCGCCATCCGAGGCGCATTAGTATCCTAAGTAACAAACATAGAAGTCACATAATGGCATACACTTAGTGTACCATTTTTAGTATTCCTCCCATCGAGGTTACGCTATTTTCGGGTACGGCTAAAATTATCGACTATTAATTTCATTGATCATAAGATCATTAGTCAGATAATGAAATTAATAAACTTCGGTTCTTCTTGAACGAATGTGGGTTAGCTTAGACATTCACCCATCGTGACATGCGTTAATCCCAATGTGAGAGATGTCGGTAGAAGATTATATTTGTTTTTGAGGATTTTTCAATATTTTCGAAAAAGTATACTGAAACTTGAATTGTTTATTTTCAGTTGATTTTTCAACCCGTTAGCTGTCATTCTGAACCAAAACAAACTCACCGGTCCAAATTACATTGATTGGAAACGTAACCTGGACATTGTCCTTACCGCTGAGGGTTACAAGTACGTGCTTACTGAGGAGTGTCCCCCTAAGCCCAGCGATGATGCCACCCCTGAGCAACGAGAGCCATATACAAGGTGGCAGAAGGCTGATGAGATGACCAGGTGCTACATTTTGGCTTCTATGTCAAGTGTATTGCAGCACCAGCATCAGCAGATGACCTCAGCCTACGATATGATGCTCAACCTCAGGGAGACGTTTGGACATCAGGGTAGGGCAACCAAGCAGTCAGCTAAGAGGAAACTCATGAATGCTAAGATGGCTGAGGGCACTTCAGTGAGAGATCACATGCTGGACATGATTGGTTGCATCAATGAGATTGAGGTATTGCATCAGTGAGAGATCACATGCTGGACATCCTCCAGAGCTTGCCTCCCAGTTTTGAGCAGTTTCGATTGAACTATAATATGGGGAATCTCTCATATTCACTTTCTGAGCTCATGACTGCATTGGTGTCTGCTGAGAGCCTATTCGCAGAGAAGAAGCAAGCCTTGGCTACTGTTGGTCCCTTAGGTTCCTCTGCTGGGCCCAAAGCCAGGAAGCAAAAGAGGAAGAGAGGCCAGAAAGCAGGAGCCAATCGTGGACCCAAGGCGGGAATTTCCAAGAATTAGAAGCCGAAAGGCAAATGCTTCAGATGTGGCAAAGCAGGACATTAGAAGAAGGACTGCCCAAAGCCTCGAGGTACGTGTAAATTTTCCCTAGTCACTGAGACGTGTTTAGCGGCAATTCTCACAGATACTTGGTGTGTGGATTCAGGAGCCACTGATCATGTTTGTAATTCTTTGCAGGGGTTCCAAGTGACCCGGCTGCTTAGAGAGGGAGAGTTGCAGGTCTACCTTGGGGATACTGCCAGAGTTTCTGTTGCTGCAGTGGGAGTTTTATGTCTTTATTTTTCAGACTCTACTTTATTGTTGAGAGATTGTTTTTATGTACCTAGTTTTCGTAAAAACTTGCTTTCAGTTTCTAAACTTGTTTTGGATGGTTATAAGTGTGTTTTTTCTGATAGATCTATATTTATTAGAAAAGGCCAGAAACTTATATGTTCTGGTACATTGGTTGACAATTTGTTTTTAATTAAGACATACTCCCCAGTAATGCAAAACACAGAAACTAGTAACTCATCACCGAATCATAACAAGAGAAAAGAGTCTTCCCTTTTGAATCAGACTTATCTTTGGCACCTGAGACTAGGTCATATCAACCTTAGTAGGATTCAAAGGTTGGTCAAGAGTGGGCCATTGGACTTAATAGATATTGACAGCTATTCGACCTGTGAGTCCTGCTTGGAGGGTAAAATGACCAAGAGGCCTTTTAAGGCAAATGGGTATAGGGCCAAGGAGGTTTTAGAGCTGATTCATTCTGACGTGTGTGGGCCTATGTCAGTTCAGGCTAGAGGTGGTTATGAGTATTTCGTGACTTTCACGGATGATTACTCTAGATATAGATACATATACCTGATGCACCACAAGTCTGAATGCTTTGGCAAGTTCAGAGAATTCAAGGCTGAGTTGGAGAACCAGCTGGGTAAGAGTATCAAGTCACTGCGGTCTGATCGCGGTGGCGAATACCTCTCTAGTGAATTTAGATCCTATTTGTCGGAGGAGGGTATTTAGACCCAGTTGTCTGCACGTGGCACACCCCAGCAGAATGGTGTAGCAGAGAGGAGGAACAGGACTCTTATGGAGATGGTTAGATCGATGATGAGTTACAGTGAGTTGCCTACCTCATTTTGGGGTTATGCCTTGGAGATAACATGTTTTATCCTCAACCTTGTGCCATCTAAGTCGGTGCCTTCGATTCCATCAGAGTTGTGGAATTGGCGAAAGCCTAGTCTGAGACAGCTCAGAATATGGGGTTGTCCAGCACATGTGCTCGAGGCAGATGCAGGCAAGTTAGAGGCAAGATCCAAGGCTATGCTGTTTATAGGCTACCCCAAAGGAACGAGAGGTGGTTTATTTTATAGTCCTCAGGATCAGAAGGTGGTGATCAGCACCAATGCCAGATTTCTTGAGGAGGACTATATTTTAGATCACAAGTCAAGCAGCAAGGTAGTATTGGAAGAGCTTAGAAGTTAGTCCACTATTCCAGATGCACACGTACAAGAAGACACACCACAAGAGACTGCACACACTATCACAGATGATGCTCTTGCACAGGCTGCGCCTCGTCATAGTGGGAGGGTTGTGAGACAGCCCGAGAGGTACATAGGTTTAGCGTTTTAGGGTTTACTGTTTGGGCTTAGCGGTTTGTGGTTTACTGTTTGGGCTTAGCGGTTTTAGGGTTTACTATTTGCGATTAGCGGTTTGGGGTTTACTGTTTGCGGTTAGCATTTTAGGGATTACTGTTTGGGCTTAGCGGTTTGGGGTTTACTGTTTACGGTTAGTGTTTTAGGGTTTACTATTTGGGCTAAGCGGTTTGGGGTTTACCGTTTGTAATTAGCGGTTTGTCATTTACTGTTTGCAGTTAGCGTTTTAGGGTTCACTGTTTGGGCTTAGCGGTTTGTGGTTTACTGCTTGCGGTTAGCGTTTCAGGGTTTACTGTTTGGGCTTAGCGGTTTGTGGTTTACTGTTTGCGGTTAGCGTTTTAGGGTTTACTGTTTGGGCTTAGCGGTTTGTGGTTTACTGTTTGCAGTTAGCGGTTTGTGGTTTACTGTTTGGGCTTAGCGGTTTGTGGTTACTGTTTGCGGTTAGCGGTTTGTGGTTTACTGTTTGCGGTTAGCGTTTCAGGGTTTACTGTTTGGGCTTAGCGGTTCGTGGTTTACTGTTTGCTGTTAGCGTTTTAGGGTTTACTGTTTGGGGTTAGCGGTTTGGGGTTTACTGTTTGTGGTTAGCGTTTTAGGGTTTACTGTTTGGGCTTAGCGGTTTGTGGTTTATTGTTTGCGGTTAGCGTTTCAGGGTTTACTGTTTGCGGTTAGCGGTTTGTGGTTTACTGTTTGGGGTTAGCGTTTTAGGGTTTACTGTTTGGGGTTAGCGGTTTGTGGTTTACTGTTTGCGGTTAGCGGTTTGTGAATTACTGTTTGGGCTTAGCGGTTTGTGGTTTACTGTTTGCAGTTAGCGGTTTGTGGTTTACTGTTTGCGGTTAGCGTTTCAGGGTTTACTGTTTGGGGTTAGCGGTTTGTGGTTTACTGTTTGGGCTTAGCGGTTTGTGGTTTACTGTTTGCAGTTAGCGGTTTGTGGTTTACTGTTTGCGATTAGCGTTTCAGGGTTTACTGTTTGGGGTTAGCGGCTTGTGGTTCACTGTTTGCGGTTAGTGTTTTAGGGTTTACTGTTTGGGCTTAGCGGTTTGTGGTTTACTGTTTGCGATTAGCGTTTCAGGGTTTACTATTTGGGTTAGCGGTTTGTGGTTTACTGTTTGCGGTTAGCATTTTAGGGTTTACTATTTGCGGTTAGCGGTTTGGGGTTTACTGTTTACGGTTAGCATTTTAGGGTTTACTGTTTGGGCTTAGCGGTTTGGGGTTTACTATTTGCGGTTAGCGTTTTAGGGTTTACTGTTTGGGCTTAGCGGTTTGGGGTTTACTGTTTGCGATTACCGGTTTGTCGTTTACTGTTTGCGGTTAGCGTTTTAGGGTTCACTGTTTGGGCTTAGCGGTTTGTGGTTTACTGTTTGCGGTTAGCGTTTTAGGTGTTGGAGTAGAATACATAAGCTATGCTTGTATTGTACAGTTTCCCAGTTTATTATATCGATTTGTGTTTCAGTCATATTTTGTTGTGCATGTTTATGTCCATTTATATTATGTGAGTAGATGATGAGGTGTCTGGTGTGACACAGTAGATCTCATCATTGGTTGAAAGACATAATATATAAATGAGGTTCGTAACCGAGACAGCTTTGGACAAACTGTCGGTCTAGGTTATTATGTGATTCAGATAATTAGTTTGTCTAAACTAATTGAATCATATAGATATACCCGGGCATATTGAACTTGACTCTTAGGAATGATTTGTCTTGTACTGATTTAATAGACAAATCGATCCTTGTATTCTATCTCTAAATCCCTAGACTCGAGCGGGCATGAGGATTAGACATAGTGTACTTTGATCTGCCAAAGGGTGAGGTCAATTGTGGCCAATAATCTCGGTAGGTTGGGTGCGCGTGTTTAGTTACTTGGTGTGCTGCTGCTTGTCGAAAGGAAACCATATACCGGTGCGTCCAGGGTGTTGGTGCTCCCGAGATGAGCTCGAAATGTTTATTATACTAAACCCGGCCGGTGGACTTATGTCCGGTATAGTAAAAAGGTCGAGTGGTACTAGTCTCGGAATTAAAGAAGTTGATGAATTAATTTATCAGTAAATTAATGAATTAACGAGCACTATATCTTTGATGTGGGGAGATTATGAATGTAATTTAATTAAGTTGTTCCGGAAGCAATTCTGGTGTAGGGTGGTAGTGCCATAATTAATCCGTTAGTGGTACGATTAATTATGTACTGGGTTAATGACAAAGGTAGATTTAATTAATTGAGAAATTAATTAATCTTTGTGTCAGTTGGTTGTGAAACATCCCAGGAACTGGTTTGGGATAAGTGAATCTCTGTGTCAGTTGGGAGTGATTCATCCCAGGAACTGGATTGAGATAAATGAATCTCTGTGACAGTTGGGAGTGTATCAGTCCAGGAAAGGATTGAAGGAAACATAATCTGTATCAGTCCAGAAACAGGATTGAAGGAAAATAGAAACCCAGTAGGAAGACCAATCCTAAACCAACTTGGAGTCTCTCTTGTAACTCTATAAATAGACAAGGGATCAGTCATTCAGATTACAACAATAACACAAGTAATCCACAGGATTTCTAGAGAGAGAAAATTCTAGAGAGAGAAAACGTTTCTCTCTCCAAGTCGAATTTTCAAGAAAGTGTGCAGCTGGTTTTTGGGTTTCTAGTGGCTGAAATTTTGGCCTTGGTTTATACCAGCTGCGCGTAGCTTTCTCTCTCTGCGGGCGGTGCGTTTATAGTACGTGCCAGGTGCTGCGGGGCTAGAGTTTTCTAGCAGGTGGATTGTGGTGAGTAGCTGATCAATTGACTTCTAGTTCGTTGCCCACACAACGTGAAGTCATAGTCTTGAGGCATACAAGAGAATCACCAAGTGCACGCTTCAAAGGTACTTTTCTAAGATTCCGCTTTAATAGAAATTTTTATTGCGTGGTAAATCGAGCAAGTGCAAACCCAGATCCTACCAAAATCTTTCATTAGGGTTTACTGTTTGGGCTTAGCGGTTTGTGGTTTACTGTTTGCGGTTAGCGTTTCAGGGTTTACTGTTTGGGCTTAGCGGTTTGTGGTTTACTGTTTGCGGTTAGCATTTTAGGGTTTACTGTTTGGGGTTAGTGGTTTGGGGTTTACTGTTTGCGGTTAGCATTTTAGGGTTTACTGTTTGGGCTTAGCGATTTGTGGTTTACTGTTTACGGTTAGCGTTTTAGGGTTTACTGTTTGCGGTTAGTGGTTTGTGGTTTACTATTTGCAGTTAGCGTTTCAGGGTTTACTTTTTGCGGTTAGCGGTTTGTGGTTTACTGTTTGCGGTTAGCGTTTTAGGGTTTACTGTTTGGCTTAGCGGTTTGGGGTTTACTGTTTGCGATTAGCTGTTTGTCGTTTACTGTTTGCGGTTAGCGTTTTAGGGTTCACTGTTTGGGCTTAGCGGTTTGTGGTTTACTATTTACGGTTAGCGTTTTAGGGTTTACTATTTGGGCTTAGCAGTTTGTGGTTTACTGTTTGCGGTTAGCGGTTTGTGGTTTACTGTTTACGGTTAGCATTTTAGGGTTTACTGTTTGGGGTTAGCGGTTTGTGGTTTACTGTTTGCCGTTAGCAGTTTGTGGTTTACTGTTTGCGCTTAGCGTTTCAGGGTTTACTGTTTGGGGTTAGCGGTTTGTGGTTTGCGGTTAGCGTTTTAGGGTTTACTGTTTGGGGTTAGCGGTTTGTGGTTTACTGTTTGCGGTTAGCGTTTCAGGGTTTACTGTTTGGGGTTAGCGGTTTGTGGTTTACTGTTTGGGCTTAGCAGTTTGTGGTTTACTGTTTGGGTTAGCGGTTTGTGGTTTACTGTTTGTGGTTAGCGTTTCAGGGTTTACTGTTTGGGCTTAGCGGTTTGTGGTTTACTGTTTGCGGTTAGCGTTTCAGGGTTTACTGTTTGGGGTTAGCGGTTTGTGGTTTACTGTTTGCGGTTAGCGTTTTAGGGTTTACTGTTTGCGGTTAGCGGTTTGGGGTTTACTGTTTACGGTTAGCATTTTAGGGTTTATTGTTTGGGCTTAGCAGTTTGGGGTTTACTGTTTGCGGTTAGCGTTTTAGGGTTTACTATTTGGGCTTAGCGGTTTGGGGTTTACTGTTTGTGATTAGCGGTTTGTCGTTTACTGTTTGCGGTTAGCGTTTTAGGGTTCACTGTTTGGGCTTAGCGGTTTGTGTTTTACTGTTTGCGGTTAGCGTTTTAGGGTTTACTGTTTGGGCTTAGCGGTGTGTGGTTTGCTGTTTGCGGTTAGCGGTTTGTGGTTTACTGTTTGCGGTTAGCGTTTCAGGGTTTACTGTTTGGGGTTAGCGGTTTGGGGTTTACTGTTTGCGGTTAGCGTTTCAGGGTTTACTGTTTGGGCTTAGCGGTTTGTGGTTTACTGTTTGGGCTTAGCGGTGTGTGGTTTGCTGTTTGCGGTTAGCGGTTTGTGGTTTACTGTTTGCGGTTAGCGTTTCAGGGTTTACTGTTTGGGGTTAGCGGCTTGTGGTTCACTGTTTGCGGTTAGTGTTTTAGGGTTTACTGTTTGGGCTTAGCGGTTTGTGGTTTACTGTTTGCGATTAGCGTTTCAGGGTTTACTATTTGGGGTTAGCGGTTTGTGGTTTACTGTTTACGGTTAGCATTTTAGGGTTTACTGTTTGCGGTTAGCGGTTTGGGGTTTACTGTTTGCGGTTAGCATTTTAGGGTTTACTGTTTGGGCTTAGCGGTTTGGGGTTTACTATTTACGGTTAGCGTTTTAGGGTTTACTGTTTGGGCTTAGCGGTTTGGGGTTTACTGTTTGCGATTACCGGTTTGTCGTTTACTGTTTGCGGTTAGCGTTTTAGGGTTCACTGTTTGGGCTTAGCGGTTTGTGGTTTACTGTTTGCGGTTAGCGTTTTAGTTGTTGGAGTAGAATACATAAGCTATGCTTGTATTGTACAGTTACCCAGTTTATTATATCGATTGTGTTTCAGTCATATTTTGTTGTGCATGTTTATGTCCATTTATATTATGTGAGTAGATGATGAGGTGTCTGGTGCGACACAGTAGATCTCATCATTGGTTGAAAGACATAATATATAAATGAGGTTCGTAACCGAGACAGCTTTGGACAAACTGTCGGTCTAGGTTATTATGTGATTCAGATAATTAGTTTGTCTAAACTAATTGAATCATATAGATATGCCCGGGGCATATTGAACTTGACTCTTAGGAATGATTTGTCTTGTACTGATTTAATAGACAAATCGATCCTTGTATTCTATCTCTAAATCCCTAGACTCGAGCGGGCATGAGGATTAGACATAGTGTACTTTGATCTGCCAAAGGGTGAGGTTAATTGTGGCCAATAATCTCGGTAGGTTGGGTGCGCGTGTTTAGTTACTTGGTGTGCTGCTGCTTGTCGAAAGGAAACCATATACCGGTGCGTCCAGGGTGTTGGTGCTCCCGAGATGAGCTCGAAATGTTTATTATACTAAACCCGGCCGGTGGACTTATGTCCGGTATAGTAAAAAGGTCGAGTGGTACTAGTCTCGGAATATTAAGAAGTTGATGAATTAACGAGCACTATATCTTTGATGTGGGGAGATTATGAATGTAATTTAATTAAGTTGTTCCGGAAGCAATTCTGGTGTAGGGTGGTAGTGCCATAATTAATCCGTTAGTGGTACGATTAATTATGTACTGGGTTAATGACAAAGGTAGATTTAATTAATTGAGAAATTAATTAATCCTTGTGTCAGTTGGTTGTGAATCATCCCAGGAACTGGTTTGGGATAAGTGAATCCCTGTGTCAGTTGGGAGTGATTCATCCCAGGAACTGGATTGAGATAAGTGAATCTCTGTTAGCGTTTCAGGGTTTACTTTTTGCGGTTAGCGGTTTGTGGTTTACTGTTTGCGGTTAGCGTTTTAGGGTTTACTGTTTGGCTTAGCGGTTTGGGGTTTACTGTTTGCGATTAGCTGTTTGTCGTTTACTGTTTGCGGTTAGCGTTTTAGGGTTCACTGTTTGGGCTTAGCGGTTTGTGGTTTACTGTTTACGGTTAGCATTTTAGGGTTTACTATTTGGGCTTAGCAGTTTGTGGTTTACTGTTTGCGGTTAGCGGTTTGTGGTTTACTGTTTACGGTTAGCATTTTAGGGTTTACTGTTTGGGGTTAGCGGTTTGTGGTTTACTGTTTGCAGTTAGCAGTTAGTGGTTTACTGTTTGCGCTTAGCGTTTCAGGGTTTACTGTTTGGGGTTTGCGGTTTGTGGTTTGCGGTTAGCGTTTTAGGGTTTACTGTTTGGGGTTAGCGGTTTGTGGTTTACTGTTTGCGGTTAGCGTTTCAGGGTTTACTGTTTGGGGTTAGCGGTTTGTGGTTTACTGTTTGGGCTTAGCAGTTTGTGGTTTACTGTTTGGGTTAGCGGTTTGTGGTTTACTGTTTGTGGTTAGCGTTTCAGGGTTTACTGTTTGGGCTTAGCGGTTTGTGGTTTACTGTTTGCGGTTAGCGTTTCAGGGTTTACTGTTTGGGGTTAACAGTTTGTGGTTTACTGTTTGCGGTTAGCGTTTTAGGGTTTACTGTTTGCGGTTAGCGGTTTGGGGTTTACTGTTTACGGTTAGCATTTTAGGGTTTACTGTTTGGGCTTAGCAGTTTGGGGTTTACTGTTTGCGGTTAGCGTTTTAGGGTTTACTGTTTGGGCTTAGCGGTTTGGGGTTTACTGTTTGTGATTAGCGGTTTGTCGTTTACTGTTTGCGGTTAGCGTTTTAGGGTTCACTGTTTGGGCTTAGCGGTTTGTGGTTTACTGTTTGCGGTTAGCATTTTAGGGTTTACTGTTTGGGCTTAGCGGTGTGTGGTTTGCTGTTTGCGGTTAGCGGTTTGTGGTTTACTGTTTGCGGTTAGCGTTTCAGGGTTTACTGTTTGGGGTTAGCGGTTTGGGGTTTACTGTTTGCGTTTAGCATTTCAGGGTTTACTGTTTGGGCTTAGCGGTTTGTGGTTTACTGTTTGCAGTTAGCGGTTTGTGGTTTACTGTTTGCGATTAGCGTTTCAGGGTTTACTGTTTGGGGTTAGCGGCTTGTGGTTCACTGTTTGCGGTTAGTGTTTTAGGGTTTACTGTTTGGGCTTAGCGATTTGTGGTTTACTGTTTGCGATTAGCGTTTCAGGGTTTACTATTTGGGGTTAGCGGTTTGTGGTTTACTGTTTGCGGTTAGCATTTTAGGGTTTACTGTTTGCGGTTAGCGGTTTGGGGTTTACTGTTTGCGGTTAGCATTTTAGGGTTTACTGTTTGGGCTTAGCGGTTTGGGGTTTACTATTTACGGTTAGCATTTTAGGGTTTACTGTTTGGGCTTAGCGGTTTGGGGTTTACTGTTTGCGATTACCGGATTGTCGTTTACTGTTTGCGGTTAGCGTTTTAGGGTTCACTGTTTGGGCTTAGCGGTTTGTGGTTTACTGTTTGCGGTTAGCGTTTTAGGTGTTGGAGTAGAATACATAAGCTATGCTTGTATTGTACAGTTTCCCAGTTTATTATATCGATTTGTGTTTCAGTCATATTTTGTTGTGCATGTTTATGTCCATTTATATTATGTGAGTAGATGATGAGGTGTCTGGTGCGACACAGTAGATCTCATCATTGGTTGAAAGACATAATATATAAATGAGGTTCGTAACCGAGACAGCTTTGGACAAACTGTCGGTCTAGGTTATTATGTGATTCAGATAATTAGTTTGTCTAAACTAATTGAATCATATAGATATGCCCGGGGCATATTGAACTTGACTCTTAGGAATGATTTGTCTTGTACTGATTTAATAGACAAATCGATCCTTGTATTCTATCTCTAAATCCCTAGACTCGAGCGGGCATGAGGATTAGACATAGTGTACTTTGATCTGCCAAAGGGTGAGGTTAATTGTGGCCAATAATCTCGGTAGGTTGGGTGCGCGTGTTTAGTTACTTGGTGTGCTGCTGCTTGTCGAAAGGAAACCATATACCGGTGCGTCCAGGGTGTTGGTGCTCCCGAGATGAGCTCGAAATGTTTATTATACTAAACCCGGCCGGTGGACTTATGTCCGGTATAGTAAAAAGGTCGAGTGGTACTAGTCTCGGAATATTAAGAAGTTGATGAATTAACGAGCACTATATCTTTGATGTGGGGAGATTATGAATGTAATTTAATTAAGTTGTTCCGGAAGCAATTCTGGTGTAGGGTGGTAGTGCCATAATTAATCCGTTAGTGGTACGATTAATTATGTACTGGGTTAATGACAAAGGTAGATTTAATTAATTGAGAAATTAATTAATCCTTGTGTCAGTTGGTTGTGAATCATCCCAGGAACTGGTTTGGGATAAGTGAATCCCTGTGTCAGTTGGGAGTGATTCATCCCAGGAACTGGATTGAGATAAGTGAATCTCTGTTAGCGTTTCAGGGTTTACTTTTTGCGGTTAGCGGTTTGTGGTTTACTGTTTGCGGTTAGCGTTTTAGGGTTTACTGTTTGGCTTAGCGGTTTGGGGTTTACTGTTTGCGATTAGCTGTTTGTCGTTTACTGTTTGCGGTTAGCGTTTTAGGGTTCACTGTTTGGGCTTAGCGGTTTGTGGTTTACTGTTTACGGTTAGCATTTTAGGGTTTACTATTTGGGCTTAGCAGTTTGTGGTTTACTGTTTGCGGTTAGCGGTTTGTGGTTTACTGTTTACGGTTAGCATTTTAGGGTTTACTGTTTGGGGTTAGCGGTTTGTGGTTTACTGTTTGCAGTTAGCAGTTAGTGGTTTACTGTTTGCGCTTAGCGTTTCAGGGTTTACTGTTTGGGGTTTGCGGTTTGTGGTTTGCGGTTAGCGTTTTAGGGTTTACTGTTTGGGGTTAGCGGTTTGTGGTTTACTGTTTGCGGTTAGCGTTTCAGGGTTTACTGTTTGGGGTTAGCGGTTTGTGGTTTACTGTTTGGGCTTAGCAGTTTGTGGTTTACTGTTTGGGTTAGCGGTTTGTGGTTTACTGTTTGTGGTTAGCGTTTCAGGGTTTACTGTTTGGGCTTAGCGGTTTGTGGTTTACTGTTTGCGGTTAGCGTTTCAGGGTTTACTGTTTGGGGTTAACAGTTTGTGGTTTACTGTTTGCGGTTAGCGTTTTAGGGTTTACTGTTTGCGGTTAGCGGTTTGGGGTTTACTGTTTACGGTTAGCATTTTAGGGTTTACTGTTTGGGCTTAGCAGTTTGGGGTTTACTGTTTGCGGTTAGCGTTTTAGGGTTTACTGTTTGGGCTTAGCGGTTTGGGGTTTACTGTTTGTGATTAGCGGTTTGTCGTTTACTGTTTGCGGTTAGCGTTTTAGGGTTCACTGTTTGGGCTTAGCGGTTTGTGGTTTACTGTTTGCGGTTAGCATTTTAGGGTTTACTGTTTGGGCTTAGCGGTGTGTGGTTTGCTGTTTGCGGTTAGCGGTTTGTGGTTTACTGTTTGCGGTTAGCGTTTCAGGGTTTACTGTTTGGGGTTAGCGGTTTGGGGTTTACTGTTTGCGTTTAGCATTTCAGGGTTTACTGTTTGGGCTTAGCGGTTTGTGGTTTACTGTTTGCAGTTAGCGGTTTGTGGTTTACTGTTTGCGATTAGCGTTTCAGGGTTTACTGTTTGGGGTTAGCGGCTTGTGGTTCACTGTTTGCGGTTAGTGTTTTAGGGTTTACTGTTTGGGCTTAGCGATTTGTGGTTTACTGTTTGCGATTAGCGTTTCAGGGTTTACTATTTGGGGTTAGCGGTTTGTGGTTTACTGTTTGCGGTTAGCATTTTAGGGTTTACTGTTTGCGGTTAGCGGTTTGGGGTTTACTGTTTGCGGTTAGCATTTTAGGGTTTACTGTTTGGGCTTAGCGGTTTGGGGTTTACTATTTACGGTTAGCGTTTTAGGGTTTACTGTTTGGGCTTAGCGGTTTGGGGTTTACTGTTTGCGATTACCGGATTGTCGTTTACTGTTTGCGGTTAGCGTTTTAGGGTTCACTGTTTGGGCTTAGCGGTTTGTGGTTTACTGTTTGCGGTTAGCGTTTTAGGTGTTGGAGTAGAATACATAAGCTATGCTTGTATTGTACAGTTTCCCAGTTTATTATATCGATTTGTGTTTCAGTCATATTTTGTTGTGCATGTTTATGTCCATTTATATTATGTGAGTAGATGATGAGGTGTCTGGTGCGACACAGTAGATCTCATCATTGGTTGAAAGACATAATATATAAATGAGGTTCGTAACCGAGACAGCTTTGGACAAACTGTCGGTCTAGGTTATTATGTGATTCAGATAATTAGTTTGTCTAAACTAATTGAATCATATAGATATGCCCGGGGCATATTGAACTTGACTCTTAGGAATGATTTGTCTTGTACTGATTTAATAGACAAATCGATCCTTGTATTCTATCTCTAAATCCCTAGACTCGAGCGGGCATGAGGATTAGACATAGTGTACTTTGATCTGCCAAAGGGTGAGGTCAATTGTGGCCAATAATCTCGGTAGGTTTGGTGCGCGTGTTTAGTTACTTGGTGTGCTGCTGCTTGTCGAAAGGAAACCATATACCGGTGCGTCCAGGGTGTTGGTGCTCCCGAGATGAGCTCGAAATGTTTATTATACTAAACCCGGCCGGTGGACTTATGTCCGGTATAGTAAAAAGGTCGAGTGGTACTAGTCTCGGAATATTAAGAAGTTGATGAATTAATTTATCAGTAAATTAATGAATTAACGAGCACTATATCTTTGATGTGGGGAGATTATGAATGTAATTTAATTAAGTTATTCCGGAAGCAATTCTGGTGTAGGGTGGTAGTGCCATAATTAATCCGTTAGTGGTACGATTAATTATGTACTGGGTTAATGACAAAGGTAGATTTAATTAATTGAGAAATTAATTAATCCTTGTGTCAGTTGGTTGTGAATCATCCCAGGAACTGGTTTGGGATAAATGAATCCCTGTGTCAGTTGGGAGTGATTCATCCCAGGAACTGGATTGAGATAAGTGAATCTCTGTGACAGTTGGGAGTGTATCAGTCCAGGAACAGGATTGAAGGAAACAGAATCTGTATCAGTCCAGAAACAGGATTGAAGGAAAATAGAAACCCATTAGGAAGACCAATCCTAAACCAACTTGGAGTCTCTCTTGTAACTCTATAAATAGACAAGGGATCAGTCATTCAGATTACAACAATAACACAAGTAATCCACAAGATTTCTAGAGAGAGAAAACTCTGGAGAGAGAAAACGTTTCTCTCTCCAAGTCGAATTTTCAAGAAAGTGTGCAGCTGGTTTTTGGGTTTCTAGTGGCTGAAATTTTGGCCTTGGTTTATACCAGCTGCGCGTAGCTTTCTCTCTCTGCGGGCGGTGCGTTTATAGTACGTGCCAGGTGCTGCGGGGCTAGAGTTTTCTAGCAGGTGGATTGTGGTGAGTAGCTGATCAATTGACTTCTAGTTCGTTGCCCACACAACGTGAAGTCATAGTCTTGAGGCATACAAGAGAATCACCAAGTGCACGCTTCAAAGGTACTTTTCTAAGATTCCGCTTTAATAGAAATTTTTGTTGCGTGGTAAATCGAGCAAGTGCAAACCCAGATCCTACCAAAATCTTTCATTAGGGTTTACTGTTTGGGCTTAGCGGTTTGTGGTTTACTGTTTGCGGTTAGCGTTTCAGGGTTTACTGTTTGGGCTTAGCGGTTTGTGGTTTACTGTTTACGGTTAGCATTTTAGGGTTTACTGTTTGAGGTTAGTGGTTTGGGGTTTACTGTTTGCCGTTAGCGTTTTAGGGTTTACTGTTTGGGCTTAGCGATTTGTGGTTTACTGTTTGCGGTTAGCGTTTTAGGGTTTACTGTTTGCGGTTAACGGTTTGTGGTTTACTGTTTACGGTTAGCATTTTAGGGTTTACTGTTTGCGATAGCGGTTTGGGGTTTACTGTTTGCGATTAGCTGTTTGTCGTTTACTGTTTGCGGTTAGGGTTTTAGGGTTCACTGTTTGGGCTTAGCGGTTTGTGGTTTACTGTTTACGGTTAGCGTTTTAGGGTTTACTATTTGGGCTTAGCAGTTTGTGGTTTACTGTTTGCGGTTAGCGGTTTGTGGTTTACTGTTTACGGTTAGCATTTTAGGGTTTACTGTTTCGGGTTAGCGGTTTGTGGTTTACTGTTTGCAGTTAGCGGTTTGTGGTTTACTGTTTGCGCTTAGCGTTTCAGGGTTTACTGTTTGGGGTTAGCGGTTTGTGGTTTACGGTTAGCGTTTTAGGGTTTACTGTTTGGGGTTAGCGGTTTGTGGTTTACTGTTTGCGGTTAGCGTTTCAGGGTTTACTGTTTGGGGTTAGCGGTTTGTGGTTTACTCTTTGGGCTTAGCAGTTTGTGGTTTACTGTTTGGGTTAGCGGTTTGTGGTTTACTGTTTGTGGTTAGCGTTTCAGGGCTTACTGTTTGGGTTTAGCGGTTTGTGGTTTACTGTTTGCGGTTAGCGTTTCAGGGTTTACTGTTTGGGGTTAGCGGTTTGTGGTTTACTGTTTGCGGTTAGCATTTTAGGGTTTACTGTTTGCGGTTAGCGGTTTGGGGTTTACTGTTTACGGTTAGCATTTTAGGGTTTACTCTTTGGGCTTAGCAGTTTGGGGTTTACTGTTTGCGGTTAGCGTTTTGGGGTTTACTGTTTGGGCTTAGCGGTTTGGGGTTTACTGTTTGTGATTAGCGGTTTGTCGTTTACTGTTTGCGGTTAGCGTTTTAGGGTTCACTGTTTGGGCTTAGCGGTATGTGGTTTACTGTTTGCGGTTAGCGTTTTAGGGTTTACTGTTTGGGCTTAGCGGTGTGTGGTTTGCTGTTTGCGGTTAGCGGTTTGTGGTTTACTGTTTGCGGTTAGCGTTTCAGGGTTTACTGTTTGGGCTTAGCGGTTTATGGTTTACTGTTTGCGGTTAGCATTTTAGGGTTTACTGTTTGGGGTTAGCGGTTTGGGGTTTACTGTTTGCGGTTAGCGTTTTAGGGTTTACTGTTTGGGCTTAGCGGTTTGTGGTTTACTGTTTGCGGTTAGCGTTTCAGGGTTTACTGTTTACGGTTAGCGGTTTGTGGATTACTGTTTGCGGTTAGCGTTTCAGGGTTTACTGTTTGCGGTTAGCAGTTTGTGGTTTACTTTTTGCGGTTAGCGTTTTAGGGTTTACTGTTTGGGCTTAGCGGTTTGTGGTTTACTGTTTGTAGTTAGCGGATTGTGGTTTACTGTTTACGATTAGCGTTTTAGGGTTTACTGTTTGGGGTTAGCGGTTTGTGGTTTACTGTTTACGGTTAGCGTTTTAGGGTTTACTATTTGGGCTTAGCGGTTTGTGGTTTACTGTTTGCAGTTAGCGGTTTGTGGTTTACTGTTTACGATTAGCGTTTTAGGGTTTACTATTTGGGCTTAGCGGTTTGTGGTTTACTGTTTGCAGTTAGCGGTTTGTGGTTTACTGTTTACGGTTAGCATTTTAGGGTTTACTATTTGGGCTTAGCGGTTTGTGGTTTACTGTTTGCAGTTAGCGGTTTGTGGTTTACTGTTTACGATTAGCGTTTTAGGGTTTACTGTTTGGGGTTAGCGGTTTGTGGTTTACTGTTTACGGTTAGCGGTTTGTGGTTTACTGTTTACGGTTAGCGTTTTAGGGTTTACTATTTGGGCTTAGCGGTTTGTGGTTTACTGTTTGCGGTTAGTGATTTGTGGTTTACTGTTTACGGTTAGCGTTTTAGGGTTTACTGTTTGGGGTTACCGGTTTGCGGTTTACTGTTTGCAGTTAGCGGTTTGTGGTTTACTGTTTGCGCTTAGCGTTTAAGGGTTTACTGTTTGGGGTTAGCGGTTTGTGGTTTACTGTTTGCAGTTAGCGGTTTGTGGTTTACTGTTTACGATTAGCGTTTTAGGGTTTACTATTTGGGCTTAGCGGTTTGTGGTTTACTGTTTGCAGTTAGCGGTTTGTGGTTTACTGTTTACGGTTAGCATTTTAGGGTTTACTATTTGGGCTTAGCGGTTTGTGGTTTACTGTTTGCAGTTAGCGGTTTGTGGTTTACTGTTTACGATTAGCGTTTTAGGGTTTACTGTTTGGGGTTAGCGGTTTGTGGTTTACTGTTTACGGTTAGCGGTTTGTGGTTTACTGTTTACGGTTAGCGTTTTAGGGTTTACTATTTGGGCTTAGCGGTTTGTGGTTTACTGTTTGCGGTTAGTGATTTGTGGTTTACTGTTTACGGTTAGCGTTTTAGGGTTTACTGTTTGGGGTTACCGGTTTGCGGTTTACTGTTTGCAGTTAGCGGTTTGTGGTTTACTGTTTGCGCTTAGCGTTTAAGGGTTTACTGTTTGGGGTTAGCGGTTTGTGGTTCACTGTTTGGGCTTAGCGGTTTGTGTTTTACTGTTTGCGGTTAGCGTTTTAGGGTTTACTGTTTGGGCTTAGCGGTGTGTGGTTTGCTGTTTGCGGTTAGCGGTTTGTGGTTTACTGTTTGCGGTTAGCGTTTCAGGGTTTACTGTTTGGGGTTAGCGGTTTGGGGTTTACTGTTTGCGGTTAGCGTTTCAGGGTTTACTGTTTTGGCTTAGCGGTTTGTGGTTTACTGTTTGGGCTTAGCGGTGTGTGGTTTGCTGTTTGCGGTTAGCGGTTTGTGGTTTACTGTTTGCGGTTAGCGTTTCAGGGTTTACTGTTTGGGGTTAGCGGCTTGTGGTTCACTGTTTGCGGTTAGTGTTTTAGGGTTTACTGTTTGGGCTTAGCGGTTTGTGGTTTACTGTTTGCGATTAGCGTTTCAGGGTTTACTATTTGGGGTTAGCGGTTTGTGGTTTACTGTTTACGGTTAGCATTTTAGGGTTTACTGTTTGCGGTTAGCGGTTTGGGGTTTACTGTTTGCGGTTAGCATTTTAGGGTTTACTGTTTGGGCTTAGCGGTTTGGGGTTTACTATTTACGGTTAGCGTTTTAGGGTTTACTGTTTGGGCTTAGCGGTTTGGGGTTTACTGTTTGCGATTACCGGATTGTCGTTTACTGTTTGCGGTTAGCGTTTTAGGGTTCACTGTTTGGGCTTAGCGGTTTGTGGTTTACTGTTTGCGGTTAGCGTTTTAGTTGTTGGAGTAGAATACATAAGCTATGCTTGTATTGTACAGTTACCCAGTTTATTATATCGATTGTGTTTCAGTCATATTTTGTTGTGCATGTTTATGTCCATTTATATTATGTGAGTAGATGATGAGGTGTCTGGTGCGACACAGTAGATCTCATCATTGGTTGAAAGACATAATATATAAATGAGGTTCGTAACCGAGACAGCTTTGGACAAACTGTCGGTCTAGGTTATTATGTGATTCAGATAATTAGTTTGTCTAAACTAATTGAATCATATAGATATGCCCGGGGCATATTGAACTTGACTCTTAGGAATGATTTGTCTTGTACTGATTTAATAGACAAATCGATCCTTGTATTCTATCTCTAAATCCCTAGACTCGAGCGGGCATGAGGATTAGACATGGTGTACTTTGATCTGCCAAAGGGTGAGGTTAATTGTGGCCAATAATCTCGGTAGGTTGGGTGCGCGTGTTTAGTTACTTGGTGTGCTGCTGCTTGTCGAAAGGAAACCATATACCGGTGCGTCCAGGGTGTTGGTGCTCCCGAGATGAGCTCGAAATGTTTATTATACTAAACCCGGCCGGTGGACTTATGTCCGGTATAGTAAAAAGGTCGAGTGGTACTAGTCTCGGAATATTAAGAAGTTGATGAATTAACGAGCACTATATCTTTGATGTGGGGAGATTATGAATGTAATTTAATTAAGTTGTTCCGGAAGCAATTCTGGTGTAGGGTGGTAGTGCCATAATTAATCCGTTAGTGGTACGATTAATTATGTACTGGGTTAATGACAAAGGTAGATTTAATTAATTGAGAAATTAATTAATCCTTGTGTCAGTTGGTTGTGAATCATCCCAGGAACTGGTTTGGGATAAGTGAATCCCTGTGTCAGTTGGGAGTGATTCATCCCAGGAACTGGATTGAGATAAGTGAATCTCTGTTAGCGTTTCAGGGTTTACTTTTTGCGGTTAGCGGTTTGTGGTTTACTGTTTGCGGTTAGCGTTTTAGGGTTTACTGTTTGGCTTAGCGGTTTGGGGTTTACTGTTTGCGATTAGCTGTTTGTCGTTTACTGTTTGCGGTTAGCGTTTTAGGGTTCACTGTTTGGGCTTAGCGGTTTGTGGTTTACTGTTTACGGTTAGCATTTTAGGGTTTACTATTTGGGCTTAGCAGTTTGTGGTTTACTGTTTGCGGTTAGCGGTTTGTGGTTTACTGTTTACGGTTAGCATTTTAGGGTTTACTGTTTGGGGTTAGCGGTTTGTGGTTTACTGTTTGCAGTTAGCAGTTAGTGGTTTACTGTTTGCGCTTAGCGTTTCAGGGTTTACTGTTTGGGGTTTGCGGTTTGTGGTTTGCGGTTAGCGTTTTAGGGTTTACTGTTTGGGGTTAGCGGTTTGTGGTTTACTGTTTGCGGTTAGCGTTTCAGGGTTTACTGTTTGGGGTTAGCGGTTTGTGGTTTACTGTTTGGGCTTAGCAGTTTGTGGTTTACTGTTTGGGTTAGCGGTTTGTGGTTTACTGTTTGTGGTTAGCGTTTCAGGGTTTACTGTTTGGGCTTAGCGGTTTGTGGTTTACTGTTTGCGGTTAGCGTTTCAGGGTTTACTGTTTGGGGTTAACAGTTTGTGGTTTACTGTTTGCGGTTAGCGTTTTAGGGTTTACTGTTTGCGGTTAGCGGTTTGGGGTTTACTGTTTACGGTTAGCATTTTAGGGTTTACTGTTTGGGCTTAGCAGTTTGGGGTTTACTGTTTGCGGTTAGCGTTTTAGGGTTTACTGTTTGGGCTTAGCGGTTTGGGGTTTACTGTTTGTGATTAGCGGTTTGTCGTTTACTGTTTGCGGTTAGCGTTTTAGGGTTCACTGTTTGGGCTTAGCGGTTTGTGGTTTACTGTTTGCGGTTAGCATTTTAGGGTTTACTGTTTGGGCTTAGCGGTGTGTGGTTTGCTGTTTGCGGTTAGCGGTTTGTGGTTTACTGTTTGCGGTTAGCGTTTCAGGGTTTACTGTTTGGGGTTAGCGGTTTGGGGTTTACTGTTTGCGTTTAGCATTTCAGGGTTTACTGTTTGGGCTTAGCGGTTTGTGGTTTACTGTTTGCAGTTAGCGGTTTGTGGTTTACTGTTTGCGATTAGCGTTTCAGGGTTTACTGTTTGGGGTTAGCGGCTTGTGGTTCACTGTTTGCGGTTAGTGTTTTAGGGTTTACTGTTTGGGCTTAGCGATTTGTGGTTTACTGTTTGCGATTAGCGTTTCAGGGTTTACTATTTGGGGTTAGCGGTTTGTGGTTTACTGTTTGCGGTTAGCATTTTAGGGTTTACTGTTTGCGGTTAGCGGTTTGGGGTTTACTGTTTGCGGTTAGCATTTTAGGGTTTACTGTTTGGGCTTAGCGGTTTGGGGTTTACTATTTACGGTTAGCGTTTTAGGGTTTACTGTTTGGGCTTAGCGGTTTGGGGTTTACTGTTTGCGATTACCGGATTGTCGTTTACTGTTTGCGGTTAGCGTTTTAGGGTTCACTGTTTGGGCTTAGCGGTTTGTGGTTTACTGTTTGCGGTTAGCGTTTTAGGTGTTGGAGTAGAATACATAAGCTATGCTTGTATTGTACAGTTTCCCAGTTTATTATATCGATTTGTGTTTCAGTCATATTTTGTTGTGCATGTTTATGTCCATTTATATTATGTGAGTAGATGATGAGGTGTCTGGTGCGACACAGTAGATCTCATCATTGGTTGAAAGACATAATATATAAATGAGGTTCGTAACCGAGACAGCTTTGGACAAACTGTCGGTCTAGGTTATTATGTGATTCAGATAATTAGTTTGTCTAAACTAATTGAATCATATAGATATGCCCGGGGCATATTGAACTTGACTCTTAGGAATGATTTGTCTTGTACTGATTTAATAGACAAATCGATCCTTGTATTCTATCTCTAAATCCCTAGACTCGAGCGGGCATGAGGATTAGACATAGTGTACTTTGATCTGCCAAAGGGTGAGGTCAATTGTGGCCAATAATCTCGGTAGGTTTGGTGCGCGTGTTTAGTTACTTGGTGTGCTGCTGCTTGTCGAAAGGAAACCATATACCGGTGCGTCCAGGGTGTTGGTGCTCCCGAGATGAGCTCGAAATGTTTATTATACTAAACCCGGCCGGTGGACTTATGTCCGGTATAGTAAAAAGGTCGAGTGGTACTAGTCTCGGAATATTAAGAAGTTGATGAATTAATTTATCAGTAAATTAATGAATTAACGAGCACTATATCTTTGATGTGGGGAGATTATGAATGTAATTTAATTAAGTTATTCCGGAAGCAATTCTGGTGTAGGGTGGTAGTGCCATAATTAATCCGTTAGTGGTACGATTAATTATGTACTGGGTTAATGACAAAGGTAGATTTAATTAATTGAGAAATTAATTAATCCTTGTGTCAGTTGGTTGTGAATCATCCCAGGAACTGGTTTGGGATAAATGAATCCCTGTGTCAGTTGGGAGTGATTCATCCCAGGAACTGGATTGAGATAAGTGAATCTCTGTGACAGTTGGGAGTGTATCAGTCCAGGAACAGGATTGAAGGAAACAGAATCTGTATCAGTCCAGAAACAGGATTGAAGGAAAATAGAAACCCATTAGGAAGACCAATCCTAAACCAACTTGGAGTCTCTCTTGTAACTCTATAAATAGACAAGGGATCAGTCATTCAGATTACAACAATAACACAAGTAATCCACAAGATTTCTAGAGAGAGAAAACTCTGGAGAGAGAAAACGTTTCTCTCTCCAAGTCGAATTTTCAAGAAAGTGTGCAGCTGGTTTTTGGGTTTCTAGTGGCTGAAATTTTGGCCTTGGTTTATACCAGCTGCGCGTAGCTTTCTCTCTCTGCGGGCGGTGCGTTTATAGTACGTGCCAGGTGCTGCGGGGCTAGAGTTTTCTAGCAGGTGGATTGTGGTGAGTAGCTGATCAATTGACTTCTAGTTCGTTGCCCACACAACGTGAAGTCATAGTCTTGAGGCATACAAGAGAATCACCAAGTGCACGCTTCAAAGGTACTTTTCTAAGATTCCGCTTTAATAGAAATTTTTGTTGCGTGGTAAATCGAGCAAGTGCAAACCCAGATCCTACCAAAATCTTTCATTAGGGTTTACTGTTTGGGCTTAGCGGTTTGTGGTTTACTGTTTGCGGTTAGCGTTTCAGGGTTTACTGTTTGGGCTTAGCGGTTTGTGGTTTACTGTTTACGGTTAGCATTTTAGGGTTTACTGTTTGAGGTTAGTGGTTTGGGGTTTACTGTTTGCCGTTAGCGTTTTAGGGTTTACTGTTTGGGCTTAGCGATTTGTGGTTTACTGTTTGCGGTTAGCGTTTTAGGGTTTACTGTTTGCGGTTAACGGTTTGTGGTTTACTGTTTACGGTTAGCATTTTAGGGTTTACTGTTTGCGATAGCGGTTTGGGGTTTACTGTTTGCGATTAGCTGTTTGTCGTTTACTGTTTGCGGTTAGGGTTTTAGGGTTCACTGTTTGGGCTTAGCGGTTTGTGGTTTACTGTTTACGGTTAGCGTTTTAGGGTTTACTATTTGGGCTTAGCAGTTTGTGGTTTACTGTTTGCGGTTAGCGGTTTGTGGTTTACTGTTTACGGTTAGCATTTTAGGGTTTACTGTTTCGGGTTAGCGGTTTGTGGTTTACTGTTTGCAGTTAGCGGTTTGTGGTTTACTGTTTGCGCTTAGCGTTTCAGGGTTTACTGTTTGGGGTTAGCGGTTTGTGGTTTACGGTTAGCGTTTTAGGGTTTACTGTTTGGGGTTAGCGGTTTGTGGTTTACTGTTTGCGGTTAGCGTTTCAGGGTTTACTGTTTGGGGTTAGCGGTTTGTGGTTTACTCTTTGGGCTTAGCAGTTTGTGGTTTACTGTTTGGGTTAGCGGTTTGTGGTTTACTGTTTGTGGTTAGCGTTTCAGGGCTTACTGTTTGGGTTTAGCGGTTTGTGGTTTACTGTTTGCGGTTAGCGTTTCAGGGTTTACTGTTTGGGGTTAGCGGTTTGTGGTTTACTGTTTGCGGTTAGCATTTTAGGGTTTACTGTTTGCGGTTAGCGGTTTGGGGTTTACTGTTTACGGTTAGCATTTTAGGGTTTACTCTTTGGGCTTAGCAGTTTGGGGTTTACTGTTTGCGGTTAGCGTTTTGGGGTTTACTGTTTGGGCTTAGCGGTTTGGGGTTTACTGTTTGTGATTAGCGGTTTGTCGTTTACTGTTTGCGGTTAGCGTTTTAGGGTTCACTGTTTGGGCTTAGCGGTATGTGGTTTACTGTTTGCGGTTAGCGTTTTAGGGTTTACTGTTTGGGCTTAGCGGTGTGTGGTTTGCTGTTTGCGGTTAGCGGTTTGTGGTTTACTGTTTGCGGTTAGCGTTTCAGGGTTTACTGTTTGGGCTTAGCGGTTTATGGTTTACTGTTTGCGGTTAGCATTTTAGGGTTTACTGTTTGGGGTTAGCGGTTTGGGGTTTACTGTTTGCGGTTAGCGTTTTAGGGTTTACTGTTTGGGCTTAGCGGTTTGTGGTTTACTGTTTGCGGTTAGCGTTTCAGGGTTTACTGTTTACGGTTAGCGGTTTGTGGATTACTGTTTGCGGTTAGTGTTTCAGGGTTTACTTTTTGCGGTTAGCGTTTTAGGGTTTACTGTTTGGGCTTAGCGGTTTGTGGTTTACTGTTTGTAGTTAGCGGATTGTGGTTTACTGTTTACGATTAGCGTTTTAGGGTTTACTGTTTGGGGTTAGCGGTTTGTGGTTTACTGTTTACGGTTAGCGTTTTAGGGTTTACTATTTGGGCTTAGCGGTTTGTGGTTTACTGTTTGCAGTTAGCGGTTTGTGGTTTACTGTTTACGATTAGCGTTTTAGGGTTTACTATTTGGGCTTAGCGGTTTGTGGTTTACTGTTTGCAGTTAGCGGTTTGTGGTTTACTGTTTACGGTTAGCATTTTAGGGTTTACTATTTGGGCTTAGCGGTTTGTGGTTTACTGTTTGCAGTTAGCGGTTTGTGGTTTACTGTTTACGATTAGCGTTTTAGGGTTTACTGTTTGGGGTTAGCGGTTTGTGGTTTACTGTTTACGGTTAGCGGTTTGTGGTTTACTGTTTACGGTTAGCGTTTTAGGGTTTACTATTTGGGCTTAGCGGTTTGTGGTTTACTGTTTGCGGTTAGTGATTTGTGGTTTACTGTTTACGGTTAGCGTTTTAGGGTTTACTGTTTGGGGTTACCGGTTTGCGGTTTACTGTTTGCAGTTAGCGGTTTGTGGTTTACTGTTTGCGCTTAGCGTTTAAGGGTTTACTGTTTGGGGTTAGCGGTTTGTGGTTTACTGTTTGCGGTTAGCGTTTTAGGGTTTACTGTTTGGGGTTAGCGGTTTGTGGTTTACTGTTTGCGGTTAGCGTTTCAGGGTTTACTGTTTGCGGTTAGCGGTTTGTGGTTTACTGTTTGGGCTTAGCGGTTTGTGGTTTACTGTTTGGGGTTAGCAGTTTGTGGTTTACTGTTTGCGGTTAGCGTTTCAGGGTTTACAGTTAGGGCTTAGCGGTTTGTGGTTCACTGTTTGCGATTAGCGTTTGAGGGTTTACTGTTTGGGGTTAGCGGTTTGTGGTTTACTGTTTGCGGTTAGCGTTTTAGGGTTTACTGTTTGCGGTTAGCGGTTTGGGGTTTACTGTTTATGGTTAGCATTTTAGGGTTTACTGTTTGGGCTTAGCGGTTTGTGGTTTACTGTTTGCGGTTAGCGTTTCAGGGTTTACTGTTTGGGCTTAGCGGTTTGTGGTTTACTGTTTACGGTTAGCATTTTAGGGTTTACTGTTTGAGGTTAGTGGTTTGGGGTTTACTGTTTGCCGTTAGCGTTTTAGGGTTTACTGTTTGGGCTTAGCGATTTGTGGTTTACTGTTTGCGGTTAGCGTTTTAGGGTTTACTGTTTGCGGTTAACGGTTTGTGGTTTACTGTTTGCGGTTAGCATTTTAGGGTTTACTGTTTGCGATAGCGGTTTGGGGTTTACTGTTTGCGATTAGCTGTTTGTCGTTTACTGTTTGCGGTTAGGGTTTTAGGGTTCACTGTTTGGGCTTAGCGGTTTGTGGTTTACTGTTTACGGTTAGCGTTTTAGGGTTTACTATTTGGGCTTAGCAGTTTGTGGTTTACTGTTTGCGGTTAGCGGTTTGTGGTTTACTGTTTACGGTTAGCATTTTAGGGTTTACTGTTTCGGGTTAGCGGTTTGTGGTTTACTGTTTGCAGTTAGCGGTTTGTGGTTTACTGTTTGCGCTTAGCGTTTCAGGGTTTACTGTTTGGGGTTAGCGGTTTGTGGTTTACGGTTAGCGTTTTAGGGTTTACTGTTTGGGGTTAGCGGTTTATGGTTTACTGTTTGCGGTTAGCGTTTCAGGGTTTACTGTTTGGGCTTAGCGGTTTGTGGTTTACTCTTTGGGCTTAGCAGTTTGTGGTTTACTGTTTGGGTTAGCGGTTTGTGGTTTACTGTTTGTGGTTAGCGTTTCAGGGTTTACTGTTTGGGTTTAGCGGTTTGTGGTTTACTGTTTGCGGTTAGCGTTTCAGGGTTTACTGTTTGGGGTTAGCGGTTTGTGGTTTACTGTTTGCGGTTAGCATTTTAGGGTTTACTGTTTGCGGTTAGCGGATTGGGGTTTACTGTTTACGGTTAGCATTTTAGGGTTTACTGTTTGGGCTTAGCAGTTTGGGGTTTACTGTTTGCGGTTAGCGTTTTGGGGTTTACTGTTTGGGCTTAGCGGTTTGGGGTTTACTGTTTGTGATTAGCGGTTTGTCGTTTACTGTTTGCGGTTAGCGTTTTAGGGTTCACTGTTTGGGCTTAGCGGTATGTGGTTTACTGTTTGCGGTTAGCGTTTTAGGGTTTACTGTTTGGGCTTAGCGGTGTGTGGTTTGCTGTTTGCGGTTAGCGGTTTGTGGTTTACTGTTTGCGGTTAGCGTTTCAGGGTTTACTGTTTGGGCTTAGCGGTTTATGGTTTACTGTTTGCGGTTAGCATTTTAGGGTTTACTGTTTGGGGTTAGCGGTTTGGGGTTTACTGTTTGCGGTTAGCGTTTTAGGGTTTACTGTTTGGGCTTAGCGGTTTGTGGTTTACTGTTTGCGGTTAGCGTTTCAGGGTTTACTGTTTGCGGTTAGCGGTTTGTGGATTACTGTTTGCGGTTAGCGTTTCAGGGTTTACTGTTTGCGGTTGGCAGTTTATGGTTTACTTTTTGCGGTTAGCGTTTTAGGGTTTACTGTTTGGGCTTAGCGGTTTGTGGTTTACTGTTTGTAGTTAGCGGATTGTGGTTTACTGTTTACGATTAGCGTTTTAGGGTTTACTGTTTGGGGTTAGCGGTTTGTGGTTTACTGTTTACGGTTAGCGTTTTAGGGTTTACTATTTGGGCTTAGCGATTTGTGGTTTACTGTTTGCAGTTAGCGGTTTGTGGTTTACTGTTTACGATTAGCGTTTTAGGGTTTACTATTTAGGCTTAGCGGTTTGTGGTTTACTGTTTGCGGTTAGCGGTTTGTGGTTTACTGTTTACGGTTAGCATTTTAGGGTTTACTATTTGGGCTTAGCGGTTTGTGGTTTACTGTTTGCAGTTAGCGGTTTGTGGTTTACTGTTTACGATTAGCGTTTTAGGGTTTACTGTTTGGGGTTAGCGGTTTGTGGTTTACTGTTTACGGTTAGCGGTTTGTGGTTTACTGTTTACGGTTAGCGTTTTAGGGTTTACTATTTGGGCTTAGCGGTTTGTGGTTTACTGTTTGCGGTTAGTGATTTGTGGTTTACTGTTTACGGTTAGCGTTTTAGGGTTTACTGTTTGGGGTTACCGGTTTGCGGTTTACTGTTTGCAGTTAGCGGTTTGTGGTTTACTGTTTGCGCTTAGCGTTTAAGGGTTTACTGTTTGGGGTTAGCGGTTTGTGGTTTACTGTTTGCGGTTAGCGTTTTAGGGTTTACTGTTTGGGGTTAGCGGTTTGTGGTTTACTGTTTGCGGTTAGCGTTTCAGGGTTTACTGTTTGGGGTTAGCGGTTTGTGGTTTACTGTTTCCGGTTAGCGTTTTAGGGTTTACTGTTTGGGGTTAGCGGTTTATGGTTTACTGTTTGCGGTTAGCGTTTCAGGGTTTACTGTTTGGGGTTAGCGGTTTGTGGTTTACTCTTTGGGCTTAGCAGTTTGTGGTTTACTGTTTGGGTTAGCGGTTTGTGGTTTACTGTTTGTGGTTAGCGTTTCAGGGTTTACTGTTTGGGTTTAGCGGTTTGTGGTTTACTGTTTGCGGTTAGCGTTTCAGGGTTTACTGTTTGGGGTTAGCGGTTTGTGGTTTACTGTTTGCGGTTAGCATTTTAGGGTTTACTGTTTGCGGTTAGCGGATTGGGGTTTACTGTTTACGGTTAGCATTTTAGGGTTTACTGTTTGGGCTTAGCAGTTTGGGGTTTACTGTTTGCGGTTAGCGTTTTGGGGTTTACTGTTTGGGCTTAGCGGTTTGGGGTTTACTGTTTGTGATTAGCGGTTTGTCGTTTACTGTTTGCGGTTAGCGTTTTAGGGTTCACTGTTTGGGCTTAGCGGTATGTGGTTTACTGTTTGCGGTTAGCGTTTTAGGGTTTACTGTTTGGGCTTAGCGGTGTGTGGTTTGCTGTTTGCGGTTAGCGGTTTGTGGTTTACTGTTTGCGGTTAGCGTTTCAGGGTTTACTGTTTGGGCTTAGCGGTTTATGGTTTACTGTTTGCGGTTAGCATTTTAGGGTTTACTGTTTGGGGTTAGCGGTTTGGGGTTTACTGTTTGCGGTTAGCGTTTTAGGGTTTACTGTTTGGGCTTAGCGGTTTGTGGTTTACTGTTTGCGGTTAGCGTTTCAGGGTTTACTGTTTGCGGTTAGCGGTTTGTGGATTACTGTTTGCGGTTAGCGTTTCAGGGTTTACTGTTTGCGGTTAGCAGTTTGTGGTTTACTTTTTGCGGTTAGCGTTTTAGGGTTTACTGTTTGGGCTTAGCGGTTTGTGGTTTACTGTTTGTAGTTAGCGGATTGTGGTTTACTGTTTACGATTAGCGTTTTAGGGTTTACTGTTTGGGGTTAGCGGTTTGTGGTTTACTGTTTACGGTTAGCGTTTTAGGGTTTACTATTTGGGCTTAGCGATTTGTGGTTTACTGTTTGCAGTTAGCGGTTTGTGGTTTACTGTTTACGATTAGCGTTTTAGGGTTTACTATTTGGGCTTAGCGGTTTGTGGTTTACTGTTTGCGGTTAGCGGTTTGTGGTTTACTGTTTACGGTTAGCATTTTAGGGTTTACTATTTGGGCTTAGCGGTTTGTGGTTTACTGTTTGCAGTTAGCGGTTTGTGGTTTACTGTTTACGATTAGCGTTTTAGGGTTTACTGTTTGGGGTTAGCGGTTTGTGGTTTACTGTTTACGGTTAGCGGTTTGTGGTTTACTGTTTACGGTTAGCGTTTTAGGGTTTACTATTTGGGCTTAGCGGTTTGTGGTTTACTGTTTGCGGTTAGTGATTTGTGGTTTACTGTTTACGGTTAGCGTTTTAGGGTTTACTGTTTGGGGTTACCGGTTTGCGGTTTACTGTTTGCAGTTAGCGGTTTATGGTTTACTGTTTGCGCTTAGCGTTTAAGGGTTTACTGTTTGGGGTTAGCGGTTTGTGGTTTACTGTTTGCGGTTAGCGTTTTAGGGTTTACTGTTTGGGGTTAGCGGTTTGTGGTTTACTGTTTGCGGTTAGCGTTTCAGGGTTTACTGTTTGCGGTTAGCGGTTTGTGGTTTACTGTTTGGGTTTAGCGGTTTGTGGTTTACTGTTTGGGGTTAGCAGTTTGTGGTTTACTGTTTGCGGTTAGCGTTTCAGGGTTTACAGTTAGGGCTTAGCGGTTTGTGGTTTACTGTTTGCGATTAGCGTTTGAGGGTTTACTGTTTGGGGTTAGCGGTTTGTGGTTTACTGTTTGCGGTTAGCGTTTTAGGGTTTACTGTTTGCGGTTAGCGGTTTGGGGTTTACTGTTTATGGTTAGCATTTTAGGGTTTACTGTTTGGGCTTAGCGGTTTGGGGTTTACTGTTTGCGGTTAGCGTTTTAGGGTTTACTGTTTGGGCTTAGCGGTTTGGGGTTTACTGTTTGCGATTAGTAGTTTGTCGTTTACTGTTTGCGGTTAGCGTTTTAGGGTTCACTGTTTGGGCTTAGCGGTTTATGGTTTACTGTTTGCGGTTAGCGTTTTAGGGTTTACTATTTGGCCTTAGCGGTTTGTGGTTTACTGTTTGCGATTAGCGGTTTGTGGTTTACTATTTGCGGTTAGCGTTTCAGGGTTTACTGTTTGGGCTTAGCGGTTTATGGTTTACTGTTTGCGGTTAGCGTTTTAGGGTTTACTGTTTGGGGTTAGCGGTTTGGTGTTTACTGTTTGCGGTTAGCGTTTTAGGGTTTACTGTTTGGGCTTAGCGGTTTGTGGTTTACTGTTTGCGGTTTGCGTTTCAGGGTTTACTGTTTGCGGTTAGCGGTTTGTGGATTACTGTTTGCGGTTAGCGTTTCAGGGTTTACTGTTTGCGGTTAGCAGTTTGTGGTTTACTGTTTGCGGTTAGCGTTTTAGGGTTTACTGTTTGGGCTTAGCGGTTTGTGGTTTACTGTTTGCGGTTAGCGGTTTGTGGTTTGCTGTTTACGATTAGCGATTTAGGGTTTACTGTTTGGGGTTAGCGGTTTGTGGTTTACTGTTTATGGTTAGCGTTTTAGGGTTTACTATTTGGGCTTAGCGGTTTGTGGTTTACTGTTTGCAGTTAGCGGTTTGTGGTTTACTGTTTACGGTTAGCGTTTTAGGGTTTACTATTTGGGCTTAGCGGTTTGTGGTTTACTGTTTGCAGTTAGCGGTTTGTGGTTTACTGTTTACGGTTAGCGTTTTAGGGTTTACTATTTGGGCTTAGCGGTTTGTGGTTTACTGTTTGCAGTTAGCGGTTTGTGGTTTACTGTTTACGGTTAGCGTTTTAGGGTTTACTGTTTGGGGTTAGCGGTTTGTGGTTTACTGTTTACGGTTAGCGGTTTGTGGTTTACTGTTTACGGTTAGCGTTTTAGGGTTTACTATTTGGGCTTAGCGGTTTGTGGTTTACTGTTTGCGGTTAGTGATTTGTGGTTTACTGTTTACGGTTAGCGTTTTAGGGTTTACTGTTTGGGGTTAGCGGTTTGCGGTTTACTGTTTGCAGTTAGCGGTTTGTGGTTTGCTGTTTGCGCTTAGCGTTTAAGGGTTTACTGTTTGGGGTTAGCGGTTTGTGGTTTACTGTTTGCGGTTAGCATTTTAGGGTTTACTGTTTGGGGTTAGCGGTTTGTGGTTTACTGTTTGCGGTTAGCGTTTCAGGGTTTACTGTTTGGGGTTAGCGGTTTGTGGTTTACTGTTTGGGCTTAGCGGTTTGTGGTTTACTGTTTGGGGTTAGCGGTTTGTGGTTTACTGTTTACGGTTAGCGTTTCAGGGTTTACTGTTAGGGCTTAGCGGTTTGTGGTTTACTGTTTGCGATTAGCGTTTCAGGGTTTACTGTTTGGGGTTAGCGGTTAGCGTTTTAGGGTTTACTGTTTACGGTTAGCGGTTTGGGGTTTACTATTTATGGTTAGCATTTTAGGGTTTACTGTTTGGGCTTAGCGGTTTGGGGTTTACTGTTTGCGGTTAGCGTTTTAGGGTTTACTGTTTGGGCTTAGCGGTTTGGGGTTTACTGTTTGCGATTAGCGGTTTGTCGTTTACTGTTTGCGATTAGCGTTTTAGGGTTCACTGTTTGGGCTTAGCGGTTTGTGGTTTACTATTTACGGTTATCGTTTTAGGGTTTACTGTTTGGCCTTAGCGGTTTGTGGTTTACTGTTTGCGATTAGCGGTTTGTGGTTTACTATTTGCGGTTAGCGTTTCAGGGTTTACTGTTTGGGCTTAACGGTTTATGGTTTACTGTTTGCGGTTAGCGGTTAAGGGTTTACTGTTTGGGCTTAGCGGTTTGGGGTTTACTGTTTGGGGTTAGCGGTTTGTGGTTTACTGTTTATGGTTAGCGTTTTAGGGTTTACTATTTGGGCTTAGCGGTTTGTGGTTTACTGTTTGCAGTTAGCGGTTTGTGGTTTACTGTTTACGGTTAGCGTTTTAGGGTTTACTATTTGGGCTTAGCGGTTTGTGGTTTACTGTTTGCAGTTAGTGGTTTGTGGTTTACTGTTTACGGTTAGCGTTTTAGGGTTTACTATTTGGGCTTAGCGGTTTGTGGTTTACTGTTTGGGGTTAGCGGTTTGTGGTTTACTCTTTGGGCTTAGCAGTTTGTGGTTTACTGTTTGGGTTAGCGGTTTGTGGTTTACTGTTTGTGGTTAGCGTTTCAGGGTTTACTGTTTGGGTTTAGCGGTTTGTGGTTTACTGTTTGCGGTTAGCGTTTCAGGGTTTACTGTTTGGGGTTAGCGGTTTGTGGTTTACTGTTTGCGGTTAGCATTTTAGGGTTTACTGTTTGCGGTTAGCGGATTGGGGTTTACTGTTTACGGTTAGCATTTTAGGGTTTACTGTTTGGGCTTAGCAGTTTGGGGTTTACTGTTTGCGGTTAGCGTTTTGGGGTTTACTGTTTGGGCTTAGCGGTTTGGGGTTTACTGTTTGTGATTAGCGGTTTGTCGTTTACTGTTTGCGGTTAGCGTTTTAGGGTTCACTGTTTGGGCTTAGCGGTATGTGGTTTACTGTTTGCGGTTAGCGTTTTAGGGTTTACTGTTTGGGCTTAGCGGTGTGTGGTTTGCTGTTTGCGGTTAGCGGTTTGTGGTTTACTGTTTGCGGTTAGCGTTTCAGGGTTTACTGTTTGGGCTTAGCGGTTTATGGTTTACTGTTTGCGGTTAGCATTTTAGGGTTTACTGTTTGGGGTTCGCGGTTTGGGGTTTACTGTTTGCGGTTAGCGTTTTAGGGTTTACTGTTTGGGCTTAGCGGTTTGTGGTTTACTGTTTGCGGTTAGCGTTTCAGGGTTTACTGTTTGCGGTTAGCGGTTTGTGGATTACTGTTTGCGGTTAGCGTTTCAGGGTTTACTGTTTGCGGTTAGCAGTTTGTGGTTTACTTTTTGCGGTTAGCGTTTTAGGGTTTACTGTTTGGGCTTAGCGGTTTGTGGTTTACTGTTTGTAGTTAGCGGATTGTGGTTTACTGTTTACGATTAGCGTTTTAGGGTTTACTGTTTGGGGTTAGCGGTTTGTGGTTTACTGTTTACGGTTAGCGTTTTAGGGTTTACTATTTGGGCTTAGCGATTTGTGGTTTACTGTTTGCAGTTAGCGGTTTGTGGTTTACTGTTTACGATTAGCGTTTTAGGGTTTACTATTTGGGCTTAGCGGTTTGTGGTTTACTGTTTGCGGTTAGCGGTTTGTGGTTTACTGTTTACGGTTAGCATTTTAGGGTTTACTATTTGGGCTTAGCGGTTTGTGGTTTACTGTTTGCAGTTAGCGGTTTGTGGTTTACTGTTTACGATTAGCGTTTTAGGGTTTACTGTTTGGGGTTAGCGGTTTGTGGTTTACTGTTTACGGTTAGCGGTTTGTGGTTTACTGTTTACGGTTAGCGTTTTAGGGTTTACTATTTGGGCTTAGCGGTTTGTGGTTTACTGTTTGCGGTTAGTGATTTGTGGTTTACTGTTTACGGTTAGCGTTTTAGGGTTTACTGTTTGGGGTTACCGGTTTGCGGTTTACTGTTTGCAGTTAGCGGTTTATGGTTTACTGTTTGCGCTTAGCGTTTAAGGGTTTACTGTTTGGGGTTAGCGGTTTGTGGTTTACTGTTTGCGGTTAGCGTTTTAGGGTTTACTGTTTGGGGTTAGCGGTTTGTGGTTTACTGTTTGCGGTTAGCGTTTCAGGGTTTACTGTTTGCGGTTAGCGGTTTGTGGTTTACTGTTTGGGCTTAGCGGTTTGTGGTTTACTGTTTGGGGTTAGCAGTTTGTGGTTTACTGTTTGCGGTTAGCGTTTCAGGGTTTACAGTTAGGGCTTAGCGGTTTGTGGTTTACTGTTTGCGATTAGCGTTTGAGGATTTACTGTTTGGGGTTAGCGGTTTGTGGTTTACTGTTTGCGGTTAGCGTTTTAGGGTTTACTGTTTGCGGTTAGCGGTTTGGGGTTTACTGTTTATGGTTAGCATTTTAGGGTTTACTGTTTTAGCGGTTTGCGGTTAGCGTTTTAGCGTTTTAGGGTTTACTGTTTGCGGTTAGCGGTTTGGGGTTTACTATTTATGGTTAGCATTTTAGGGTTTACTGTTTGGGCTTAGCGGTTTGGGGTTTACTGTTTGCGGTTAGCGTTTTAGGGTTTACTGTTTGGGCTTAGCGGTTTGGGGTTTACTGTTTGCGATTAGCGGTTTGTCGTTTACTGTTTGCGATTAGCGTTTTAGGGTTCACTGTTTGGGCTTAGCGGTTTGTGGTTTACTATTTACGGTTAGCGTTTTAGGGTTTACTGTTTGGCCTTAGCGGTTTGTGGTTTACTGTTTGCGATTAGCGGTTTGTGGTTTACTATTTGCGGTTAGCGTTTCAGGGTTTACTGTTTGGGCTTAACGGTTTATGGTTTACTGTTTGCGGTTAGCGGTTAAGGGTTTACTGTTTGGGCTTAGCGGTTTGGGGTTTACTGTTTGGGGTTAGCGGTTTGTGGTTTACTGTTTATGGTTAGCGTTTTAGGGTTTACTATTTGGGCTTAGCGGTTTGTGGTTTACTGTTTGCAGTTAGCGGTTTGTGGTTTACTGTTTACGGTTAGCGTTTTAGGGTTTACTATTTGGGCTTAGCGGTTTGTGGTTTACTGTTTGCAGTTAGTGGTTTGTGGTTTACTGTTTACGGTTAGCGTTTTAGGGTTTACTATTTGGGCTTAGCGGTTTGTGGTTTACTGTTTGCAGTTAGCGGTTTGTGGTTTACTGTTTACGGTTAGCGTTTTAGGGTTTACTGTTTGGGGTTAGCGGTTTGTGGTTTACTGTTTACGGTTAGCGGTTTGTGGTTTACTGTTTACGGTTAGCGTTTTAGGGTTTACTATTTGGGCTTAGCGGTTTGTGGTTTACTGTTTGCGGTTAGTGATTTGTGGTTTACTGTTTACGGTTAGCGTTTTAGGGTTTACTGTTTGGGGTTAGCGGTTAGCGGTTTACTGTTTGCAGTTAGCGGTTTGTGGTTTGTTGTTTGCGCTTAGCGTTTAAGGGTTTACTGTTTGGGGTTAGCGGTTTGTGGTTTACTGTTTGCGGTTAGCATTTTAGGGTTTACTGTTTGGGGTTAGCGGTTTGTGGTTTACTGTTTGCGGTTAGCGTTTCAGGGTTTACTGTTTGGGGTTAGCGGTTTGTGGTTTACTGTTTGGGCTTAGCGGTTTGTGGTTTACTGTTTGGGGTTAGCGGTTTGTGGTTTACTGTTTACGGTTAGCGTTTCAGGGTTTACTGTTAGGGCTTAGCGGTTTGTGGTTTACTGTTTGCGATTAGCGTTTCAGGGTTTACTGTTTGGGGTTAGCGGTTTGTGGTTTACTGTTTGCGGTTAGCGTTTTAGGGTTTACTGTTTGCGGTTAGCGGTTTGGGGTTTACTGTTTGCAGTTAGCGGTTTGTGGTTTACTGTTTGCAGTTAGTGGTTTGTGGTTTACTGTTTATGGTTAGCGTTTTAGGGTTTACTATTTGGGCTTAGCGGTTTGTGGTTTACTGTTTACGATTAGCGTTTTAGGGTTTACTATTTGGGCTTAGCGGTTTGTGGTTTACTGTTTGCGGTTAGCGGTTTGTGGTTTACTGTTTACGGTTAGCATTTTAGGGTTTACTATTTGGGCTTAGCGGTTTGTGGTTTACTGTTTGCAGTTAGCGGTTTGTGGTTTACTGTTTACGATTAGCGTTTTAGGGTTTACTGTTTGGGGTTAGCGGTTTGTGGTTTACTGTTTACGGTTAGCGGTTTGTGGTTTACTGTTTACGGTTAGCGTTTTAGGGTTTACTATTTGGGCTTAGCGGTTTGTGGTTTACTGTTTGCGGTTAGTGATTTGTGGTTTACTGTTTACGGTTAGCGTTTTAGGGTTTACTGTTTGGGGTTACCGGTTTGCGGTTTACTGTTTGCAGTTAGCGGTTTGTGGTTTACTGTTTGCGCTTAGCGTTTAAGGGTTTACTGTTTGGGGTTAGCGGTTTGTGGTTTACTGTTTGCGGTTAGCGTTTTAGGGTTTACTGTTTGGGGTTAGCGGTTTGTGGTTTACTGTTTGCGGTTAGCGTTTCAGGGTTTACTGTTTGGGGTTAGCGGTTTGTGGTTTACTGTTTACGGTTAGCGTTTTAGGGTTTACTGTTTGGGGTTAGCGGTTTATGGTTTACTGTTTGCGGTTAGCGTTTCAGGGTTTACTGTTTGGGGTTAGCGGTTTGTGGTTTACTCTTTGGGCTTAGCAGTTTGTGGTTTACTGTTTGGGTTAGCGGTTTGTGGTTTACTGTTTGTGGTTAGCGTTTCAGGGTTTACTGTTTGGGTTTAGCGGTTTGTGGTTTACTGTTTGCGGTTAGCGTTTCAGGGTTTACTGTTTGGGGTTAGCGGTTTGTGGTTTACTGTTTGCGGTTAGCATTTTAGGGTTTACTGTTTGCGGTTAGCGGATTGGGGTTTACTGTTTACGGTTAGCATTTTAGGGTTTACAGTTTGGGCTTAGCAGTTTGGGGTTTACTGTTTGCGGTTAGCGTTTTGGGGTTTACTGTTTGGGCTTAGCGGTTTGGGGTTTACTGTTTGTGATTAGCGGTTTGTCGTTTACTGTTTGCGGTTAGCGTTTTAGGGTTCACTGTTTGGGCTTAGCGGTATGTGGTTTACTGTTTGCGGTTAGCGTTTTAGGGTTTACTGTTTGGGCTTAGCGGTGTGTGGTTTGCTGTTTGCGGTTAGCGGTTTGTGGTTTACTGTTTGCGGTTAGCGTTTCAGGGTTTACTGTTTGGGCTTAGCGGTTTATGGTTTACTGTTTGCGGTTAGCATTTTAGGGTTTACTGTTTGGGGTTAGCAGTTTGGGGTTTACTGTTTGCGGTTAGCGTTTTGGGGTTTACTGTTTGGGCTTAGCGGTTTGGGGTTTACTGTTTGTGATTAGCGGTTTGTCGTTTACTGTTTGCGGTTAGCGTTTTAGGGTTCACTGTTTGGGCTTAGCGGTATGTGGTTTACTGTTTGCGGTTAGCGTTTTAGGGTTTACTGTTTGGGCTTAGCGGTGTGTGGTTTGCTGTTTGCGGTTAGCGGTTTGTGGTTTACTGTTTGCGGTTAGCGTTTTAGGGTTTACTATTTGGGCTTAGCGATTTGTGGTTTACTGTTTGCAGTTAGCGGTTTGTGGTTTACTGTTTACGATTAGCGTTTTAGGGTTTACTATTTGGGCTTAGCGGTTTGTGGTTTACTGTTTGCGGTTAGCGGTTTGTGGTTTACTGTTTACGGTTAGCGTTTTAGGGTTTACTATTTGGGCTTAGCGGTTTGTGGTTTACTGTTTGCAGTTAGCGGTTTGTAGTTTACTGTTTACGATTAGCGTTTTAGGGTTTACTGTTTGGGGTTAGCGGTTTGTGGTTTACTGTTTGCAGTTAGCGGTTTGTGGTTTACTGTTTACGGTTAGCGTTTTAGGGTTTACTATTTGGGCTTAGCGGTTTGTTGTTTATCGTTTGCGGTTAGCGGTTTGTGGTTTACTGTTTACGGTTAGCGTTTTAGGGTTTACTGTTTGGGGTTAGCGGTTTGTGGTTTACTGTTTGCGGTTAGCGGTTTGTGGTTTACTGTTTACGGTTAGCGTTTTAGGGTTTACTATTTGGGCTTAGCGGTTTGTGGTTTACTGTTTGCGGTTAGTGATTTGTGGTTTACTGTTTACGGTTAGCGTTTTAGGGTTTACTGTTTGGGGTTAGCGGTTAGCGGTTTACTGTTTGCAGTTAGCGGTTTGTGGTTTGCTGTTTGCGCTTAGCGTTTAAGGGTTTACTGTTTGGGGTTAGCGGTTTGTGGTTTACTGTTTGCGGTTAGCATTTTAGGGTTTACTGTTTGGGGTTAGCGGTTTGTGGTTTACTGTTTGCGGTTAGCGTTTCAGGGTTTACTGTTTGGGGTTAGCGGTTTGTGGTTTACTGTTTGCGGTTAGCGGTTTGTGGTTTACTGTTTACGGTTAGCATTTTAGGGTTTACTATTTGGGCTTAGCGGTTTGTGGTTTACTGTTTGCAGTTAGCGGTTTGTGGTTTACTGTTTACGATTAGCGTTTTAGGGTTTACTGTTTGGGGTTAGCGGTTTGTGGTTTACTGTTTACGGTTAGCGGTTTGTGGTTTACTGTTTACGGTTAGCGTTTTAGGGTTTACTATTTGGGCTTAGCGGTTTGTGGTTTACTGTTTGCGGTTAGTGATTTGTGGTTTACTGTTTACGGTTAGCGTTTTAGGGTTTACTGTTTGGGGTTACCGGTTTGCGGTTTACTGTTTGCAGTTAGCGGTTTATGGTTTACTGTTTGCGCTTAGCGTTTAAGGGTTTACTGTTTGGGGTTAGCGGTTTGTGGTTTACTGTTTGCGGTTAGCGTTTTAGGGTTTACTGTTTGGGGTTAGCGGTTTGTGGTTTACTGTTTGCGGTTAGCGTTTCAGGGTTTACTGTTTGCGGTTAGCGGTTTGTGGTTTACTGTTTGGGCTTAGCGGTTTGTGGTTTACTGTTTGGGGTTAGCAGTTTGTGGTTTACTGTTTGCGGTTAGCGTTTCAGGGTTTACAGTTAGGGCTTAGCGGTTTGTGGTTTACTGTTTGCGATTAGCGTTTGAGGATTTACTGTTTGGGGTTAGCGGTTTGTGGTTTACTGTTTGCTGTTAGCGTTTTAGGGTTTACTGTTTGCGGTTAGCGGTTTGGGGTTTACTGTTTATGGTTAGCATTTTAGGGTTTACTGTTTTAGCGGTTTGCGGTTAGCGTTTTAGCGTTTTAGGGTTTACTGTTTGCGGTTAGCGGTTTGGGGTTTACTATTTATGGTTAGCATTTTAGGGTTTACTGTTTGGGCTTAGCGGTTTGGGGTTTACTGTTTGCGGTTAGCGTTTTAGGGTTTACTGTTTGGGCTTAGCGGTTTGGGGTTTACTGTTTGCGATTAGCGGTTTGTCGTTTACTGTTTGCGATTAGCGTTTTAGGGTTCACTGTTTGGGCTTAGCGGTTTGTGGTTTACTATTTACGGTTAGCGTTTTAGGGTTTACTGTTTGGCCTTAGCGGTTTGTGGTTTACTGTTTGCGATTAGCGGTTTGTGGTTTACTATTTGCGGTTAGCGTTTCAGGGTTTACTGTTTGGGCTTAACGGTTTATGGTTTACTGTTTGCGGTTAGCGGTTAAGGGTTTACTGTTTGGGCTTAGCGGTTTGGGGTTTACTGTTTGGGGTTAGCGGTTTGTGGTTTACTGTTTATGGTTAGCGTTTTAGGGTTTACTATTTGGGCTTAGCGGTTTGTGGTTTACTGTTTGCAGTTAGCGGTTTGTGGTTTACTGTTTACGGTTAGCGTTTTAGGGTTTACTATTTGGGCTTAGCGGTTTGTGGTTTACTGTTTGCAGTTAGTGGTTTGTGGTTTACTGTTTACGGTTAGCGTTTTAGGGTTTACTATTTGGGCTTAGCGGTTTGTGGTTTACTGTTTGCAGTTAGCGGTTTGTGGTTTACTGTTTACGGTTAGCGTTTTAGGGTTTACTGTTTGGGGTTAGCGGTTTGTGGTTTACTGTTTACGGTTAGCGGTTTGTGGTTTACTGTTTACGGTTAGCGTTTTAGGGTTTACTATTTGGGCTTAGCGGTTTGTGGTTTACTGTCTGCGGTTAGTGATTTGTGGTTTACTGTTTACGGTTAGCGTTTTAGGGTTTACTGTTTGGGGTTAGCGGTTAGCGGTTTACTGTTTGCAGTTAGCGGTTTGTGGTTTGCTGTTTGCGCTTAGCGTTTAAGGGTTTACTGTTTGGGGTTAGCGGTTTGTGGTTTACTGTTTGCGGTTAGCATTTTAGGGTTTACTGTTTGGGGTTAGCGGTTTGTGGTTTACTGTTTGCGGTTAGCGTTTCAGGGTTTACTGTTTGGGGTTAGCGGTTTGTGGTTTACTGTTTGGGCTTAGCGGTTTGTGGTTTACTGTTTGGGGTTAGCGGTTTGTGGTTTACTGTTTACGGTTAGCGTTTCAGGGTTTACTGTTAGGGCTTAGCGGTTTGTGGTTTACTGTTTGCGATTAGCGTTTCAGGGTTTACTGTTTGGGGTTAGCGGTTTGTGGTTTACTGTTTGCGGTTAGCGTTTTAGGGTTTACTGTTTGCGGTTAGCGGTTTGGGGTTTACTGTTTGCAGTTAGCGGTTTGTGGTTTACTGTTTGCAGTTAGCGGTTTGTGGTTTACTGTTTATGGTTAGCGTTTTAGGGTTTACTATTTGGGCTTAGCGGTTTGTGGTTTACTGTTTGCAGTTAGCGGTTTGTGGTTTACTGTTTACGATTAGCGTTTTAGGGTTTACTATTTGGGCTTAGCGGTTTGTGGTTTACTGTTTGCGGTTAGCGGTTTGTGGTTTACTGTTTACGGTTAGCATTTTAGGGTTTACTATTTGGGCTTAGCGGTTTGTGGTTTACTGTTTGCAGTTAGCGGTTTGTGGTTTACTGTTTACGATTAGCGTTTTAGGGTTTACTGTTTGGGGTTAGCGGTTTGTGGTTTACTGTTTACGGTTAGCGGTTTGTGGTTTACTGTTTACGGTTAGCGGTTTGTGGTTTACTGTTTACGGTTAGCGTTTTAGGGTTTACTATTTGGGCTTAGCGGTTTGTGGTTTACTGTTTGCGGTTAGTGATTTGTGGTTTACTGTTTACGGTTAGCGTTTTAGGGTTTACTGTTTGGGGTTACCGGTTTGCGGTTTACTGTTTGCGGTTAGCGGTTTGTGGTTTACTGTTTGCGCTTAGCGTTTAAGGGTTTACTGTTTGGGGTTAGCGGTTTGTGGTTTACTGTTTGCGGTTAGCGTTTTAGGGTTTACTGTTTGGGGTTAGCGGTTTGTGGTTTACTGTTTGCGGTTAGCGTTTCAGGGTTTACTGTTTGGGGTTAGCGGTTTGTGGTTTACTGTTTACGGTTAGCGTTTTAGGGTTTACTGTTTGGGGTTAGCGGTTTATGGTTTACTGTTTGCGGTTAGCGTTTCAGGGTTTACTGTTTGGGGTTAGCGGTTTGTGGTTTACTCTTTGGGCTTAGCAGTTTGTGGTTTACTGTTTGGGTTAGCGGTTTGTGGTTTACTGTTTGTGGTTAGGGTTTCAGGGTTTACTGTTTGGGTTTAGCGGTTTGTGGTTTACTGTTTGCGGTTAGCGTTTCAGGGTTTACTGTTTGGGGTTAGCGGTTTGTGGTTTACTGTTTGCGGTTAGCATTTTAGGGTTTACTGTTTGCGGTTAGCGGATTGGGGTTTACTGTTTACGGTTAGCATTTTAGGGTTTACTGTTTGGGCTTAGCAGTTTGGGGTTTACTGTTTGCGGTTAGCGTTTTGGGGTTTACTGTTTGGGCTTAGCGGTTTGGGGTTTACTGTTTGTGATTAGCGGTTTGTCGTTTACTGTTTGCGGTTAGCGTTTTAGGGTTCACTGTTTGGGCTTAGCGGTATGTGGTTTACTGTTTGCGGTTAGCGTTTTAGGGTTTACTGTTTGGGCTTAGCGGTGTGTGGTTTGCTGTTTGCGGTTAGCGGTTTGTGGTTTACTGTTTGCGGTTAGCGTTTCAGGGTTTACTGTTTGGGCTTAGCGGTTTATGGTTTACTGTTTGCGGTTAGCATTTTAGGGTTTACTGTTTGGGGTTAGCAGTTTGGGGTTTACTGTTTGCGGTTAGCGTTTTGGGGTTTACTGTTTGGGCTTAGCGGTTTGGGGTTTACTGTTTGTGATTAGCGGTTTGTCGTTTACTGTTTGCGGTTAGCGTTTTAGGGTTCACTGTTTGGGCTTAGCGGTATGTGGTTTACTGTTTGCGGTTAGCGTTTTAGGGTTTACTGTTTGGGCTTAGCGGTGTGTGGTTTGCTGTTTGCGGTTAGCGGTTTGTGGTTTACTGTTTGCGGTTAGCGTTTCAGGGTTTACTGTTTGGGCTTAGCGGTTTGTGGTTTACTGTTTGCGGTTAGCATTTTAGGGTTTACTGTTTGGGGTTAGCAGTTTGGGGTTTACTGTTTGCGGTTAGCGTTTCAGGGTTTACAGTTAGGGCTTAGCGGTTTGTGGTTTACTGTTTGCGATTAGCGTTTGAGGATTTACTGTTTGGGGTTAGCGGTTTGTGGTTTACTGTTTGCTGTTAGCGTTTTAGGGTTTACTGTTTGCGGTTAGCGGTTTGGGGTTTACTGTTTATGGTTAGCATTTTAGGGTTTACTGTTTTAGCGGTTTGCGGTTAGCGTTTTAGCGTTTTAGGGTTTACTGTTTGCGGTTAGCGGTTTGGGGTTTACTATTTATGGTTAGCATTTTAGGGTTTACTGTTTGGGCTTAGCGGTTTGGGGTTTACTGTTTGCGGTTAGCGTTTTAGGGTTTACTGTTTGGGCTTAGCGGTTTGGGGTTTACTGTTTGCGATTAGCGGTTTGTCGTTTACTGTTTGCGATTAGCGTTTTAGGGTTCACTGTTTGGGCTTAGCGGTTTGTGGTTTACTATTTACGGTTAGCGTTTTAGGGTTTACTGTTTGGCCTTAGCGGTTTGTGGTTTACTGTTTGCGATTAGCGGTTTGTGGTTTACTATTTGCGGTTAGCGTTTCAGGGTTTACTGTTTGGGCTTAACGGTTTATGGTTTACTGTTTGCGGTTAGCGGTTAAGGGTTTACTGTTTGGGCTTAGCGGTTTGGGGTTTACTGTTTGGGGTTAGCGGTTTGTGGTTTACTGTTTATGGTTAGCGTTTTAGGGTTTACTATTTGGGCTTAGCGGTTTGTGGTTTACTGTTTGCAGTTAGCGGTTTGTGGTTTACTGTTTACGGTTAGCGTTTTAGGGTTTACTATTTGGGCTTAGCGGTTTGTGGTTTACTGTTTGCAGTTAGTGGTTTGTGGTTTACTGTTTACGGTTAGCGTTTTAGGGTTTACTATTTGGGCTTAGCGGTTTGTGGTTTACTGTTTGCAGTTAGCGGTTTGTGGTTTACTGTTTACGGTTAGCGTTTTAGGGTTTACTGTTTGGGGTTAGCGGTTTGTGGTTTACTGTTTACGGTTAGCGGTTTGTGGTTTACTGTTTACGGTTAGCGTTTTAGGGTTTACTATTTGGGCTTAGCGGTTTGTGGTTTACTGTTTGCGGTTAGTGATTTGTGGTTTACTGTTTACGGTTAGCGTTTTAGGGTTTACTGTTTGGGGTTAGCGGTTAGCGGTTTACTGTTTGCAGTTAGCGGTTTGTGGTTTGCTGTTTGCGCTTAGCGTTTAAGGGTTTACTGTTTGGGGTTAGCGGTTTGTGGTTTACTGTTTGCGGTTAGCATTTTAGGGTTTACTGTTTGGGGTTAGCGGTTTGTGGTTTACTGTTTGCGGTTAGCGTTTCAGGGTTTACTGTTTGGGGTTAGCGGTTTGTGGTTTACTGTTTGGGCTTAGCGGTTTGTGGTTTACTGTTTGGGGTTAGCGGTTTGTGGTTTACTGTTTACGGTTAGCGTTTCAGGGTTTACTGTTAGGGCTTAGCGGTTTGTGGTTTACTGTTTGCGATTAGCGTTTCAGGGTTTACTGTTTGGGGTTAGCGGTTTGTGGTTTACTGTTTGCGGTTAGCGTTTTAGGGTTTACTGTTTGCGGTTAGCGGTTTGGGGTTTACTGTTTGCAGTTAGCGGTTTGTGGTTTACTGTTTGCAGTTAGCGGTTTGTGGTTTACTGTTTATGGTTAGCGTTTTAGGGTTTACTATTTGGGCTTAGCGGTTTGTGGTTTACTGTTTGCAGTTAGCGGTTTGTGGTTTACTGTTTACGATTAGCGTTTTAGGGTTTACTATTTGGGCTTAGCGGTTTGTGGTTTACTGTTTGCGGTTAGCGGTTTGTGGTTTACTGTTTACGGTTAGCATTTTAGGGTTTACTATTTGGGCTTAGCGGTTTGTGGTTTACTGTTTGCAGTTAGCGGTTTGTGGTTTACTGTTTACGATTAGCGTTTTAGGGTTTACTGTTTGGGGTTAGCGGTTTGTGGTTTACTGTTTACGGTTAGCGGTTTGTGGTTTACTGTTTACGGTTAGCGGTTTGTGGTTTACTGTTTACGGTTAGCGTTTTAGGGTTTACTATTTGGGCTTAGCGGTTTGTGGTTTACTGTTTGCGGTTAGTGATTTGTGGTTTACTGTTTACGGTTAGCGTTTTAGGGTTTACTGTTTGGGGTTACCGGTTTGCGGTTTACTGTTTGCAGTTAGCGGTTTGTGGTTTACTGTTTGCGCTTAGCGTTTAAGGGTTTACTGTTTGGGGTTAGCGGTTTGTGGTTTACTGTTTGCGGTTAGCGTTTTAGGGTTTACTGTTTGGGGTTAGCGGTTTGTGGTTTACTGTTTGCGGTTAGCGTTTCAGGGTTTACTGTTTACGGTTAGCGTTTTAGGGTTTACTGTTTGGGGTTAGCGGTTTATGGTTTACTGTTTGCGGTTAGCGTTTCAGGGTTTACTGTTTGGGGTTAGCGGTTTGTGGTTTACTCTTTGGGCTTAGCAGTTTGTGGTTTACTGTTTGGGTTAGCGGTTTGTGGTTTACTGTTTGTGGTTAGGGTTTCAGGGTTTACTGTTTGGGTTTAGCGGTTTGTGGTTTACTGTTTGCGGTTAGCGTTTCAGGGTTTACTGTTTGGGGTTAGCGGTTTGTGGTTTACTGTTTGCGGTTAGCATTTTAGGGTTTACTGTTTGCGGTTAGCGGATTGGGGTTTACTGTTTACGGTTAGCATTTTAGGGTTTACTGTTTGGGCTTAGCAGTTTGGGGTTTACTGTTTGCGGTTAGCGTTTTGGGGTTTACTGTTTGGGCTTAGCGGTTTGGGGTTTACTGTTTGTGATTAGCGGTTTGTCGTTTACTATTTGCGGTTAGCGTTTTAGGGTTCACTGTTTGGGCTTAGCGGTATGTGGTTTACTGTTTGCGGTTAGCGTTTTAGGGTTTACTGTTTGGGCTTAGCGGTGTGTGGTTTGCTGTTTGCGGTTAGCGGTTTGTGGTTTACTGTTTGCGGTTAGCGTTTCAGGGTTTACTGTTTGGGCTTAGCGGTTTATGGTTTACTGTTTGCGGTTAGCATTTTAGGGTTTACTGTTTGGGGTTAGCAGTTTGGGGTTTACTGTTTGCGGTTAGCGTTTTGGGGTTTACTGTTTGGGCTTAGCGGTTTGGGGTTTACTGTTTGTGATTAGCGGTTTGTCGTTTACTGTTTGCGGTTAGCGTTTTAGGGTTCACTGTTTGGGCTTAGCGGTATGTGGTTTACTGTTTGCGGTTAGCGTTTTAGGGTTTACTGTTTGGGCTTAGCGGTGTGTGGTTTGCTGTTTGCGGTTAGCGGTTTGTGGTTTACTGTTTGCGGTTAGCGTTTCAGGGTTTACTGTTTGGGCTTAGCGGTTTATGGTTTACTGTTTGCGGTTAGCATTTTAGGGTTTACTGTTTGGGGTTAGCAGTTTGGGGTTTACTGTTTGCGGTTAGCGTTTTAGGGTTTACTGTTTGGGCTTAGCGGTTTGTGGTTTACTGTTTGCGGTTAGCGTTTTAGGGTTTACTGTTTGCGGTTAGCGGTTTGTGGATTACTGTTTGCGGTTAGCGTTTCAGGGTTTACTGTTTGCGGTTAGCAGTTTGTGGTTTACTTTTTGCGGTTAGCGTTTTAGGGTTTACTGTTTGGGCTTAGCGGTTTGTGGTTTACTGTTTGTAGTTAGCGGATTGTGGTTTACTGTTTACGATTAGCGTTTTAGGGTTTACTGTTTGGGGTTAGCGGTTTGTGGTTTACTGTTTACGGTTAGCGTTTTAGGGTTTACTATTTGGGCTTAGCGATTTGTGGTTTACTGTTTGCAGTTAGCGGTTTGTGGTTTACTGTTTACGATTAGCGTTTTAGGGTTTACTATTTGGGCTTAGCGGTTTGTGGTTTACTGTTTGCGGTTAGCGGTTTGTGGTTTACTGTTTATGGTTAGCGTTTTAGGGTTTACTATTTGGGCTTAGCGGTTTGTGGTTTACTGTTTGCAGTTAGCGGTTTGTGGTTTACTGTTTACGATTAGCGTTTTAGGGTTTACTGTTTGGGGTTAGCGGTTTGTGGTTTACTGTTTGCAGTTAGCGGTTTGTGGTTTACTGTTTACGGTTAGCGTTTTAGGGTTTACTATTTGGGCTTAGCGGTTTGTGGTTTACTGTTTGCGGTTAGCGGTTTGTGGTTTACTGTTTACGGTTAGCGTTTTAGGGTTTACTGTTTGGGGTTAGCGGTTTGTGGTTTACTGTTTACGGTTAGCGGTTTGTGGTTTACTGTTTACGGTTAGCGTTTTAGGGTTTACTATTTGGGCTTAGCGGTTTGTGGTTTACTGTTTGCGGTTAGTGATTTGTGGTTTACTGTTTACGGTTAGCGTTTTAGGGTTTACTGTTTGGGGTTAGCGGTTAGCGGTTTACTGTTTGCAGTTAGCGGTTTGTGGTTTGCTGTTTGCGCTTAGCGTTTAAGGGTTTACTGTTTGGGGTTAGCGGTTTGTGGTTTACTGTTTGCGGTTAGCATTTTAGGGTTTACTGTTTGGGGTTAGCGGTTTGTGGTTTACTGTTTGCGGTTAGCGTTTCAGGGTTTACTGTTTGGGGTTAGCGGTTTGTGGTTTACTGTTTGGGCTTAGCGGTTTGTGGTTTACTGTTTGGGGTTAGCGGTTTGTGGTTTACTGTTTACGGTTAGCGTTTCAGGGTTTACTGTTAGGGCTTAGCGGTTTGTGGTTTACTGTTTGCGATTAGCGTTTCAGGGTTTACTGTTTGGGGTTAGCGGTTTGTGGTTTACTGTTTGCGGTTAGCGTTTTAGGGTTTACTGTTTGCGGTTAGCGGTTTGGGGTTTACTGTTTGCAGTTAGCGGTTTGTGGTTTACTGTTTGCAGTTAGCGGTTTGTGGTTTACTGTTTATGGTTAGCGTTTTAGGGTTTACTATTTGGGCTTAGCGGTTTGTGGTTTACTGTTTGCAGTTAGCGGTTTGTGGTTTACTGTTTACGATTAGCGTTTTAGGGTTTACTATTTGGGCTTAGCGGTTTGTGGTTTACTGTTTGCGGTTAGCGGTTTGTGGTTTACTGTTTACGGTTAGCATTTTAGGGTTTACTATTTGGGCTTAGCGGTTTGTGGTTTACTGTTTGCAGTTAGCGGTTTGTGGTTTACTGTTTACGATTAGCGTTTTAGGGTTTACTGTTTGGGGTTAGCGGTTTGTGGTTTACTGTTTACGGTTAGCGGTTTGTGGTTTACTGTTTACGGTTAGCGGTTTGTGGTTTACTGTTTACGGTTAGCGTTTTAGGGTTTACTATTTGGGCTTAGCGGTTTGTGGTTTACTGTTTGCGGTTAGTGATTTGTGGTTTACTGTTTACGGTTAGCGTTTTAGGGTTTACTGTTTGGGGTTACCGGTTTGCGGTTTACTGTTTGCAGTTAGCGGTTTGTGGTTTACTGTTTGCGCTTAGCGTTTAAGGGTTTACTGTTTGGGGTTAGCGGTTTGTGGTTTACTGTTTGCGGTTAGCGTTTTAGGGTTTACTGTTTGGGGTTAGCGGTTTGTGGTTTACTGTTTGCGGTTAGCGTTTCAGGGTTTACTGTTTGGGGTTAGCGGTTTGTGGTTTACTGTTTACGGTTAGCGTTTTAGGGTTTACTGTTTGGGGTTAGCGGTTTATGGTTTACTGTTTGCGGTTAGCGTTTCAGGGTTTACTGTTTGGGGTTAGCGGTTTGTGGTTTACTCTTTGGGCTTAGCAGTTTGTGGTTTACTGTTTGGGTTAGCGGTTTGTGGTTTACTGTTTGTGGTTAGCGTTTCAGGGTTTACTGTTTGGGTTTAGCGGTTTGTGGTTTACTGTTTACGATTAGCGTTTTAGGGTTTACTGTTTGGGGTTAGCGGTTTGTGGTTTACTGTTTGCAGTTAGCGGTTTGTGGTTTACTGTTTACGGTTAGCGTTTTAGGGTTTACTATTTGGGCTTAGCGGTTTGTGGTTTACTGTTTGCGGTTAGCGGTTTGTGGTTTACTGTTTACGGTTAGCGTTTTAGGGTTTACTGTTTGGGGTTAGCGGTTTGTGGTTTACTGTTTACGGTTAGCGGTTTGTGGTTTACTGTTTACGGTTAGCGTTTTAGGGTTTACTATTTGGGCTTAGCGGTTTGTGGTTTACTGTTTGCGGTTAGTGATTTGTGGTTTACTGTTTACGGTTAGCGTTTTAGGGTTTACTGTTTGGGGTTAGCGGTTAGCGGTTTACTGTTTGCAGTTAGCGGTTTGTGGTTTGCTGTTTGCGCTTAGCGTTTAAGGGTTTACTGTTTGGGGTTAGCGGTTTGTGGTTTACTGTTTGCGGTTAGCATTTTAGGGTTTACTGTTTGGGGTTAGCGGTTTGTGGTTTACTGTTTGCGGTTAGCGTTTCAGGGTTTACTGTTTGGGGTTAGCGGTTTGTGGTTTACTGTTTGCGGTTAGCGGTTTGTGGTTTACTGTTTACGGTTAGCATTTTAGGGTTTACTATTTGGGCTTAGCGGTTTGTGGTTTACTGTTTGCAGTTAGCGGTTTGTGGTTTACTGTTTACGATTAGCGTTTTAGGGTTTACTGTTTGGGGTTAGCGGTTTGTGGTTTACTGTTTACGGTTAGCGGTTTGTGGTTTACTGTTTACGGTTAGCGTTTTAGGGTTTACTATTTGGGCTTAGCGGTTTGTGGTTTACTGTTTGCGGTTAGTGATTTGTGGTTTACTGTTTACGGTTAGCGTTTTAGGGTTTACTGTTTGGGGTTACCGGTTTGCGGTTTACTGTTTGCAGTTAGCGGTTTATGGTTTACTGTTTGCGCTTAGCGTTTAAGGGTTTACTGTTTGGGGTTAGCGGTTTGTGGTTTACTGTTTGCGGTTAGCGTTTTAGGGTTTACTGTTTGGGGTTAGCGGTTTGTGGTTTACTGTTTGCGGTTAGCGTTTCAGGGTTTACTGTTTGCGGTTAGCGGTTTGTGGTTTACTGTTTGGGCTTAGCGGTTTGTGGTTTACTGTTTGGGGTTAGCAGTTTGTGGTTTACTGTTTGCGGTTAGCGTTTCAGGGTTTACAGTTAGGGCTTAGCGGTTTGTGGTTTACTGTTTGCGATTAGCGTTTGAGGATTTACTGTTTGGGGTTAGCGGTTTGTGGTTTACTGTTTGCGGTTAGCGTTTTAGGGTTTACTGTTTGCGGTTAGCGGTTTGGGGTTTACTGTTTATGGTTAGCATTTTAGGGTTTACTGTTTTAGCGGTTTGCGGTTAGCGTTTTAGCGTTTTAGGGTTTACTGTTTGCGGTTAGCGGTTTGGGGTTTACTATTTATGGTTAGCATTTTAGGGTTTACTGTTTGGGCTTAGCGGTTTGGGGTTTACTGTTTGCGGTTAGCGTTTTAGGGTTTACTGTTTGGGCTTAGCGGTTTGGGGTTTACTGTTTGCGATTAGCGGTTTGTCGTTTACTGTTTGCGATTAGCGTTTTAGGGTTCACTGTTTGGGCTTAGCGGTTTGTGGTTTACTATTTACGGTTAGCGTTTTAGGGTTTACTGTTTGGCCTTAGCGGTTTGTGGTTTACTGTTTGCGATTAGCGGTTTGTGGTTTACTATTTGCGGTTAGCGTTTCAGGGTTTACTGTTTGGGCTTAACGGTTTATGGTTTACTGTTTGCGGTTAGCGGTTAAGGGTTTACTGTTTGGGCTTAGCGGTTTGGGGTTTACTGTTTGGGGTTAGCGGTTTGTGGTTTACTGTTTATGGTTAGCGTTTTAGGGTTTACTATTTGGGCTTAGCGGTTTGTGGTTTACTGTTTGCAGTTAGCGGTTTGTGGTTTACTGTTTACGGTTAGCGTTTTAGGGTTTACTATTTGGGCTTAGCGGTTTGTGGTTTACTGTTTGCAGTTAGTGGTTTGTGGTTTACTGTTTACGGTTAGCGTTTTAGGGTTTACTATTTGGGCTTAGCGGTTTGTGGTTTACTGTTTGCAGTTAGCGGTTTGTGGTTTACTGTTTACGGTTAGCGTTTTAGGGTTTACTGTTTGGGGTTAGCGGTTTGTGGTTTACTGTTTACGGTTAGCGGTTTGTGGTTTACTGTTTACGGTTAGCGTTTTAGGGTTTACTATTTGGGCTTAGCGGTTTGTGGTTTACTGTTTGCGGTTAGTGATTTGTGGTTTACTGTTTACGGTTAGCGTTTTAGGGTTTACTGTTTGGGGTTAGCGGTTAGCGGTTTACTGTTTGCAGTTAGCGGTTTGTGGTTTGCTGTTTGCGCTTAGCGTTTAAGGGTTTACTGTTTGGGGTTAGCGGTTTGTGGTTTACTGTTTGCGGTTAGCATTTTAGGGTTTACTGTTTGGGGTTAGCGGTTTGTGGTTTACTGTTTGCGGTTAGCGTTTCAGGGTTTACTGTTTGGGGTTAGCGGTTTGTGGTTTACTGTTTGGGCTTAGCGGTTTGTGGTTTACTGTTTGGGGTTAGCGGTTTGTGGTTTACTGTTTACGGTTAGCGTTTCAGGGTTTACTGTTAGGGCTTAGCGGTTTGTGGTTTACTGTTTGCGATTAGCGTTTCAGGGTTTACTGTTTGGGGTTAGCGGTTTGTGGTTTACTGTTTGCGGTTAGCGTTTTAGGGTTTACTGTTTGCGGTTAGCGGTTTGGGGTTTACTGTTTGCAGTTAGCGGTTTGTGGTTTACTGTTTGCAGTTAGCGGTTTGTGGTTTACTGTTTATGGTTAGCGTTTTAGGGTTTACTATTTGGGCTTAGCGGTTTGTGGTATACTGTTTGCAGTTAGCGGTTTGTGGTTTACTGTTTACGATTAGCGTTTTAGGGTTTACTATTTGGGCTTAGCGGTTTGTGGTTTACTGTTTGCGGTTAGCGGTTTGTGGTTTACTGTTTACGGTTAGCATTTTAGGGTTTACTATTTGGGCTTAGCGGTTTGTGGTTTACTGTTTGCAGTTAGCGGTTTGTGGTTTACTGTTTACGATTAGCGTTTTAGGGTTTACTGTTTGGGGTTAGCGGTTTGTGGTTTACTGTTTACGGTTAGCGGTTTGTGGTTTACTGTTTACGGTTAGCGGTTTGTGGTTTACTGTTTACGGTTAGCGTTTTAGGGTTTACTATTTGGGCTTAGCGGTTTGTGGTTTACTGTTTGCGGTTAGTGATTTGTGGTTTACTGTTTACGGTTAGCGTTTTAGGGTTTACTGTTTGGGGTTACCGGTTTGCGGTTTACTGTTTGCAGTTAGCGGTTTGTGGTTTACTGTTTGCGCTTAGCGTTTAAGGGTTTACTGTTTGGGGTTAGCGGTTTGTGGTTTACTGTTTGCGGTTAGCGTTTTAGGGTTTACTGTTTGGGGTTAGCGGTTTGTGGTTTACTGTTTGCGGTTAGCGTTTCAGGGTTTACTGTTTGGGGTTAGCGGTTTGTGGTTTACTGTTTACGGTTAGCGTTTTAGGGTTTACTGTTTGGGGTTAGCGGTTTATGGTTTACTGTTTGCGGTTAGCGTTTCAGGGTTTACTGTTTGGGGTTAGCGGTTTGTGGTTTACTGTTTGCGGTTAGCGTTTTGGGGTTTACTGTTTGCGGTTAGCGTTTTGGGGTTTACTGTTTGGGCTTAGCGGTTTGGGGTTTACTGTTTGTGATTAGCGGTTTGTCGTTTACTGTTTGCGGTTAGCGTTTTAGGGTTCACTGTTTGGGCTTAGCGGTATGTGGTTTACTGTTTGCGGTTAGCGTTTTAGGGTTTACTGTTTGGGCTTAGCGGTGTGTGGTTTGCTGTTTGCGGTTAGCGGTTTGTGGTTTACTGTTTGCGGTTAGCGTTTCAGGGTTTACTGTTTGGGCTTAGCGGTTTATGGTTTACTGTTTGCGGTTAGCATTTTAGGGTTTACTGTTTGGGGTTAGCAGTTTGGGGTTTACTGTTTGCGGTTAGCGTTTTGGGGTTTACTGTTTGGGCTTAGCGGTTTGGGGTTTACTGTTTGTGATTAGCGGTTTGTCGTTTACTGTTTGCGGTTAGCGTTTTAGGGTTCACTGTTTGGGCTTAGCGGTATGTGGTTTACTGTTTGCGGTTAGCGTTTTAGGGTTTACTGTTTGGGCTTAGCGGTGTGTGGTTTGCTGTTTGCGGTTAGCGGTTTGTGGTTTACTGTTTGCGGTTAGCGTTTCAGGGTTTACTGTTTGGGCTTAGCGGTTTATGGTTTACTGTTTGCGGTTAGCATTTTAGGGTTTACTGTTTGGGGTTAGCAGTTTGGGGTTTACTGTTTGCGGTTAGCGTTTTAGGGTTTACTGTTTGGGCTTAGCGGTTTGTGGTTTACTGTTTGCGGTTAGCGTTTTAGGGTTTACTGTTTGCGGTTAGCGGTTTGTGGATTACTGTTTGCGGTTAGCGTTTCAGGGTTTACTGTTTGCGGTTAGCAGTTTGTGGTTTACTTTTTGCGGTTAGCGTTTTAGGGTTTACTGTTTGTAGTTAGCGGATTGTGGTTTACTGTTTACGATTAGCGTTTTAGGGTTTACTGTTTGGGGTTAGCGGTTTGTGGTTTACTGTTTACGGTTAGCGTTTTAGGGTTTACTATTTGGGCTTAGCGATTTGTGGTTTACTGTTTGCAGTTAGCGGTTTGTGGTTTACTGTTTACGATTAGCGTTTTAGGGTTTACTATTTGGGCTTAGCGGTTTGTGGTTTACTGTTTGCGGTTAGCGGTTTGTGGTTTACTGTTTATGGTTAGCGTTTTAGGGTTTACTATTTGGGCTTAGCGGTTTGTGGTTTACTGTTTGCAGTTAGCGGTTTGTGGTTTACTATTTACGATTAGCGTTTTAGGGTTTACTGTTTGGGGTTAGCGGTTTGTGGTTTACTGTTTGCAGTTAGCGGTTTGTGGTTTACTGTTTACGGTTAGCGTTTTAGGGTTTACTATTTGGGCTTAGCGGTTTGTGGTTTACTGTTTGCGGTTAGCGGTTTGTGGTTTACTGTTTACGGTTAGCGTTTTAGGGTTTACTGTTTGGGGTTAGCGGTTTGTGGTTTACTGTTTACGGTTAGCGGTTTGTGGTTTACTGTTTACGGTTAGCGTTTTAGGGTTTACTATTTGGGCTTAGCGGTTTGTGGTTTACTGTTTGCGGTTAGTGATTTGTGGTTTACTGTTTACGGTTAGCGTTTTAGGGTTTACTGTTTGGGGTTAGCGGTTAGCGGTTTACTGTTTGCAGTTAGCGGTTTGTGGTTTGCTGTTTGCGCTTAGCGTTTAAGGGTTTACTGTTTGGGGTTAGCGGTTTGTGGTTTACTGTTTGCGGTTAGCATTTTAGGGTTTACTGTTTGGGGTTAGCGGTTTGTGGTTTACTGTTTGCGGTTAGCGTTTCAGGGTTTACTGTTTGGGGTTAGCGGTTTGTGGTTTACTGTTTGGGCTTAGCGGTTTGTGGTTTACTGTTTGGGGTTAGCGGTTTGTGGTTTACTGTTTACGGTTAGCGTTTCAGGGTTTACTGTTAGGGCTTAGCGGTTTGTGGTTTACTGTTTGCGATTAGCGTTTCAGGGTTTACTGTTTGGGGTTAGCGGTTTGTGGTTTACTGTTTGCGGTTAGCGTTTTAGGGTTTACTGTTTGCGGTTAGCGGTTTGGGGTTTACTGTTTGCAGTTAGCGGTTTGTGGTTTACTGTTTGCAGTTAGCGGTTTGTGGTTTACTGTTTATGGTTAGCGTTTTAGGGTTTACTATTTGGGCTTAGCGGTTTGTGGTTTACTGTTTGCAGTTAGCGGTTTGTGGTTTACTGTTTACGATTAGCGTTTTAGGGTTTACTATTTGGGCTTAGCGGTTTGTGGTTTACTGTTTGCGGTTAGCGGTTTGTGGTTTACTGTTTACGGTTAGCATTTTAGGGTTTACTATTTGGGCTTAGCGGTTTGTGGTTTACTGTTTGCAGTTAGCGGTTTGTGGTTTACTGTTTACGATTAGCGTTTTAGGGTTTACTGTTTGGGGTTAGCGGTTTGTGGTTTACTGTTTACGGTTAGCGGTTTGTGGTTTACTGTTTACGGTTAGCGGTTTGTGGTTTACTGTTTACGGTTAGCGTTTTAGGGTTTACTATTTAGGCTTAGCGGTTTGTGGTTTACTGTTTGCGGTTAGTGATTTGTGGTTTACTGTTTACGGTTAGCGTTTTAGGGTTTACTGTTTGGGGTTACCGGTTTGCGGTTTACTGTTTGCAGTTAGCGGTTTGTGGTTTACTGTTTGCGCTTAGCGTTTAAGGGTTTACTGTTTGGGGTTAGCGGTTTGTGGTTTACTGTTTGCGGTTAGCGTTTTAGGGTTTACTGTTTGGGGTTAGCGGTTTGTGGTTTACTGTTTGCGGTTAGCGTTTCAGGGTTTACTGTTTGGGGTTAGCGGTTTGTGGTTTACTGTTTACGGTTAGCGTTTTAGGGTTTACTGTTTGGGGTTAGCGGTTTATGGTTTACTGTTTGCGGTTAGCGTTTCAGGGTTTACTGTTTGGGGTTAGCGGTTTGTGGTTTACTCTTTGGGCTTAGCAGTTTGTGGTTTACTGTTTGGGTTAGCGGTTTGTGGTTTACTGTTTGTGGTTAGCGTTTCAGGGTTTACTGTTTGGGTTTAGCGGTTTGTGGTTTACTGTTTGCAGTTAGCGGTTTGTGGTTTACTGTTTACGATTAGCGTTTTAGTGTTTACTGTTTGGGGTTAGCGGTTTGTGGTTTACTGTTTGCAGTTAGCGGTTTGTGGTTTACTGTTTACGGTTAGCGTTTTAGGGTTTACTATTTGGGCTTAGCGGTTTGTGGTTTACTGTTTGCGGTTAGCGGTTTGTGGTTTACTGTTTACGGTTAGCGTTTTAGGGTTTACTGTTTGGGGTTAGCGGTTTGTGGTTTACTGTTTACGGTTAGCGGTTTGTGGTTTACTGTTTACGGTTAGCGTTTTAGGGTTTACTATTTGGGCTTAGCGGTTTGTGGTTTACTGTTTGCGGTTAGTGATTTGTGGTTTACTGTTTACGGTTAGCGTTTTAGGGTTTACTGTTTGGGGTTAGCGGTTAGCGGTTTACTGTTTGCATTTAGCGGTTTGTGGTTTGCTGTTTGCGCTTAGCGTTTAAGGGTTTACTGTTTGGGGTTAGCGGTTTGTGGTTTACTGTTTGCGGTTAGCATTTTAGGGTTTACTGTTTGGGGTTAGCGGTTTGTGGTTTACTGTTTGCGGTTAGCGTTTCAGGGTTTACTGTTTGGGGTTAGCGGTTTGTGGTTTACTGTTTGCGGTTAGCGGTTTGTGGTTTACTGTTTACGGTTAGCATTTTAGGGTTTACTATTTGGGCTTAGCGGTTTGTGGTTTACTGTTTGCAGTTAGCGGTTTGTGGTTTACTGTTTACGATTAGCGTTTTAGGGTTTACTGTTTGGGGTTAGCGGTTTGTGGTTTACTGTTTACGGTTAGCGGTTTGTGGTTTACTGTTTACGGTTAGCGTTTTAGGGTTTACTATTTGGGCTTAGCGGTTTGTGGTTTACTGTTTGCGGTTAGTGATTTGTGGTTTACTGTTTACGGTTAGCGTTTTAGGGTTTACTGTTTGGGGTTACCGGTTTGCGGTTTACTGTTTGCAGTTAGCGGTTTATGGTTTACTGTTTGCGCTTAGCGTTTAAGGGTTTACTGTTTGGGGTTAGCGGTTTGTGGTTTACTGTTTGCGGTTAGCGTTTTAGGGTTTACTGTTTGGGCTTAGCGGTTTGTGGTTTACTGTTTGCGGTTAGCGTTTTAGGGTTTACTGTTTGCGGTTAGCGGTTTGTGGATTACTGTTTGCGGTTAGCGTTTCAGGGTTTACTGTTTGCGGTTAGCAGTTTGTGGTTTACTTTTTGCGGTTAGCGTTTTAGGGTTTACTGTTTGGGCTTAGCGGTTTGTGGTTTACTGTTTGTAGTTAGCGGATTGTGGTTTACTGTTTACGATTAGCGTTTTAGGGTTTACTGTTTGGGGTTAGCGGTTTGTGGTTTACTGTTTACGGTTAGCGTTTTAGGGTTTACTATTTGGGCTTAGCGATTTGTGGTTTACTGTTTGCAGTTAGCGGTTTGTGGTTTACTATTTGGGCTTAGCGGTTTGTGGTTTACTGTTTGCGGTTAGCGGTTTGTGGTTTACTGTTTATGGTTAGCGTTTTAGGGTTTACTATTTGGGCTTAGCGGTTTGTGGTTTACTGTTTGCAGTTAGCGGTTTGTGGTTTACTGTTTACGATTAGCGTTTTAGGGTTTACTGTTTGGGGTTAGCGGTTTGTGGTTTACTGTTTGCAGTTAGCGGTTTGTGGTTTACTGTTTACGGTTAGCGTTTTAGGGTTTACTATTTGGGCTTAGCGGTTTGTGGTTTACTGTTTGCGGTTAGCGGTTTGTGGTTTACTGTTTACGGTTAGCGTTTTAGGGTTTACTGTTTGGGGTTAGCGGTTTGTGGTTTACTGTTTACGGTTAGCGGTTTGTGGTTTACTGTTTACGGTTAGCGTTTTAGGGTTTACTATTTGGGCTTAGCGGTTTGTGGTTTACTGTTTGCGGTTAGTGATTTGTGGTTTACTGTTTACGGTTAGCGTTTTAGGGTTTACTGTTTGGGGTTAGCGGTTAGCGGTTTACTGTTTGCAGTTAGCGGTTTGTGGTTTGCTGTTTGCGCTTAGCGTTTAAGGGTTTACTGTTTGGGGTTAGCGGTTTGTGGTTTACTGTTTGCGGTTAGCATTTTAGGGTTTACTGTTTGGGGTTAGCGGTTTGTGGTTTACTGTTTGCGGTTAGCGTTTCAGGGTTTACTGTTTGGGGTTAGCGGTTTGTGGTTTACTGTTTGGGCTTAGCGGTTTGTGGTTTACTGTTTGGGGTTAGCGGTTTGTGGTTTACTGTTTACGGTTAGCGTTTCAGGGTTTACTGTTAGGGCTTAGCGGTTTGTGGTTTACTGTTTGCGATTAGCGTTTCAGGGTTTACTGTTTGGGGTTAGCGGTTTGTGGTTTACTGTTTGCGGTTAGCGTTTTAGGGTTTACTGTTTGCGGTTAGCGGTTTGGGGTTTACTGTTTGCAGTTAGCGGTTTGTGGTTTACTGTTTGCAGTTAGCGGTTTGTGGTTTACTGTTTATGGTTAGCGTTTTAGGGTTTACTATTTGGGCTTAGCGGTTTGTGGTTTACTGTTTGCAGTTAGCGGTTTGTGGTTTACTGTTTACGATTAGCGTTTTAGGGTTTACTATTTGGGCTTAGCGGTTTGTGGTTTACTGTTTGCGGTTAGCGGTTTGTGGTTTACTGTTTACGGTTAGCATTTTAGGGTTTACTATTTGGGCTTAGCGGTTTGTGGTTTACTGTTTGCAGTTAGCGGTTTGTGGTTTACTGTTTACGATTAGCGTTTTAGGGTTTACTGTTTGGGGTTAGCGGTTTGTGGTTTACTGTTTACGGTTAGCGGTTTGTGGTTTACTGTTTACGGTTAGCGGTTTGTGGTTTACTGTTTACGGTTAGCGTTTTAGGGTTTACTATTTAGGCTTAGCGGTTTGTGGTTTACTGTTTGCGGTTAGTGATTTGTGGTTTACTGTTTACGGTTAGCGTTTTAGGGTTTACTGTTTGGGGTTACCGGTTTGCGGTTTACTGTTTGCAGTTAGCGGTTTGTGGTTTACTGTTTGCGCTTAGCGTTTAAGGGTTTACTGTTTGGGGTTAGCGGTTTGTGGTTTACTGTTTGCGGTTAGCGTTTTAGGGTTTACTGTTTGGGGTTAGCGGTTTGTGGTTTACTGTTTGCGGTTAGCGTTTCAGGGTTTACTGTTTGGGGTTAGCGGTTTGTGGTTTACTGTTTACGGTTAGCGTTTTAGGGTTTACTGTTTGGGGTTAGCGGTTTATGGTTTACTGTTTGCGGTTAGCGTTTCAGGGTTTACTGTTTGGGGTTAGCGGTTTGTGGTTTACTCTTTGGGCTTAGCAGTTTGTGGTTTACTGTTTGGGTTAGCGGTTTGTGGTTTACTGTTTGTGGTTAGCGTTTCAGGGTTTACTGTTTGGGTTTAGCGGTTTGTGGTTTACTGTTTGCAGTTAGCGGTTTGTGGTTTACTGTTTACGATTAGCGTTTTAGTGTTTACTGTTTGGGGTTAGCGGTTTGTGGTTTACTGTTTGCAGTTAGCGGTTTGTGGTTTACTGTTTACGGTTAGCGTTTTAGGGTTTACTATTTGGGCTTAGCGGTTTGTGGTTTACTGTTTGCGGTTAGCGGTTTGTGGTTTACTGTTTACGGTTAGCGTTTTAGGGTTTACTGTTTGGGGTTAGCGGTTTGTGGTTTACTGTTTACGGTTAGCGGTTTGTGGTTTACTGTTTACGGTTAGCGTTTTAGGGTTTACTATTTGGGCTTAGCGGTTTGTGGTTTACTGTTTGCGGTTAGTGATTTGTGGTTTACTGTTTACGGTTAGCGTTTTAGGGTTTACTGTTTGGGGTTAGCGGTTAGCGGTTTACTGTTTGCATTTAGCGGTTTGTGGTTTGCTGTTTGCGCTTAGCGTTTAAGGGTTTACTGTTTGGGGTTAGCGGTTTGTGGTTTACTGTTTGCGGTTAGCATTTTAGGGTTTACTGTTTGGGGTTAGCGGTTTGTGGTTTACTGTTTGCGGTTAGCGTTTCAGGGTTTACTGTTTGGGGTTAGCGGTTTGTGGTTTACTGTTTGCGGTTAGCGGTTTGTGGTTTACTGTTTACGGTTAGCATTTTAGGGTTTACTATTTGGGCTTAGCGGTTTGTGGTTTACTGTTTGCAGTTAGCGGTTTGTGGTTTACTGTTTACGATTAGCGTTTTAGGGTTTACTGTTTGGGGTTAGCGGTTTGTGGTTTACTGTTTACGGTTAGCGGTTTGTGGTTTACTGTTTACGGTTAGCGTTTTAGGGTTTACTATTTGGGCTTAGCGGTTTGTGGTTTACTGTTTGCGGTTAGTGATTTGTGGTTTACTGTTTACGGTTAGCGTTTTAGGGTTTACTGTTTGGGGTTACCGGTTTGCGGTTTACTGTTTGCAGTTAGCGGTTTATGGTTTACTGTTTGCGCTTAGCGTTTAAGGGTTTACTGTTTGGGGTTAGCGGTTTGTGGTTTACTGTTTGCGGTTAGCGTTTTAGGGTTTACTGTTTGGGGTTAGCGGTTTGTGGTTTACTGTTTGCGGTTAGCGTTTCAGGGTTTACTGTTTGCGGTTAGCGGTTTGTGGTTTACTGTTTGGGCTTAGCGGTTTGTGGTTTACTGTTTGGGGTTAGCAGTTTGTGGTTTACTGTTTGCGGTTAGCGTTTCAGGGTTTACAGTTAGGGCTTAGCGGTTTGTGGTTTACTGTTTGCGATTAGCGTTTGAGGATTTACTGTTTGGGGTTAGCGGTTTGTGGTTTACTGTTTGCGGTTAGCGTTTTAGGGTTTACTGTTTGCGGTTAGCGGTTTGGGGTTTACTGTTTATGGTTAGCATTTTAGGGTTTACTGTTTTAGCGGTTTGCGGTTAGCGTTTTAGCGTTTTAGGGTTTACTGTTTGCGGTTAGCGGTTTGGGGTTTACTATTTATGGTTAGCATTTTAGGGTTTACTGTTTGGGCTTAGCGGTTTGGGGTTTACTGTTTGCGGTTAGCGTTTTAGGGTTTACTGTTTGGGCTTAGCGGTTTGGGGTTTACTGTTTGCGATTAGCGGTTTGTCGTTTACTGTTTGCGATTAGCGTTTTAGGGTTCACTGTTTGGGCTTAGCGGTTTGTGGTTTACTATTTACGGTTAGCGTTTTAGGGTTTACTGTTTGGCCTTAGCGGTTTGTGGTTTACTGTTTGCGATTAGCGGTTTGTGGTTTACTATTTGCGGTTAGCGTTTCAGGGTTTACTGTTTGGGCTTAACGGTTTATGGTTTACTGTTTGCGGTTAGCGGTTAAGGGTTTACTGTTTGGGCTTAGCGGTTTGGGGTTTACTGTTTGGGGTTAGCGGTTTGTGGTTTACTGTTTATGGTTAGCGTTTTAGGGTTTACTATTTGGGCTTAGCGGTTTGTGGTTTACTGTTTGCAGTTAGCGGTTTGTGGTTTACTGTTTACGGTTAGCGTTTTAGGGTTTACTATTTGGGCTTAGCGGTTTGTGGTTTACTGTTTGCAGTTAGTGGTTTGTGGTTTACTGTTTACGGTTAGCGTTTTAGGGTTTACTATTTGGGCTTAGCGGTTTGTGGTTTACTGTTTGCAGTTAGCGGTTTGTGGTTTACTGTTTACGGTTAGCGTTTTAGGGTTTACTGTTTGGGGTTAGCGGTTTGTGGTTTACTGTTTACGGTTAGCGGTTTGTGGTTTACTGTTTACGGTTAGCGTTTTAGGGTTTACTATTTGGGCTTAGCGGTTTGTGGTTTACTGTTTGCGGTTAGTGATTTGTGGTTTACTGTTTACGGTTAGCGTTTTAGGGTTTACTGTTTGGGGTTAGCGGTTAGCGGTTTACTGTTTGCAGTTAGCGGTTTGTGGTTTGCTGTTTGCGCTTAGCGTTTAAGGGTTTACTGTTTGGGGTTAGCGGTTTGTGGTTTACTGTTTGCGGTTAGCATTTTAGGGTTTACTGTTTGGGGTTAGCGGTTTGTGGTTTACTGTTTGCGGTTAGCGTTTCAGGGTTTACTGTTTGGGGTTAGCGGTTTGTGGTTTACTGTTTGGGCTTAGCGGTTTGTGGTTTACTGTTTGGGGTTAGCGGTTTGTGGTTTACTGTTTACGGTTAGCGTTTCAGGGTTTACTGTTAGGGCTTAGCGGTTTGTGGTTTACTGTTTGCGATTAGCGTTTCAGGGTTTACTGTTTGGGGTTAGCGGTTTGTGGTTTACTGTTTGCGGTTAGCGTTTTAGGGTTTACTGTTTGCGGTTAGCGGTTTGGGGTTTACTGTTTGCAGTTAGCGGTTTGTGGTTTACTGTTTGCAGTTAGCGGTTTGTGGTTTACTGTTTATGGTTAGCGTTTTAGGGTTTACTATTTGGGCTTAGCGGTTTGTGGTTTACTGTTTGCAGTTAGCGGTTTGTGGTTTACTGTTTACGATTAGCGTTTTAGGGTTTACTATTTGGGCTTAGCGGTTTGTGGTTTACTGTTTGCGGTTAGCGGTTTGTGGTTTACTGTTTACGGTTAGCATTTTAGGGTTTACTATTTGGGCTTAGCGGTTTGTGGTTTACTGTTTGCAGTTAGCGGTTTGTGGTTTACTGTTTACGATTAGCGTTTTAGGGTTTACTGTTTGGGGTTAGCGGTTTGTGGTTTACTGTTTACGGTTAGCGGTTTGTGGTTTACTGTTTACGGTTAGCGGTTTGTGGTTTACTGTTTACGGTTAGCGTTTTAGGGTTTACTATTTGGGCTTAGCGGTTTGTGGTTTACTGTTTGCGGTTTACTGTTTACGGTTAGCGTTTTAGGGTTTACTGTTTGGGGTTACCGGTTTGCGGTTTACTGTTTGCAGTTAGCGGTTTGTGGTTTACTGTTTGCGCTTAGCGTTTAAGGGTTTACTGTTTGGGGTTAGCGGTTTGTGGTTTACTGTTTGCGGTTAGCGTTTTAGGGTTTACTGTTTGGGGTTAGCGGTTTGTGGTTTACTGTTTGCGGTTAGCGTTTCAGGGTTTACTGTTTGGGGTTAGCGGTTTGTGGTTTACTGTTTACGGTTAGCGTTTTAGGGTTTACTGTTTGGGGTTAGCGGTTTATGGTTTACTGTTTGCGGTTAGCGTTTCAGGGTTTACTGTTTGGGGTTAGCGGTTTGTGGTTTACTCTTTGGGCTTAGCAGTTTGTGGTTTACTGTTTGGGTTAGCGGTTTGTGGTTTACTGTTTGTGGTTAGCGTTTCAGGGTTTACTGTTTGGGTTTAGCGGTTTGTGGTTTACTGTTTGCGGTTAGCGTTTCAGGGTTTACTGTTTGGGGTTAGCGGTTTGTGGTTTACTGTTTGCGGTTAGCATTTTAGGGTTTACTGTTTGCGGTTAGCGGATTGGGGTTTACTGTTTACGGTTAGCATTTTAGGGTTTACTGTTTGGGCTTAGCAGTTTGGGGTTTACTGTTTGCGGTTAGCGTTTTGGGGTTTACTGTTTGGGCTTAGCGGTTTGGGGTTTACTGTTTGTGATTAGCGGTTTGTCGTTTACTGTTTGCGGTTAGCGTTTTAGGGTTCACTGTTTGGGCTTAGCGGTATGTGGTTTACTGTTTGCGGTTAGCGTTTTAGGGTTTACTGTTTGGGCTTAGCGGTGTGTGGTTTGCTGTTTGCGGTTAGCGGTTTGTGGTTTACTGTTTGCGGTTAGCGTTTCAGGGTTTACTGTTTGGGCTTAGCGGTTTATGGTTTACTGTTTGCGATTAGCATTTTAGGGTTTACTGTTTGGGGTTAGCAGTTTGGGGTTTACTGTTTGCGGTTAGCGTTTTGGGGTTTACTGTTTGGGCTTAGCGGTTTGGGGTTTACTGTTTGTGATTAGCGGTTTGTCGTTTACTGTTTGCGGTTAGCGTTTTAGGGTTCACTGTTTGGGCTTAGCGGTATGTGGTTTACTGTTTGCGGTTAGCGTTTTAGGGTTTACTGTTTGGGCTTAGCGGTGTGTGGTTTGCTGTTTGCGGTTAGCGGTTTGTGGTTTACTGTTTGCGGTTAGCGTTTCAGGGTTTACTGTTTGGGCTTAGCGGTTTATGGTTTACTGTTTGCGGTTAGCATTTTAGGGTTTACTGTTTGGGGTTAGCAGTTTGGGTTTACTGTTTGCGGTTAGCGTTTTAGGGTTTACTGTTTGGGCTTAGCGGTTTGTGGTTTACTGTTTGCGGTTAGCGTTTTAGGGTTTACTGTTTGCGGTTAGCGTTTCAGGGTTTACTGTTTGGGCTTAGCGGTTTATGGTTTACTGTTTGCGGTTAGCATTTTAGGGTTTACTGTTTGGGGTTAGCAGTTTGGGGTTTACTGTTTGCGGTTAGCGTTTTAGGGTTTACTGTTTGGGCTTAGCGGTTTGTGGTTTACTGTTTGCGGTTAGCGTTTTAGGGTTTACTGTTTGCGGTTAGCGGTTTGTGGATTACTGTTTGCGGTTAGCGTTTCAGGGTTTACTGTTTGCGGTTAGCAGTTTGTGGTTTACTTTTTGCGGTTAGCGTTTTAGGGTTTACTGTTTGGGCTTAGCGGTTTGTGGTTTACTGTTTGTAGTTAGCGGATTGTGGTTTACTGTTTACGATTAGCGTTTTAGGGTTTACTGTTTGGGGTTAGCGGTTTGTGGTTTACTGTTTACGGTTAGCGTTTTAGGGTTTACTATTTGGGCTTAGCGATTTGTGGTTTACTGTTTGCAGTTAGCGGTTTGTGGTTTACTGTTTACGATTAGCGTTTTAGGGTTTACTATTTGGGCTTAGCGGTTTGTGGTTTACTGTTTGCGGTTAGCGGTTTGTGGTTTACTGTTTATGGTTAGCGTTTTAGGGTTTACTATTTGGGCTTAGCGGTTTGTGGTTTACTGTTTGCAGTTAGCGGTTTGTGGTTTACTGTTTACGATTAGCGTTTTAGGGTTTACTGTTTGGGGTTAGCGGTTTGTGGTTTACTGTTTGCAGTTAGCGGTTTGTGGTTTACTGTTTACGGTTAGCGTTTTAGGGTTTACTATTTGGGCTTAGCGGTTTGTGGTTTACTGTTTGCGGTTAGCGGTTTGTGGTTTACTGTTTACGGTTAGCGTTTTAGGGTTTACTGTTTGGGGTTAGCGGTTTGTGGTTTACTGTTTACGGTTAGCGGTTTGTGGTTTACTGTTTACGGTTAGCGTTTTAGGGTTTACTATTTGGGCTTAGCGGTTTGTGGTTTACTGTTTGCGGTTAGTGATTTGTGGTTTACTGTTTACGGTTAGCGTTTTAGGGTTTACTGTTTGGGGTTAGCGGTTAGCGGTTTACTGTTTGCAGTTAGCGGTTTGTGGTTTGCTGTTTGCGCTTAGCGTTTAAGGGTTTACTGTTTGGGGTTAGCGGTTTGTGGTTTACTGTTTGCGGTTAGCATTTTAGGGTTTACTGTTTGGGGTTAGCGGTTTGTGGTTTACTGTTTGCGGTTAGCGTTTCAGGGTTTACTGTTTGGGGTTAGCGGTTTGTGGTTTACTGTTTGGGCTTAGCGGTTTGTGGTTTACTGTTTGGGGTTAGCGGTTTGTGGTTTACTGTTTACGGTTAGCGTTTCAGGGTTTACTGTTAGGGCTTAGCGGTTTGTGGTTTACTGTTTGCGATTAGCGTTTCAGGGTTTACTGTTTGGGGTTAGCGGTTTGTGGTTTACTGTTTGCGGTTAGCGTTTTAGGGTTTACTGTTTGCGGTTAGCGGTTTGGGGTTTACTGTTTGCAGTTAGCGGTTTGTGGTTTACTGTTTGCAGTTAGCGGTTTGTGGTTTACTGTTTATGGTTAGCGTTTTAGGGTTTACTATTTGGGCTTAGCGGTTTGTGGTTTACTGTTTGCAGTTAGCGGTTTGTGGTTTACTGTTTACGATTAGCGTTTTAGGGTTTACTATTTGGGCTTAGCGGTTTGTGGTTTACTGTTTGCGGTTAGCGGTTTGTGGTTTACTGTTTACGGTTAGCATTTTAGGGTTTACTATTTGGGCTTAGCGGTTTGTGGTTTACTGTTTGCAGTTAGCGGTTTGTGGTTTACTGTTTACGATTAGCGTTTTAGGGTTTACTGTTTGGGGTTAGCGGTTTGTGGTTTACTGTTTACGGTTAGCGGTTTGTGGTTTACTGTTTACGGTTAGCGGTTTGTGGTTTACTGTTTACGGTTAGCGTTTTAGGGTTTACTATTTGGGCTTAGCGGTTTGTGGTTTACTGTTTGCGGTTAGTGATTTGTGGTTTACTGTTTACGGTTAGCGTTTTAGGGTTTACTGTTTGGGGTTACCGGTTTGCGGTTTACTGTTTGCAGTTAGCGGTTTGTGGTTTACTGTTTGCGCTTAGCGTTTAAGGGTTTACTGTTTGGGGTTAGCGGTTTGTGGTTTACTGTTTGCGGTTAGCGTTTTAGGGTTTACTGTTTGGGGTTAGCGGTTTGTGGTTTACTGTTTGCGGTTAGCGTTTCAGGGTTTACTGTTTGGGGTTAGCGGTTTGTGGTTTACTGTTTACGGTTAGCGTTTTAGGGTTTACTGTTTGGGGTTAGCGGTTTATGGTTTACTGTTTGCGGTTAGCGTTTCAGGGTTTACTGTTTGGGGTTAGCGGTTTGTGGTTTACTCTTTGGGCTTAGCAGTTTGTGGTTTACTGTTTGGGTTAGCGGTTTGTGGTTTACTGTTTGTGGTTAGCGTTTCAGGGTTTACTGTTTGGGTTTAGCGGTTTGTGGTTTACTGTTTGCGGTTAGCGTTTCAGGGTTTACTGTTTGGGGTTAGCGGTTTGTGGTTTACTGTTTGCGGTTAGCATTTTAGGGTTTACTGTTTGCGGTTAGCGGATTGGGGTTTACTGTTTACGGTTAGCATTTTAGGGTTTACTGTTTGGGCTTAGCAGTTTGGGGTTTACTGTTTGCGGTTAGCGTTTTGGGGTTTACTGTTTGGGCTTAGCGGTTTGGGGTTTACTGTTTGTGATTAGCGGTTTGTCGTTTACTGTTTGCGGTTAGCGTTTTAGGGTTCACTGTTTGGGCTTAGCGGTATGTGGTTTACTGTTTGCGGTTAGCGTTTTAGGGTTTACTGTTTGGGCTTAGCGGTGTGTGGTTTGCTGTTTGCGGTTAGCGGTTTGTGGTTTACTGTTTGCGGTTAGCGTTTCAGGGTTTACTGTTTGGGCTTAGCGGTTTATGGTTTACTGTTTGCGGTTAGCATTTTAGGGTTTACTGTTTGGGGTTAGCAGTTTGGGGTTTACTGTTTGCGGTTAGCGTTTTGGGGTTTACTGTTTGGGCTTAGCGGTTTGGGATTTACTGTTTGTGATTAGCGGTTTGTCGTTTACTGTTTGCGGTTAGCGTTTTAGGGTTCACTGTTTGGGCTTAGCGGTATGTGGTTTACTGTTTGCGGTTAGCGTTTTAGGGTTTACTGTTTGGGCTTAGCGGTGTGTGGTTTGCTGTTTGCGGTTAGCGGTTTGTGGTTTACTGTTTGCGGTTAGCGTTTCAGGGTTTACTGTTTGGGCTTAGCGGTTTATGGTTTACTGTTTGCGGTTAGCATTTTAGGGTTTACTGTTTGGGGTTAGCAGTTTGGGGTTTACTGTTTGCGGTTAGCGTTTTAGGGTTTACTGTTTGGGCTTAGCGGTTTGTGGTTTACTGTTTGCGGTTAGCGTTTTAGGGTTTACTGTTTGCGGTTAGCGGTTTGTGGATTACTGTTTGCGGTTAGCGTTTCAGGGTTTACTGTTTGCGGTTAGCAGTTTGTGGTTTACTTTTTGCGGTTAGCGTTTTAGGGTTTACTGTTTGGGGTTAGCGGTTTGTGGTTTACTGTTTACGGTTAGCGGTTTGTGGTTTACTGTTTACGGTTAGCGGTTTGTGGTTTACTGTTTACGGTTAGCGTTTTAGGGTTTACTATTTGGGCTTAGCGGTTTGTGGTTTACTGTTTGCGGTTAGTGATTTGTGGTTTACTGTTTACGGTTAGCGTTTTAGGGTTTACTGTTTGGGGTTACCGGTTTGCGGTTTACTGTTTGCAGTTAGCGGTTTGTGGTTTACTGTTTGCGCTTAGCGTTTAAGGGTTTACTGTTTGGGGTTAGCGGTTTGTGGTTTACTGTTTGCGGTTAGCGTTTTAGGGTTTACTGTTTGGGGTTAGCGGTTTGTGGTTTACTGTTTGCGGTTAGCGTTTCAGGGTTTACTGTTTGGGGTTAGCGGTTTGTGGTTTACTGTTTACGGTTAGCGTTTTAGGGTTTACTGTTTGGGGTTAGCGGTTTATGGTTTACTGTTTGCGGTTAGCGTTTCAGGGTTTACTGTTTGGGGTTAGCGGTTTGTGGTTTACTCTTTGGGCTTAGCAGTTTGTGGTTTACTGTTTGGGTTAGCGGTTTGTGGTTTACTGTTTGTGGTTAGCGTTTCAGGGTTTACTGTTTGGGTTTAGCGGTTTGTGGTTTACTGTTTGCGGTTAGCGTTTCAGGGTTTACTGTTTGGGGTTAGCGGTTTGTGGTTTACTGTTTGCGGTTAGCATTTTAGGGTTTACTGTTTGCGGTTAGCGGATTGGGGTTTACTGTTTACGGTTAGCATTTTAGGGTTTACTGTTTGGGCTTAGCAGTTTGGTATTTACTGTTTGCGGTTAGCGTTTTGGGGTTTACTGTTTGGGCTTAGCGGTTTGGGGTTTACTGTTTGTGATTAGCGGTTTGTCGTTTACTGTTTGCGGTTAGCGTTTTAGGGTTCACTGTTTGGGCTTAGCGGTATGTGGTTTACTGTTTGCGGTTAGCGTTTTAGGGTTTACTGTTTGGGCTTAGCGGTGTGTGGTTTGCTGTTTGCGGTTAGCGGTTTGTGGTTTACTGTTTGCGGTTAGCGTTTCAGGGTTTACTGTTTGGGCTTAGCGGTTTATGGTTTACTGTTTGCGGTTAGCATTTTAGGGTTTACTGTTTGGGGTTAGCAGTTTGGGGTTTACTGTTTGCGGTTAGCGTTTTGGGGTTTACTGTTTGGGCTTAGCGGTTTGGGGTTTACTGTTTGTGATTAGCGGTTTGTCGTTTACTGTTTGCGGTTAGCGTTTTAGGGTTCACTGTTTGGGCTTAGCGGTATGTGGTTTACTGTTTGCGGTTAGCGTTTTAGGGTTTACTGTTTGGGCTTAGCGGTGTGTGGTTTGCTGTTTGCGGTTAGCGGTTTGTGGTTTACTGTTTGCGGTTAGCGTTTCAGGGTTTACTGTTTGGGCTTAGCGGTTTATGGTTTACTGTTTGCGGTTAGCATTTTAGGGTTTACTGTTTGGGGTTAGCAGTTTGGGGTTTACTGTTTGCGGTTAGCGTTTTAGGGTTTACTGTTTGGGCTTAGCGGTTTGTGGTTTACTGTTTGCGGTTAGCGTTTTAGGGTTTACTGTTTGCGGTTAGCGTTTAGGGTTTAGGGTTTAGGGTTTAGGGTTTAGGGTTTAGGGTTTAGGGTTTAGGGTTTAGGGTTTAGGGTTTAGGGTTTAGGGTTTAGGGTTTAGGGTTTAGGGTTTAGGGTTTAGGGTTTAGGGTTTAGGGTTTAGGGTTTAGGGTTTAGGGTTTAGGGTTTAGGGTTTAGGGTTTAGGGTTTAGGGTTTAGGGTTTAGGGTTTAGGGTTTAGGGTTTAGGGTTTAGGGTTTAGGGTTTAGGGTTTAGGGTTTAGGGTTTAGGGTTTAGGGTTTAGGGTTTAGGGTTTAGGGTTTAGGGTTTAGGGTTTAGGGTTTAGGGTTTAGGGTTTAGGGTTTAGGGTTTAGGGTTTAGGGTTTAGGGTTTAGGGTTTAGGGTTTAGGGTTTAGGGTTTAGGGTTTAGGGTTTAGGGTTTAGGGTTTAGGGTTTAGGGTTTAGGGTTTAGGGTTTAGGGTTTAGGGTTTAGGGTTTAGGGTTTAGGGTTTAGGGTTTAGGGTTTAGGGTTTAGGGTTTAGGGTTTAGGGTTTAGGGTTTAGGGTTTAGGGTTTAGGGTTTAGGGTTTAGGGTTTAGGGTTTAGGGTTTAGGGTTTAGGGTTTAGGGTTTAGGGTTTAGGGTTTAGGGTTTAGGGTTTAGGGTTTAGGGTTTAGGGTTTAGGGTTTAGGGTTTAGGGTTTAGGGTTTAGGGTTTAGGGTTTAGGGTTTAGGGTTTAGGGTTTAGGGTTTAGGGTTTAGGGTTTAGGGTTTAGGGTTTAGGGTTTAGGGTTTAGGGTTTAGGGTTTAGGGTTTAGGGTTTAGGGTTTAGGGTTTAGGGTTTAGGGTTTAGGGTTTAGGGTTTAGGGTTTAGGGTTTAGGGTTTAGGGTTTAGGGTTTAGGGTTTAGGGTTTAGGGTTTAGGGTTTAGGGTTTAGGGTTTAGGGTTTAGGGTTTAGGGTTTAGGGTTTAGGGTTTAGGGTTTAGGGTTTAGGGTTTAGGGTTTAGGGTTTAGGGTTTAGGGTTTAGGGTTTAGGGTTTAGGGTTTAGGGTTTAGGGTTTAGGGTTTAGGGTTTAGGGTTTAGGGTTTAGGGTTTAGGGTTTAGGGTTTAGGGTTTAGGGTTTAGGGTTTAGGGTTTAGGGTTTAGGGTTTAGGGTTTAGGGTTTAGGGTTTAGGGTTTAGGGTTTAGGGTTTAGGGTTTAGGGTTTAGGGTTTAGGGTTTAGGGTTTAGGGTTTAGGGTTTAGGGTTTAGGGTTTAGGGTTTAGGGTTTAGGGTTTAGGGTTTAGGGTTTAGGGTTTAGGGTTTAGGGTTTAGGGTTTAGGGTTTAGGGTTTAGGGTTTAGGGTTTAGGGTTTAGGGTTTAGGGTTTAGGGTTTAGGGTTTAGGGTTTAGGGTTTAGGGTTTAGGGTTTAGGGTTTAGGGTTTAGGGTTTAGGGTTTAGGGTTTAGGGTTTAGGGTTTAGGGTTTAGGGTTTAGGGTTTAGGGTTTAGGGTTTAGGGTTTAGGGTTTAGGGTTTAGGGTTTAGGGTTTAGGGTTTAGGGTTTAGGGTTTAGGGTTTAGGGTTTAGGGTTTAGGGTTTAGGGTTTAGGGTTTAGGGTTTAGGGTTTAGGGTTTAGGGTTTAGGGTTTAGGGTTTAGGGTTTAGGGTTTAGGGTTTAGGGTTTAGGGTTTAGGGTTTAGGGTTTAGGGTTTAGGGTTTAGGGTTTAGGGTTTAGGGTTTAGGGTTTAGGGTTTAGGGTTTAGGGTTTAGGGTTTAGGGTTTAGGGTTTAGGGTTTAGGGTTTAGGGTTTAGGGTTTAGGGTTTAGGGTTTAGGGTTTAGGGTTTAGGGTTTAGGGTTTAGGGTTTAGGGTTTAGGGTTTAGGGTTTAGGGTTTAGGGTTTAGGGTTTAGGGTTTAGGGTTTAGGGTTTAGGGTTTAGGGTTTAGGGTTTAGGGTTTAGGGTTTAGGGTTTAGGGTTTAGGGTTTAGGGTTTAGGGTTTAGGGTTTAGGGTTTAGGGTTTAGGGTTTAGGGTTTAGGGTTTAGGGTTTAGGGTTTAGGGTTTAGGGTTTAGGGTTTAGGGTTTAGGGTTTAGGGTTTAGGGTTTAGGGTTTAGGGTTTAGGGTTTAGGGTTTAGGGTTTAGGGTTTAGGGTTTAGGGTTTAGGGTTTAGGGTTTAGGGTTTAGGGTTTAGGGTTTAGGGTTTAGGGTTTAGGGTTTAGGGTTTAGGGTTTAGGGTTTAGGGTTTAGGGTTTAGGGTTTAGGGTTTAGGGTTTAGGGTTTAGGGTTTAGGGTTTAGGGTTTAGGGTTTAGGGTTTAGGGTTTAGGGTTTAGGGTTTAGGGTTTAGGGTTTAGGGTTTAGGGTTTAGGGTTTAGGGTTTAGGGTTTAGGGTTTAGGGTTTAGGGTTTAGGGTTTAGGGTTTAGGGTTTAGGGTTTAGGGTTTAGGGTTTAGGGTTTAGGGTTTAGGGTTTAGGGTTTAGGGTTTAGGGTTTAGGGTTTAGGGTTTAGGGTTTAGGGTTTAGGGTTTAGGGTTTAGGGTTTAGGGTTTAGGGTTTAGGGTTTAGGGTTTAGGGTTTAGGGTTTAGGGTTTAGGGTTTAGGGTTTAGGGTTTAGGGTTTAGGGTTTAGGGTTTAGGGTTTAGGGTTTAGGGTTTAGGGTTTAGGGTTTAGGGTTTAGGGTTTAGGGTTTAGGGTTTAGGGTTTAGGGTTTAGGGTTTAGGGTTTAGGGTTTAGGGTTTAGGGTTTAGGGTTTAGGGTTTAGGGTTTAGGGTTTAGGGTTTAGGGTTTAGGGTTTAGGGTTTAGGGTTTAGGGTTTAGGGTTTAGGGTTTAGGGTTTAGGGTTTAGGGTTTAGGGTTTAGGGTTTAGGGTTTAGGGTTTAGGGTTTAGGGTTTAGGGTTTAGGGTTTAGGGTTTAGGGTTTAGGGTTTAGGGTTTAGGGTTTAGGGTTTAGGGTTTAGGGTTTAGGGTTTAGGGTTTAGGGTTTAGGGTTTAGGGTTTAGGGTTTAGGGTTTAGGGTTTAGGGTTTAGGGTTTAGGGTTTAGGGTTTAGGGTTTAGGGTTTAGGGTTTAGGGTTTAGGGTTTAGGGTTTAGGGTTTAGGGTTTAGGGTTTAGGGTTTAGGGTTTAGGGTTTAGGGTTTAGGGTTTAGGGTTTAGGGTTTAGGGTTTAGGGTTTAGGGTTTAGGGTTTAGGGTTTAGGGTTTAGGGTTTAGGGTTTAGGGTTTAGGGTTTAGGGTTTAGGGTTTAGGGTTTAGGGTTTAGGGTTTAGGGTTTAGGGTTTAGGGTTTAGGGTTTAGGGTTTAGGGTTTAGGGTTTAGGGTTTAGGGTTTAGGGTTTAGGGTTTAGGGTTTAGGGTTTAGGGTTTAGGGTTTAGGGTTTAGGGTTTAGGGTTTAGGGTTTAGGGTTTAGGGTTTAGGGTTTAGGGTTTAGGGTTTAGGGTTTAGGGTTTAGGGTTTAGGGTTTAGGGTTTAGGGTTTAGGGTTTAGGGTTTAGGGTTTAGGGTTTAGGGTTTAGGGTTTAGGGTTTAGGGTTTAGGGTTTAGGGTTTAGGGTTTAGGGTTTAGGGTTTAGGGTTTAGGGTTTAGGGTTTAGGGTTTAGGGTTTAGGGTTTAGGGTTTAGGGTTTAGGGTTTAGGGTTTAGGGTTTAGGGTTTAGGGTTTAGGGTTTAGGGTTTAGGGTTTAGGGTTTAGGGTTTAGGGTTTAGGGTTTAGGGTTTAGGGTTTAGGGTTTAGGGTTTAGGGTTTAGGGTTTAGGGTTTAGGGTTTAGGGTTTAGGGTTTAGGGTTTAGGGTTTAGGGTTTAGGGTTTAGGGTTTAGGGTTTAGGGTTTAGGGTTTAGGGTTTAGGGTTTAGGGTTTAGGGTTTAGGGTTTAGGGTTTAGGGTTTAGGGTTTAGGGTTTAGGGTTTAGGGTTTAGGGTTTAGGGTTTAGGGTTTAGGGTTTAGGGTTTAGGGTTTAGGGTTTAGGGTTTAGGGTTTAGGGTTTAGGGTTTAGGGTTTAGGGTTTAGGGTTTAGGGTTTAGGGTTTAGGGTTTAGGGTTTAGGGTTTAGGGTTTAGGGTTTAGGGTTTAGGGTTTAGGGTTTAGGGTTTAGGGTTTAGGGTTTAGGGTTTAGGGTTTAGGGTTTAGGGTTTAGGGTTTAGGGTTTAGGGTTTAGGGTTTAGGGTTTAGGGTTTAGGGTTTAGGGTTTAGGGTTTAGGGTTTAGGGTTTAGGGTTTAGGGTTTAGGGTTTAGGGTTTAGGGTTTAGGGTTTAGGGTTTAGGGTTTAGGGTTTAGGGTTTAGGGTTTAGGGTTTAGGGTTTAGGGTTTAGGGTTTAGGGTTTAGGGTTTAGGGTTTAGGGTTTAGGGTTTAGGGTTTAGGGTTTAGGGTTTAGGGTTTAGGGTTTAGGGTTTAGGGTTTAGGGTTTAGGGTTTAGGGTTTAGGGTTTAGGGTTTAGGGTTTAGGGTTTAGGGTTTAGGGTTTAGGGTTTAGGGTGGGGGTTGGTTAGGTGAGGGTGGTAGGGTAGGGTTTAGGGTGTGGGGGTTGAGGGTTGTAGGGGGGTAGGGGTGTGGTTTGGGGTTGAGGGTGTTGGGGTTAGGGTGTAGGGTTTAGGGTTATGGGTTTAGGGTTTAGGTTATGGGTGGTAGGGTATGGGAGGGTAAGGGTTTAGGTTTAGGGTTTAGGGGGTAGGGTTTAGGGTT